>CM059452.1:10905447-11561222 GCA_030390025.1 Squalus acanthias | reverse complement strand
GGCAACTCGGGACTGGCAATATATGCTGGCCTTGCTAGTGACACCCACATCGAATAAAGTAAAAAAATCTGTATATATAAAAAGGATTGAAAGCCTCTACAGAAATACTTATTCCTAAAACGATAATCTTTTACACTGTATGGACAGGGTCTGTTTAGCAACTTAATCTCCCCTAGAATCCACCTCCCTTCACAGTCCCACATTGGAAATTGTTGGGTCCCACTGGGCTCAGAAGTACTGGGGTTAAACCCAGCAGCTTCTCCCCCCTCTCCACTCCAGCTCAAACTGATGCAACAAGAAAGCCCTGCACAGGAGGACTCGGAGCGAGTTCCACATCCACCGCCCACCCTGATGCTAACCGGCTCGGAGTTGCTCCCTCTGCTGTGTCAAGGCCACTTGTTGTTTCTCCTGTCGGGTCACTCAGTCTCCGCCACTGCCCAACAATGAGCCTCTCCCGCGCATGCTCAGCTCAAACTGCCCAGGTGATTGACGGGAGCTGCGGACCAATAGGAAGAGCGGGGCGGGACTGGAGGACAGTGCGGGCGGCTGGTCCTCCCACCAATCGGAGTGTGTGAGGGGCGGGGCTTGCGGCACCCAGTGGGCGGGGCTGAGCCCGGATCTCTCTCATTGGCTGAAACTCTGCCTCATTGTTGAAGCTGATTTCTCTCAAACTCCAGGGGAAAACTGGACCTTTCTGTTGTGGCTTTGAACAGATTGAACCCTGTGGGGTGGAGCAAACATTGCAACATTTGGCAGTGAAATGGATTCACTCAGGACATAGAAAACATAGAAACATAGAAAATAGGTACAGGAGTAGACCATTCGGTCCTTCGAGCCTGCACCGCCATTCAATGCGTTCATGGCTGAACATGCTACCTCAGTACCCCATTCCTGCTTTCTCGCCATACCCCTTGATCCCCCTAGTTGTGAGTGTTATATCTAACTCCCTTTTGAATATATTTAGCGAACTGGCCTCAACAACCTTCTGTGGAAGAGAATTCCATAGATTCACCACTCTCTGGGTGAAGAAGTTCCTCCTCAGCTCAGTCCTAAATGGCTTCCCCTTAATCCGTAGACTGTGACCCCTGGTTCTAGTTTTCCCTACCATTGGGAACATTCTGCCCGCATCTAATTTGTCTAAACCAGTCAGGATTTTAAATGTCTCTATAAGATCCCCCCTCATTCTTCTGAACTCCAGAGGATACAAGTTCAGTTGACCCAATCTTTCTTGATATGTCAGTCCGGCCATCCCAGGAATCAATCGAGTGAACCTTCGCTGCACTCCCTCAATAGCAAGAATGTCCTTCCTTAAGTTAGGAGACCAAAACTGCGCACAATACTCCAGGTGTGGTCTCACCAAGGCCCTGTACAACTGCAGCATCACCTCCCTACTCCTGTACTCAAATCCCCTTACTATCAAGGCCATCATTCCGTTTGCTTTCTTGACTGCCTGCTGCACTTGCATTCCCACCTTCAGTGACTGATGTACAATGATGCCCAGGTCTCGTTGCACCTCCCCTTTCCCTAATCTGCCACCATTCAGGTAATAGTTCGCCTCTCTATTTTTACCACCAAAGTGGATAACCTCACATTTATCCACATTGTACTTCATCTGCCATACATTTGCCCATTCACCCAACCTGTCCAAGTCACTCTGTAGCCTCCTAGCATCCTCCTCATTGTTCACACTGCCTCCCAATTTAGTGTCATCCGCAAATTTGGAGATATTACATTTAATCCCTTCGTCCAAATCATTAATATATAATGTAAACAGCTGGGGTCCCAGTACCGAACCCTGCGGTACCCCGCTGGTCACTGCCTGCCATTCTGAAAAGTAGAGAGGTCGCACAACACCAGGTTATAGTCCAACAGTTTTATTTGAAATCACAAGCTTTCGGAGCTATCGATTTGCTCCTTCCTCAGGTGAAGTAAATTAGATACAGAATCTCCAAAGCATATATAGATGGAAAACAAAGAATGTGTACTTTACAATTGCAGACCAATAAATTAAATCATCCTGACTATCTGCCGAGGTGTGATAAAGTTAATTAAGTCAGCCAGGAAGGTACCACATCAAAGACATAGCAAGATACAACTGAGACAATGAGGTGTAGTCGCAGGGGTTCTAACGTGTCAAAAGCTGCCGTCTGTATGTAAAACGAAAAGCTTTAACATTTTTTTACTTTTTTACTGGGAAAATTTTTACTTTTTTTACTGGGAATCACATCTGTGAACAAGCTAACGACGACTCGAGTCCGGATCACGTCATGTATCGTGACATAAACCCAAGATCCCGATTGAGACCGTCTTCATGAGTGCGGAACTTGGCTATCAGTTTCTGCTCGATGATTTTGCGTTGTCGTGTGTTTCTAAGGTTGCCTTGGAGAACGCTTACCCGCAGATCCGAGGCTGAATGTCCTTGACTGCTGAAGTGTTCCCCGACTGGGAGGTAACAATCCGGACTCGAGTCGTCGTTAGCTTGTTCACAGATGTGATTCCCAGTAAAAAAAGTAAAAATTTTCCCAGTAAAAAAGTAAAAAAATGTTAAAGCTTTTCGTTTTACATACAGACGGCAGCTTTTGACACGTTAGAACCCCTGCGACTACACCTCATTGTCTCAGTTGTATCTTGCTATGTCTTTGATGTGGTACCTTCCTGGCTGACTTAATTAACTTTATCACACCTCGGCAGATAGTCAGGATGATTTAATTTATTGGTCTGCAATTGTAAAGTACACATTCTTTGTTTTCCATCTATATATGCTTTGGAGATTCTGTATCTAATTTACTTCACCTGAGGAAGGAGCAAATCGATAGCTCCGAAAGCTTGTGATTTCAAATAAAACTGTTGGACTATAACCTGGTGTTGTGCGACCTCTCTACTTTTCAGAATGGCAGGCAGTGACCAGCGGGGTACCGCAGGGTTCGGTACTGGGACCCCAGCTGTTTACATTATATATTAATGATTTGGACGAAGGGATTAAATGTAATATCTCCAAATTTGCGGATGACACTAAATTGGGAGGCAGTGTGAACAATGAGGAGGATGCTAGGAGGCTACAGAGTGACTTGGACAGGTTGGGTGAATGGGCAAATGTATGGCAGATGAAGTACAATGTGGATAAATGTGAGGTTATCCACTTTGGTGGTAAAAATAGAGAGGCGAACTATTACCTGAATGGTGGCAGATTAGGGAAAGGGGAGGTGCAACGAGACCTGGGCATCATTGTACATCAGTCACTGAAGGTGGGAATGCAAGTGCAGCAGGCAGTCAAGAAAGCAAACGGAATGATGGCCTTGATAGTAAGGGGATTTGAGTACAGGAGTAGGGAGGTGATGCTGCAGTTGTACAGGGCCTTGGTGAGACCACACCTGGAGTATTGTGCGCAGTTTTGGTCTCCTAACTTAAGGAAGGACATTCTTGCTATTGAGGGAGTGCAGCGAAGGTTCACTCGATTGATTCCTGGGATGGCCGGACTGACATATCAAGAAAGATTGGGTCAACTGAACTTGTATCCTCTGGAGTTCAGAAGAATGAGGGGGGATCTTATAGAGACATTTAAAATCCTGACTGGTTTAGACAAATTAGATGCGGGCAGAATGTTCCCAATGGTAGGGAAAACTAGAACCAGGGGTCACAGTCTACGGATTAAGGGGAAGCCATTTAGGACTGAGCTGAGGAGGAACTTCTTCACCCAGAGAGTGGTGAATCTATGGAATTCTCTTCCACAGAAGGTTGTTGAGGCCAGTTCGCTAAATATATTCAAAAGGGAGTTAGATATAACACTCACAACTAGGGGGATCAAGGGGTATGGCGAGAAAGCAGGAATGGGGTACTGAGGTAGCATGTTCAGCCATGAACGCATTGAATGGCGGTGCAGGCTCGAAGGACCGAATGGTCTACTCCTGTACCTATTTTCTATGTTTCTATGTTTTCTATGTCCTGAGTGAATCCATTTCACTGCCAAATGTTGCAATGTTTGCTCCACCCCACAGGGTTCAATCTGTTCAAAGCCACAACAGAAAGGTCCAGTTTTCCCCTGGAGTTTGAGAGAAATCAGCTTCAACAATGAGGCAGAGTTTCAGCCAATGAGAGAGATCCGGGCTCAGCCCCGCCCACTGGGTGCCGCAAGCCCCGCCCCTCACACACTCCGATTGGTGGGAGGACCAGCCGCCCGCACTGTCCTCCAGTCCCGCCCCGCTCTTCCTATTGGTCCGCAGCTCCCGTCAATCACCTGGGCAGTTTGAGCTGAGCATGCGCGGGAGAGGCTCATTGTTGGGCAGTGGCGGAGACTGAGTGACCCGACAGGAGAAACAACAAGTGGCCTTGACACAGCAGAGGGAGCAACTCCGAGCCGGTTAGCATCAGGGTGGGCGGTGGATGTGGAACTCGCTCCGAGTCCTCCTGTGCAGGGCTTTCTTGTTGCATCAGTTTGAGCTGGAGTGGAGAGGGGGGAGAAGCTGCTGGGTTTAACCCCAGTACTTCTGAGCCCAGTGGGACCCAACAATTTCCAATGTGGGACTGTGAAGGGAGGTGGATTCTAGGGGAGATTAAGTTGCTAAACAGACCCTGTCCATACAGTGTAAAAGATTATCGTTTTAGGAATAAGTATTTCTGTAGAGGCTTTCAATCCTTTTTATATATACAGATTTTTTTACTTTATTCGATGTGGGTGTCACTAGCAAGGCCAGCATATATTGCCAGTCCCGAGTTGCCCGTTGAGAAGGTGATGCTGGGCCATCTTCTTGAACCTCTGCAGTCCGTGTGGTGAAGGTACTCTCGGAATGCTGTTAGGTGAGGAGTTCCAGGATTTTCACCCAGCGAAGATGTAGGAACGGCGATATATGCCCAAGTCAGGATAGTGTGTGACTTGGAGGGGAACTGGGAGGTGATGGTGTTCCCATGCACCTGCTGCCCTTGTCCTTCTAGGTGGTGGAGGTCGTGTGTTTGGGAGGTGCTGTCAAATTTCTAGTCGAGTTGCAGATGTATAAAGTCGCTCTCCTTCACCCCACCCCCTCCCACCTCGCTCTCTCTCCTTCACCCCTCCCCCTCCCACCTCACTCTCTCTCCTCCCATAGAGGCCAGAGTCTTGTGTAGGCCCAGACCGGGTGGCGGGTTCCCTTCCCTGAAGGACATTAGTGAACCAGGTGGGTTTTTACGACAATCCGGCAGCTTTCATGGTCACTTTTTTCTAGTGCCGGCCCCACAAATTCCCAGATTCATTCAGCTCAATTTCACAACCTGTTTTTGTGGGTTCTCTCTCACACTCCCTTTTTCCTGTTTTGAATTAATTCTACAGGGTATTAGAAGGAGAGGATTTGCAGACGGGAAACTCAAACCAAACATCACTTCAAGACCTGACAGAGTCACTCGATTCATCAGGACCTTTGAACATGGAAGCAGAAAGCACCGTTCAGAGCGAGGAGAAACCGTACACGTGTTCTGTGTGTGGACGAGGCTTCAGCCGATCCTCTGGCCTGTTGAGACACAAGCGCAGTCAGACCGGGGAGAAACCATGTAAATGTGGGGACTGTGGGAAGCGATTCAACTACCCGTTTGAGCTGGAAATTCATCGACGAGTTCACACCGGGGAGAGGCCGTTCACCTGCTCTGAGTGCGGGAAGGGATTCACGTGTTCATCCTCCCTGCTGACACACCAGCGAGTTCACACTGGGGAGTGGCCGTGCACCTGCTCTGAATGTGGGAAGGGATTTGCATGTTCATCCCACCTGCTGACACACCAGCGAGTTCATACTGGGGAGTGGCCTTTCACCTGCTCTCAGTGTGGGAAGGGATTCACTCGGTCATCCCGCCTGCTGACACACCAGCGAGTTCACACTGGGGAGAGGCCGTTCACCTGCTCTGTGTGGGAAGGGATTCACTCAGTTATCCACCCTGCTGAATCACCAGAGTGTTCACACTGGGGTGAGGCTGTTCACCTGCTCCGAGTGCGGGAAGGGATTCACTCAGTCATCCGCGTTGCTGAAACACCAGCGAGTTCACACTGGGGAGAGGCCGTTCACCTGCTCTGAGTGTGGGAAGGGATTCACTCAGTCATCTAACCTGCTGACACACCAGAGAGTTCACACTGGGGAGAAGCCATTCACCTGCTCCAAGTGTGGGAAGGGATTCACTCAGTCATCCCACCTGCTGACACACCAACGAGTTCACACTGGGGAGAGGCCATGCACCTGCTCCATCTGTGGGAAGGGATTCACTCTATCATCCAACCTACTGAAACACCAGCGAGTTCACAAGTGACTGCAGAGGTTAGATTCTGATGTTTTTGCTGCTGTTAATTACATCCTGGACCGAATCGTGTTCATTCTGACAGTTGGGGTTTGTTTCTGCTTATAAACTCCAGCCCACTTACAGGGGTTATTAATATTCTGGATATATGTCAAATAAATCAGTTTGCTTTAAACACATTGTGGTGGATTTTTGTCGTTCCCACCTGAGTGTTTAGCATCACCTGGCTGGAGCTCAGAAAGGACAATCTGGGGGGAGGATCGTACGGCGGGAACAGAACTACAGCCTGGACACAGTCCTTCAAGGCCACACTGAGAGGGGCAAACGGCACTTTGGTCTTTCTCGTCTCTCTTCACTGAAACCAAAGTCGCCGTGCGGGTTAATCTTGAGGCCTGTAAGGTCCAGATGATTTCCACCCAAGGGTGTGTAAAGAGATCTGACGGGTGCTCTGTGAGCCCCTTGCCCGTGTCTTCAGCTCAGTAGAGTCAGGGATTGCTCCCTGAGATTGGAAGGTAGCTCACGTCGTTCCCATTTTCCAAATTGGGGACAAATCAGAGCCTGGGAACTAGAGGCCCATCAGTGTGATATCGATCACAGGGAAGGTGCCTGAAGGGACCCTGAGAGAACTAGAGGCCCATCAGTGTGATATCGATCACAGGGAAGGTGCCTGAAGGGATCCTAAGAGAACTAGAGGCCCATCAGTGTGATATCGATCACAGGGAAGATGCCTGAAGGGATCCTAAGAGAACTGGAGGCCCATCAGTGTGATATCGATCACAGGGAAGGTGCCTGAAGGGATCCTAAGAGAACTAGAGGCCCATCAGTGTGATATCGATCACAGGGAAGGTGCCTGAAGGGATCCTAAGGGAACTAGAGGCCCATCAGTGTGATATTGGTCACAGGGAAGGTGCCTGAATGGATCCTAAAAGATGCTGTTTTCGATCACGGGGAAAGGGAAGGAGCCATTAGAGAGATTCAACATGGCTTCCAGAAAACAAGGCCAACTTGCTTGAGTTTTGTGAAGAAGTTGACATTGTCTACCTCAGGGGAGTCAATCTCATTTTCCATGGTAGGCCGAATCCGATATCCTGGCCCTTGGCGAGGGTCACGTTCAGCAAAAGTTATTAAAATAGGAATAAATGAAGATAAACTATATCGACACTTGGAATCAGAGAATGGTTACAGCACAGAATGTGGCCATTTGGCCCGTCGAGCCCGTGCCAGCTCTCTGCAAGAGCACTTCAGCTAGTCCCACTCCCCCACCCTTCCCCCGGAGCCCTGACATTATTTCTCCTTCAGGTCCTTATCCAATTGCCTTTTGAAAGCCACGATTGAATCTGCCTCCACCATCCTTTCAGGCAGTGCATTCCCGATCCTAACCACTCACTGCATAAAAAGTTTTTCCCCATGTCACCTTTGGTTCTTCTGCCAATCACCTTAAATCTGTGTCCTCTGGTTCTCGACCCTTCCACCAATGGGAACAGTTTCTCTCTATCTACTCTGTCCAGACCCCTCGTGATTCTGAACACCTCTATCAAATCTACTCTCAACCTTCTCTGCTCCAAGGAGAACAACCCCAGCTTAGACTCATAGAATCATAGAAATTTACATTCGGCCCATCTTGTCCGTGCTGGCCGACAAAGAGCTATCCCCCCTAATCCCTCTTTCCAGTACTTGGTCCGTATCCTTGTAGGTTATGGCACTTCAATGCATATCGAAGTAGTTTTTAAATGTGATGAGGGTTTCTGCCTCTACCACCCTTTCAGGCAGTGAGTTCCAGACCCCCACCACCCTCTGGGTGAAAAGAATTGTCCTCAAATCCCCTCTAAACCTCCGACCAATTACTTTAAATCTATGTCCCCTGGTTATTGATCCTTCTGCTAAGGGAAATAGGTCCTTCCTATCCACTCTTTCTAGGCCCCTCATAATTTTATACACCTCAATTAGGTCTCCCCTCAGCCTCTTCTGTTCCAAAGAAAACAATCCCAGCCTATCCAATCTTTCCTCATGGCTAAATTTCCCCAGCCCAGGTAACATCCTTGTAAATCTCCTCTGCACCCTCTCTAGTGCAATCACATCCTTCCTGTAATGTGGTGACCAGCACTGCACGCAGTACTCTAGCTGTGGCCTAACTAATGTTTTAAACAGTTCAAGCATAACCTCCCTGCTCTTGTATTCTATGCCTCGGCTAATAAAGGCAAGTATCCCGCATGCCTTCTTAACCACCTTATCTACCTGTCCTGCTACCTTCAGGGATCTGTGGACATGCACACCAAGGTCCCTCTGATCCTCTGCACTTCTCAATGTCCGACCATTTATTGTGTATCCCCTTGTCTTGTTAGCCCTCCCCAAATGCATTGCCTCACACTTCTCCGGATTGAATTCCATTCCACCTGACCAATCCATTGATAGCTTCCTGCAGACTAGCTTCTCCAGTCTATCCACGTAACTGAAGTCCCTCATCCCTGGAACCATTCTTGTAAATCTTTTCTGCACCCTCTCTCAGGCCTTCACATCCGTCCTAAACTGCGGTGCCCAGAATTGGACACAATACTCCAGTTGAGGCTGAACCAGTGTTTTCTAAAGGTTCACCATAACTTCCTTGCTTTTGTACTCTATGCCTCTATTTATGAAGCGGAGATGCCGGTGTTGGACTGGGGTGGACAAAATTGAGAGGTCGCACAACACCAGGTTATAGTCCAACAGTTTTATTTGAAATCACAAGCTTTCGGAGCTATCGATTGCTTCACCTGAGGAAGGAGCAATCGATAGCTCCGAAAGCTTGTGATTTCAAATAAAACTGTTGGACTATAACCTGGTGTTGTGCGACCTCTCTATTTATGAAGCCCAGGATCCTGTAAGCTTTTTTAACTGCTTTCTCAACCTGCCCTGCCACCATCAACAATTTGTGCCCATAAACCCCCAGGTCTCTTTGTTCACCCACTTTAGAATTGTACCTTTTAGTTTATGTTGCCTCTCCTCGTTCTTCCTACCAAAATGTAGAGGTGAACTAATTGCACCGTCGTCCAGCTGGGTGGGACTGCACTCACCTGGTTCCATTCTTATCTATCTAATCGTAGCCAGAGAATCACCTGCAACGGCTTCTCTTCCCGCTCCCACATCGTTACCTCTGGTGTCCTCCAAGGATCTATCCTTGGCCCCTCCTATTTCACATCTACATGTTGCCCCTTGGCGACATCATCTGAAAACACAGCATCAGTTTCCACATGTACGCTGACGACACCCAGCTGTACCTCACTACCTCTTCTCTCGACCCCTCCATGGTGTCTAAATTGTCAGACTGCTTGTCCGACATACAGTTCTGGATGAGCCGAAATTTTGTCCAATTAAATATTGGGAAAACTGAATCCATTGTTTTCGGTCCCGCCACAAATTCCGTTCCCTAGCCACTGATCCATCCCTCTCCCTAACATCTGTCTGAGGCTGAACCAGACTGTTCACAACCTTGCTGTCAAATTTGACCCTGAAATGAGCTTCCGACCACATATCCGCAGCATAACAAAGACCGCCTATTTCCACCTCCGTAACATCGCCCGTCTCCGCCCTTGCCTCAGCTCATCCGCTGCTGAAACCCTCATCCATGCCTTTGTTACCTCTAGACTTGACTATTCCAATGCACTCCTGGCTGGCCTCCCACATTCCACCCTATGTAAACTTGAGGTCATCCAAAACTCGGACCGTGTCCTAACTCGCACCAAGTCCTGTTCGCCCATCACCCCAGTGCTCGCTGACTTACATTGTCTCCCGGTTAAGCAGCCCCTCGATTTCAAAATTCTTATCCTTGTTTTCAAATCCCTCATGGCATCTCCCCTCCCTATCTCTGTAATCTCCTCCAGCCCCACAACCCCCGAGTTATCTGGACTCCTCTAATTCTGCCCTCTTGAGCATCCCTGAATATAATCACTCAACCATTGGTGGCCGTGCCTTCTGTTGCCTCGGCCCTAAGCTCTGGAATTCCCTGCCTAAACCTCTCCGTCTCTCTACCTCTCTTTTCCTCCTTTAAGATGTACCTTAAAACTTATCTCTTTGACCAATCTTTTGGTCATCTGCCCTAATTTCTCCTTATGTGGATCGGTGTCAAATTTCTTATCTTATAATCGTCCTGTGCAGCGCCTTGGGACGTTTTGCTATGTTATAGGTGCTATATAAATACAAATTGTTGTTGTTGCACCCAGCCAGATTCAGCACCTCCTGGAGAGGAGGGGGAGAAACAAAATTCAAGACGGTGTAATGAATGTTGTTTTTAGACAGTAAGGATGGAGGGAGAGTGTGCAGAATGGAGAATTTTCAGCTTAGGAGGGACTGGAGGGAAAAAATTGTTTATAGAAACTAGATTTGTCGATTCTGAATTTCTATCCTGTTGTAAACACCATAGGAGGGTATTAGAAGGGGAGGATCTGCAGATGGAAACTCAAACCAAACACTGCGTCAAGATCTGACAGATTCACCGGATTCATCAGGACCTGAATATCATCGGCCTTTGGATATAGGAGGAAAAAGCACCAATCACAGCGGGGAGAAACAGAACATGTGTTATGTGTGTGGATCCACCTTTAACAAATCGTCTAGCCTGTGAGACTCGTGCACCCACCTGAATCAACAGTGTAAATGTGGGGAATGTGGGAACGGATTCAGTTGCCCGTCTGAGGTGCAAACTCATGGATACAGTCACACCGGGGAGAGGCTGTTCACCAGCTGAGTGTGGAAAGAGATTCACTCGCTCATCTCACCTATTCCCACACTAACATGTTCATAAAGGGGAGAATCCGTTCACTGTATGTGGAAAGGGATTCAATCAATCATCCCATTTACTGACACACCAGCACAGTCACACCGGAGAGAGACCGTTTAGATACTTCACGTGTGGGAAGGGATTCACTCCGTTGTCCCACCTGTTGACACTCCAGAGTGTCCACATTGAGAACAGTTGCTTCAAATACTCTGACTGTGAGAAAAGCTTTCAAAGTTCAAAGCAGCTGATGCACGATCAGCGCATTGATACTGGAGAGAGGCTGATTCAATATCCTGTGTGTGGGAAGAAATTCACCCCACCTGCTGAGACTCCAGTGAGTTCACAGGTGACTGCAGGGGTTTGGAATCTGTTATTAATCACATCCAGGACTGAACCATGGCAGAGTGCCCGTGCACGTGGGTTTCTGTGTGAATTATTGATGAATTTTCTCTCAATGGGATCACAGAAACTCATTCTCCATTCACTAATTGGGGCTTTCAATGTTCCCCAGCATGCCCCGCGGGGCAGAATGTGCCCGATTCAGGCTGGAGGAGCCCAGTGCGCAGGCGCAGTTTCCGCCTGTATTTGGAGCATGCGCAGTGTCAGTGTGATCAGAGCCATGCGAGGGCAGGGAGCGGGCCGAGTTGGGAGAAGCGGTTTTTACGCCGATTACGAATCACAGGGGCGCAGAGAGGTAACGCACCCGGCGGGTGAGCTTCATAAACACCTGGTGCAGGCCGCAAGCCCCGAATGAGAACCTACAGGTTCCGCGTTTGCAGCTCCGGGGCTTTTTTCCGGTAATAGGCCCAAGCTAAGGGCGGCCATCTTTGTAAAGGAAGCATTGTCTTTGTTCGCCGCCATCTTTATTCGCACGGCCATCTTTGTAAAGGACCAAAACGTGGGCAGGGCCTCAGGGTCCCCTTGAGTATGGTAGTGACCCAGCCAGAGTCAGCACCTTCAGGGGAGGAGACAGAGGAACCAGTGACTGTAGAACTGAACCCAGCCAGAGTCAGCACCTTCAGGGGAGGAGAGAGAGGAACCAGTGAGTGTAGAACTGAACCCAGCCAGAGTCAGCACCTTCAGGGGAGGAGAGAGAGGAACTCGTGAGTGTAAAACTGAACCCAGCCAGAGTCAGCACCTTCAGGGGAGGAGAGGGAGGGGAACCAGTGAGTTTGGAACTGAACCCAGCCAGAATCAGTACATTCAGGGGAGGGAGGGGAACCAGTGAGTGTAGAAATGAACCCCTGCCAGAGTCAGCACCTTCAGGGGAGGAGAGGGAGGGGAAACAGTGAGTGTAGAACTGAACCCTGCCAGAGTCAGCAGCTTCAGGGGAGGAGAGGGAGGGGAACCAGTGAGTGTAGAACTGAACCCAGCCAGAGTCAGCACCTTCAGGGGAGGAGAGAGAGGAACAAAAAGATTGATTAAGAAAGGGAAGATAGATTATGAAAGTAAATTAGCAAAAAATATAAAAACAGATAGTAAGAGTTTTTATAGTTATATAAAAAGAAAAAGGGTGGCTAAAGTAAATGTTGGTCCCTTAGAGGATGAGACCGGGAAATTAATGGTGGGAAATATGGAGATGGCAAAAACACTGAATGAATATTTTGTATCAGTCTTTACAGTAGAGGACACTAAGAATATCCCAACACTAGACAAACAGGGGGCTATAGGGGGAGAGGAGCTAAACACGATCAAAATCACTAAGGAAGTGGTACTTGGTAAAATAATGGGACTCAAGGCGGATAAATCACCTGGACCTGATGGCTTACATCCTAGAGTCTTGAAGGAAGTGGCGGTAGGGATTGTAGATGCATTGGTAATAATTTTTCAAAACTCCCTGGATTCCGCTAAGGTCCCGGCAGACTGGAAAACTGCTAATGTAACACCCTTATTTAAAAAGGGCAGTAGACAGAAGGCTGGTAACTATAGACCGGTTAGCCTAACATCTGTGGTAGGTAAAATTTTGGAGTCCATTATTAAGGAAACAGTAACAGGACATTTGGATAATCATAATTTAATAGGACAAAGTCAGCATGGTTTTACGAAGGGGAAGTCATGTTTGACAAATTTGCTGGAGTTCTTTGAGGAAGTAACATATAGAGTGGATAAAGGGGAACCAGTGGACGTAGTGTATTTAGACTTCCAAAAGGCATTTGACAAGGTGCCACACAAAAGATTATTGCTTAAGGTAAAAAATCACGGGATTGGGGGTAATATTCTGGCATGGATAGAGGATTGGCTATCTAACAGAAAGCAAAGAGTTGGGATAAATGGTTCATTCTCAGACTGGCAATCAGTAACTAGTGGTGTTCCACAGGGGTCAGTGCTGGGTCCCCAACTCTTTACAATCTATATTAACGATTTAGAGGAAGGGACCAAGTGTAACATATCAAAATTTGCAGATGATACAAAGATGGGAGGGAAAGTAGTGAGTGAGGAGGACATAAAAAACCTGCAAGGGGACATAGACAGGCTAAGTAAGTGGGCAGAGATTTGGCAGATGGAATACAACACTGGAAAGTGTGAGGTGATGCACTTTGGCAGGAAAAATAGTAGAGCAATTTATTATCTTAATGGCAAGAAACTGGAGAGTACTGAAGTGCAAAGGGATCTGGGGGTCCTGGTGCACGAAACTCAAAAGGTTAGTATGCAGGTGCAGCAAGTGATTAAGAAGGCAAATGGAATGTTGGCTTTCATTGCTAGGGGGATAGAATATAAAAATAGGGAGGTATTGCTTCGGTTGTACAAGGTATTGGTGAGACCGCACCTGGAATACTGCATACAGTTTTGGTGTCCTTACTTAAGGAAAGACATCCTTGCTCTCGAGGCAGTGCAAAAAAGGTTCACTCGGTTAATCCCGGGGATGAGGGGGTGGTCATATGAGGAGAGGTTGGGTAGATTGGGACTCTACTCATTGGAGTTCAGAAGAATGAGAGGCGATCTTATTGAAACATATAAGATTGTGAAGGGGTTGGATCGGGTGGATGCGGGGAGGATGTTCCCGATGATGGGTGAGACTAGAACTAGGGGACATAGTCTTAGAATAAGGGGCTGCTCTTTCAAAACTGAGATGAGGAGGAACTACTTCACTCAGAGGGTGGTAGGTCCATGGAATATGCTGCCACAAAAAGCTGTAGAAGCTACATCATTAAATAAATTTAAAACAGAAATAGACAGTTTCCTAGAAGTAAAGGGCATTAAGGGTTACGGGGAGCGGGCAGGAATTTGGACATGAGTCTAGGTTCGGATCGGTCATGGCCCTGTGGGTAGTGGAGCGGGCCCAGGGACCTTGTAGCCTGATTCTGCTCCTATTTCGTGTGTGCAATTCTGTTAGATGCAGGAGATGGTTCTGTGATAGATAGTAGATTGGCGGTTAGGATCAGATCAGCCATGATCTTATTGAATGGCGGAGCAGGCTCGAGGGGCCGATTGGCCTACTCCTGCTCCTATTTCTTATGTTCTTATTATGTTCAGGGGAGGAGAGGGAGAGGAACCAGTGAGTGAACTGAACCCACCAGAGTCAGCACCTTCAGGGGAGGAGAACCAGTGAGTGAACTGAACCCAGCCAGAGTCAGCACCTTCAGGGGAGGAGAGAGAGAGGAACCAGTGAGTGAACTGAACCCAGCCAGAGTCAGCACCTTCGGGGGAGGAGAACCAGTGAGTGTAGAACTGATCATACTGAAAACTGGGAGCGGAGGACAAACTATCTTGAGACGTCTTTGGATTTTAGCACAGGGAGGAGGGACAATATGTGGGACGGGGATTTACAGCTTTGGAGGAAGAAGAGAGGAAAGAATGTTCGATAGAAACTAAAATTGTCTGTTCTGAATTTCTGTCCTGTACTTACAGTGATGAATTTTGTCAACTCCTTTTACAGGGTATTAGAACGGGAGGATTTGCAGATGGGAAACTCAAACCAAACATCATGTCAAAATCTGACAGTCACTCGTTTACTCAGGACCTGAATATCATCGGCCTTTGAATGTGGAAGGAGAAATGTTTGTCTGTTCTGTCTGTGGGAAAAGATTTCAAAGAACAGTATGACTGGAAAAGCACCGAGACACACACACCCGAGTGAGAGTGTTCCAGTGCACTGACAGTGGAAAGAGCTTTAACCAGTTACACAGCCTGAAAAAACATCGCACCATTCACAGCGGGGAGAAACCGTACACGTGTTCTGTGTGTGGACAAGGCTTCAACTGATCGTCCAACCTGGAAAGATACAGTGACACCCGCACCACGGAGAAACCATGGAAATGTGGGGACTGTGGGAAGGGATTCAATTACCCGTCTGAGCTGGAAATTCATCATCGCATTCATACCGGGGAGAGGCCGTTCACCTGCTCCATGTGTGGGAAGGGATTCACTCGATCATCTGACTTGCTGACACACCAGCGAGTTCACACTGGGGAGAGACCATTCACCTGCTCCGTGTGTGGGAAGGGATTCATTCAGTCATCCACCCTGCTGACACACCAGCGAGTTCACACCGGGGAGAGGCCATTCACCTGCTCTGAGTGTGGGAAGGAATTCCCTTCATCATCCAGGCTGCTGAAACACCAGCGAGTTCACACTGGGGAGAGGCCGTTCACCTGCTCCCTGTGTGGGAAGGAATTCCCTTCATCATCTAGGCTGCTGAAACACCAGCGAGTTCACACTGGGGAGAGGCCGTTCACCTGCTCCCTGTGTGGGAAGGAATTCCCTTCATCATCTAGGCTGCTGAAACACCAGCGAGTTCACACCGGGGAGAGGCCGTTCACCTGGTCTGAGTGTGGGAAGGGATTCACTCGGTCATCCACCCTGCTGAGACACCAGCGAGTTCACACTGGGGAGAGACCGTTCACCTGCTCTGAGTGTGGGAAGGGATTCACTCAGTCATCCAACCTGCTGAGACTTCAACGAGTTCACAAGTGACTGCAGGGGTTGGATTCTGCTGTTATTGCTGCTGTTAATTACATCCCAGACTGAATTGTCTTCATTCTGACAGGTGGAGTTTCTTCCTGCTGATGTTAATAACCCCTATAACTGGGCTGGAGTTTAATATTTTGATATTTGAAATAACACAGTGTGTCGATATTTGATGTCTCCAAGTTAAGAGGAGACTAATTGATGTCCTGTTACCGACTGCTCCATTTTTGGGCCTTTTCTCCTTTCTAACTCGAGATTATTTCAGTTCTCGTACCTTCGGTTACTCTCATGGACAAGTCCCAGCTCCCCATACCTTCCAGAGTGCCTCTCCTAGCCTTGGTATCCAGGGAAGGTCTCGGTAACACGCCCGGGATCACGAAACACAAAACCCAGTCTGTTAATCACTTTCCGCTACTGGTCTTAGCGTGTGTCCCACAGCATCTCTCACCTTCGATGTGTGAATAGAGCATCACGCCTGCAAACCTGCTTTCAATTTCAATTTGAATCCACTCAGCAAGTGTATTTAAAACAATACGTACAAGTAAACAGATCACATCAAATAATTGGCAAAGGTTTAGAGTCAACAAGATGAACAAGTGAACACATCACGGCCCAATACCCCAGCTCTATATTCACAGGAGAAAGTCTGTTATCTAACTCCTCGAGTGGACAGAATAGAGAAAGATCCCAACTCTAAGAACATCTAGAATCTGTTGTAAATATCTTTCAAATCCTGACTGGTCCAATCTGTCGGTTTCCTTTCAATTGAAGTGAATGGAAGATGAGAGGGGTGTTGGCATATGGACCTCGGTTAATTCAGCTTCTGAAAGGTGTTCATGTTTAGTTCATTCGATATCGGGGAGAATGTGGTTGGTATCATTAGAGAGAGAGAGAGAGATTTCACTGAGCAACAGCTGGTGTTTGCAACCAACTGGCCTTGATATTTTCATCATAGAATGTTTCGATCAGAATATGATGTGGATAAGAAAGTCTGGAGACTAGTGGTTTGTGCTGCCCCAGGAAGGCCACAGTGTTTTTACCTGCTTCTAACGTTGTTGATGTGTGTTGAAGAAAATGCAGACTTGTGTCTCTGGACTGTGCAGTAGCCAGAGACGACCATATTAGGCAATGCCAGCTCCAGTTTGATAAGAGGTTGATGGCAGAGCAAGAGATCCAGCAGTTTTAAGAATTTATCTCCCGTTATCTGCAGACATCGAATGTCGCAGCGTGCTGACAAAATTGGACTTAAGACTTTAACCTATTGGGTTCAATTATTGGGATCGATTGTTATAGAATTGAATTGTTATAGAATGGAAAAGTAGTGAAGTTCTGCTAAACTTGTATCGAACCTTGGTTAGACCACACTTGGAGCACTGCGTACAATTCTGGTCGCCATATTATAAAAAGGATATAGAGGCACTGGAGAGGGTGCAGAGAAGATTTACAAGGATGATACCAGAAATGAGAGGGTATACCTGTCAGGAAAGGATGGACAGGCTGGGTCTCTTTTCTCTTGAAAAAAGAAGGCTGAGGGGTGACCTAATAGAGGTCTTTAAAATTATGAAAGTTTTTGATAGAGTAGATACAGAGAGAGTGTTTCCACTTGTGGGGAAGAGCATAACTAGAGGCCATCAATATAAGATAGTCACCAAGAAATCCAATAGGGAATCAGGAGAAACTTCTTTACCCAGAGAGTGGTGAGAATGTGGAACTCGCTACCACAGGGAGTGGTTGAAGCGAATAGTATAGATACATTTAAGGGGAGGCTAGACAAGCATATGAGGGAGAAGGGAATAGAGGGTTATGCTGATAGAGTTAGATGGGGAAAGACGGGAGGAGGCTCGAGTGGAGCATAAACGCCGGCATGGACTGGTTGGGCCGAATGGCCTGTTTCTGTGCCGTATATCCTGTGTAATCCTGTGTAGTCACAGCAAACAGACAGTTTAACAGACTGCCCATGGTCCACTCGAACCCCCACCTTCTCTCTCTCACTATTCATGGACACTGCTGCAGTAATTGCTCCTCTGACCTTTCCTCTCTTGTCCCTCCTACACCCCTAATACACGGCCCGACACAATCTCACTCCCCCTACATCCTCACTGTGCTGGAATCCACACCAGTCTCCCCATCTGCTCCTTGTTCTCTCCCTGGATCCGAAAACTACTGAACTCAGTCTTCCCTCCTGAAGTCTCCAGGCTCTAAAACTGAAGCTTGGTGTCCCTCAGTCCCTACTCCACCCCTTCTCCCCTCCTCTTTTCCCCCGGGGTGTGACCACACTCTGGGCCTTGGGCCTTGCCCGGGGATTCTCAGTATGAACAGGTGGGGTGTGTTTTGAGACAGGGTGTCTCTGCTCTCCTCCTCTTTTCCCCGGGGTGTGTCCACACTCTGGGCCTTGGGCCTTGCCCGGGGATTCTCAGTATGAACAGGTGGGGTGTGTTTTGAGACAGGGTGTCTCCGCTCGCCACCTCTTTTCCCCCTGGGTTGTGTTCCACACTCTGGGCCTTGGGCCTTGCCCGGGGATTCTCAGTATGAACAGGTGGGGTGTGTTTTGAGACAGGGTGTCCCCGCTCTCCACCTTTAAAGGGACAAGGAGACGACCAGCTGGGCTGAATGGCCCTGCTTTATGACATCACTGCAATGCCGAGCAACCAACCTCCCTGAGCCCTGCTCATTATGGGCTGGCAGTGTTTGATGGGACAGTGGAGAGGGAGCTTTACTCTGTATCTAACCCGTGCTGTACCTGCCCGGGGAGTGTTTGATGGGATAGTGTAGAGGGAGCTTTACTCTGTATCTAACCCGTGCAGTAGCTGCCCTGGGAGTGTTTGATGGGATAGTGTAGAGGGAGCTTTACTCTGTATCTAACCCGTGCTGTACCTGCCCTGGGAGTGTTTGATGGGACAGTGTAGAGGGAGCTTTACTCTGTATCTAACCCATGCTGTACCTGCCCTGGGAGTGTTTGATGGGACATGTCGAGGGAGCTTTACTCTGTATCTAACCCGTGCTGTACCTGCCCTGGGAGTGTTTGATGGGACAGTGTAGAGGGAGCATTACTTGGTATCTAACCCGTGCTGTACCTGCCCTGGCAGTGTTTGATAGTGATGCGGAGATGCCGGTGTTGGACTGGGGTGGACAAAATTGAGAGGTCGCACAACACCAGGTTATAGTCCAACAGTTTTATTTTAAATCACAAGCTTTCGGAGTTACAACTCCTTCGTCAGGTGAAGTGAGGAGATACAGAATCGTCAAAGCATATATAGATCGGGAACAATGCATGTGTAACTTACAATTGCAGACAACTGAATTCAATCATCCTGACTGTTTATCTGCCGAGGTGTGATAAAGTTAATGTGGTACCTTCCTGGCTGACCTGATTAACTTTATCACACCTCGGCAGATAAACAGTCAGGATGATTGAATTCAGTTGTCTGCAATTGTAAGTTACACATGCATTGTTCTCTATCTATATATGCTTTGACGATTCTGTATCTCCTCACTTCACCTGACGAAGGAGTTGTAACTCCGAAAGCTTGTGATTTAAAATAAAACTGTTGGACTATAACCTGGTGTTGTGCGACCTCTCAGTGTTTGATAGGACAGTGTAGAGGGAGCTTTACTCTATCTAACCCGTGCTGTACCTGCCCAAGGAGTGTTTGATGGGATAATGTAGAGGGAGCTTTACTCTGTATCTAACCCGTGCTGTACCTGCCCTAGCAGTGTTTGATGGGACAGTATAGAGGGAGCTTTACTCTGTATCTAACCCGTGCTGTACCTGCCCTGGCAGTGTTTGATGGGACAGTATAGAGGGAGCTTTACTCTGTATCTAACCCGTGCTGTACCAGCCTGGGAGTGTTTGATGGGACAGTTCAGAGGGAGCTTTAATCTGTATTTCTCCACATTAGACTCCATCTGCCACCTTCTTGCCCACTCACTTAACCTGTCGATATCCCTTTGCAGACTCTTTGTGTCCTGCTGGTGGGTGGCTGCTCATTATCCTCGGTGTGATTTAATCCCCTTTCCCACTGAATACTGCGGACAGACAGGCTCACCTTGGGAACGGAATGGTCATTGTGACATCACTTTCTAAACAAGAGCCCACAAGACAATGGGTTCTCAATAAATGTTAAAGGGATTCAACGCTCTGAAGTTACACTGTGAATAAAGGAAATAAAATGCTGATCAGTAATGGCTGAAGATAATGATTTCTCTCTGTGGAATGTGCTTGCACACATTAAGAATGATGAGCTTTGTACACACACACACAGCAAACACTTTGTGAGGCTCTTTTCAGTTGTTGCTCTGAACCCGCTGAGAGCTGGTGCACCCGGTGGGCATTAGGACCCTGCGACCGCCCATCCAGCGGTGCTGTGAGGTCACGGTTCCAGGCTCTGTCTCACCCAATCAGTGGGTCCCGCCAAAGCTCAATAGAAAATACTGCAGCAAAAACAATCCTGAACATTCACAAACTGGGAGCAATCGGCACAGCACAACACAAGTGTGAATTAGTAAACTTTAACACACAGAGTCTGTCACTAATTAGTACAAAGTGCAGGGCACTATTGCTCACCTTCAGTCCTGTCCCTCAATCCCAGCTCATCTCTGGGGGATTGTTACAAGGTTCACCCCGTCCTTTCAACACAGATATTACCCACATAATCCCACATCAATTAGACATTGCACACAGCTTCTGACAGTTATTAACAAGACTAGACCGATGCTTCAAAGAAAAAAATGATTGCATCCTCCCACCCACTCAAATATAATGTCTTTATTTATATTAATTAATTTCTGTCTGTCGTGTGTGTGGGAGTGAGTGCAGTAATAACTCAGACATTGTCTAGTAAACAGAGACCGGGCCTAGTGTAATATAAACAGTGACAGGGTCTTGTGTAATATAAACAGCGACAGGGCCTTGTGTAATATAAACAGAGACAGGGCCTAGTGTAATATAAACAGAGACAGGGTCTAGTGTAATATAAACAGAGACAGGGTCTAGTGTAATATAAACAGAGACAGGGTCTAGTGTAATATAAACAGAGACAGGGCCTAGTGTAATATAAACAGAGACAGGGCCTAGTGTAATATAAACAGAGACAGGGCTTAGTGTAATATAAACAGAGACAGGGCCTAGTGTAATATAAACAGAGACAGGGTCTAGTGTAATATAAACAGAGACAGGGCCTAGTGTAATATAAACAGAGACAGGGTCTAGTGTAATATAAACAGAGACAGGGTCTAGTGTAATACCAACACAGACAGGGTCAAGTGTAATATAAACAGAGACAGGGTCGAGTGTAATATAAACAGAGACAGGTTCAAGTGTAATATCAACAGAGTCGGGGTCTAGTGTAATATAAACAGCGACAGGGCCTTGTGTAATATAAACTGAGACAGGGTCTAGTGTAATATAAACAGAGACAGGGCCTAGTGTAATATAAACAGAGACAGGGCCAAGTGTAATATAAACCGAGACAGGGCCTAGTGTAATATAAGCAAAGACAGGGTCTAGTGTAATATAAACAGAGAAAGGGTCTCGTGTAATATAACCAGAGACAGGGTCTAGTGTAATATAAACAGAGACAGGTTCTAGTGTAATATCAACAGAGTCGGGGTCTAGTGTAATATAAACATCGACAGTGCCTTGTGTAATATAAACTGAGACAGGGTCTAGTGTATTATAAACAGAGACAGGGTCTAGTGTAATATAAGCAGATACAAGGTCTAGTGTAATATAAACAGAGGCAGGGTCTAGTGTAATATAAACAGAGACATGGTCTAGTGTAATATAAACTGAGACAGGGTCCAGTGTAATATAAACTGAGACAGGGTTTAGTTTGAAAAAAACAGAGACAGGGCCTAGTGTAATATAAACAGTGACAGGGTCTTGTGTAATATCAACAGAGACAGGACCTTGTGTAATATAAATAGAGGCAGGGCCTAGTGTAATATAAACAGAGACAGGGTCCAGAGTAATATAAACAGAGACAGGGTCTAGTGTAATATAAACAGAGACAGGGTCTCGAGTAATATAAACAGAGACAGGGCCTAGTGTACTATAAACAGAGACAGGGCCTAGAGTAATATAAACAGAGACAGGGCCTAGTGTAATATAAACAGAGACAGGGCCTAGTGTAATATAAACAGAGACAGGGCCTAGTGTAATATAAACAGAGACAGGGTCTAGTGTAATAGAATCAGAGACAGGGTCTAGTGTAATATAAACAGAGACAGGGTCTAGTGTATTATAAACAGAGACAGGGTCAAGTGTAATATAAACAGAGACAGGGTCTAGGGTAATATAAACAGAGACAGGGTCTAGTGTAATATAAGAGACAGGGTCTAGTGTAATATAAACAGAGACAGGGTCTAGTGTAATATAAACAGAGACAAGGTCCACTGTAATATAAACAGAGAGAGGGTCTCGAGTAATATAAACAGAGACAGGTCTAGTGTAATATAAACAGAGGCAGGGTCGAGTGTAATATGAGAGACAGGGTCTAGTGTAATATAAACAGAGACAGGGTCTAGTTCCAGGATATCGGGTCAGGCCCACCATGAAAAATGAGTTTGACTCCCCTGCGGTTGTTTATCTTCGAGCATAGAAGCCCAAGAGGGGATTTGAGAGAGGTGTTTAAAATCACGAAGGGTTTAGATAGAGTAAAGAAAGAGAAATTGTTTCCAGTGACTGAAGGGTCGATAACCAGAGGGCACTGATTGAAGGTGATTGGCAAAAGAACCAGAGGTGACACGAGGAAAAACCTTTTTACACAACGAGTGGTTAGGATCTGGAATGCACTGCCTGATAGGCTGGTGGATACAGATTCAATAGTAGCCTTCAAAAGGGAATTGGAGAAATACTTGAAGGAGAAAACATTGCAGGGGTTTGGGGAATGAGCAGGGGAGTGGGACTAACTGGATTGCTCTTCGAAAGAGCCGGCACAGACTCGATGGGCAGAATAGCCTCCTTCTGTGTGGTACTATTCGATGATTGTATGACAATCTCTTTCTATTTTAATATTTATGATGTTATTGTCGACAGCACATCCCACAGCTGGAATCTGAGCATCACCCACAGGAGTGTAGACTGATGTGAAACCATCTTTAACGGTCTACTGACTCCTGACGTAGCTGGAAAAGCTTTTGCTTTTATTCCCACAATTGGGCACCATCAGCTTTTCCAAAGATCTCTGAGCTTCTCTAATGGCTGCTTTCCTCTCCCTCCATTGTGGGTGATATTTCTCCCTATTCTCCTGTAAACTGAATCCATCTTGATCTGAACTGGGTTCAATGTGAGACAGTTCGGGGAGTCAGGCATCATTCACCCCTAGACCTACACTGACAGGTTAAACCCCAGACGGCTCCTTAGTAAGGATTGCTCTGGTTCCTCACCATATATGTGTCAGGATACTGAAACCCAGCTTTCTCACAGTCCACTCCTGGAGGCCCCACTCCCTGAGCCTACAACCTTCAGCAGGGTCAGTGGTGGAGTTCCGCAGCGGGAGTGATCCCAGAGTAACTGTCGGGATCGCACCCCGTGGATGTTCCGGGTCGTGTATTTTTAGTTATCCTGGTGTCTAACACGCACACATCAATAAAACAGGGAATTCCTGGAAACACGCTGCAGGTCCTTCTTTATCTGGAGATCAAATGTCTGTTGTATAATTGTACCAGCAGTTAACAGGCTCCTGTGAACTCCTCCCTCTGCTATTTTAATGCAGACTTTAACCAATTTAGTTTAAACGGGTTTATTTTAAATGAGCTAACACCTGCCTTAAAATGGTAGACTCAGGACTGTCTCACACACATATTAAATCTTCGTGAATAATTACCAGTCATTTTTAGACTGGAAACTTAACCCTGCCGTTTCACTTTCAGTCAGGAACAGATCGCAGTTTGACATCAATCTCTGATTTGACAGCACGTTTCCAGCATTCACCGTTGTTCTTCCTGACTCTAAACACAGTTGTAAAGGAGCCTTCTGTTCCGTGCCCAGGAGCTCTGACCCATGGGAGAGAGCGGCTGGGACACATTCCTTACAGGCCTCAAGATTAACCTGCAAGGGGACATTGCTGTCAGTGAAGAGAGACGAGAAAGACCAAAGTGCCGTTAGCCCCTCTCAGTGTGGCCCTGAAGGACTGTGTCCAGGCTGTAGTTCTGTTCCTGCCGTACGATCCTCCCCCCAGATTGTCCTTTCTGAGCTCCAGCCAGGTGATGCTAAACACCCAGGTGGGAACGACAAAAATCCACAACAATGTGTTTAAAGCAAAGCTGATTTATTTGATCTATATCCAGAATATTAAACTCCAGCCCAGTTACAGGGGTTATTAACATCAGCAGAAACAAACCTCAATTGTCAGTGTGAACATGATTCAGTCCTGGATGTGATTAACAGCAGCAATAACATCAGAATCCAACCCCTGCAGTCACTTGTGAACTCGCTGGTGTCTCAGCAGGTGGGCTGACCGAGTGAATCCCTTCCCACACTCAGAGCAGGTGAACGGCCTCTCCCCGGTGTGAACTGGCTGGTGTCTCAACAGGCTGGAGGAATCAGTGAATCCCTTCCCACACTCGGAGCAAGTGAACGGTCTCTCCCCGGTGTGAACTCGCTGGTGTTTCAGCAGGCTGGAGGAATCAGTGAATCCCTTCCCACACTCGGAGCAAGTGAACGGTCTCTCCCCGGTGTGAATGCGCTGGTGTACAGTGAGGTCAGATGATCTCTTGAACCCAGTCCCGCAGTGAGAGCACCTGAACGGCTTCTCGTCAGTGTGAACACGTTGATGGTACGTCAGTTCCCCGGAACTTTTATAGCACTTCCCGCAGTCCGGGCATTTAAAAGGTCTCTCGTCAGTGTGAACGCGCTGGTGTGTCAGCAGGTGGGATGACCGAGTGAATCGCTTCCCACACTCGGAGCAGGTGAACGGCCTCTCCCCAGTGTGAAGTCGCTGGTGTCTCAGCAGGTGGGCTGACCAAATGAATCCCTTCCCACACTCAGAGCAGGTGAACGGCCACTCCCCGGTGTGAACTGGCTGGTGTCTCAGCAGGCTGGAGGAATCAGTGAATCCCTTCCCACACTCGGAGCAGGTGAACGGCCTCTCCCCAGTGTGAACTCGCTGGTGTCTCAGCAGGCTGGAGGAATCAGTGAATCCCTTCCCACACTCGGAGCAGGTGAATGGCCTTTCCCCAGTGTGAGTGCGCTGGTGTACAGTGAGGTCAGATGATCTCCTGAACCCAGTCCCACAGTGAGAGCACCTGAACGGCTTCTCGTCAGTGTGAACACGTTGATGGTACGTCAGTTCCCCGGAACTTTTATAGCACTTCCCGCAGTCCGGGCATTTAAAAGGTCTCTCGTCAGTGTGAACGCGCTGGTGTGTCAGCAGGTGGGATGACCGAGTGAATCCCTTCCCACACTCGGAGCAGGTGAACGGCCTCTCTCCGGTGTGAATTCGCTGGTGTGTCAGCAGGTTGGATGACCGAGTGAATCCCTTCCCACACACAGTGCAGGTAAACGGCCTCTCCCCGGTGTGACTGCGCTTGTGACTCGACAGGTCAGAGGATCGGCTGAAACCTCGTCCACACACAGAACACGTGTACGGTTTCTCCCCGCTCTGAACGGTGCTTTCTGCTTCCATGCTCAAAGGTCCTGATGAATCGAGTGACTCTGTCAGATATTGAAGTGATGTTTGGTTTGAGTTTCCCGTCTGCAAATCCTCCCCTTCTAACACCCTACAAAATGAATTTAAAACAGGAAAAAGGGAGGGTGAGAGGGAACCCACAAAAACACAAAGGCAGTTTGTGAAATTGAGCTGAATGAATCTGGGAATTTGTGGGGCCGGCACTAGAAAAAAGTGACCATGAAAGCTGCCGGATTGTCGTAAAAACCCAACTGGTTCACTAATGTCCTTCAGGGAAGGAAACCCGCCACCTGGTCTGGGCCTACACAAGACTCTGGCCTCTATGGGAGGAGAGAGAGTGAGGTGGAAGGGGGAGGGGGAGGGGAGGAGTGAAGAGTGACTTTATACATCTGTAACTCGACTAGAACTTTGACAGCACCTCCCAAACACGCGACCTCCACCACCTAGAAGGACAAAGGCGGCAGGTGCATGGGAACACCATCAGCTCCCAGTTCCCCTCCAAGTCACACACTATCCTGACTTGGGCATATATCGCTGTTCCTACTCGGTGTTGCCCCGGGCCCGGCGGCTCTGACTCGGGGCCTGAGAACCGCACTCGGTGTTGCTGAGGGTTCCAGCCCTCCGACTGTACATGGGGATTCCAGCCCTGGGACTGTACATGGGGATTCTAACCCTGGGACTGTACATGGTGATTCCAACCCTGGGACTGTACATGGGGATTCTAACCCTGGGACTGTACATGGGGATTCTAACCCGGGACTGTACATGGGGATTCCAACCCTGGGACTGTACATGGGGATTCTAACCCGGGACTGTAAATGGGGATTCCAACCCTGGGACTGTACATGGGGATACTAACCCTGGGAATGTACATGGGGATTCCAACCCTGGGACTGTACATGGGGATTCCTGTCCTGGGACTGTACAAGTAGGGGCCAGCTCTGGTGCTCTTCTGTTACAATTGTGTGGGATGTTAACCGTGTGCTCTGCTTTTACCAGCGCCTTCAGGAGAGATGGTGAGAAATCCGAAGTGTGGAGAGTCTGAATCAAATAACTGATACCAAGATTTACTTGCCCGGGCACTAGGACCCGGTTGGGAACAGACACTGAAGCCCCGCCCACTCTTTGTTCCTGACCAATCTGGCCGCGCATGCGCTTTGCTACTCACTGAATCAAGATGGCGGCCGTTATCCTGGGCCTGTGACCGAGGAAGCCCCGAAGCTGAAACTCGGGACCTTCAGGTTATTATTCGGGGCTTGCGGCCTGCACTAGTTGTTCATGAAGCCTCCCCGCCCACTTTCCGGTCCATTACTGTGCTCCGTCGGGTCGCATCTCACCGATTA
Organism: Squalus acanthias; assembly: GCA_030390025.1. Classification (NCBI taxonomy): domain Eukaryota; kingdom Metazoa; phylum Chordata; class Chondrichthyes; order Squaliformes; family Squalidae; genus Squalus; species Squalus acanthias. The sequence continues at coordinate 11,534,340 of CM059452.1, read as the reverse complement.
AGCGGAGCTCGTCCGTAGTAGCCATCGCTCTAATTCCACGCACCGCGCATGCTCCAAACCCTGGCTGTCCCGCGCCTGCGCACTGGGCTCCTGTAGTCTGAGTAATATTTTTATTCAAATACAATAATACCTGTACAACTCATCAATTACATAGTAAATCCATTACATAGTAAATCCATTACATTCATCCATCACAGTAAAAAATAAAGCCTTAAAAACAGCCTTATAGTTAATATAAATGCAATGATTAATTTTACAAATAATCAATAATCTTTACAGTACAAATACCCTTAAACAATACCACACAACTTTTTAGATTTAAAATAATAAATCTCAAAGTTAACTCCACATAAAACAAAAACCATTTCAACACCACAGTGTACAAACACATAGCACCATCATAATCCAATTAAATGCTACAGATAACACTTATTCCAATAAACCAAGAAAAAAAAAACATTTTACGCCAGTCCTACTGGCATTGTTCGTCCGATCATTTATTCAATTGTTCGTTCGTTCATTCAAGCGTTCGTTCGTTCGATCGATCGAGCGTAAGTTCCAATATGTATGTATGAGTGCGTGCGTATCATTTGTCTAACTGCGCGCCTGGGTGCGTTCGTTCGAATCGTTCGTTCCATCACTGCACAAGTGATCATTCGTTCGATCGAGTGTAAGTTCCAATGTGCATGCTTGCGTTCGCTCGAATCGTTCATTCGACCACTACCCCATGAGGTCGTTCGTTCGATCGAGTGTAAGTTCCAATATGTATGTCTGAATGCGTGCATGCGTATCATTTGTCTAGGTGCGCGCCTGCGTGCATTCGCTCGAATCGTTCGTTCTATCACTGCACAAGTGATCATTCGTTTGATCGAGTGTAAGTTCCAATGTGCATGAATGCTTTCGTTCGAATCGTTCGTCCGTTCGTTCACTCGAGCGTTCATTCGTTCAATAAATTACCAATATTAATTTACTTTATCTTTTCAAACACACCAACACTAGACAATAACCTCAAAGTAAATTCCTACATAACCACCAATACATCACCATGTGCAAATTCCCACAATCCTTATCAGAAAATCAATTAAGCTTCAAGTAAACTGCTTTCAAACAGAAAACCTGAAACCTTCCCAACAAAACAATTAAATACCAGTTCTACGCCAGTCCTATTGGCAATCCATTAACGAATATCATTTGATGTTGTCAAACCATGTAAAGTCATAGTCCTTGTCCACAGTCTTCAGCCCTTCCATGGAAAAAGAAGCCATCCACTTCCTGAAATCCCGTAAAAAGACCGAACACTCAAATCTTCTTCTGCTTGCTGTGTAAGTGATCCCTGGAATTGGTGTAACAGTGTAAGTGGTCCCTGGATTTCGTGTCACACTGTAAGTGGGCCCTGGATTTGGTGTCTCAGTGTAAGTGGTCCCTGGAATTGGTGTCACAGTGCAAATACTCCCTGGATTTGGTGTCACACTGTAAGTGGTCCCTGTATTTGGTGTCATTGTGTAAGTTGTCCCTGGATTTGGTGTCTCACTGTAAGTGGTCCCTGGATTTGGTGTCACAATGTAAGTGGTCCTAAGATTTGGTGTCTCATTGTAAGTGGTCCCTGGATCTGGTGTCACAGTGTAACTGCTCCCTGGAATTGGTGTAACAGTGTAAGAGGTCCCTGGATTTGGTGTCTTATTGTATGTGCTCCCTGGAATTGATGTAACAGTGTAAGTGGTCCCTGGTTTTCGTGTCTCAGTGTAATTGGTCCCTGGATTTGGTGTCTGGGTGTGAGTGGTCCCTGGTTTTCATGTCACACTGTAAGTGGTTCCTGGATTTGGTGTCTGTGTAATTGGTCCCTGGATTTCATGTCTCATTGTAAGTGGTGCTTGGATTTGGAGCCACAGTGTTACTGTTCCTGGATTTGGTGTCTCAATGTAAGTGACCCCCACACAGAGGGGGTTCCTGCATGTGGCAGCCCATCCGGCGGGGCCCGCTGGTTCAGGATATAAAGAGACAGCGCGCTGTTCCTCCTCCCACTGCCTGGGGGAATGGGGCAGATATTTAAAGGGACAGGGACTCCCCTTTCTCTGTCTATTTATATTTAAAGGGACAGACCCATTTATCTTGGAGTGTCGGCGGACTTCACTAACAGAGCTCCCATTAACAGTTGCTCCCTTCTGTACTGTGCAGTGATTGTAAACCTGTCTGTTTCAGTGACTGGAGCCTTTCTAACATGTCTCACTGTTTTTGAAGATCCATTTGACTTGCTTGTTTAATTTGGAAAGACTTCAGAATTTTGCAGTGTGACGAAGGTTTCCTTTAAAGGTGGAGCAACATTTCTTTCAGAATATTCTGTTCTAACCCTTCCCACCTCCACATTGGCCCCGCCCCATCACCACCCCGACTGTCAAACACTCGGCACTACTGACTGGGAAGGTCCAAAGTGCAGTCCTTGATCTGGGCTGTTAGTTGATCTCAGCTACGGCAACAGTTCAGGGGCCAGAATTGGCCTCAGTACCACTGGGCTAAATAAGAGTAAAAATCAGCCACTGCCCCTGCTCTTGATGGAGATCCAGTCACATCAACTGGGAAGTGTATGGATGTCAATTGAGGGCAGGATTGGACTCGGCTGTGATGCCTACCACAGGGGAAATGCTGCTGACACTCACTGAGTCGGCTGACGGTGAGGCACTAGAGGTTAACGAATTTCTGTGGAATTGCACCCAGCCAGATTCAGCTCCTTCTGGAGAGAAGGGGAGAAACAAAATCCCAGCCAGTGCAATGAATGTTGATTTTAGACAGTAAGGATGGAGGCAGAGTTTGTAGAATGGGGAATTTACAGCTTAGGAGGGGCAGGAGAGGACAGAACGTTCTATAGGAACTAGAATTGTCTGTTCTGACTTTCTATCCTGCACTTAAAGTAACAACATTTGTAAACACCATTTCAGAGTGTCAGTAGGGGAGGATCTGCTGATGGAAACTCAAACAAAATATCGCCTCAAGATCTGACAGATTGACCAGTTTCATCAGGACCTAAAGATCATCGGCCTTTGGATATAGAAGGAAAAGCACCAATCACAGCGGGAGAAACAGGACACGTGTTCTGTGTATTTTTAAAAATTTGTTTATGGGATGTGGGCACCGCTGGCAAGGCCAACATTTATTGCCCATCCCTAATTGCCGTTGAGAAGGTGGTGGTGAGCCGCCTTCTTGAACCGCTGCAGTCCGTGTGGTGATGGTACTCCCACAGTGCTGTGAGGGAGGGGGTTCCAGGATTTTGACCCAGCGACGATGAAGGATCGCCGATATTCTTCTCAGTCGGGGTGGTGTGTGACTTGGAGGGGAACTTGGAGGTGGTGGTGTTCCCATGTGCCTGCTGCCCTTGTCCTTCTAGGTGGAAGAGGTCGTGGGTTTGGGAGGTGCTGCCGAAGAAGCCTTGGCGAGTTGCTGCAGTGCATCTTGTAGATGGTACACACTGCAGCCATGGTGCGCCGGTGGTGGAAGGAGTGAGTGTTTAAGGTGGTGGATGGGGTGCCAATCAAGCGGACTGCATTGTCCTGGATGGTGTCGAGCTTCTCGAGTGTTGTTGGAACTGCACTCATCCAGGCAAGTGGAGAGTATTCCATCACACTCCTTACTTGTGCCTTGTAGATGGTGGAAAGGCGTTGGGGAGTCAGGAAGTGAGACACTCACCGCAGAATACCTAGCCTCTGACCTGCTCTTGTTGCCACAGTATTTATGTGGCTGGTCCAGTTAAGTTTCTGGTCAATGGTGACCCCCAGGATGTTGATGGTGGGGTATTCGGTGATGGCAATGTCGTTGAATGTCAAGGGGTGGTGGTTAGACTCTCGCTTGTTGGAGATAGTCATTGCCTGGCACTTGAGTGGCACGAACCCACCTTCAACCAATCATCTAGCCTGTGAGACTCGTGCGCCCACCTGAATTAACAGTGTAAATGTGGGGACTGTGGGAATGAATGGAGTTGACCGTCTGAGGTGGAAACTCATGGATACAGTCACACCAGGGAGAGGCCGTTCACCAGCTAAGTGTGGAAAGAGATTCACTCACTCATCTCGCCTATTAGCACACGAACACTGTGAATAAAGGAAATAAAATGCTGAAAAATAATTGGTGAAGATAATTTATCTCTGTGGAACGCACGAGCAAACATTAAGGATGATGAGTTTTGTTTACACACTCACACATATAACAAACACTTTGTGTGAGCTCTTTCCAGTTCTGTTTAACCCGGTGGATTAACTTGCTGTGGGCTTTAGGACCCTGCGGCAGCCCATCCGGCGGGGCCCGCTGTGTCAGGATATAAAGATGCGGAGATGCCGGTGTTGGACAAATGTGAGAAGTCGCACAACACCAGGTTATAGTCCAACAGCTTTATTTGAAATCACAAGCTTTCGGAGCTGCTGACTGAGGAGCAGCAGCAGCAGCAGAGTGGTGGTCTCTGTGAGCAGGAAGAGGAGAAGGAGAAGGAGACCAGACAGCAGACCACCACCAACAACCAACAACCACAACTGAGGTGCCTGGAGAGAGAGGACAGGAGAGGAGAGAGAAAAGAAAGAAGGCCAAGGCCATTAACAACAGAGGAGAGGCCTTTCCACACTGCCTCCTCAATTGGCCTCCATTTTAGGAGAGGGAGAGAGGGGAGAAAACATCAACAACAAACATCATCTGTTTGGAAGGAGGGAGGAAGGAAAGAACAACAGCTACAGGTGGGTGTGATTCTGGGGCACTCTCCCAGAGACTTTGTTTTGTAGGTGGGGGGAGGAAAGAAGATAAGAAGAGGGCCGGAACATCTAAGGGGTGTGTGTGTGTGTGCGTGGCTTTTGTAAAGGCTAGGCCGCACACACCATATTAAACACCCCTTTCCCATTGCCTGACCTGGGACAGCTGGAGCTGCCTAGGTGAAGTCCCCAATTAACTTAATATTATTGGGCATCGTTAAGACCTGGTGCAGGACTGAGCCTGGGCGTCTCCAGCTATCCCAGGTGAAGACATCTTCTCCCCCCACCAGAAGACCACCACCAAAGACTTTTTACATCGGAGAGTGCACCCCCCTGCCAACACCCACCCACCCACCCACCATCCTGAGTGGCGACCCTGCCCTTGCGGCTTCCCTCCTTCCCACCCCCCTCTCTCTCTCTCTCTTTGTCTCTTGTCTCTCTCTGCCTCTCTCTCTAAGAGGCACCTCAATTTACTTTTATTAAGTACCCATTGAGCAGAGGGGAGAAGGCCCCTCTCCCAATTAATTCAACTAAAGGGAGAGGTGTGCCTTCAATTTAAGAGCTCCCTCTGCTCAGGGGAAAACAAAAAAAAAACCGAGGCCATTAACACCTTCAGGCCTGTGACTTGGGGTGAGTGTAGCCCTTAAAGAACCCTCCATTATGGCGAGTACATCTTCGTCGGTGGCGGGGGCAGCGAGGACGTATGCGAGCGTGGCAGCCGCGGCCACGGCCGCAGCCACGAGTCCTCCTGTTACCCCGTCACCTTTTACCCTCCTTACGAGGAAGAATGGGGTCAAGAGCTACACTCACCCCAATATGACAATAGAGGCGTGCGTAAAAGCCATGGCTGGGGTTGTCGGCCCTTCAGCCATCGTCGCCGCCTCTAAAATGTACGGCAAGGCTGTGTTCTTCCTGGGGTCGGAGCGGGCGGTGTCCCTGGCCATCGAGAAGGGGCTCACCGTGGGCGGGACCTTCCTGCCGGTGGACCCCCTTGAGGCCACCGCGCAAAGGATTGTGGTTTCCAACGTCCCGCCCTTTGTTCCGGGTGAGCTCCTCCTCCCCCACCTACGTCAACTGGGGGAGGTGAGGTCGGGGATCACACCCATCCCGCTCGGCTTCCGGGAAGCCAGCCTTCGGCACGTCTTCTCCTTCCGGCGCCAGCTTTTCGTCCGGCTGGCGCGGGAGGAGGACGCGGACGGCGCGTTCACGGTGCTCCACGGGGGGACCGCCCACCGCGTCTTCTGGACCTCGGACGGCGTGCGGTGCTACGCCTGTAAGGAGGTGGGGCACGTCCGCAAAAACTGCCCCGCCTCCAAGGCCGCCACGACACCTGGCGCGGCCAGGGTTGGCGCCGCCGCCCCCCCTCCCCCTGATACTGTCCGCGCGTCGACGGCGACGGATGCGCGGTCGAAATCGGAGGCCAACTCCACCACGGCCTCCGGCGGGGAGGAGGGAGAGCGTCCGGGGGGAAGGAAGGCGCGTAGGAAAACTAAACACCTAAGGGCGGATCCCCTCGCGGAGGAAACATCGGAATTGACCGAACTCACGCCCGAGTACATAGCGGAGTTGGTCGGGACGCATGAGACTGGGGGGGTCCTCGTGCCCGGGCCCGTGACCGTGACCGCAACTGCTGAGGCAGCTGAATCAAGACCTGCGGCCGGGCTCGGGCCCGAGGGGCCCAAGAAACCCAGTCGTCGGAAGGGGGCAGAGAGGGAGGCCCCAGCAGACATGGAGGCCTCCCCCTCTCCGGGCCCCAACTTGTTAAAAAGAAAGCTCCGCCCCCAGCAGGAGGACTGCGAGGAGGAAGGTCCCTCCGCAAAAGGGGGGCAGTCGCCCGCCGCGGGTGCTGCGCCCCACCCCACCACCGTCATCGTCGCGCGCGATCGGCAGGGGTCGTCTGTCCCTCGGGAGGGTGAGACAGCCGAGTCTGTCCGACCTGTGCCTCCCGGGGATGGGGAAGAGACCCTGCCCGTGGGGGGGGGCGCGGAACAACCCGCGGAGGGAAATGTAGAACCTGAACCGTTGCTCCTCGCCGGGTCGGGCGTCCTGGGGACTGGGGCGGGCGAGGCCAAAGAGGCTGAAGCCGAGCCCGCCTTTTATAACCCAGATATCTCTCAGGGACTGCTCGACCTGGTGGAGGAGTGTAGCAATCCCCAGCCCGCTGGGTCGGAGGTTGGTGGCGGGGAGACGGAAAGCCCCCTGACTCCGTCTCTGTTGTTGGCGCCGGACGTGCTGGAGGAATTTGGGATTATTTTCTCCCCGGTTTCTCCGGTCGCCCCGGCGCCTGAGGCGGGGGGGGGGCCCCGAACCGCCGCCGCCGCCTCCCGGCCCGGCGCCCCTGAAGGAGCCCAGGGTGGACTCCTCTGCCACCGATCCTGGGGGTGGGATCGTGACGGAGGCGGGGCCGGCCGGTGCGGCCGAGCCGTTCGCTGCACCCTGTGTGACGGACGGGTTGGCCGCCGGTGACGACCTCCCGGAGGAGGACGGGGACTCGGTGGGGGGCATCGAGGACGATTTGGAGTCCATCGGCAGCGAGGTGATGGACGCCCTCGTGCCCTTCACCGACTCTCCCCTCATCCCCGTAGGGGAACTCCGGGATTTTATGGCCGTGAGCCAGGGTCGTCACAAGAAGATCCGGCTGGCCCTCGACAAGTGGTCGGAGCTGGCGCTGCTCGTCGTGTCCGTCCGCGCCACCGTTAAAATCATGGGCGCGGACAAGGACGTTGGCCGGCTCGAGCTGCGTCGGCTCAAGAGTTTCCACACTGGGCTGCTGAGGGAGTGGCGGTCGTCAGTGACCGCGCTCCCTCCCCTCCGTTAGGTAGAGGTTGCACTATGCTTCTGAGATGAAGATAACCATAGCCAGCCTCAACATCAACGGCAGCAGGGAGGCGCGCCGTAGATTCAATAACTTCTCGGTCCTTCGGGACGGGAAATATGCGGTGTGCTTCCTGCAAGAAACCCACACCGTTCCGGGAGACGAGGCCACGTGGCTCCTGGAGTGGCAAGGAGGGGTCAGCATGAGTCACCTCTCCAACAATTCCTGCGGGGTGGCTGTCTTGCTGGCCCCGCATTTTCAGCCGGAGATCTTGAGGGTCAAGGAGCACGTGCCGGGCCGCTTGCTCCAGGTCACTGTTCGCCTGGGAGGCGTGCCGCTCCATTTAGTGAACGTGTACGCCCCCCGGACCGGTGCGCAGCAAGTGCGCTTCTTCGGAGAAGTGTCCGCTCTTCTGGGCTCCATCGACGTGGGCGAGTGCGTCATCCTCGGGGGGGATTTCAATTGTACCCTCGAGGCGCGGGACCGGTCGGGTCCCCCGCGAAGCCCGGCGGCGATGGAGAAGTTGCGGGACCTGGTCGGGTCCTTCGACTTGGTGGACGTCTGGCGAAATCTCCATCCCGACTCCAGCGCCTTCACGAGCGTGAGGTCTGGAGGAGGAAGGTCCAGAATCGACCGCCTTTACATTTCCCGGGCGTACGTCTCCTGCGTTCCGGCGGCTTCCATGCGGCCGGTGCCGTGCACGGACCACCACCTGGTGTGGGCGGAGCTCGCTCCGCTGCGCGCGCCGGGGGGGGTCCGCGTACTGGCATTTTAACAACCTGCTGCTGGAGGACGCGCGGTTCCGGGATTCGTTTCGCCGGTTCTGGGCCGACTGGAGAAGGAAGCGGGGAGGCTTCCCCTCCTTGAGGCTATGGTGGGACGTGGGCAAGGCTCACGTCCGCGTCTTCTGTCAGGAGTACGCGAAGGGGTCGACCAAGAGGCGGGAGGCCCGGGTCGGGCGATTGGAGAAAGAAGTGCTCGACCTGGAGTCCCGTCTCGGTCAAGTCGTCGAGGACCCGGCCCTGCGGAAGGTGTACGAAGAGAAGAAGGGCGCGCTGAAGGACCTGCAGCTGGTCGGGTCCCGAGGCGCGTACGTGAGGTCGCGGATCCAGTTCCTGCGGGACCTGGACCGCGGCTCCCCCTTCTTCTACTCGCTGGAAAAAAGACGGGGGGTCCGTAAGCAGCTCTTGGGGCTGCTGGCCGACGACGGATCTCTGGTCTCGGATCCGGAGGGCATCAGCGCGGAGGCCCGGGCCTATTACGGTGCTCTGTTCTCTTCGGATCCGTCCAGCGAGGATGCGCGCAGAGTTTTGTGGGAGGACCTGCCGAAGGTCGGCCCGGAGGGCGCCGAGAATTTAGAAGCTCCGCTAAGCCTGGCGGAGCTGACCGGCGCCCTGCGCCAGCTCTCGAGGGGCAAGTCCCCGGGGCTGGACGGGCTGACCGTGGAGTTCCACAGGGCGTTCTGGGACGTCTTGGGGGACGACTACGCGCGGGTCCTGGGGGAAAGTCTGGCGACCGGGGAGATGCCCCTCTCTTGGCGCAGGGCGGTCATCGTCCTGCTGCCCAAGAAGGGCGATCTCCGCCTACTTAAGAACTGGCGCCCGGTCTCCCTCCTCAGCACGGACTACAAAATTTTCGCCAGGGCTATGTCTGCTCGCCTTGGCACCGTGCTGGCCCGCATGATTCACCCCAACCAGTCCTACACGGTCCCGGGCCGGAGTATCCACGATAACATCCATCTGGTCCGGGACCTGGTCCACCATTCCCAGAGGGCTGGTCTGTCGGTCGCCTTCCTTTCCCTGGATCAGGAGAAGGCTTTCGACAGGGTGGATCACGAGTATCTTTTCGGGACTCTGCGCGCATTCGGGTTCGGGACGCATTTCGTCGCCCGGATCCGACTTCTGTACGCCGCCGCGGAGTGTCTGATTAAAGTTAACGGGTCTTTGACGGCGCCCCTTCGCTTCGGGAGGGGGGTGCGTCAGGGATGCCCCATGTCCGGTCAGTTATACGCCGTTTGCGTGGAGCCTTTCCTGCGCCTCTTGCGGAAGAGGTTGACGGGACTGGCTCTGCAAGGGCCGGGCGTGGAGGTGGTCCTCTCGGCTTACGCCGATGACGTGCTCCTCGCGGTCACGGATCCCGTCGACTTGCGGAGGATGCGAGAATGCCAGCAGATTTACTCGGACGCATCCTCCGCCAAGATCAACTGGGAGAAATGTTCTGGACTCCTGGTGGGCCCATGGCGGGTGGACTCCCTGCCGGAGGAGTTCGGGCCTTTCGCCTGGAGCACCACGCACCTCCTCTACCTGGGAGTCTACCTCAGCCCGGCCGAGGACGCCTGGCCGGCGAACTGGCAAGAGCTGGAGGCCAAAGTCACCGCTCGCCTAGGGCGCTGGACAGGACTGCTCCGAGTGTTGTCCTACAGGGGTCGAGCGCTGGTCATAAACCAGCTGGTGGCCGCCATGTTGTGGTACCGGTTGATCACTTTGATCCCTCCCCCTGCGTTTGTCGCCAAGATGCAGAAGAAGCTCGTCGACTTCTTCTGGGACAAAAGGAAGCACTGGGTCTCTGCCGCGGTTTTGAGTCTCCCGCTTAGGGAGGGCGGTCAGGCGCTGGTGTGCCTCCGCACCCAGGCGGCGACTTTCCGTCTTCAGACGCTGCAGAGATACCTGTACGTGGAGAATCCTCCTAGGTGGCGTGCGCTGGCGACGTATTTCTTCCGCCAGCTGCACGGCCTCAATTACGACACGCAGCTCCTGTTTGTGAGAGTGGGTGGCACGCGTGCCAGCCTGCGGGAGCTGCCTGTCTTCTACCAGGAACTGCTATGGGTTTGGAACAGCGTCGCCTCCGAGCGCAGTTCTCCCCCGTCAGGAGCGGCGGCCGTCCTTCGGGAGCCGCTGTTCAGGAATCCGCACCTCCACGACCGCGGGTTCGGCTGGCTGGCGGAGGGCAGGGCTGTGCCCGGTAAGGTGACCAGAGTCGGGGACCTGCTCGATGGCGGAGGAGCGGGCTGGATGGCGCCGGAGGAGTTGGCGAGGCGCATGTCCTGGGTCAACGTCCGGCTCGCGGTCAATGCCATCGAGTCGCTAAAAGTGGCACTGGGCCCCGTCTCCACTAGGTGTGTCGAGGAGGCTCAAGCACGTGGGGCGATCCCGTCCGAACTGACCCCCGTTCGGACGGAATTCCTTATCGGCGCCCGGCCCCGAATCCTCCCTCGGGAGCTGCCGCCTCACCACTTGAGCCTTCTCGGAGAAATGCCCTCCGTGCCCTTTCAATCCGCACGGAGGCGTTTCCTGTACGGGCTGCTCCTGCACACTCTCCACTTTGCCATCTTCGTCTGCCGTCCGGACACGCCTTGGCGTACCATCCTGCCGTCCGGCGGAGGCGAAGGTCCCCATTGGAAGGCTCTCTACGCGGGAGTCTTCCCTTGTTCTATTGGGGACTTGGCCTGGAGGGTGTTGCACGGAGCAGTCCCGTGCAATAGGATTTTAAGTAGGTTTACGGACTCCCAGGCTGCTTGTCATTTCTGCGGCCTGGAGGAGTCCGTCTATCACATTTATATTGAGTGTGAGAGGTTGCAGCCCCTCTTTCATTATTTGAAGGGGCTGCTCCTCAATTTCTGGTTGCACTTCAGCCCCACGCTCCTGATCTACGGTCACCCGGTGCGGAGGGGAGCGGGTAGGTCGGAGGACCTCCTCGTAGGACTGCTCCTGGGCCTGGCCAAGAAAGCCATTAATTGGTCCAGGCAGCGGGCGGTCGAGGGGGTCGTTCGGCCCGATTGCCTGCCTCTCTTCCGCGGCCATGTTCGCGCCCGGGTGGCCCTGGAGATGGAGCACGCGGTGTCCGCCGGCACGCTTGAGTTTTTCCGCGACCGGTGGGCGCCGCGGGGACTGGAGTGCATCGTCACCCCGGACTTTCAAATTTTAATTTGATTTATTAAGTTTCATTTAAAGTTTTAATTTGATTTACAGTAAATTTGGGTTCAACCAAAAAGAGCAACACCAGGTTATAGTCCAACAGTTTTATTTGAAATCACAAGCTTTCGGAGCTGCTGACGAAGGAGCAGCAGCAGCAGAGTGGTGGTCTCTGTGAGCAGGAAGAGGAGAAGGAGAAGGAGACCAGACAGCAGACCACCACCAACAACCACTACTGAGGTGCCTGGAGAGAGAGGACAGGACAGGAGAGGAGAAGGAAAGGAAGGCCAAGGCCATTAACAACAGAGGAGAGGCCTTTCCACACTGCCTCCTCAATTGGCCTCCATTTTAGGAGAGGGAGAGAGGGGAGAAAACAACACAACATCATCTGTTTGGAAGGAGGAAGAAAGAACATCTACAGGTGGGTGTTATTTCTGGGACACTCTCCCAGAGACTTTGTTTTGTAGGTGGGGGGAGGATAGAAGATAAGAAGAGGGCCGGAACATCCAAGGGGTGTGTGTGTGTGTATATGTGTGTGTGTGTGTGGCTTCTGTAAAAGCTAGGCCGCACACACCATATTAAACACCCCTTTCCCATTGCCTGACCTGGGACAGCTGGAGCTGCCTAGGTGAAGTCCCCAATTAATTTAATCTTATTGGGCATCGCTAAGACCTGGTGCAGGACTGAGCCTGGGCATCTCCAGCTATCCCAGGTGAAGACATCTTCTCCCCCCACCAGAAGACCACCACCAAAGACTTTTATTACATCGGAGAGTGCACCCCCCTGCCAACACCCACCCACCGACCATCCTGAGTGGCGATCCTGCCTTTGCGGCTTCCCTCCTTCCACCCCCTCTCTCTCTCTCTTTGTCTCTTGTCTCTCTCTGCCTCTCTCTCTAAGAGGCACCTCATCTATTTTTAATTAAGTACCCATTGAGCAGAGGGGAGAAGGCCCCTCTCCCAATTCAATCAACTAAAGGGAGAGGTGTGCCTTCAATTTAAGAGCTCCCTCTGCTCAGGGGAAAACTAAAACAAAAAAAACCAAGGCCATTAACACCTTCAGGCCTGTGACTTGGGGTGAGTGTAGCCCTTAAAGAACCCTCCATTATGGCGACCACATCTTCGCCGGTGGCGGGGGCAGCGAGGACGTACGCGAGCGTGGCAGCCGCGGCCACGGCCGCAGCCACGAGTCCTCCTGTTACCCCGTCACCTTTTACCCTCCTTACGAGGAAGAATGGGGTCAAGAGCTACACTCACCCCAACATGACTATAGAGGCGTGTGTAAAAGCCATGGCTGGGGTTGTCGGCCCTTCAGCCATCGTCGCCGCCTCTAAAATGTACGGCAAGGCTGTGTTCTTCCTGGGGTCGGAGCGGGCGGTGTCCCTGGCCATCGAGAAGGGGCTCACCGTGGGCGGGACCTTCCTGCCGGTGGACCCCCTTGAGGCCACCGCGCAAAGGATTGTGGTTTCCAACGTCCCGCCCTTTGTTCCGGGTGAGCTCCTCCTCCCCCACCTACGTCAACTGGGGGAGGTGAGGTCGGGGATCACACCCATCCCGCTCGGCTTCCGGGAAGCCAGCCTTCGGCACGTCTTCTCCTTCCGGCGCCAGCTTTTCGTCCGGCTGGCGCGGGAGGAGGACGCGGACGGCGCGTTCACGGTGCTCCACGGGGGGACCGCCCACCGCGTCTTCTGGACCTCGGACGGCGTGCGGTGCTACGCCTGTAAGGAGGTGGGGCACGTCCGCAAAAACTGCCCCGCCTCCAAGGCCGCCACGACACCTGGCGCGGCCAGGGTTGGCGCCGCCGCCCCCCCTCCCCCTGATACTGTCCGCGCGTCGACGGCGACGGATGCGCGGTCGAAATCGGAGGCCAACACCACCACGGCCTCCGGCGGGGAGGAGGGAGAGCGTCCGGGGGGAAGGAAGGCGCGTAGGAAAACTAAACACCTAAGGGCGGATCCCCTCGCGGAGGAAACATCGGAATTGACCGAACTCACGCCCGAGTATATCGCGGAGTTGGTCGGGACGCATGAGACTGGGGGGGTCCTCGTGCCCGGGCCCGTGACCGTGACCGCAACCGCCGAGGCGGCTAAATCAAGACCTGCGGCCGGGCTCGGGCCCGAGGGGCCCAAGAAACCCAGTCGTCGGAAGGGGGCAGAGAGGGAGGCCCCAGCAGACATGGAGGCCTCCCCCTCTCCGGGCCCCAACTTGTTAAAAAGAAAGCTCCGCCCCCAGCAGGAGGACTGCGAGGAGGAAGGTCCCTCCGCAAAAGGGGGGCAGTCGCCCGCCGCGGGTGCTGCGCCCCACCCCACCACCGTCATCATCGCGCGCGATCGGCAGGGGTCGTCTGTCCCTCGGGAGGGTGAGACAGCCGAGTCTGTCCGACCTGTGCCTCCCGGGGATGGGGAAGAGACCCTGCCCGTGGGGGGGGGCGCGGAACAACCCGCGGAGGGAAATGTAGAACCTGAACCGTTGCTCCTCGCCGGGTCGGGCGTCCTGGGGACTGGGGCGGGCGAGGCCAAAGAGGCTGAAGCCGAGCCCGCCTTTTATAACCCAGATATCTCCCAGGGACTGCTCGACCTGGTGGAGGAGTGTAGCAATCCCCAGCCCGCTGGGTCGGAGGTTGGTGGCGGGGAGACGGAAAGCCCCCTGACTCCGTCTCTGTTGTTGGCGCCGGACGTGCTGGAGGAATTTGGGATTATTTTCTCCCCGGTTTCTCCGGTCGCCCCGGCGCCTGAGGCGGGGGGGGGGCCCCGAACCGCCGCCGCCTCCCGGCCCGGCGCCCCTGAAGGAGCCCAGGGTGGACTCCTCTGCCACCGATCCTGGGGGTGGGATCGTGACGGAGGCGGGGCCGGCCGGTGCGGCCGAGCCGTTCGCTGCACCCTGTGTGACGGACGGGTTGGCCGCCGGTGACGACCTCCCGGAGGAGGACGGGGACTCAGTGTTGGGCAACGAGGACGATTTGGAGTCCATCGGCAGCGAGGTGATGGACGCCCTCGTGCCCTTCACCGACTCTCCCCTCATCCCCGTAGGGGAACTCCGGGATTTTATGGCCATGAGCCAGGGTCGTCACAAGAAGATCCGGCTGGCCCTCGACAAGTGGTCGGAGCTGGCGCTGCTCGTCGTGTCCGTCCGCGCCGCCGTTAAAATCATGGGCGCGGACAAGGACGTTGGCCGGCTCGAGCTGCGTCGGCTCAAGACGTTTCCACACTGGGCTGCTGAGGGAGTGGCGGTCGTCAGTGACCGCCCTCCCTCCCCTCCGTTAGGTAGAGGTTGCACTATGCTTCTGAGATGAAGATAACCATAGCCAGCCTCAACATCAACGGCAGCAGGGAGGCGCGCCGTAGATTCAATAACTTCTCGGTCCTTCGGGACGGGAAATATGCGGTGTGCTTCCTGCAAGAAACCCACACCGTTCCGGGAGACGAGGCCACGTGGCTCCTGGAGTGGCAAGGAGGGGTCAGCATGAGTCACCTCTCTAACAATTCCTGCGGGGTGGCTGTCTTGCTGGCCCCGCATTTTCAGCCGGAGATCTTGAGGGTCAAGGAGCACGTGCCGGGCCGCTTGCTCCAGGTCACTGTTCGCCTGGGAGGCGTGCCGCTCCATTTAGTGAACGTGTACGCCCCCCGGACCGGTGCGCAGCAAGTGCGCTTCTTCGGAGAAGTGTCCGCTCTTCTGGGCTCCATCGACGTGGGCGAGTGCGTCATCCTCGGGGGGGATTTCAATTGTACCCTCGAGGCGCGGGACCGGTCGGGTCCCCCGCGAAGCCCGGCGGCGATGGAGAAGTTGCGGGACCTGGTCGGGTCCTTCGACTTGGTGGACGTCTGGCGAAATCTCCATCCCGACTCCAGCGCCTTCACGAGCGTGAGGTCTGGAGGAGGAAGGTCCAGAATCGACCGCCTTTACATTTCCCGGGCGTACGTCTCCTGCGTTCCGGCGGCTTCCATGCGGCCGGTGCCGTGCACGGACCACCACCTGGTGTGGGCGGAGCTCGCTCCGCTGCGCGCGCGGGGGGGGTCCGCGTACTGGCATTTTAACAACCTGCTGCTGGAGGACGCGCGGTTCCGGGATTCGTTTCGCCGGTTCTGGGCCGACTGGAGAAGGAAGCGGGGAGGCTTCCCCTCCTTGAGGCTATGGTGGGACGTGGGCAAGGCTCACGTCCGCGTCTTCTGTCAGGAGTACGCGAAGGGGTCGACCAAGAGGCGGGAGGCCCGGGTCGGGCGATTGGAGAAAGAAGTGCTCGACCTGGAGTCCCGTCTCGGTCAAGTCGTCGAGGACCCGGCCCTGCGGAAGGTGTACGAAGAGAAGAAGGGCGCGCTGAAGGACCTGCAGCTGGTCGGGTCCCGAGGCGCGTACGTGAGGTCGCGGATCCAGTTCCTGCGGGACCTGGACCGCGGCTCCCCCTTCTTCTACTCGCTGGAAAAAAGACGGGGGGTCCGTAAGCAGCTCTTGGGGCTGCTGGCCGACGACGGATCTCTGGTCTCGGATCCGGAGGGCATCAGCGCGGAGGCCCGGGCCTATTACGGGGCTCTGTTCTCTTCGGATCCGTCCAGCGAGGATGCGTGCAGAGTTTTGTGGGAGGACCTGCCGAAGGTCGGCCCAGAGGGCGCCGAGAATTTAGAAGCTCCGCTAAGTCTGGCGGAGCTGACCGGCGCCCTGCGCCAGCTCTCGAGGGGCAAGTCCCCGGGGCTGGACGGGCTGACCGTGGAGTTCCACAGGGCGTTCTGGGACGTCTTGGGGGACGACTACGCGCGGGTCCTGGGGGAAAGTCTGGCGACCGGGGAGATGCCCCTCTCTTGGCGCAGGGTGGTCATCGTCCTGCTGCCCAAGAAGGGCGATCTCCGCCTACTTAAGAACTGGCGCCCGGTCTCCCTCCTCAGCACGGACTACAAAATTTTCGCCAGGGCTATGTCTGCTCGCCTTGGCACCGTGCTGGCCCGCATGATCCACCCCGACCAGTCCTACACGGTCCCGGGCCGGAGTATCCACGATAACATCCATCTGGTCCGGGACCTGGTCCACCATTCCCAGAGGGCTGGTCTGTCGGTCGCCTTCCTTTCCCTGGATCAGGAGAAGGCGTTCGACAGGGTGGATCACGAGTATCTTTTCGGGACTCTGCGCGCATTCGGGTTCGGGACGCATTTCGTCGCCCGGATCCGACTTCTGTACGCCGCCGCGGAGTGTCTCATTAAAGTTAACGGGTCTTTGACGGCGCCCCTTCGCTTCGGGAGGGGGGTGCGTCAGGGATGCCCCATGTCCGGTCAGTTATACGCCGTTTGCGTGGAGCCTTTCCTGCGCCTCTTGCGGAAGAGGTTGACGGGACTGGCTCTGCAAGGGCCGGGCGTGGAGGTGGTCCTCTCGGCTTACGCCGATGACGTGCTCCTCGCGGTCACGGATCCCGTCGACTTGCGGAGGATGCGAGAATGCCAGCAGATTTACTCGGACGCATCCTCCGCCAAGATCAACTGGGAGAAATGTTCTGGACTCCTGGTGGGCCCATGGCAGGTGGACTCCCTGCGGAGGAGTTCGGGCCTTTCGCCTGGAGCACCACGCACCTCCTCTACCTGGGAGTCTACCTCAGCCCGGCCGAGGACGCCTGGCCGGCGAACTGGCAAGAGCTGGAGGCCAAAGTCACCGCTCGCCTAGGACGCTGGACAGGACTGCTCCGAGTGTTGTCCTACAGGGGTCGAGCGCTGGTCATAAACCAGCTGGTGGCCGCCATGTTGTGGTACCGGTTGGTCACTTTGATCCCTCCCCCTGCGTTTGTCGCCAAGATGCAGAAGAAGCTCGTCGACTTCTTCTGGGACAAAAGGAAGCACTGGGTCTCTGCCGCGGTTTTGAGTCTCCCGCTTAGGGAGGGCGGTCAGGCGCTGGTGTGCCTTCGCACCCAGGCGGCGACTTTCCGTCTTCAGACGCTGCAGAGATACCTGTACGTGGAGAATCCTCCTAGGTGGCGTGCGCTGGCGACGTATTTCTTCCGCCAGCTGCACGGCCTCAATTACGACACGCAGCTCCTGTTTGTGAGAGTGGGTGGCACGCGTGCCAGCCTGCGGGAGCTGCCTGTCTTCTACCAGGAACTGCTATGGGTTTGGAACAGCGTCGCCTCCGAGCGCAGTTCTCCCCCGTCAGGAGCGGCGGCCGTCCTTCGGGAGCCGCTGTTCAGGAATCCGCACCTCCACGACCGCGGGTTCGGCTGGCTGGCGGAGGGCAGGGCTGTGCCCGGTAAGGTGACCAGAGTCGGGGACCTGCTCGATGGCGGAGGAGCGGGCTGGATGGCGCCGGAGGAGTTGGCGAGGCGCATGTCTTGGGTCAACGTCCGGCTCGCGGTCAAAGCCATCGAGTCGCTAAAAGTGGCACTGGGCCCCGTCTCCACTAGGTGTGTCGAGGAGGCTCAAGCACGTGGGGCGATCCCGTCCGAACTGACCCCCGTTCGGACGGAATTCCTTATCGGCGCCCGGCCCCGAATCCTCCCTCGGGAGCCGCCGCCTCACCACTTGAGCCTTCTCGGAGAAATGCCCTCCGTGCCCTTTCAATCCGCACGGAGGCGTTTCCTGTACGGGCTGCTCCTGCACACTCTCCACTTTGCCATCTTCGTCTGCCGTCCGGACACGCCTTGGCGTACCATCCTGCCGTCCGGCGGAGGCGAAGGTCCCCATTGGAAGGCTCTCTACGCGGGAGTCTTCCCTTGTTCTATTGGGGACTTGGCCTGGAGGGTGTTGCACGGAGCAGTCCCGTGCAATAGGATTTTAAGTAGGTTTACGGACTCCCAGGCTGCTTGTCATTTCTGCGGCCTAGAGGAGTCCGTCTATCACATTTATATTGAGTGTGAGAGGTTGCAGCCCCTCTTTCATTATTTGAAGGGGCTGCTCCTCAATTTCTGGTTGCACTTCAGCCCCACGCTCCTGATCTACGGTCACCCGGTGCGGAGGGGAGCGGGTAGGTCGGAGGACCTCCTCGTAGGACTGCTCCTGGGCCTGGCCAAGAAAGCCATTAATTGGTCCAGGCAGCGGGCGGTCGAGGGGGTCGTTCGGCCCGATTGCCTGCCTCTCTTCCGCGGCCATGTTCGCGCCCGGGTGGCCCTGGAGATGGAGCACGCGGTGTCCGCCGGCACGCTTGAGTTTTTCCGCGACCGGTGGGCGCCGCGGGGACTGGAGTGCATCGTCACCCCGGATTTCCAAATTTTGATTTGATTTGTTAAGTTTCATTTAAAGTTTTAATTGATTTGCAGTAAATTTGTGTTTGTCCAACCAAAAAGATCAACACCAGGTTATAGTCCAACAGTTTTATTTGAAATCACAAGCTTTCGGAGCGGCTGCTCCTTCGTCAGGTGAAGTGAGGATATAAAGAGACCGCGCGCTGTTCCTCCTCCCACTGCCTGGGGAATGGGCCAGATATTTAAAGGGACAGGGACTCCCCTTTCTCTGCCTATTTATAGTTAAAGGGACAGACCCGTTTATCTTTGGAGTGTCGGAGGACTTCACTCACAGAGCTCCCATGAACAGTCGCTCCCTTCTGTACTGTGCAGTGATTGTAAACCTGTCTGTTTCAGTGACTTGAGCCTTTCTAAAATGTCTCACTAATTTTGATGATCCATTTGACTTGCTTGTTTAATGTTGAAAGTCTTCAGAATTTTGCAGTGTGACGAAGGTTTCATTTAAAGGTGGAATGATATTTCTTTCTAAATATTCTGTTCTCACCCTCCCCCTTCCACTTTAAAACACTCTGCGCTACTGACTGGGAAGGTCACAAATTCATTCCTTGATCTGGGCTGTTAGTTGATCTCTGAAAAGGCAGCAGTTCAGGGGCCATAATTGGCCTCAGTACCACTGGGCTAAGTGTAAAAATCAGCCACTGCCCCGCTCTTGGTGGCGATCCAGTGACCTGAACTGGGAAGTGTATGACTGTCAATTGAGGACATGATTGGACTCGGCTGTGGTGCCTACCACAGTGGAAATGCTGCTGACACTCACTGAGTCGGCTGACGGTGAAGCACTCGAGATTAACTAATGTCTGTGGAATGGCACCCAGCCAGATTCAGCACCTTCTGGAGAGAAGGGGAGAAACAAAATCCCAGATGGTGTAATTAATGTTTTTAGACAGTCGGAATGGATTCAGTTGCCCATCTGAGTGGAAACTCGTGGATACAGTCACACCGGGGAGAGGCCGTTCACCAGCTGAGTGTGGAAAGAGATTCACTCACTCATCTCACCTATTCGCACACGGACATGTTCGTAATGGGGAGAATCCGTTCACTGCTCTGTATGTGGAAAGTGATTCAATCGATCATCCCATTTACTGACACACCAGCACAGTCACATCGGAGAGAGACCGTTCAGATACTTCACGTGTGGGAAGGGATTCACTCCGTTGTCCCAACTGTTGACACTCCAGAGTGTCCACATTGAGAACAGTTGCTTTGAATACTCTGACAGTGAGAAAAGCTTTCAAAGTTCAAAGCAGCTGATGCACGATTAGCGCATTGATACTGGAGAGAGGCTGTTTCAATATCCTGTGTGTGGGAAGAAATTCACCCCACCTGCTGAGACTCCAGTGAGTTCACAGGTGACTGCAGGGGTTTGGATTCTGTTATTAATCACATCCAGGACTGAACCATGGCAGAGTGCCCGTGCACTGGGGTTTCTGTGTGAATTATTGATGAATTTTCTCTCAATGGGGTCACAGAAACTCATTCTCCATTCACTAATTGGGGCTTTCAATGTTCCCCAGCATGCCCCGCGGGGGAGAATGTGCCCCATTCACACTGGAGGAGCCCAGTGCGCAGGCGCAGTGCCCGCCCTGTATTTGGAGCATGCGCAGTGTCACTGTGATCAGAGCCTTCCGAGTGCAGGGAGCGGGACGATTTGAGAGACGCGGTTTTTGATCGGATTACGAATCAGGGGGGCGCAGGGAGGTAATGCACCCGGCAGGTGAGCTTCATAAGCACCTGGCGTAGGCCGCAAGCCCGGAATGAGAACCTACAGGTTCCGCGATTGCAGCTCGGAGGCTTTTTCCCGGTAACAGGCTGTGGTTAATGGCGGCCATCTTTGTAAAGGTACTCAGCAGATTTATGCGTCGCCATCTTGCTTCATCGAGCGGTAGAGCGCATGCGTGGCCATCTTTGTAAAGGAGCCACAAGGGGGCGTGGCTTCAGGGTCCCAGTGAGTGAACTGAACCCAGCCAGAGTCAACACCTTCAAGGGAGGAGAGGGAGGGGAACCAGTGAGTGTAGAACTGAACCCAGCCAGAGTCAGCACCTTCAGGGGAGGAGAGGGAGGGGAATCAGTGAGTGTAGAACTGAACCCAGCCAGGGTCAGCACCTTCAGGGGAGGAGAGGGAGGGGAACCAGTGAGTGTGGAACTGAACCCAGCCAGAGTCAGCACCTTCAGGGGAGGAGAGGGAGGGGAACCAGTGAGTGCAGAACTGAACCCAGCCAGAGCTGGGGGAGAAAACTGGAAGTAGAAGACAAACTGTCTTGTGATGTGCGATAGTTTTGGATTTCAGCACAGGGAGGAGGGAGAATGTGTGGGACCGGGATTTACAGCTTTGGGGGAACAAGACAGGAAAGAATGTTCCGTCGAAACTAGAAATGTCTGTTCTGAAATTCTGTCCTGTACTTACACTGATGAGTTTTGTAAACTCCTTTTACACGATATTAGAAGGGGAGGATTTGAAGACAGGAATCTCGAACCAAACATCACATCAAGATCTGACAGAGTCACTCGTTTACTCAGGACCTGAATGTCATTGACCTTTGAATGTGGAAGGAGAAATGTTTGTCTGTTCTGTCTGTGGGAAAAGATTTCAAACATCAGTGTGACTGGAAAAGCACCGAGACACACACACCCGAGTGAGAGTGTTCCAGTGCACTGACTGTGGAAAGAGCTTTAACCAGTTACACAGCCTGAAAGAACATCGCACCGTTCACAGCGGGGAGAAACCATACACGTGTTCTGTGTGTGGACGAGGTTTCAACTGATCATCCAACCTGGAGAGACACAAGGACACCCGCACCATGGAGAAACGGTGGAAATGTGGGGAATCTGAGAAGGGATTCAGTTCCCCGTCTCAGCTGGAAATTTATCATCGCAGTCACACTGGGGAGAGGACCGTTCACCTGCTCTGCTGTGGGAAGGGATTCACTCAGTCATTCAACCTGCTGTCACACCAGCGAGTTCACACTGGGGAGAGGCCGTTCACCTGCTCCGAGTGTGGGAAGGGATTCACTCAGTCATTCAACCTGCTGTCACACAGCGAGTTCACACCGGGGAGAGCCGTTCACCTGCTCTGAGTGTGGGAACGGATCACTCAGTCATTCAACCTTCTAATTCACCAGCCAGTGCACACCGGGAGAGACCGTTCACCTGCTCCGAGTGTGGAAGGGATTCACTCAGTCATTCAACCTGCTGTCACACAGCGAGTTCAAACCGGGGAGAGACCGTTCACCTGCTCCGAGTGTGGGAAGGGATTCACTTGTTCATCCCACCTGCTGAGACACCAGCGAGTTCACACTGGGGAGAGACCGTTCACCTGCTCTGAGTGTGGGAAGGGATTCACTCAGTCATTCAACGTTCTAATTCACCAGCGAGTGCACACCGGGGAGAGACCGTTCACCTGCTCCGAGTGTGGGAAGGGATTCACTCATTCATCCACCCTGCTGACACACCAGCGAGTTCACACCGGGGAGAGGCCGTTCACCTGCTCCGAGTGTGGGAGAGGATTCACTACTTCATCCAGCCTGCTGAGACACCAGCGAGTTCACAAGTGACTGCAGAGGTTGGATTCTGCTGTTATTGCTGCTGTTAATCACATCCCGACTGAATCATGTTCATTCTGACAGTTGGGGTTTGTTTCTGCTGATGTTAATAACCCCTATAAATGGGCTGGAGTTTAATATTTTCATATTTCAAACAACAGTGTGTCGATATTTGATGTCTCCAAGATAAGAGGAGACTAATTGATGTCCTGTTACCAACTGCTCCATTTTTGGGCCTTTTCTCCTTTCTAACTCGAGATTATTTCAGTTCTCGTACCTTCGGTTACTCTCATGGACAAATCCCAGCTCCCCATACCTTCCAGAGTGCCTCTCCTAGCCTTGGTATCCAGGGAAGGTCTCGGTAACACGCCCGGGATCACTAAACACAAAACCCAGTCTGTTAATCACTTTCAGCTACTGGACTTAGCGTGTGTCCCACAGCATCTCTCTCACCTTCGATGTGTGAATAGAGCATCACGCCTGCAAACCTGCTTTCAATTTCAATTTGAATCCACTCAGCAAGTGTATTTAAAACAATACATACAAGTAAACAGATCACATCAAATAATTGGCCAAGGTTTAGAGTCAACAAGATGAACAAGTGAACACATCACGGCCCAATACCCCAGCTCTATATTCACAGGAGAAAGTCTGTTATCTAACTCCTCGAGTGGACAGAATAGAGAAAGATCCCAACTCTAAGAACATCTAGAATCTGTTGTAAATATCTTTCAAATCCTGACTGGTCCAATCTGTCGGTTTCCTTTCAATTGAAGTGAATGGAAGATGAGAGGGGTGTTGGCATATGGACCTCGGTTAATTCAGCTTCTGAAAGGTGTTCATGTTTAGTTCATTCGATATCGGGGAAAATGTGGTCGGTATCATTAGAGAGAGAGAGAGATTTCACTGAGCAACAGCTGGTGTTTGCAACCAACTGGCCTTGGATATTTTCATCATAGAATGTTTCGATCAGAAATATGATGTTGGGATAAGAAAAGTCTGGAGACTAGTGGTTTGTGCTGCCCCAGGAAGGCCACAGTGTTTTTACCTGCTTCTAACGTTGTTGATGTGTGTTGAAGAAAATGCAGACTTGTGTCTCTGGACTGTGCAGTAGCCAGAGACGACCATATTAGGCAATGCCAGCTCCAGTTTGATAAGAGGTTGATGGCAGAGCAAGAGATCCAGCAGTTTTAAGAATTTATCTCCCGTTATCTGCAGACATCGAATGTCGCAGCGTGCTGACAAAATTGGACTTAAGACTTTAACCTATTGGGTTCAATTATTGGGATCGATTGTTATAGAATTGAATTGTTATAGAATGGAAAAGTAGTGAAGTTATGCTAAACTTGTATCGAAACTTGGTTAGACCACACTTGGAGCACTGCGTACAATTCTGGTCGCCATATTATAAAAAGGATATAGAGGCACTGGAGAGGGTGCAGAGAAGATTTACAAGGATGATACCAGAAATGAGAGGGTATACCTGTCAGGAAAAAATGGACAGGCTGGGTCTGTTTTCTTGAAAAAAGAAGGCTGAGGGGTGACCTAATAGAGGTCTTTAAAATGATGAAAGGTTTTGATAGAGTAGATACAGAGAGAGTGTTTCCACTTGTGGGGAAGAGCATAACTAGAGGCCATCAATATAAGATAGTCACCAAGAAATCCAATAGGGAATTCAGGAGAAACTTCTTTACCCAGAGAGTGGGGAGAATGTGGAACTCGCTACCACAGGGAGTGGTTGAAGCGAATAGTATAGATGCGTTTAAGGGGAGGCTGGACAAGCATATGAGGGAGAAGGGAATAGAGGGCTTTGCTGATAGATTTAGATGGGGAAAGATGGGAGGAGGCTCGAGTGGAGCATAAATGCCGGCATGGACTGGTTGGGCCGAATGGCCTGTTTCTGTGCCGTATATCCTGTGTAATCCTGTGTAGTCACAGCAAACAGACAGTTTAACAGACTGCCCATGGTCCACTCTAACCCCCACCTTCTCTCTCTCTCACTATTCATGGACACTGCTGCAGTAATTGCTCCTCTGACCTTTCCTCTCTTGTCCCTCCTACACCCCTAATACACGGCCCGACACAATCTCCCTCCCCCTACATCCTCACTGTGCTGGAATCCACACCAGTCTCCCCATCTGCTCCTTGTTCTCTCCCTGGATCCGAAAACTACTGAACTCAGTCTTCCCTCCTGAAGTCTCCAGGCTCTAAAACTGAAGCTTGGTGTCCCTCAGTCATTACTCCTCCCTTCTCTCCTCCTCTTTTCCCCCGGGGTGTGACCACACTCTGGGCCTTGGGCCTTGCCCGGGGATTCTCAGTATGAACAGGCGGGGTGTGTTTTGAGACAGGGTGTCTCCGCTCTCCTCCTCTTTTCCCCGGGGTGTGTCCACACTCTGGGCCTTGGGCCTTGCCCGGGGATTCTCAGTATGAACAGGTGGGGTGTGTTTTGAGACAGTGTGTCCCCACTCTCCTCCTCTTTCCCCGGGGTGTGTCCACACTCTGGGCCTTGGGCCTTGCCCAGGGATTCTCAGTATGATCAGGTGGGGTGTGTTTTGAGACAGGGTGTCCCTGCTCTCCTCCTCTTTTCCCCGGGGTATGTCCACACTCTGGGCCTTGGGCCTTGCCCGGGGATTCTCAGTATGAACAGGTGGGGTGTGTTTTGAGACAGGGTGTCCCCGCTCTCCTCCTCTTTTCCACTTGGTTGTGTCCACACTCTGGGCCTTGGGCCTTGCCCGGGGATTCTCAGTATGAACAGGTGGGGTGTGTTTTGAGACAGGGTGTCCCCGCTCTCCTCCTCTTTTCCACTTGGTTGTGTCCACACTCTGGGCCTTGGGCCTTGCCCGGGGATTCTCAGTATGAACAGGTGGGGTGTGTTTTGAGACCGGGTGTCAACGCTCTCCTCCTCTTTTCCCCGGGGTGTGTCCACACTCTGGGCCTTGGGCCTTGCCCGGGGATTCTCAATATGAACAGGTGGGGTGTGTTTTGAGACAGGGTGTCCCCGCTCTCCTCCTCTTTTCCCCCGGGGTGTGTCCACACTCTGGGCCTTGGGCCTTGCCCGGGGATTCTCAATATGAACAGGTGGGGTGTGTTTTGAGACAGGGTGTCCCCGCTCTCCTCCTCTTTTCCCCGGGGTGTGTCCACACTTTGGGCCTTGCCCGGGGATTCTCAGTATGAACAGGTAGGCTGTGTTTTGAGACAGGGTGTCCCCGCTCTCCTCCTCTTTTCCCCCGGGGTGTGTCCACACTCTGGGCCTTGGGCCTTGCCCGGGGATTCTCAGTATGAACAGGTGGGGTGTGTGTTGAGACAGGGTGTCCCCGCTCTCCTCCTCTTTTCCCCGGGGTGTGTCCACACTCTGGGCCTTGGGCCTTGCCTGGGGATTCTCAGTATGAACAGGTGGGGTGTGTTTTGAGACAGGGTGTCCCCGCTCTCCTCCTCTTTTCCCCGGGGTGTGTCCACACTCTGGGCCTTGGGCCTTGCCCGGGGATTCTCAGTATGAACAGGTGGGGTGTGTTTTGAGACAGGGTGTCCCCGCTCTCCTCCTCTTTTCCCCGGGGTGTGTCCACACTCTGGGCCTTGGGCCTTGCCCGGGGAATCTCAGTATGAACAGGTGGGGTGTGTTTTGAGACAGGGTGTCCCCGCTCTCCACCTTTAAAGGGACAAGGAGACGACCAGCTTGGCTGAATGGCCCTGCTTTATGACATCACTGCAGTGCCGAGCAACCAACCTCCCTGAGCCCTGCTCATTATTGGATGGCAGTGTTTGATGGGACAGTGTAGGGAGAGTTTACTCTGTATCTAACCAGTATTGTACCTGCCCTGGGAGTGTTTGATCGGACAGTGTCGAGGGAGCTTTACTCTCTATCTGGCATGGGCTGTACCTGGCCTGGGAGGTTTTGATGGGACAGTGCAGAGGGAGCTTTACTCTGTATCTAACCCTTGCTATACCTGCCCTGGGAGTGTTTGATGGGACAGTGTAGCGGGAGCTTTACTCTGTATCTAACCCGTGCTGTACCTTCCCTGGGAGTGTTTGATGGGACAGTGTAGAGGTAGCTTTACTCTGTATCTAACCCGTGCTGTACCTGCCCTGGGAGTGTTTCTTGGGACAGTGTAGAGGGAGCTTTACTCTGTATGTAACCCGTCGTGTACCTGCCCTGGGATTGTTTCTTGGCACAGTGCAGAGAGAGCTTTACTCTGTATCTAACCCGTGCTGCACCTGCCCTGGAAGTGTTTGATGGGAGAGTGTAGAGGGAGCTTTACTCTGTATCTAACCCGTGCTCTACCTGCCCTGGGAGTGTTTGATGGGACAGTGTAGAGGGAGCTTTACTCTGTATCTAACCCATGCTGTACCTGCCCTGGAAGTGTTTGATGGGTCAGTGTAGCGGGAGCTTTACTCTGTAACTAACCCATGCTGTACCTGCCCTGGAAATGTTTGATGGGACGGTGTAGTGAGGGCTTTACTCTGTATCTAACCCATTCTGTACCTGTTTGGGAGTGTTTTATGGGACAGTGTAGAGGGAGCTTTACTCTGTATCTAACCCGTGCTTTTACTGCCCTGGGAGTTTTTGATGGGACAGTGTAGAGGGAGCTTTACTCTGTATCTAACCGGTGCTGTACCTGTCCTGGGAGTGTTTGATGGGACAGTGTAGAGGGAGCTTTATCCTGCATTTAACCAGTGTTGTACCTGTCCTTGGAGTGTATGATGGGAGAGTGTAGAGGGAGCTTTACTCTGTATCTAACCCGTGGAGTACCTGCCCTGGCAGTGTTTGATTGTGACAGTGTAGAGGGAGCTTTACTCTGTATCTGACCCGTGATGTACCTGCCCTGGGAGTGATTGATGGGACTATGTCGAGAGTGTTTTACTCTGTATGTAACCCGTGCTATAACTGCCCTGATCTGCAAGTGTTTGATTGGGACAGTGTAGAGAAAGTTTACTCTGTATCTAACCAGTGTTGTACCTGCCCTGGGAGTGTTTGATCGGACAGTGTAGAGTGAGCTTTACTCTCTATCTGGCGTGGGCTGTACCTGGCCTGGGAGTGTTTGATGGGACAGTGTAGAGGGAGCTTTACTCTGTATCTAACCCGTGCTTTTACTGCCCTGGGAGTGTTGGATGGGACAGTATAGAGGGAGCTTTAATCTGTATCCAATCCATGCTGTACCTGTCCTGGGAGTGTTTGATGGGACAGTGTAGAGGGAGCTTTATTCTGTATCTAACCCATGTTGTACCTGCCCTGGGAGTGTTTGATGGGAAAATGTAGAGAGAGATTTACTCTGTATCTAACCCATGCTGCACCTGCCCTGGGAGTGCCTGATGGGGACAGTGTCGAGGGAGCTTTAATCGGTATCTAACCCGTGCTGTACCTGTCCTGGGAGTGTTTGATGGGAGAGTGTAGAGGGAGCTTTACTCTGTATCTAACCCGTGCTCTACCTGCCCTGGGAGTGTTTGATGGGACAGTGTAGAGGGAGCTTTACTCTGTATCTAACCCGTGCTTTTACTGCCCTGGGAGTGTTGGATGGGACAGTATAGAGGGAGCTTTACTCTGTATCCAATCCATGCTGTACCTGTCCTGGGAGTGTTTGATGGGACAGTGTAGAGGGAGCTTTATTCTGTATCTAACCCATGTTGTACCTGCCCTGGGAGTGTTTGATGGGAAAATGTAGATTGAGATTTACTCTGTATCTAACCCATGCTGCACCTGCCCTGGGAGTGTCTGATGGGGACAGTGTCGAGGGAGCTTTAATCGGTATCTAACCCGTGCTGTACCTGTCCTGGGAGTGTTTGATGGGACAGTGTAGAGGGTGCTTTCCTCTGTGTCTAACCCGTGCTGTACCTGTCCTGGGAGTGTTTGATGGGACAGTGTAGAGGGAGCTTTACTCTGTATCTAACCCGTGGAGTACCTGCCCTGGCAGTGTTTGATTGTGACAGTGTAGAGGGAGCTTTACTCTGTATCTGACCCGTGATGTACCTGCCCTGGGAGTGATTGATGGGACTATGTCGAGAGTGTTTTACTCTGTATCTAACCCGTGCTATAACTGCCCTGCCCTGCAAGTGTTTGATTGGGACAGTGTAGAGAAAGTTTACTCTGTATCTAACCAGTGTTGTACCTGCCCTGGGAGTGTTTGATCGGACAGTGTAGAGTGAGCTTTACTCTCTATCTGGCGTGGGCTGTACCTGGCCTGGAAGTGTTTGATGGGAGAGTGTAGAGGGAGCTTTACTCTGTATCTAACCCGTGCTCTACCTGCCCTGGGAGTGTTTGATGGGACAGTGTAGAGGGAGCTTTACTCTGTATCTAACCCGTGCTTTTACTGCCCTGGGAGTGTTGGATGGGACAGTATAGAGGGAGCTTTACTCTGTATCCAATCCATGCTGTACCTGTCCTGGGAGTGTTTGATGGGACAGTGTAGAGGGAGCTTTATTCTGTATCTAACCCATGTTGTACCTGCCCTGGGAGTGTTTGATGGGAAAATGTAGAGAGAGATTTACTCTGTATCTAACCCATGCTGCACCTGCCCTGGGAGTGTCTGATGGGGACAGTGTCGAGGGAGCTTTAATCGGTATCTAACCCGTGCTGTACCTGTCCTGGGAGTGTTTGATGGGACAGTGTAGAGGGTGCTTTCCTCTGTGTCTAACCCGTGCTGTACCTGTCCTGGGAGTGTTTGATGGGACAGTGTAGAGGGAGCTTTACTCTGTATCTAACCCGTGGTGTACCTGCCCTGGCAGTGTTTGATTGTGACAGTGTAGAGGGAGCTTTTTTCTGTAGCTGACCCGTGATGTACCTGCCCTGGGAGTGATTGATGGGACTATGTCGAGTGTGTTTTACTCTGTATCTAACCCGTGCTTTAACTGCCCTGCCCTGCAAGTGTTTGATTGGGACAGTGTCGAGAGAGTTTACTCTGTATCTAACCAGTGTTGTACCTGGCCTGGGAGTTTTTGATGGGACAGTGCAGAGGGAGCTTTATTCTTTATTTAGCCCGTGTTGTACCTGCATTGGGAGTGTTTGATGGGACATGTAGAGTAAGCTTTACTCTGTATCAAATCCGTGCTGTACCTGCCCTGGGAGTGTTTGATGGGACAGTGCAGAGGTAGCTTTACTCTGTATCTAACCCGTGCTGTACCTGCCCTGGGAGTGTTTGATGGAACAGTGTAGAAGGAGCTTTACTCTGTATCTAACCCGTGCTGTACCTGCCCTGGGAGTGCTTGATGGGACAGTGTAGAGGGAGCTTTAATCGGTATCTAACCCGTGCTGTACCTGCCCTGGGAGTGTTTGATGGGACAGTGCAGAGGAAGCTTAACGCTGTAACTAACCTGTGCTGTACCTGCCCTGGGAGTGTTTGATGGGACAGTGTAGAGAGAGCTTTTCTCCGTATCTATCCCATGCTGTACCTGCCCTTGAGTGATTGACGGGACAGTGTAGATGGAGCTTTAATCAGTACCTAACCTGTGCTGTACCTGCCATGGGAGTGTTTGATGGGACAGTGTAGAGGGAACTTTACTCTGTATCTTACCCCTGCTGTATCTGCCCTTTTGTACTCTACACCCCTATTTATAAAATCTAAGATCCCATGTGCTTTTTAAACACTTGTTCAGCTTGTCCCTCCCACTTTTAAAGGTGTGTGTTTCTGAACTCCTTGTTGGTTTTAGTGATATTAACAGAACATGGCTAAAGTACATTAACATAAATGTCTGATATAATGGGCATTATGGGAGAGAGAAGTTTAGTCTGAGTTAGAAACTCAAACAGGCGTTTCACTGCAGACAGGTCACCATGGCAACACTGATAAGACATTCCATTCCACAAATTCCGCTCGGGTGAAACTCTAATCAGATCAGGGGAAAGAACCGGGTTTGTCTGTTATTAACCACAATATAAGCTTAAACCAGAGTGAGTAATAGAATAGATCAGATTATAATGTGTGATGTTTATACCTCTAACTGTCAAACTATAAGAAATAACATCATTAACAGCAGGCAGGGTAGTTTAGGGATAATGAGAACATTACTGAAGAAAAGGGAACCAGGGAAAGTGTCCTTGTAAACCACACCTCTTTACTGTTCTGCTCCTCCACTCCTTTTAAACTATTTCCATTTAATGTACTTTTCCTACCATTTTCTTCCTCCCAAAATGCATCACCTCACATTTCTCTGTGTTAAATTTCAGCTGCCATCTCCCTGCCCCATTTACTAACCTGTGTATTCACACTGAAGTCACTTACAGTCCTCTTCACAGTTGGCCAGGGTCCCTATTTTGGACTCATCTGGAGATTTTGATCTTGTGCCCCACATACCCAAGCCCAGATCATTTCTCTATATTGAGAAGAGCAGTGGTCCCAACACTGACCCTGGGGGACACCACTGTGTACATCCCTCCAGTCTGAAGAACATCCATTAACCACTACTCTCTGTTTTCTGCCCTTTATCCAACTTCCTATCCACGCTGCCCCACTCCCTTTAATACCGTCAGCCTTCATTTGATCAAAAAGCTTCCTGTCCGGCACCTTATCCAACACCTTTTGACAATCCATCTCCACAACATCCACTGCATTTCCTTTCTCACTACACTGTGTTATTTCCTGAAATAATCCCTGCTGTCTGTCCTGAGTGAATCCATTTCACTGCCAAATGTTGCAATCTTTGCTCCACCCCACAGGGTTCCATCTGTGTTGTGGAGCAAACAACAGAAAGTCCACAAAGCGGCCCCGCGGCAAACTCCGGGACAGGGAGGAAGTGAGTCAGGGAGCATCTGTAAATGGAGACTGGTCAGGGAGTGTCTGTAAATGGAGACTGGTCAGGGAGTGTCTGTAAATGGAGACTGGTCAGGGAGCGTCTGTAAATGGAAGAGAAATGGTGAGTGGTCAGGGAGCGTCTGTAAATGGAGAAGAAATGGAGACTGGTCAGGGAGCGTCTGTAAATGGAGAAGAAATGGAGACTGGTCAGGGAGCGTGTGTAAATGGAGGAGAAATGTGGAATGGTCAGGGAGCGTGTGTCAATGGAGGAGAAATGTGAGTGATCAGGAAGATTCTGTTAAAGAAGAAGAAATGGCAACTGGTCAGGGAGCATCTGTGAATGAAGTAGAAATGGTGCTTGGTCAGGGAGCATTATTCAATGAAGGAGAAATGGTGAGTGGTCAGGGAGCATCTAAATGGAGAAGAAATGGTGAGTGGTCAGGGAGCGTCTGTAAAGGAAGGAAAAATGGGGAATGGTCAGGGAGTGTCTGTAAATGAAGGAGAAATGGTGACTGGTCTGGGAGCGTCTGTAAATGGAGGAGAAATGGTGACTGATCAGGGAGCGTCTGTAAATGAAGGAGAAATGGTGACTGGTCTGGGAGCGTCTGTAAATGGAGGAGAAATGGTGACTGGTCGGGGAGTGTCTGTAAATGAAGGAGAAATGGTGACTGGTCAGAACATAAGAACATAAGACGTAGGAGCAGGAGTAGGTCATTTGGCCCCTCGAGCCTGCTCCACCATTCAATAAGATCATGGCTGATCTGATCTTGGTTTCAACTCCACTTCCCTGCCCGTTCCCCTTAACCATTCACTCCCTTATCGTTCAATAATCTGTCTCTCTCCACCTTAAATATATTCAATGACCCAGCCTCCACAGCTCTCTGGGGAAGAGAATTCCAAAGATTCACGACTCTCTGAGAGAAGAAATTCCTCCTCATTTCCGATTTAAAGGGGTTTCCCCTTATTCTGAAATTATGTCCCCTAGTTCTAGATTCCCCCATGAGGGGAAACATCCTCCCTGCAGCTACCCTGTCAAGCCCCTTCAGAATCTTATATGTTTCAATAAGATCCCCTCTCATTCTTCTAAACTCCAATGAGTATAGGCCCAACCTGCTCAACCTTTCTTCATAAGACAACCCTTTCATCTCCGGAATCAACCTCTTGAACCTTCTCTGAACTGCCTCCAATGCAAGTATATCCTTCCTTAAATAAGGAGACCAAAACTGTACGCAGTACTCCAGGTGTGGCCTTACCAACGCCCTGTACAGTTGTAACAGGACTTCCCTGCTTTTATACTCCATTCCCTTTGCAATAAAGGCCAACATTCCATTTCCCTTCCTAATTACTTGCTGTACCTGCATGCTAACTTTTTGTGATTCATGTACAAGGACCCCCAGATCCCTCTGTACCTCAGCATTTTGTAATCTCTCCCCATTTAAATAATAATTTGCTTTTTTATTTTTCCTACCAAAGTGGATAACCTCGCATTTTCCCACATTAAACTCCATCTGCCAGATTTTTGCCCACTCACTGAGCCGACCTCTATCCCTTTGGAGATTCTTTGCCTCCTCCACACAACTTGCTTTCCCACCTATCTTTATATCATCAGCAAATTTGGCTAATTACACTCAGTCCCTTCATCCAAGTCATTAATATAGATTGCAAATAGTTGAGGCCCCAGCACTGATCCCTGCAGCACCCCACTAGTTACAGTTTGCCAACCTGAAAATGACCCATATATCCCGACTCTCTGTTTTCTGTTAGTTAGCCAATCCTCTATCCATGCTAATATATTACCCCCAACCCCGTGAGCTCTTATCTTGTGTAGTAACTTTTTATGTGGCACCTTATTGAATGCCTTCTGGAAATCCAAATACACTACATCTACTGGTTCCCCTTTATCCACCCTGCTCGTTACATCCTCAAAGAACTCTAGTAAATTTGTCAAACATGATTTCCCTTTCATAAAACCATGCTGACTCTGCTTGACTATATTATGATTTTCTAAATGTCCTATCACTTCCTTAATGATGGACTCCAGCATTTTCCCAATGACAGATGTTAGGCTAACTGGTCGATAGTTGCCTGCTTTCTGTCTCCCTCCTTTCTTAAATAGGGGCGTTATATTTACGGTTTTCCAGTCCGCTGGAACCTCTCCAGAATCCAGGGAATTTTGGTAGATTACAACCAATGCATCCACTATCTCTGTAGCCACCTCTTTTAAGACTCTGGGATGCAGACCATCGGGTCCAGGGGACTTGTCCACCTTTAGTCCCATTAGTTTGCCTAGTACTTTCTCTCTATTGATAGTGATTGTTTTAAGTTCCCCCCCCCCCCACCCCAATAGCCCCTTGATTATCCATTATTGGGATGCTTTTAGTGTCTTCTACCATGAAGACCGATACAAAATATTTGTTCAAAGTCTCTGCCAATTCCCTGTTTCCCATTATTACTTCCCCAGACTCATCCTCTAGGGGACCAACGTTTACTTTAGCTACTCTCTTCCTTTTTATATACCTGTAGAAGCTCTTACTGTCTGTTTTTATATTTCTTGCTAGCTTCCTCTCATAAGCTATCTTCTCTCTTTTTTTTTAGTCGTCCTTTGCTGATTTTTAAAAATTTCCCAATCCTCTGGCCTTTCACTATTCTTCGCAACATTGTATGCTTTTATTTTCAATTTGATACCATCCTTTACTTCCTTAGTTAGCCATGGATGGTTCATCCTTCTCTTGGAGTCTTTCTTTTTCACTGGAATATATCTTTGCTGAGAGTTATGAAATTTTTCCTTAAATGTTTGCCACTGCTTTTCTACAGTCTTACCCTGTAATATATTTTCCCAGTCCACTTTAACCAAGTCTGCCTTCATACCTTTGTAATTACCTTTGTTTAAGTTCAGGACACTAGTTTGAGACCTAGCTTTCTCACCCTCAAACTGAATTTGAAATTCTACCATGTATGATCACTCTTCCCAAGAGGATCCTTCACTTCGAGATCATTAATTAATCCAGCCTTGTTACACATTACCAGATCTAAAATAGTCTTCTCCCTGGTTGGTTCCACAACATATTGTTCCAAGAAACCATCCCGTATACACTCTAAGAACTCTTCCTCAAGTCTACCTTTGCCAATATGCTTTGTCCAGTCATTATGAAGATTAAAATCTCCCATGATTATAGCTGTACCTTTCTTACAAGCCTCTATTATTTCTTGATTTATTCTCTGTCCTACAGTGTGACTACTGTTTGGGGGCCTGTAGACCACTCCCACCAGTGACTTTTTACCCTTATTATTTCTTATCTCCACCCAAACTGATTCTACGTCTTGATCTTCTAGGCCAATATCATTTCTCATTACTGCACTGATCTCATCCCTTATTAACAGAGCTACACCACCTCCTTTTCCTTTCTGCCTATCCTTACGAAATGGCAAATACCCCTGAATATTCAGTTCCAATCATTGGTCACCTTGCAACCACGTCTCTGTAATGGCTATCAGATCATACCCCTTTATTTCTATTTGTGCTGTCAAGTCATCTATCTTATTACGAATGCTGCGTGCGTTCAACTTTTAATTTTCTCTTTTTACCATTTTTCCATATTCTGACACCTCTGTCTGTAAATGAAGGAGTAATGATGACTGGTCAGGGAGCGTCTATAAATGGAGAAAAATGGAGACTGGTCAGGGAGCGTCTGTAAATGAAGGTAAAATGGTTAGTGGTCAGGGAGCATCTGTAAATGAAGGAGAAATACTGACTGGTCAGGGAGCGTCTGTAAATGAAGGAGAAATACTGACTGGTCAGGGAGCGTCTGTAAATGGAGAAATACTGACTGGTCAGGGAGCGTCTGTAAATGAAGGTAAAATGGTGAGTGGTCAGGGAGCATCTGTAAATGAAGGAGAAATACTGACTGGTCAGGGAGCGTCTGTAAATGAAGGAGAAATACTGACTGGTCAGGGAGCGTCTGTAAATGAAGGAGAAATGGGGAATGGTCAGGGAGCATCTGTAAATGAAGGAGAAATACTGACTGGTCAGGGAGCGTCTGTAAATGAAGGTAAAATGGTGAGTGGTCAGGGAGCGTCTGTAAATGAAGGTAAAATGGTGAGTGGTCAGGGAGCGTCTGTAAATGAAGGAGAAATACTGACTGGTCAGGGAGCGTCTGTAAATGAAGGAGAAATACTGACTGGTCAGGGAGCGTCTGTAAATGATGGAGAAATGGTGATGGGTCAGGGAGCGTCTGGAAATGAAGGAGAAATGGTGACTGATCAGGGAGCGTCTGTAAATGAAGGAGAAATGGTGATGGGTCAGGGAGCGTCTGTAAATGAAGGAGAAATGGTGATGGGTCAGGGAGCGCGTTCACTTGCTCCATGTGTGGGAAGGGTTTTAACCAGTCCTCGCCCCTGCTGACACACCAGCGCGTTCACACTGGGGAGAGGCCATTCTCCTGCTCCGGGTGTGGGAAAGGATTTAACCAGTCCTCGTCCCTGCTGACACACCAGCGAGTTCACACTGGGGAGAGGCCGTTTACCTGCTCCGTGTGTGGGAAAGGATTTAACCAGTCCTCTCACCTGCTGACACACCAGCGAGTTCACACGAGAGAGAAGTCATTTAAATGTTCTGTGTGTGGGAAGGGATTCATCCGTTCATCCAACCTGCTGATAAACCAACTGTTGGGGTTGGATTCTGCTGTTATTGCTGCTGTTAATCACATCCCGGACTGAACCATGTTCACACTGACAGTTGGGGTTTGTTTCTGCTGATGTTAATAACCCCTATAACTGGGCTGGAGTTTAATATTCTGGATATCAAAGGGTGAAAGGTCAGAGTCACTCTTGTCCCTGAAAGGGTGGTACAAATCCTGCTGATTGTGTTTCCCTCCAGTGGAGTTTATTGTTACTTTTGCCAAATAATCTTTAAAGGGATTTCCCAAATACTGACAACTATCTCAAATAGAGCTGAAATCTGTGTAGGTTTTGGGGCAATAATGTTCAGAGACGAACATGTTTTAACATAAATTAGTTAAAATACATTGCCATGAAATGTCTGATATAATGGGCATTGTGGGAGAGAGAAGTTTAGTCTGAGTTAAAAACTCAAACAGGAGCTTCACTGCAGACAGGTCGCCATGGCAACACTGATAAGACATTCCATTCACTGAATCCACTGGGTGGAAACTGTAATCAGATCAGGGGAAAGAACCGAGTTTGTCTGTTAGTAACCACAATATAAGCTTAAACCACAGTGAGTAAAAGATCAAATTATAATGTGTGATGTTTATACCTATAACTGTGAAACTGTAAAATAACATCATTAACAGCAGGCAGGGTAGTTTAGGGATAATGAGAACATTACTGAAGAAAAGTAACTGCCGGGAACCAGGGAAAGTGTCCTTGTAAATCACAGATTAGAGAAGTTCCAGCTGTCTTTCCCTCACTTCCTGCCAAAACCCAGCAGAGACGACAAAGAAGAGTCGGGTGCCAGAGATGGATCACTACAGGGTATAAAAGTGAGGGGATCCTGATGTAAGGGGGCAGTCGGGACTGGAGACACCGGAGATCAAGCTCAGGGCGCCCGAGGTTCCATCCAGCGGGCTGACCTCGTGTAAGTTACTGTGGACACGCGGGACTTGCAAGTTTACTCTGATTGATGGATCAGTGTAAGGTACGGTAGAGGACAGAGAATCTGCTCATCTTATATTTCTAATAAGGTATTAAAGTTGCTGACACGAGACTCTCGAACCTGCTAATGAAGAAGACAAGGCATCAGCTAGAATCTTACACCTCTTTACTGTTCTGTTCCTCTACTCCTTTTAAACTTTTACCATTTAATGTAGATTTTCTACTTTTTTCTTCCTCCCAAAATGCATCACCTCATAATTCTCTGCATTAAATTTCAGCTGCCATCTACCTGCCCCATTTACTAACCTGTGTATTCACACTGAAGTCACTTACACTCCTCTTCACAGTTGGCCAGGGTCCCTATTTTGGACTCATCTGGAGATTTTGATCTTGTGCCCCACATACCCAAGCCCAGATCATGTCTCCATATTGAGAAGAGCAGTGGTCCCAACACTGACCCTGGGGGACACCACTGTGTACATCCGTCCAGTCTGAAGAACATCCATTAACCACTACTCTCTGTTTTCTGCCCTTTATCCAACTTCCTATCCACGCTGCCCCACTCCCTTTAATACCGTCAGCCTTCATTTGATAAACAAGCCTCCTGTCCGGCACCTTATCAAACACCTTTTGACAATCCATCTACACAACATCCACTGCATTTCCTTTCTCACTACACTGTGTTATTTCCTGAAATAATCCCTGCTGTCTGTCCTGAGTGAATCCATTTCACTGCCAAATGTTGCAATGTTTGCTCCACCCCACAGGGTTCCATCTGTGGTGTGGAGCAAACAACAGAAAGTCCACAAAGCGGCCCCGCGGCAAACTCCGGGACAGGGAGGAAGTGAGTCAGGGAGCGTCTGTAAATGGAGACTGGTCAGGGAGCGTCTGTAAATGGAGGAGAAATGGAGACTGGTCAGGGAGCGTCTGTAAATGGAGACTGGTCAGGGAGCTTCTGTAAATGGAGGAGAAAAGGCTAGTGGTCAGGGAGCGTCTGTAAATTAAGGAGAAGTGGTGAGTGGTCAGGGAGCGTCTGTAAATGAAGGAGAAATGGAGACTGGTCAGGGAGCGTCTGTAAATGGAGGAGAAATGGTGAGTTGTCTGATCAAGGATTGAACATGGGACCATCCTAGTCAGTATTGCAGAGTGTTCTAAAGTGGCGTGGGGGTGAGGGGGGGGGGGGGGGGGGGGGGGCGGAGGGTGAGGAGGGTTAGAACAGAATATTTTGAAAGAAATGTCACTCCAACATTGCAAAATTCTGAAGTCTCAATATAAACCAAGCAAGTCAAATGGATCGTCAAAATAGTGAGACATTTTAGAAAGGCTCAAGTCACTGAAACAGACAGGTTTACAATCACTGCACAGTACAGAAGGGAGCGACTGTTAATAGGAGCTCTGTTAGTGAAGTCCGCCGACACGCCAAGATAAACGGGTCTGTCCCTTTAAAGATAAATAGACAGAGAATGGGGAGTCCCTGTCCCTTTAAATATCTGGCCCATTCCCCCAGACAGTGGGAGGAGGAACAGCGCGCGGTCTCTTTATATCACAGAATCACATAATCCCCACAATGCAGATAGAGGCCATTTCGGCCCATCGAGCCTGCACCGACACATATCCCACCCTTTCCCTGTAACCCCATGTATTTAATCCCCCCGAACACTAAGGGTCAATTTATCATAGCCAAATCAACCTAACCCACACATCTTTGGACTGTGGGAGGAAACCGGAGCACCCGGAGGAAACCCACGCAGACACGGGGAGAATGTGCAAACTCCACACAGACAGTCACCCGAGGCCGGATTCGAACCCGGGTCCCTGGCGCTGTGAGGTAACAGTGCTAACCACTATGCCACCGTGTTCCCGCTTTGTCTGTGGGTGGGTGGGTGGGTGGGTGGGTGGGTGGGCCTCTGAAAACTGCTTTATGTGCAGACTACTTACACAAAGACACCAAATCCAGGGACTACTTACACCGAGACACCAAATCCAGGGACTACTTATGCTGAGACACCAAATCCAGGGACTACTTACACTGAGACACCAAATCCAGGGACCACTTATACTGTGACTCCAAATGAAAAAGGCTGCGTCTAGTGAAACTGGTGTTGTCAATAGTTGTTTCTATCCCTAACCCCTAATCCAAACCCATTAATAGGAGCTCTGTTAGTAGAGTCCTCCGACACGCCAAGTTAAACTGGTCTGTCTCGCTTTAACTATCAATGATGCGGAGATGCCGGCGTTGGACTGGGGTGGACAAAAATGAGAAGTCGCACAACACCAGGTTACAGTCCAACAGATTTATTTAAAATTACAAGCTTTCAGAGCTATCGATCGCCCCTTCTTCAGGTAAAGTTACTATGAGTGAATCTACAAAAGTTCACAGAATATAAACACAGAAAAAATGCAGAGATACAATCTTTCCTGACATCAAAGACACACCAAGAGCACAGCCAAGACAATGAGATGTGTCCCAGGGGGTCCAACGTGTCAAATCCTGCTGTCTGCATATCCTCTCCATATCCCTTCCTCTCTCTCCGTCCTTTTTGTGTTTGTTTTTTGTGTTTGTTTTTTAAAAACTGGAAAGACAGACAACGATGTCAAGTCACGTTCTGTAGCGTGACATGAACCCGATATCCCTATTGAGGCCGTCCTCATGAGTGCGGAACTTGGCTATCAGTTTCTGCTTGATGATTTTGCGTTGTCGTGTGTCTCGAAGGCCGCCTTGGAGAACGCTAACCCACAGATCCGAGGCTGAATGCCCTTGACTGCTGAAGTGTTCCCCGACTGGGAGGCAACCATCCTGCCTGGCGATTTTTGCGTGGTATCCGTTCATACGTTGTCTCAGTGTCTGCATGGTCTCGCCGATGTACCACGCTCTGGGGCATTCTTTCCTGCAACGTATCAGGTAGACAACGTTGGCCGAGTCACATGAATATGTACCATGTACCTGGTGGGTAGTATCCTCACGTGTGATGACGGTATCTGTGTTCATGATCTGGCATGTCTTGCAGAGGTTGCCGTGGCAGGGTTGTGTGGTGTTGTGAACGGGATATGACGCGCGACTCGTCGATCGACAGTTCCGACGGGCCACAGCGAAAAACCGCATAGACCTCCTCAGAAGGCGAACACGGGACACAACCAACAGAGTAAACCTGCGTCGTCCAGTACTTCCCTGGAGCGGAGAAACTACGCCATGTTCTTCGCAGCCTTCAACATGTCATCGATGACGATGAACACCTTGCTAAGGCCATCCCCACGCCTCCACTACTCGCCTTCAAGCAGCCACCAAACCTCAAAAATGCTACAGAACGTGACTTGACATCGTTGTCTGTCTTTCCAGTTTTTAAAAAACAAACACAAAAAACAAACACAAAAAGGACGGAGAGAGAGGAAGGGATATGGAGAGGATATGCAGACAGCAGGATTTGACACGTTGGACCCCCTGGGACACATCTCATTGTCTTGGCTGTGCTCTTGGTGTGTCTTTGATGTCAGGAAAGATTGTATCTCTGCATTTTTTCTGTGTTTATATTCTGTGAACTTTTGTAGATTCACTCATAGTAACTTTACCTGAAGAAGGGGCGATCGATAGCTCCGAAAGCTTGTAATTTTAAATAAATCTGTTGGACTATAACCTGGTGTTGTGCGACTTCTCATTTTTAACTATAAATAGGCAGAGAAAGGGGAGTCCCTGTCCCTTTAAATATCTGGCCCATTCCTCCAGGCAGTGGAAGGAGGAACAGCGCGCGGTCTCTTTATATCCTGACCCTATATTGTATAATCTTGTAATCCTATGTAATGTAAGTTACTGAAATAAACAGCTTTCCAATCACTGCACAGTAAAGAAGGGAGCGACTGTTAATGGGAGCTCTGTTAGTGAAATCCGCCGACACTCCAAAGATAAACGGGTCTGTCCCTTTAACTGTAAATAGGCAGAGAAAGGGGAGTCCTGTCCCTTTAAATATCTGCCCCATTGCCCCAGGCAGTGGGAGGAGGAACAGCGCGCGGTTTCTTTATATCCTGACCCAGCGGGCCCCGCCGGATGGGTTGCAACATGTAGGAACCTGCTCTGTGTCGGGATCACTTACATTGAGACAACAAATCCAGTTTTTAAAAAACAAACACACTTAAACTGAGTATAAATGGGAATCAGAGAGCCTCAGTATAGGGAATGGTCATGATGGTGAAACCAGCTCTCGTGAGGGCGGGTAATGGATGAAGATATGATGTTGGAATCAGATGGTTACTGATAGGGCCTGGTGACAGGTTATTGTCAGAACCTCTTTCAGGC
Organism: Squalus acanthias; assembly: GCA_030390025.1. Classification (NCBI taxonomy): domain Eukaryota; kingdom Metazoa; phylum Chordata; class Chondrichthyes; order Squaliformes; family Squalidae; genus Squalus; species Squalus acanthias. Next base: position 11,493,521 of record CM059452.1, on the reverse strand, counting down.
AGGCCGATGATTAGATGTAACCAGCACAACACCTGGATCCAAAAAGCCATTAATTGGTCCAGGCAGCGGGCGGTCGAGGGGGTCGTTCGGCCCGATTGCCTGCCTCTCTTCCGCGGCCATGTTCGCGCCCGGGTGGCCCTGGAGATGGAGCACGCGGTGTCCGCCGGCACGCTTGAGTTTTTCCGCGACCGGTGGGCGCCGCGGGGACTGGAGTGCATCGTCACCCCGGACTTTCAAATTTTAATTTGATTTATTAAGTTTCATTTCAAGTTTTAATTGATTTACAGTAAATTTTGATTTGTCCAACCTGATTTGTGCAACCAAAAAGATCAACACCTGGATCCAACTTTTCCTATCCAAAGTCTAATGACCCTGCTGTCTTTTTCTGTGGCAAATGTAGAGATGTGAAAGAAGAGAGGAAATCAGGCTCAGGCCAGAAAGAAGGTTCCTTGAATGAACAATTCATGAGGCTGTTTTCTGACTCATCTGCATAAGCTTATAACACCATGAAATGAAAGAGAACATGTCCAGTGACACTGGCGTTGTCAATAGTGGTTTCTATCCCTAATCACCGTCTCATAAGCCTAACATCCTAATCACTGTCTCATAAGCCTAACATCCTAACCCGAACCCCTAACGCCAACCCCTAAACCCTAAACAAGGATTATTGACAGGCATCAATGGAGGAGCTAAAGACGTGATTAAGGAAGTATTAGAAACAATTATCTCGATTAAAGAAATAGTGCAAGGTATGTTGATAACAAGAGATTAAATCAAAGAGCGCATCAAAATCAGCAATGACAATTACAAAGATCAGAACATTTCAAAGGCGATCGTATGCAATACATGTGGAGGTGTTTTTACCAAATCAGATCCAAAAAGGGTTAACTGATACAGCAACTAACAGATTTCAAATCTTATGCAAGATAGTTCTATACAAGGGTGGTTCAAAGGAACTTCAGATGAGTGTAAAGTGAGACACTCCAGTTCAGTCTAGTACACTCACAAGCCATGTACTCAAACAGAACCAGCCTGGGGTTTGATGTGGTAGAAGGAAAACTAGGTGAGAAGTGAGATAACTTAGAGGAAGAAAAGGGCCCAAAAAATGGAACATTCGGTAACAGAACACCAATTAGTCTCCTCTTATCATGGAGAAATCAAATATTCGACCCACTGTGTTTATACAAAGCTGATTTATTCAATATTTATACAGAATATCAATCTCCAGCCCAGGTATAGGGGTTATTAAGATCAGCAGAAACACATTCTAACTGCTGGAATGAACATTGTTCAGTGCTCAATCTCATCGCAGTAAATTCTGTTCTGTTCACAAACGTGGCCTTTCAATGGCGGGGCTTTTACCCAGCATTCCCCGCGGGGGAGAATGTGCCGCACCCGGACTAAAGGAGCCCAGTGCGCAGGCGCGGGATCGCCTGGTTTGGGCATGCGCTGTTCGTGTCATCTCAGAGGACGTTGCCTGCTGATCAGCTCCTGATCAATCCGTGAGAAGCGGCCAACGGAGCGGATTAATTGACCGGCAGGTGGGCGGGGAGGCTTCATAAACAATTGGTGCAGGCCGCAAGCACCGATTAATAACCTGAAGGTCCCGCGTTTGCAGCTTCGGGGCTTCTCCCGGTCAAAGGTCCAGGATAACAGCCGCCATCTTGATTCAGTGTGCAGCAAAGCGCATGCGCGGCCAGATTGGTGAGGAACAAAGAGTGGGCGGGGCTTCAGTGTCTGTTCCCAACCGGGTCCTAGTGCCCGGGAGAGTAAATCATTGACTCAGTTATTTGATTCAGACTCTCCACACTTCGGATTTCTCACCATCTCTCCAGAAGGCACTGGTAAAAGCAGAGCAGACGGTTAACATCCCACACAATTGTAACAGAAGAGCCCCAGAGCTGGGCCCCCTTGTACAGTCCCAGGATAGGAATCCCCATGTACAGTCCCAGGATAGGAATCCCCATGTACAGTCCCAGGACAGGAATCCCCATGTACAGTCCCAGGGTTAGAATCCCCATGTACAGTCCCAGGGCTGGAATCCCCATGTACAGTCCCAGGGTTAGAATCCCCATGTACAGTCCCAGGGTTAGAATCCCCATGTACAGTCCCAGGGTTGGAATCCCCATGTACAGTCCCAGGGTTAGAATCCCCATGTGCAGTCCCAGGGTTGGAATCCCCATGTACAGTCCCAGGGTTGGAATCTCCATGTACAGTCCCAGGGTTAGAATCCACATGTACAGTCCCAGGGTTAGAATCCCCATGTACAGTCCCAGGGTTAGAATCCCCATGTACAGAACCAGGGTTGGAATCTGTCAAAGTTCTAGTCGAGTTACAGATGTATAAAGTCGCTCTCCTTCACCTCGCCCCCTCCCACCTCGCTCTCTCTCCTCCCATAGAGGCCAGAGTCTTGTGTAGGCCCAGACCGGTTGGCAGGTTCCCTTCCCTGAAGAACATAAGTGAACCAGTTGGGTTTTTACGTCAATCCGGCAGCTTTCATGGTCACTTTTTTCTTGTGCCGGCCCCACAAATTCCCAGATATATTCAGCTCAATATCACAACCTGCCTTTGTGTTTTTGTGGGTTCTCTCTCACCCTCCCTTTTTCCTGTTTTAAATTCATTTTACAGGCTGTACGAAGGGGAGGATTTGCAGACGGGAAACTCAAACCAAACATCACTTGAAGATCTGACAGTCACTCGATTCATCAGGACCTTTGAGCATGGAAGCAGAAAGCACCGTTCAGAGCGGGGAGAAACCGTACACGTGTTCTGTGTGTGGACGAGGCTTCAGCCGATCCTCTGGCCTGTCGAGACACAAGCACAGTCACACCGGGGAGAAACCGTGTAAATGTGGGGACTGTGGGAAGCGATTCGACTACCCGTCTGAGCTGGAAACTCATCAACGAGTTCACACCGAGGAGAAGCCGTTCACCTGCACTGAGTGTGGGAAGGGATTCACTCGGTCATCCAACCTGCTGCAGCACCGGTTGAGTTCACACTGACGAGAGACCTTTTAAATGCCCGGACTGCGGGAAGTGCTATAAAAGTTCCAGGGAACTGACACGACATCAACGTGTTCACACAGACGAGAGACCGTTCAGGTGCTCTCATTGCGGGACTGGGTTCAGGAGATCATCTGAGCTCACTGTACACAAGCGCAGTCACACCGGGGAGAGGCCGTTCACCTGCTCTGAGTGTGGGCAGGGATTCACTCAGTCATCCAACCTGCTGACACACCAGCTGGTTCACACTGGGGAGAGACCGTTCACTTGCTCTGAGTGTGGGAAAGGATTCAGGTGTTCATTCGACCTGCTGACACACCAGCTAGTTCACACTGGGGAGAGGCCGTTCACCTGCTCTTACTGTGGGAAGGGATTCACTCGGTCATCCCACCTGCTGAGACACCAGCGAGTTCACACCGGGGAGAGGCCGTTCACCTGCTCTGAGTGTGGGAAGGGATTCACTCAGTCCTCCAACCTGCTGATACACCAGCGAGTTCACACTGGGGAGAGACCGTTCACCTGCTCTGAGTGCGGGAAGGGATTCACTCAGTCATCCACCTTGCTGACACACCAGCGAGTTCACACTGGGGAGTGACCGTTCACCTGCTCTGAGTGTGGGAAGGGATTCATGTGTTCATCCCCCCTGCTGAGACACCAGCGAGTTCACACTGGGGAGAGACCGTTCACCTGCTCTGAGTGTGGGAAGGGATTCACTCAGTCATCCCACCTGCTGACACACCAGCGAGTTCATACTGGGGAGAGGCCGTTCACCTGCTCTGAGTGTGGGAAGGGATTCAGGTGTTCATCCCACCTGCTGACACACCAGCGAGTTCACACTGGGGAGAGGCCGTTCACCTGCTCCGTGTGTGGGAAGGGATTCACTCGGTCATCCACCCTGCTGAGACACCAGGCATCAAACTGCGATCTGTTCCTGACTGAAAGTGAAACGGCAGGGTTAAGTTTCCAGTCTAAAAATGACTGGTAATTATTCTATGAAGGTTTGACGTATTCGGAGAATCATAGAATGGTTACAGCACAGAAGGTGGCCATTCGGCCCATTGAGCCCGTGCCGGCTCTCTGCAAGAACACTTCAGCTAGTCCCACTCCCCCACCCTTCCCTCGTAGCCCTGCAAATTTTTGTCCTTCAGGTACTCATCCAATTCCCTTTTGAAAGCCACGATTGAATCTGCCTCCACCACCCTTTCAGGCAGTGCATTCCCGATCCTAACCACTCACTGCGTAAAAAGTTTTTCCCCATGTCACCTTTGATTCTTCTGCCAATCACCTTAAATCTGTGTCCTCTGGTTCTCGACCCTTCCGCCAATGGGAACAGTTTCTCTCTCTCTATTCTGTCCAGACCCCTCATGATTTTGAACTCCTCTATCAAATCTACTCTCAACCTTCTCTGCTCTAAGGAGAACAACCCCAGCTTCTGCAGTCTATCCACGTAACTGAAGTCCCTCATCCCTGGAACCATTCTTGTCAATCTTTTCCACACCCTCTCTAAACCTTCACATCCTTCCTAAAGTGCGGTGCCCAGAATTGGACACAATATTGCACTTGTGGCAGAACCAGTGTTTTATAAAGGTTCATCATAACTTCCTTGCTTTTGTACTCTATGCCATAGACCTCCTCAGAAGGCAAACACGGGACACAACCAACAGGGTACCCTACGTCGTCCAGTACTTCCCCGGAGCGGAAAAACTACGCCATGTTCTTCGCAGCCTTCAACATGTCATCGATGACGACGAACACCTTGCTAAGGCCATCCCCACGCCTCCACTACTCGCCTTCAAGCAGCCGCCTAACATCAAAAGTACCATCGTTCGCAGCAGATTACCCAGCTTTCAGGATAACAGCGACCAAGACACCAAACAACCCTGCCACGGCAACCTCTGCAAGACATGCCAAATCATGGACACAGATACCATCATTACACGTGAGGACACTACCCACCAGGTACACGGTACATACTCATGTGACTCGGCCAACGTTGTCTACCTGATACGTTGCAGTAAAGGATGCTCCAGAGCATGGTACATCGGCGAGACCATGCAGACACTGAGACAACGTATGAACGGACACCGCGCAACAATCGCCAGGCAGGAGGGTTGCCTCCCAGTCGGGGAACACTTCAGCAGCCAAGGACATTCAGCCTCGGATCTGCGGGTAAGCGTTCTCCAAGGCAGCCTTAGAAACACACGACAACGCAAAATCATCGAGCAGAAACTGATAGCCAAGTTCCGCACTCATGAAGACGGTCTCAATCGGGATCTTGGGTTTATGTCACGATACATGACGTGATCCGGACTCGAGTCGTCGTTAGCTTGTTCACAGATGTGATTCCCAGTAAAAAAGTAAAAATTTTCCCAGTAAAAAAGTAAATTTTTTTTAAAGCTTTTCGTTTTACATACAGACGGCAGCTTTTGACACGTTAGAACCCCTGCGACTACACCTCATTGTCTCAGTTGTATCTTGCTATGTCTTTTGATGTGGTACCTTCCTGGCTGACTTAATTAACTTTATCACACCTCGGCAGATAGTCAGGATGATTTAATTTATTGGTCTGCAATTGTAAAGTACACATGCTTTGTTTTCTATCTATATATGCTCTGGCGATTCTGTATCCAATTTACTTCACCTGAGGAAGGAGCAATCGATAGCTCCGAAAGCTTGTGATTTCAAATAAAACTGTTGGACTATAACCTGGTGTTGTGCGACCTCTACTTATAAAGCCCAGGATCCCGTCAGCTTTTTTAACCGCTTTCTCAACCTGCCCTGCCACTGTCAACGATTTGTGCTCATAAACCCCCAGGTCTCTCTGTTCATGCACCCACTTTAGGATTCCACCCTTTAGTTTATATTGCCTCTCCTCGTTCTTCCTACCAAAATGTATCACTTCGCATTTTTCTGTGTTAAATTTCATCTGCCACGTGTCTGCCCATTCCACCAGCCTGTCTCTGTCCTCTTGAAGTCTATCACTCTCCTCCTCACTGTTCACTATACTTCCAAGTTTTGTTTCATCTGCAAAATTTGAAATTGTGCCCTGTAGACCCACGTTCAAGTCATTAATATATATCAAGAAAAGCAGTGGTCCTAGAACTGACCCCTGGAGAACACCACTGTATACCTCCCTCCAGTCTGAAAAATAACCGTTCACCACTACTCTCTGTTTCCTGTCACTTAGCCAATTTCATATCCATGCTGCCACTGTTCATTTTATTCCATGGGCTTCAACTTTGCTGGCTAGCCTATTATGTGGCACTTTATCAAATGCCTTTTGGAAGTCCATGTACACCACATCAACCACATTACCCTCATCAACTGTTTCTATTACCTCATCAAACAACTCAATCAAGTTAGTTAAACACGATTTGCCTTTGACAAATCCGTGCTGGCTTTCCTTAATTAATCCACACTTGTCCAAGTGACTGTTAATTTTGTCCCGGATTATCATTTCTAAAAGAATCCCCACCATCGAGGTTAAACTGACTGGCCTGTAGTTGCTGGGTTTATCCTTACACCCTTTTTTGAACAAGGGTGTGACATTTGCAATTCTCCAGCCCTCTGGCACCACCCCCCGTATCCAAGGAGGATTGGAAGATTATGGCCAGTACCTCTGCAATTTTCACCCTTACCTTCTTCAGCATCCTGGGATGCATCCCATCTGGTCCTGGTGACTTATCTACTTTAAGTACAGCCAGCCTTTCTAGTACCTCCTCTTTATCAATTTTCCTCTCATCCAGTATCTCAACTACCTCCTCTTTCACTGTGACTTTGGCAGCATCTTCTTCCTTGGTAAAGACAGATGCAAAGGACTCATTTAGTACCTCAGCCATGTCATCTGCCTCCATGCATAGGTCTCCTTTTGGTCCCTAATCGGCCCCACGCCTCCTCTTACTACCCGTTTATTATTTATACACTATAGAAGACTTTTGGATTCCCTTTTATGTTGGCTGCCAGTCCATTCTCATACTCTCTCTGCCCCTCTTATTTCCTTTTTCACTTCCCCTCTGAATGTTCTATATTCAGCCTGGTTCTTGCTTGTCTTCTCAATCTGACATCTGTCATACTCCCCCTTTTTCTGCTTCATCTTACTCCCTATCTCTTTCGTCATCCAGGGAGCTGTGTCTTTGATTGCCCTACCTTTCCCCCTGGTGGGAATGTACATCGACTGGACCCGAACCATCTCTTTAAAGGCAGCCCATTGTTCCAGGACAGTTTGACCTGCCAATCTTTGAATCCAATTTACCCGGGCCAGATCCCTTCTCAACCCACTGAAACTGGCCCTCCTCCAATTCAGGATTTTTACTCCAGATTGTTCCTTGTGCTTTTCCATAGCTCATCTAAACCTTATGATACTATGATCACTCTTCCCTAAATGTTCCCCTCCTGACACTTGCTCCACTTGACCCACCTCATTCTCCAGAACCAGATCCAGCAATGCCTTGTTCCTCATTAGGCCGGAAACGTACTGATCAAGAAAGTTCTCCTGAACACACTTCAGAAATTCTTCCCCCACTCTGCCCTTTACACTATTACTATCCCAGTCTATATTAGGATAGTTGAAGTCCCCCATTATTACTACTCTGTAGTTCTTGCACCTCTCTGTAATTTCCCTGCCAATTTGCTCCTCTATATCCTTCCCACTAGTTGGTGGCCTATAGAATACACCTAGTAGTGTAATGGCACCTCTATTGCTTCTTAACTCTAACCAGATCGATTCTGTCCTTGACCCCTCCAGGACATCCTCTCTCTCATATCTTATAGAATCATAGAGTCATAACGGCACAGAATGAGGTCATTCGGCCCATCGAGTCCGTGCCGGCTCTCTGTACAGCAATCCAGTCAGTCCCTTTCCACCCGCTCTATCCCCGTAGCCCTGCAAGTTTATTTCCCTCAAGTGCCTATCCAGTCTCCCCTTGAAAACATTGAGTGTCTCCGCTTCCACCACTTCCGTCGGCAGCGAGTTCCAGGTCCTCACCACTCGCTGCATAAAAAGTATTTCCTCACATCCCCCTGTATCTCTTGCCCAAAACATTAAATCTGTGTCCCCTAGTCCTTGTACCATCAACTAGTGGGAACAGCCTTTCCCCGTCTAGCCTATCCAAATCCGGCATAATCTTGTACACCTCCATCAAATCACCCCTCAACCTCCTTTGCTCTAATGAAAACAAATCCAGCTTCTCCAACCTGTCCTTGTAACTAAGATCCCCCATCCCCGGAACCATTCTGGTAAATCTCCTCTGCACCCTCTCAAGTGCCTTCACATCCTTCCGAAAGTGTGGTGACCAGAACTGGACACAATAATTCAGTTGTGGCCTAACCACCGCTTTATAAAGGTTCAGCATAACTTCTCTACTTTTGTACTCAATACCTCTATTTATGAAGCCCAAGATCCCATATGCTTTGTTAACCACTCTCTCAATATGTCCTGCCACCTTCAGGGACCTATGCACATTAACTCCCAGGTCCCTCTGTCTCTGCACACCCTTTAAAACTGTGCCATTAAGTGGATATTGCCTCTCCCTGTTCCTTCTGCCAAATACATCACCTCACACTTCTCTATATTAAATTCCATCTGCCACTTGTCTGCCCATTCTGCTAGCCTTTCTATGTCCTGTTGTAGTCGATTGGTATCATCATCACTGTTTGCCACACCCCCAAGTTTGGTGTCATCGGCAAATTCAGAAATTCTACTCAATATTCCAATATCCAGGTCATTTATATATGTAGATCAAAAGAAGCAGTGGCCCCAGCACTGACCCTTGGGGAACACCACTGTCTACCATCCTCCAGTCTGAAAAACAGCCATTTACCACAACTCGCTGTTTTCTGTCCTTAAGCCAATTCCTTATCCAAGCTGCCACTGACCCACCTATTCCATGAGCCTCCATTTTGTTAACCAGCCTTCTATGTGGTACTTTGTCAAACGCCTTCCGAAAATCCATGTAGACAACATCCATTGCATTCCCTTCATCAATCCTCCCTGTAACTTCATCAAAAAATTCAATTAGATTAGTCAAACACGATCTGCCTTTTACTAATCCATGTTGGCTCTCCTTAATTAGCTTAAACCTCTCCAAGTGCCCGTTATATCCAGGAATATTTAGGACCCAATCCTGCCCTTTTTTGAGCCAGGTCTCCGTTATCGCCACGACATCATATTTCCATGTGGCTATCTGCGCCTGCAGCTCACCAACCTTATTTACCACGCTTCGTGCGTTTACACACATGCACTGTAAACCTATCTTAGACCTTCTTGTATTCTCTCTTAGTCTGATCCCATCTATTACCTTACTCTGTCTTACTATAATGCTATCTGTCTCTCCCAATCCTTTGTTTCTCCTTTCTAATGCTACATCCTGGTGCCCATCCCCCTGCCAAATTAATTTAAACCCTCCCCAACAGCACTAACTTCTCGACTCTCCAGCCAGGGGGAAAAAACCTCTCAATCCCCCCTCAGAATCTTATGTTTCAATGAGATCACCTCTCATTCTTCTAAATTCCAGAGAGTATAGGCCCAATCTACTCAATCTCTCCTCATAGGACCAGCCTCTCATCCCAGGGATCAATCTAGTGAACCTTCGTTGCACCGCCTCTAAGGCATGTATGTCCTTCCTCAGATAAGGAGACAAAAGCTCCAGGTGTGGTCTCACCAAGGCCCTGTACAATTGTAGCAAGACTTCCTCACTCTTGTACTCCAACCCCCTTGTAATAAAGGCCATCATGCCATTTGCCTTCCTAATTACTTGCTGTACCTTCATGCTATCTTTATGTGTTTCCTGTACGAGGACACCTAAATCTCTCTGAACTCCAACATTTAATAGTTTCTCACCGTATAAAAAATATTCTGTTTTTCTATAGTTCCAACCAAAGTGAATAACCTCACGTTTCCCCACATTATATTGCATCTGCCACCTTATTGCCCACTCACTTAACCTGTCCATGTCCCTTTGCAGACTGTTTAGAATCATAGAGTTATACAGCACAGAAAGAGGCTCTTCGGCCCATCGTGTCCGCGCCGGCCATCAAGCCCTGTCTATTCTAATCCCATTTTCCAGCACTTGGTCCGTAGCCTTGTATGCTATGGCATTTCAAGTGCTCATCTAAATGCTTCTTGAATGTTGTGAGGGTTCCTGCCTCTACCACCCTTTCAGGCAGTGAGTTCCAGATTCCAACCACCCTCTGGGTGAAAAAGTTTTTCCTCAAATCCCCTCTAAACCTCCTGCCCCTTACCTTGAAACTATGACCCCTGGTTATTGACCCCTCTACTAAGGGGAAAAGTTCCTTTCTATCTACCCTATCTATGCCCCTCATAATTTTGTACACCTCAATCAGATCCCCCCTCAGCTTCCTCTGCTCTAAGGAAAACAACCCTAGCCTGTCCAGTCTCTCTTCATAGCTGAAGCGTTCCAGCCCAGGTAACATCCTGGTGAATCTCCTCTGCATCCACTCCAATGCAATCACATCCTTCCTATAGTGTGGCGACCAGAACTGCACACAGTATTCCAGCTGTGGCCTAACTAGCGTTTTGCTTTGTGTTCTCCTCACAGCCTATTATCCCTCCTAGCTTTGTGTCATCAGCAAACTTGGATACATTGCACTCGGTCCCTTCATCAAAGTCATTGATACAGATTGTAAATAGCTGAGGCCCAAGCACTGATCCTTGCAGCACCCCACTAGTTACAGCCTGCCAAATGGAAAATGACCCATTTATCCCCACTCCACTTTCCTGCACTATCCCCATATCCCTTGATTCCCTTAATATCCAAAAATCTATCGATCTCTGTCTTGAATATACTCAACGATTGAGACTCCACCGCCCTCTGGGGTAGAGAATTCCAAAGATTCACCACCCTCTGAGTGAAGAAATTTCTCCTCATCTCAGTCCTAAATGGCCGACCCCTTATTCTGAGACTGTGACCCCTGGTTCTAGACTCCCCAGCCAGGGGAAACATCCTCCCTGCATCTACCCTGTCAAGCCCTGTAAAAAAAATTGTTTCAATCTATCTACTCTGTCCAGACCCCTTATGATTTTGAACCCCTCTATCTAATCTCCTCTCAATCTTCTGTGCTCCAAGGAGAACAATCCGAGTTTCTCCAGTCTATCCACGTAACTGAAGTCTCTCATCCCTTTCTCAACCTGCTCTGCCACCTTCAATGATTTGTGCACATATACCCCGAGGTCTCTCTGTTCATGCACCCCCTTTAGGATTATACCCTTTATTTTATATTTCCTCTCAGTCTTTCTACCAAAATGTATCACTTCACACTTTTCAGCGTTAAATTTCACCTGCCACGTGTCCGCCCATTCCACCAGCCTGTCTCTGTCCTCTTGAAGTCTATCACTATCCTCCTCACTGTTCACTATACTTCCAAGTTTTGTGTCATCTGCAAATTTTGAAATAGTGCCCTGTACACCCAAGTCCAAGTCATTAATATATATCAAGAAAAGCAGTGGTCCACGTACCGAGCCCTGGGGAACATCGCTGCGTACCTTCCTCCAGCCCGTTAAAGTGAGGCCCTGTCTGCTCTCTGAGGTGGACGTAAAAGATCCCAAGGCACTATTTCGATGAAGAGTAGGGGAGTTATTCCCCCGTGTCCTGGCCAATATTTATCCCTCAATCAACATAACAAACACAGATTATCTGGTCATTATCACATTGCTGTTTCTGGGAGCTTGCTGTGCGCAAATCGGCTGCCGCGTTTCCCACATTACATCAGTGACTACTCTCCAAAAGTACTTCATTGGCTGTGGTGGTGAAAGGCGCTATATAAATGCAAGTCTTTCTTTCTCGGCCAATTTCGCACCCATGCTGTCCCTTTTATTCCATGGGCTCCAACTTTGCTTTGATTGCTCAGGACCTGAATATCAGCGGCCTTTGCACAGGGAAGCAGAGAGCAGCGATGGCAGGGCGGACAGAGCGCCCGGTGTTGGGTGTGTGCAGGCGGATTGAGCGACCGCCTGCCCTGGCGAGACAATCCGGGAAAGGAGGAAAAGGAATCCAGCGCGCAGGCGCAGCGCCGCCTGTGGGGGGAGAGGATCCAGCGCGCAGGCGCAGCGCCGCTGTGGGGGAGGAATCCAGCGCGCAGGCGCAGCGCCGCCTGTGGGGGGAGGAATCCAGCGCGCAGGCGCAGCGCCGCCTGTGGGGGAGGAATCCAGCGCGCAGGCGCAGCGCCGCCTGTGGGTGGAGCATGCGCAGTGTCACTGTGATCAAGGCCGGGCGAGAACTGGAGGCGGTCAGAGTCGGGAGAAGAGGTTTTTGCGCCGATTACGTATCAGCGGGGCGCAGAGAGGTAACACACACGGCGGGTGGGCTTCATAAACATCTAGTGTGGGCCGCAAGCCCCGAATGAGAACCTACAGGTTCCGCGTTTGCAGCTCCGGGGCTTTTTCCCGGGAACAGGCCCAGATTAACGGTAGCCATCTTTGTAAAGGACAATGGGGGTCTTTGTTTGTCGCCATCTTGATTATCGCGGCCATCTTTGTAAAGGGGGCAATAGTGGGCGGGGCTTCAGGGTCCCAGTGAGTGATCTGAACCCAGCCAGAGTCAGCACCTTCAGGGGAGGAGAGGGAGGGGAACCAGTGAGTGTAGAACTGAACCCAGCCAGAGTTGGTGGTGAAAACAGTGAGAGTAGGAAAAACTGTCTTGAGACGTGCGATGTGTTTGGATTTTAGCACAGGGAGCAGGGACAATGTGTGGGACGGGAATTTACAGCTTTGGAGGAACAAGAGAGGAAATAATGTTCTATAGAAACTAGAATTGTTTGTTCTGAATTTCTGTCCTGTACTTACAGTGATGAGTTTTGTAAACTCCTTTTACAGGGTATTAGAAGGGGAGGATTTGCAGATGGGAAACTCAAACCAAACATCATGTCAAGATCTGACAGAGTCACTCGATTCATCAGGATCTGAATATCATTGGCCTTTGAATGCGGAAGAAGAAACATTTGTCTGTTCTGTCTGTGGGAAAAGATTTCAAACATCAGTGTGACTGGAAAAGCACCGAGATACACACCCCCGAGTGAGAGTGTTCCAGTGCACTGACTGTGGAAAGAGCTTTAACCAGTTACACAGCCTGAAAAAACATCGCACTATTCACAGCGGGGAGAAACCGTACACGTGTTCTGTGTGTGACGAGGCTTCAACTGATCGTCCAACCTGGAGAGACACAAGGACACCCGCACCACGGAGAAACCGGGGAAATGTGGGGACTGTGGGAAGGGATTCAATTCCCCATCTGAGCTGGAAATGCATCATCGCACTCACACCGGGGAGAGGCCGTTCACCTGCTCTGAATGTGGGAAGGGATTCACTCGGTCATCCAATCTGCTGACACACCAGCAAATTCACACTGGGGAGAGGCCGTTCATCTGCTGCGAGTGTGGGAAGCGATTCACTCGGTCATCCCACCTGCTGACACACCAGCGAGTTCACACTGGGGAGAGACCGTTCACCTGCTCCGGGTGTGGGAAGGGATTCACTCAGTCATTCCACCTCCTGACACACCAGCGAGTTCACACCGGGGAGAGACCGTTCACCTGCTCTGCGTGTGGGAAGGGATTCACTCGGTCATCCGACCTGCTGACACACCAGCGAGTTCACACTGGGGAGAGGCCGTTCACATGCTCCATGTGTGGGAAGGGATTCACTTGTTCATCTCAGGTTGTAACTCACCAGCGAGTTCACACTGGGGAGAGACCGTTCACCTGCTCCGTTTGTGGGAAGGGATTCACTCGGTCATCCGACCTGCTGAAACACCAGCGAGTTCACTCTGGGGAGAGACCATTCACCTGCTCTGAGTATGGGAAGAGATTCACTCAGTCATACAACCTGCTGAAACACCAGCGAGTTCACACTGGGGAGAGACCGTTCACCTGCTCCGAGTGTGGGAAGAGATTCACTCAGTCATCCAACCTGCTGACACACCAGCGAGTTCACTCTGCAGAGAAGCCATTCATCTGCTCTGAGTGTGGGAAGGGATTCACTCGGTCATCCACACTGCTGAAACACCAGCGAGTTCACAAGTGATGGCAGGGGTTGGATTCTGCTGTTATTGCTGCTGTTAATTACATCCAGGACTGAACCATGTTCATTCTGACAGTTGGGGTTTATTTCTGCTGATGTTAATAACCCCTATAACTGGGCTGGAGTTTAATATTTTGATATTTCAAATAACACAGAGGGTTGATATTTGATGTCTCCAAGATAAGAGGAGACTAATTGATGTCCTGTTACCGACTGTTCCATTCTTGGGCCTTTTCTCCTTTCTAACTCGAGATTATTTCAGTTCTCGAACCTTCGGTTACTCTCATGGACAAGTCCCAGCTCCCCATACCTTCCAGAGTGCCTCTCCTAGCCTTGGTATCCAGGGATGATCTCGGTTACACACCCGGGATCACTAAACACAAAACCCAGTCTGTTAATCACTTTCAGCTACTGGACTTAGCGTGTGTCCCACAGCATCTCTCTCACCTTCGATGTGTGAATAGAGCATCACGCCTGCAAACCTGCTTTCAATTTCAATTTGAATCCACTCAGCAAGTGTATTTAAAAAAATAAGTACAAGTAAACAGATCACATCAAATAATTGGCAAAGGTTTAGAGTCAACAAGATGAACAAGTGAACACATCACGGCCCAATACCCCAGCTCTATATTCACAGGAGAAAGTCTGTTATCTAACTCCTCGAGTGGACAGAATAGAGAAAGATCCCAACTCTAAGAACATCTAGAATCTGTTGTAAATATCTTTCAAATCCTGACTGGTCCAATCTGTCGGTTTCCTTTCAATTGAAGTGAATGGAAGATGAGAGGGGTGTTGGCATATGGACCTCAGTTAATTCAGCTTCTGAAAGGTGTTCATGTTTAGTTCATTCGATATCGGGGGAAATGTGGTTGGTATCATTAGAGAGAGAGAGAGAGATTTCACTGAGCAACAGCTGGTGTTTGCAACCAACTGGCCTTGGATATTTTCATCACAGAATGTTTCGATCAGAAATATGATGTTGGGATAAGGAAAGTCTGGAGACTAGTGGTTTGTGCTGCCCCAGGAAGGCCACAGTGTTTTTACCTGCTTCTAACGTTGTTGATGTGTGTTGAAGAAAATGCAGACTTGTGTCTCTGGACTGTGCAGTAGCCAGAGACGACCATATTAGGCAATGCCAGCTCCAGTTTGATAAGAGGTTGATGGCAGAGCAAGAGATCCAGCAGTTTTAAGAATTTATCTCCCGTTATCTGCAGACATCGAATGTCGCAGCGTGCTGACAAAATTAGACTTAAGACTTTAACCTATTGGGTTAAATTATTGGGATCGATTGTTATAGAATTGAATTGTTATAGAATGGAAAAGTAGTGAAGTTATGCTAAACTTGTATCGAACCATGGTTAGACCACACTTGGAGCACTGCGAACAATTCTGGTCACCATATTATGAAAAGGATATAGAGGCACTGGAGAGGGTGCAGAGAAGATTTACAAGGATGATACCAGAAATGAGAGGGTATACCTGTCAGGAAAGGATGGACAGGCTGGGTCTCTTTTCTCTTGAAAAAAGAAGGCTGAGGGGTGACCTGATAGAGGTCTTTAAAATGATGAAAGGTTTTGATAAGTGTAGATACAGAGAGAGTGTTTCCACTTGTGGGGAAGAGCATAACTAGAGTCCATCAATAAAAGATAGTCACCAAGAAATCCAATAGGGAATTCAGGAGAAACTTCTTTACCCAGAGAGTGGTGAGAATGTGGAACGCGCTACCACAGGGAGTGGTTGATGCGAATAGTATAGATGCATTTAAGGGGAGGCTAGACAAGCATATGAGGGAGAAGGGAATAGAGGGTTATGCTGATAGAGTTAGATGGGGAAAGACGGGAGGAGGCTCGAGAGGAACATAAACGCCGGCATGGACTGGTTGGGCCGAATGGCCTGTTTCTGTGCCGTATATCCTGTGTAATCACAGCAAACAGACAGTTTAACAGACTGCCCATGGTCCACTCTAAACCCCACCTTCTCTCTCTCTCACTATTCATGGACACTGCTGCAGTAATTGCTCCTCTGACCTTTCCTCTCTTGTCCCTCCTACACCCCTAATACACGGCCCGACACAATCTCACTCCCCCTACATCCTCACTGTGCTGGAATCCACACCAGTCTCCCCATCTGCTCCTTGTTCTCTCCCTGGATCCGAAAACTACTGAACTCAGTCTTCCCTCCTGAAGTCTCCAGGCTCTAAAACTGAAGCTTGGTGTCCCTCAGTCCCTACTCCACCCCTTCTCTCCTCCTCTTTTCCCCCTCGGTTGTGACCACACTCTGGGCCTTGGGCCTTTCCCGGGGATTCTCAGTATGAACAGGTGGGGTGTGTTTTGAGACAGGGTGTCCTCGCTCTCCTCCTCTTTTCCCCCTTGGTTCTGTTCCACACTCTGGGCCTTGGGCCTTGCCCGGGGATTCTCAGTATGAACAGGTGGGGAGTGTTTTGAGACAGGGTGTCCCCGCTCTCCTCCTCTTTCCCCCGGGGTGTGTCCACACTCTGGGCCTTGCCTGGGGATTCTCAGTATGAACAGGTGGGGTGTGTGTTGAGACAGGGTGTCCCCGCTATCCTCCTCTTTTCCCCGGGGTGTGTTCCACACTCTGGGCCTTGGGCCTTGCCCGGGGATTCTCAGTATGAACAGGTGGGGTGTGTTTTGAGACAGGGTGTCTCCGCTCTCCTCCTCTTTTCCCCGGGGTGTGTCCACACTCTGGGCCTTGGGCCTTGCCCGGGGATTCTCAGTATGAACAGGTGGGGTGTCCCGGCTCTCCTCCTCTTTTCCCCCGGGGTGTGTCCACACTCTGGTCCTTGGGCCTTGCCCGGGGATTCTCAGTATGAAGAGGTGGGTTGTGTTTTGAGACAGGGTGTCCCCGCTCACCTCTTTCCCCCGGGGTGTGTCCACACTCTGGGCCTTGGGCCTTGCCTGGGGATTCTCAGTATGAACAGGTGGGATGTGTTTTGCGACAGGGTGTCCCCGCTCTCCTCCTCTTTTCCCCGTGGTGTGTTCCACACTCTGGGCCTTGGGCCTTGCCCGGGGATTCTCAGTATGAACAGGTGGGGTGTGTTTTGAGACAGGGTGTCCCCGCTCTCCTCCTCTTTTCCCCCTGGGTTGTGTTCCACACTCTGGGCCTTGGGCCTTGCCCGGGGATTCTCAGTATGAACAGGTGGGGTGTGTTTTGAGACAGGGTGTCCCCGCTCTCCTCCTCTTTTCCCCGGGGTGTGTCCACACTCTGGGCCTTGGGCCTTGCCCGGGGATTCTCAGTATGAACAGGTGGGGTGTGTTTTGAGACAGGGTGTCCCCGCTCTCCTCCTCTTTTCCCCGGGGTGTGTCCACACTCTGGGCCTTGGGCCTTGCCCGGGGATTCTCAGTATGAACAGGTGGGGTGTGTTTTGAGACAGGGTGTCCCCGCTCTCCTCCTCTTTTCCCCCGGGGTGTGTCCACACTCTGGGCCTTGGGCCTTGCCCGGGGATTCTCAGTATGAACAGGTGGGGTGTGTTTTGAGACAGGGTGTCCCGCTCTCCACCTTTAAAGGGACAAGGAGACAACCAGCTGAGCTGAATGGCCCAGCTTTATGACATCACTGCAGTACCTAGCAACCAACCTCCCTGAGCCCTGCTCATTATGGGCTGGGTTTAGCTCAGTGCTGTTCCAGGAAGGGAAACAGGAGCAGGATTCGCCCCGTGTGGAGCCCAGGATTAATGGGGAGAGGTACAGGATCAATTTATACCTTGTTGAGTGAGAAATGTCATTGTCCCGGACACTCCCTGTCCCTCGGTATCTGTGTCGGGGAGAGGCTGATGGGTTTACTCTGTATCTAACCCGTGCTGTACCCGACTGGAGAGTGTTTGATGCTGACACTAGGGGCTCAGCTCCACGAGCACAGCATTTAACCCAAAGATGATCTGATAAACCCATCAGCTTCTCCCCTGGACACTGGTCCTGAGCGACACGGAGTGTCTCTGATATTTTGGTCGGTGTCCTTGAACAAGTTTAAACACCTCGCTCACATCTCCTCTTACCCTGCTTTGTTCCAGTGAGAAGTGCCCCAATTTCTCTCGTCTCTCCTCCTGGGAAAGAGAAGTTTGCCTCAGTTCGAAACTCAAACAGGCGCTTCACTGCAGACAGGTCATCATGAGGAAACATTTCTTTACCCAGCGAGTTATTATGATCTGAAATGCACTGCCTGAAAGGCCGGTGGAAGCAGATTCAAGAGTAACTTTCAAAAGAGAATTGGATAAATATTTGAAGGGAAAACATTTACCGGGATATGGGGAAAGAGCAGGGGAGTGGGACTAATTGGATCGCTCTCCCAAACAGCTGGCACAAGCATGATGGGCCGAATGGCCACCTTTTGTGCTGTTTCATTCTATGAGAGGGTCCAATGAGAGGGAGGAACTGAATGAAATCAGTATTTGTAGGGAAATGGTGTCAGGGAAATTGGCGGGATTGAAGGCCGATAAATCCCCAGGGCCTGATAATCTACATCCTAGGGTACTTAAGGAAATGGCCCTAGAAATAGTAGATGCATTGCTGGTCATCTTCCAATGTTCGATGGAATCTGGAACAGTACCCATGGATTGGAGGGTAGCCAATGTTACCCCACTATTCAAAAAGGGTGGTAGAGAGAAAGCGGGGAATTACAGACCGGTAAGCCTGACATCGGTAGTGGGCAAAATGCTAGAGTCCATTATAAAAGATGTAATAGCTGAGCACTTGGAAAACAGTGACAGGATCGGACAAAGTCAACATGGATTTACAAAAGGTAAATTGTGCTTGACTAATCTACTGGAATTTTTTGAGGATGTAACTGGTAGAATAGATAAGGGAGAACCAGTGGATGTGGTGTATTTGGACTTTCAGAAGGCTTTCGATAAGGTCCCGCATAAGAGATTAGCGTGTAAAGTTAAGGCACATGGGATTGGGGGCAAGGTATTGACTTGGATAGAGAACTGGTTGGCAGACAGGAAGCAAAGAGTTGGAATAAACGGGTCTTTTTCCGAGTGGCAGGCAGTGACTAGTGGCGTACCGCAGGGATCGGTCCTTGGACCCCAGCTATTCACAATATATATTAATGATCTAGACGAGGGAACTAGATGTAATATCTCCAAGTTTGCAGATGACACAAAGCTGGGTGGGCGTGTGTGCTGTGAGGAGGATGCAGAGAAACTCCAGTATGATTTGGACAGGTTGGGTGATTGGGCAGAAGCGTGGCAGATGCAGTATAATGTGGATAAATGCGAGGTTATCCACTTTGGTGGCAAAAACAGGAAGGCAGATTATTATCTGAACAGCAATAGATTGGGAAAAGGGGAGGTGCAACGAGACCTGGGTGTCCTTGTGCACCAGTCGCTGAAGGTAAGCATGCAGGTGCAGCAGGCGGTGAAGAAGGCAAATGGTATGTTGGCCTTCATAGCGAGAGGATTCGAGTACAGGAGCAAGGATGTCTTGCTGCAGTTGTACAGGGCCTTGGTGAGGCCACACCTTGTGTATTGTGTGCAGTTTTGGTCGCCTTATCTGAGGAAGGATGTTCTTGCCATGGAGGGAGTGCAGCGAAGATTCACAAGGCTGATACCTGGGATGGCAGGAATGACGTATGAAGAGAGATTGGGTCGATTGGGCTTATACTCACTGGAGTTTAGAAGAATGAGAGGGGATCTCATTGAAACTTATAAAATTCTAACAGGACTAGACAGACTAGATGCAGGAAGGATGTTCCCGATGGCAGGTGAGTCCAGAACCAGAGGTCACAGTCTAAGGATAAGGGGTAAGCCATTTAGGACAGAGATGAGGAGGAATTTCTTCACCCAGAGAGTGGTGAACCTGTGGAATTCTCTACCACACAAGGCAGTTGAGGCCAATTCATTAAATATATTCAAGAAGGAGTTGGATATATTTCTTAAGGCTAAAGGGATCAAGGGATATGGGGAGAAAGCAGGGACAGGGTACTGAATTTGGATGATCAGCCATGATCTCATTAAATGGCGGAACAGGCTCGAGGGGCCGAATGGCCTGCTCCTGCTCCTATCTTCTATGCTTCTCTGATTCTCTGATAACTAAAGCCTCTCATCCGTGGTATAACCTCAGTGAATCGATTCTGCAGCCTCTCTGTGGCCCCGACATCCTTCCTAGTGGAAGATGCCCAAAACTTGTTCTAACTGCAGCCGAACCGATGGTTTTGTTTTCTACGCCCCATTTATAAAAAACCTCGGGTAACATTTTTAAACCACTTTATAAACTTGTCCTCCAACTTTTAAAGATTTGTGTATCTGATCTCCCAGCAGATTTTAAAGATATTAACATAACATGGTTAAAATACATTGCGATCAAATGTCTGATATAAAAGTGTATTATGGGAGAGAGAAGTTTAGTCTGAGTTAGAAACTCAAACAGGAGCTTTACTGCAGACAGGTCGCCATGGCAACACTGGTAAGACATTCCATTCACTGAATCGACATGTTGGAGTCTGTAATCAGATCAGGGGAAAGAACAGGTTCTGTCTGTTACTAACCACAATATAAGATTAAACCAAAATGAGAAGTCTTTGATGTTGGGAAAGATTTGAATAGATTTTTTCTGTGTTTATATTGTGAATTCTGGGAGATTCTCTCACAGCCACCCTACCTGAAGAAGGAGCGAACAGCTCCGAAAGCTTGTAAAATTAAATAAATCTGTTGGACTATAACCTGGTGTTGTGCGACTTCTCATTTTTGTCCACCCCAGTCCAACGCCGGCTTCTCCACATCATAAGATTAAACCAGAGTGAGTAATAGAATAGATTAGATTATAATGTGTGATGTTTATACCTAGAATTGTGAAACTATAAGAGATGACATCATTAACAGTAGGCAGGGCAGTTTAGTGATAGAGAAATAAAAACAGAAAATGCTGGAGATACTCAGCAGGTCAGGCAGCATCTGTGAAGAGAGAAACAGAGTTAACGTTTCAGGTCGATGACCTTTCGTCAGAACATTGTGATCGAGAACATTACTGAAGAAAAGTAACTGCTGGGAACCACTGCACAGGGCGTTAGTGAGACCACACCTGGAGTACTGCGGACAGTTTCACTCTCCTTATTGAAGGAGGGATACACTTGCATTGGAGGCAGCTCAGAGAAGCTTCACTCGGTTGATTCTTCAGTTGAAGGGGTTGTCTTATGAGGAAAGGTTGAGCAGGTTGGGCCGATACTCATTGGAATTTAGAAGAATGAGGTGATCTTATTGAAACATAAGATTCTGAGGGGGCTTGACAGGGTCGATGCAGGGAGGATGTTTCCCCTCATGGGGGAATCTAGAACGAGGGGGCATAGTTTCAGAATAAGGGGTCACCCATTTAAAACGGAGATGAGGAGGAATTTCTTCTCTCAGAGGGTCGTGAATCTGTGGAATTCTCTACCCCAGAGAGCTGTGGAGGCTGAGTCATTGAATATATTCAAGGTGGAGATAGACAGATTTTTGAAAAACAGGGGAGTCAAGGGTTATGGGGAGCGGGCAGGAAAGTGGAGTTGAGGCCAAGATCAGATCAGCCATGATCTTATTGAATGGCGGAGCAGGCTCGAGGGGCCGAATGGCCGACTCCAGCTCCTGTTTCTTATGCACCAGGGAAAGTGTCCTTGTAAATCACAGATCAGGGAATTTCCAGCTGTTTTTTCCTCGATTCCTGCCAAAACCCAGCAGAGAAGAACATAAGAACATAGGAATTAGAGCAGGAGTCGGCACACGGGCCCCTCGAGCCTGCTCCGCCATTCAATAAGATCATGGCTGATCATCGACCTCAACTCCACTTTCCCACCCGATCTCCATATCCCTTGATTCCCCCAGAGTCCAAAAATCTATCTATCTCAGCCTTGAATATACTCAAAGACTGAACATTCACAGCCCTCTGGGGCAGAGAATTCCAAAGATTCACAGCCCTCTGAGTGAAGAAATTCCTCCTCATCTCAGTCTTAAATGGCCGACCCCTTATCCTGAGACTATGCCCCCTAGTTCTAGACTCTCC
Source organism: Squalus acanthias (assembly GCA_030390025.1). NCBI lineage: Eukaryota > Metazoa > Chordata > Chondrichthyes > Squaliformes > Squalidae > Squalus > Squalus acanthias. The sequence continues at coordinate 11,471,499 of CM059452.1, read as the reverse complement.
AGCCAGGGGAAACAACCTCTCAGCATCTACCCTGTCAATCCCCTTCAGAATCTTGTATGTTTCAATGAGATCACCTCTCATTCTTCTAAACTCCAGAGAGTATAGGCCCATTCTACACAATCTCTCATCATAGGACAGCCCTCTCATCCCAGGAATCAATCTCGTGAACCTTTGTTGCACCGCCTCCAAGGCAAGTATATCCTTCCTCAGATAAAGAGACCAAAACTGTGCACAGTACTCCAGGTGTGGTCTCACCAAGGCCCTGTACAATTGTAGCAAGACTTCCTTACACTTATACTCCAACCCCCTTGCAATAAAGGCCAACATGCCATTTGCCTTCCTTATTGCTTGCTGTACCTGCATGCTAGCTTTCTGTGTTTCTTGCACAAGGACACCCAAATCTCTCTGAACACCAACATTTGAAAGTTTCTCACCATTTAAAAAATATTCTGTTTTTCTATTCTTCCTACCAAAGTGAATAACCTCACATTTCCCTACATTATACTTCATCTGCCACCTTACAGCCCACTCACTTATCCTGTCTATATCCCTTTGCAGGCTCTTTGTGTTCTCCTCACAGCTTACTGTCCCACCTAGCTTTGTATCATCAGCAAACTTGGATACATTACACTCGGTCCCTTCATCTAGCTCATTAATATAGATTGTAAATAGCTGAGACACTAACACTGATCGTTGCGGCACCCCACTAGTTACAGCCTGCCAACCTGAAAAAGATCTGTTTATCCCCACTCTCTGTTTTCTGTCCATTAACCAATCCTCTATCCATGCTACTATATTACCCCCAACCCCATGAGCCCTCGACACTGTCCCATCAAACACTTCCAGGGCAGGTACAGCACGGTTTGATACAGAGTAAAGCTCCCTCTACACTGTCCCATCAAACACTTCCAGGGCAGGTACAGCACGGTTTAGATACAGAGTAAAGCTCCATCTACACTGTCCCATCAAACACTCCCTGGGAAGGTACAGCACGGGTTAGATACAGAGTAAAGCTCCCTCTAAACTGTCCCATCAAACACTCCCAGGGCAGGTACAGCACGGGTTAGATACAGAGTAAAGCTCCCTCTACAATGTCCCATCAAACACTCCCAGGGCAGGTACAGCACGTGTTAGAGACAGAGTAAAGCTCCCTCTACACTGTCCCATCAAACACTCCCAGGGCAGGTACAGCACGTGTTAGATACAGTGTAAAGCTCCCTCTATACTGTCCCATCAAACACTCCCTGGGCAGGTACAGCACGGGTTAGATGCAGAGTAAACTCTCTCTACACTGTCCCATCAAACACTCCCAGGCTGGTACACCACGGGTTATAAACAGGGTAAAGCTCCCTCTACACTGACCCATCAAACACTGCCAGTGCAGTTGAGCACGGCTTAGATACAGAGTAAAGCTCCCTTTACACTATCCCATCAAACACTCCCAGGGCAGGTACAGCACAGGTTAGATACAGAGTAAAGCTCCCTCGACACTGTCCCATCAAACAGTCCCAGGGCAGGTACAGCACGGGTCAGATACAGAGTCAAGCTCCCTCTACACTGTCCCATCAAACACTCCCAGGGCAGGGACAGCACGGGTTAGATACAGAGTTAAGCTCCCTCTACACTGTCCCATCAAACACTCCCAGGGCAGGTACAGCACAGGTTAGAGACAGAGTAAAGCTCCCTTTACACAGTCCCATCAAACACTCCCAGGGCAGGCACAGCACAGGTTAGATACACAGTAAAGCACCCTCTACACTGACCCATCAAACACTGCCAGTGCAGTTGAGCACGGCTTAGATACAGAGTAAAGCTTCCTCTACACTGTAACATCAAACACTCCCAGGGCAGGTACAGCACAGGTTAGATACAGAGTAAAGCTCCCTTTACACTATCCCATCAAACACTCCCAGGGCAGGTACAGCACAGGTTAGATACAGAGTAAAGCTCCCTCGACACTGTCCCATCAAACAGTCCCAGGGCAGGTACAGCACGGGTCAGATACAGAGTAAAGCTCCCTCTACACTGTCCCATCAAACACTCCCAGGGCAGGGACAGCACGGGTTAGATACAGAGTTAAGCTCCCTGTACACTGTCCCCATCAAACACTCCCAGGGCAGGTACAGCACGGGTTAGATACGGAGTAAAGCTCCCTCTACACCTTCCCATCAAACACTCCCAGGGCAGGTACAGCACGTGTTAGATACAGAGTAAAGCTCCCTCTACACTGTCCCATCAAACACTCCCAGGGCAGGTACAGCACGTGTTAGATACAGAGTAATGCACCCTCTACACTGTCCCATCAAACACTCCCAGGGCAGGTAGAGCACGTGTTAGATACAGAGTAAAGCTCCCTCGACATTGTCCCATCAAACACTCCCATGGCAGGTACAGCATGGGTTAGATAAAGAGTAAAGCTCCCTCTACACTGTCCGATCAAACACTCCCAGGGCAGGTACAGCACGGGTTCGATACAGAATAAAGCTCCCACTACACTGTCCCATCAAACACTCCCAGGGCAGGTACAGCATGGGTTAGATACAGAGTAAAGCTCCCTCCACACTGTCCAGTAAAACACTCCCAGGGCAGGTGCAGCAAGGGTTAGATACAGAGAAAAGCTCTCTCCACACTGTCCCATCAAACACTCCCAGGGCAGGTACAGCACGTGTCAGATACACAGAAAAGCTCCCTCTACACTGTCCCATCAAACAGTCCCAGGGCAGGTACAGCACGGGTTGGACACAGAGTAAAGCTCCCTCAACACTGTCCCATCAAACACTCCCAGGGCAGGTACAGCACGGGTTAGAGACAGAGTAAAGCTTGCTCTATAGTGTCCCATTAAACATTGCCAGGGCAGGGACCACGCGGGTTAGATACAGAGTAAAGCTCCCTCCACACTGTCCCATCAAACACTCCCAGGGCAGGTACAGCACAGGTGAGATACAGAGTAAAGCACCCTCTACACTGTCCCATCAAATATTCCCAGGGCAGGTACAGCACGAGTTCGAGACAGAGTGAAGCTCCCTCTACACTGTCTCATCAATCACTGCCAGTGCAGTTCAGCACGGCTTAGATACAGAGTAAAGCTCCCTCTACACTGTACCATCAAACGCTCCCAGGACAGGTACAGCACGGGTTGGATACAGAGTAAAGCTCCATCTACACTGTCCCATCAAACACTCCCAGAGCAGGTACAGCATGGGTTAGATACAGAGTAAAGCTCCCTCTGCACTGTCCCATCAAACACTCCCAGGGCAGGTACTGCACTGGTGAGATACAGAGTAAAACTCCCTCGACACTGTCCCATCAAACACTCCCAGGGCAGGTACAGCACAGGTTAGATACAGAGTAAAGCACCCTGTACCCTGTCCCATCAAATATTGGTCATGATGCGGAGATGCCGGTGTTGGACTGGGGTGGACAAAATTGAGAGGTCGTACAACACCAGGTTATAGTCCAACAGTTTTATTTTAAATCACAAGCTTTCGGAATTACAACTCCTTCGTCGCGTGAAGTGAGGAGATACAGAATCGTCAAAGCATATATAGATAGAGAACAATGCATGTGTAACTTACAATTGCAGACAACTGAATTAAATCATCCTGACTGTTTATCTGCCGAGGTGTGATAAAGTTAATCAGATCAGCCAGGAAGGTACCACATCAAAGACATAGCAAGATACAACTGAGACAATGAGGTGGAATCGCATGGGGTCTAACGTGTCAAAAGCTGCCGTCTGTATGTAAAACGATTAACTTTAAAATTTTTACTTTTTTACTGGGAATCACATCTGTGAAGAAGCCAACGACGACTCGAGTCCGGATCACGTCATGTATCGTGACATAAACCCAAGATCCCGATTGAGACCGTCTTCATGAGTGCGGAACTTGGCTATCAGTTTCTGCTCGATGATTTTGCGTTGTCTTGTTTTCCTAAGGCCGCCTTGGAGAACGCTTACCCGCAGATCCGAGGCTGAATGTCCTTGACTGCTGAAGTGTTCCCCGACTGGGAGGTAACAATCCTGCCTGGCGATTGTTGCGCGGTGCTCGTTCATATTTTGTCTCAGTGTCTGCAAGGTCTCGCCGATGTACCATGCCGCGGTGCATTCTTTCCTGCAACGTATGAGGTAGACAACGTTGGCCGAGTCACATGAGTATGTGCCATGTACCTGGTGGGTAGTGTCCTCACGTGTGATGATGGTATCTGTGTTGATGATCTGGCATGTCTTGCAGAGTTTGCCGTGGCAGGGTTGTGTGGTCTCGTGGTCGCTGTTATCCTGAAAGCTGGGTAATTTGCTGCGAACGATGGTACTTCTGAGGTTAGGCGGCTGTTTGAAGGCAAGTAGTGGAGGCGTGGGGATGGCCTTAGCGAGGTGTTTGTCGTCATCGATGACATGTTGAAGGCTGCGAAGAACATGGCTTAGTTTCTCCGCTCCGGGGAAGTACTGGACGATGTAGAGTACCCTGTTGGTTGTGCCCCGTGTTTGCCTTCTGAGGAGGTCTATGCGATTTTTCGCTGTGGCCCGTCGGAACTGTCGATCGATGAGTCGAGCATCATATCCCGTTCTTACGAGGGCGTTTTTCAGCGTCCGTAGGTGTCCATCGCGTTCCTCCTCGTCTGAGCAGATCCTGAGTATTCGCAGGGCTTGTCCATAGGGGATGGCTTCTTTAACGTGGTTAGGGTGGAAGCTGGAGAAGTGGAGCATCGTGAGGTTGTCCGTGGGCTTGCGGTAGAGTGAAGTGCTGAGGTGTCCGTCTTTGATGGAGATTCGTGTGTCCAGGAATGAAACCGATTCTGAGGAGTAGTCCATGGTGAGTTTGATGGTGGGATGGAACTTGTTTATGTTATCGTGTAGTCTTTTCAGTGATCCTTCGCCATGGGTCCAAAGGAAGAAAATGTCGTCGATGTATCTGGTGTACAGCGTTGGCTGGAGGTCCTGTGCAGTGAAGAAGTCTTGCTCGAACTTGTGCATGAAGATGTTGGCATATTGGGGTGCGAATTTGGTCCCCATGGCTGTTCCGTGTGTTTGGGTAAAAAAATGGTTGTCGAAGGTGAAGACATTGTGGTCAAGGATGAAGCGGATGAGTTGTAGGATGGCGTCTGGAGATTGGCTGTTGTTGGTGTTGAGTACTGAGGCTGTCGCAGCGATGCCGTCATCGTGGGGGATACTGGTGTAGAGTGCCGATACGTCCATCGTGGCGAGGAGTGTTCCTGGTTCAACTGGTCCGTGGGTGCTGAGTTTCTGTAAGAAGTCTGTAGTGTCGCGACAGAAGCTGGGGGTTCCCTGTACGATGGGTTTCAGAATGCCCTCGACGTATCCAGAGAGGTTCTCACACAGGGTTCCGTTGCCTGATACGATAGGACGTCCGAGTGTGTTGGCTTTGTGTATCTTTGGGAGGCAGTAGAAGTCTCCCACGCGGGGAGTACGTGGGATGAGAGCGCGTAGGATGTTTTGAAGGTCTGGATCGAAGGTCTTGATCAGTCTATTGAGTTGGCGGGTGTGTTCTTTGGTCGGATCTGCGGGTAGCTGTCTGTAGTGTTCCTGGTTGTCCAGTTGTCGGTATGCTTCTTTACAATAGTCCATTCTGTTCTGTATGACGATGGCTCCTCCTTTGTCCGCTGGTTTGATGACGATGTTGCGGTTGGTCTTGAGAGCGTGGATGGCGTTGCGTTGTGCTCGGGTGACATTCTGGACTGTCTTGTGAGTGCGGCTGATGAATCTGGCGTTGATGCATCTCCTGACAGCTTGAGCATACATGTCAAGCTTGGGGCAGCGACCCTCCGGAGGGGTCCAGTTTGACTCTTTTTTCTTCGGTTGCTGCACTGCGAGTCCCTCTGTCTGCTGTTCTGGATCATTGATTGTCTCATTGGGTTTGTTGCTGACATCTTGGGATTTGTGGAAGTATTCCCGGAGCCTCATTCTCCTGATGAATTCCTCCGTGTCTGCCGCGAGACCGATGGGGTCCATTTTGGTGGTTGGGCAGAACTTGAGACCTAGGGCGAGAACTTCGATTTCGTCTGGTTGAAGGGTATGGTCGGACAAATTGACGATGGACTTCCCTGTGGTTGCAGCCGTGGTACCGGGGGAGGCTTGGTTGCTGCTGGTGGTGATGCCAAGTTTCTCAAGCTTCCTGTTCTTGATGCGCATGTAGGCAGCGTAGTTCCGTTGCCTCGTCTGTTTGGCGGTGTATCGTAGCTGGTCTGCTGTGTCCTGAGCACAGGCTGAGAGCATGGACTCTATCTTGGTTTCGAGGTTGTGGCGTTTGCTGTAGAGCTGGTGTACGAGATGGTTGAGGAGTGTGCGAGAGGTACGACGGCAGAGTCTCTCAGCGTAGTCTGTGTTGTATGTCGACTTGAGTGGGTTCGTGATCTGTAGTCCTTTCGGGATCTTGATGCTTTCTTGCATCTCTGTAGATACTTGATGTCGGTGTCGATATGCGCGATCTTCTTGGCGATTCTCTCCACTTTGAGCTGGCAGTTTGTGGTGTCGATAGTGGTCATGATGCGGAGATGCCGGTGTTGGACTGGGGTGGACAAAATTGAGAGGTCGCACAACACCAGGTTATAGTACAACAGTTTTATTTTAAATCACAGGCTTTCGGAGTTACAACTCCTTCGTCGGGTGAAGTGAGGAGATACAGAATCGTCAAAGCATATATAGATAGAGAACAATGCATGTGTAACTTACAATTGCAGACAACTGAATTCAATCATCCTGACTGTTTATCTGCCGAGGTGTGATAAAGTTAATCAGGTCAGCCAGGAAGGTACCACATCAAAGACATAGCAAGATACAACTGAGACAATGAGGTGGAATCGCATGGGGTCTAACGTGTCAAAAGCTGCCGTCTGTATGTAAAACGATTAACTTTAAAATTTTTACTTTTTTACTGGGAATCACATCTGTGAACAAGCCAACGACGACTCGAGTCCGGATCACGTCATGTATCGTGACATAAACCCAAGATCCCGATTGAGACCGTCTTCATGAGTGCGAAACTTGGCTATCAGTTTCTGCTCGATGATTTTGCGTTGTCGTGTTTTCCTAAGGCCGCCTTGGAGAACGCTTACCCGCAGATCCGAGGCTGAATGTCCTTGACTGCTGAAGTGTTCCCCGACTGGGAGGTAACAATCCTGCCTGGCGATTGTTGTGCGGTGCTCATTCATACGTTGTCTCAGTGTCTGCATGGTCTCGCCGATGTACCATGCCGCGGTGCATTCTTTCCTGCAACGTATGAGGTAGACAACGTTGGCCGAGTCACATGAGTATGTACCATGTACCTGGTGGGTAGTGTCCTCACGTGTGATGATGGTATCTGTGTTGATGATCTGGCATGTCTTGCAGAGTTTGCCGTGGCAGGGTTGTGTGGTGTCGTGGTCGCTGTTATCCTGAAAGCTGGGTAATTTGCTGCGAACGATGGTACTTCTGAGGTTAGGTGGCTGTTTGAAGGCAAGTAGTGGAGGCGTGGGGATGGCCTTAGCGAGGTGTTTGTCGTCATCGATGACATGTTGAAGGCTGCAAAGAACATGGCGTAGTTTCTCCGCTCCGGGGAAGTACTGGACGACGAGTTCCGCACTCATGAAGACGGTCTCAATCGGGATCTTGGGTTTATGTCACGATACATGACGTGATCCGGACTCGAGTCATCGTTGGCTTGTTCACAGATGTGATTCCCAGTAAAAAAGTAAAAATTTTAAAGTTAATCGTTTTACATACAGATGGCAGCTTTTGACACGTTAGACCCCATGCGATTCCACCTCATTGTCTCAGTTGTATCTTGCTATGTCTTTGATGTCGTACCTTCCTGCCTGACCTCATTAACTTTATCACACCTCGGCAGATAAACAGTCAGGATGATTTAATTCAGTTGTCTGCAATTGTAAGTTACACATGCATTGTTCTCTATCTATATATGCTTTGACGATTCTGTATCTCCTCACTTCAACGGACGAAGGAGTTGTAACTCCGAAAGCTTGTGATTTAAAATAAAACTGTTGGACTATAACCTGGTGTTGTGCGACCTCTCAATTTTGTCCATCATATATTCCCAGGGCAGGTGCAGCACAGGTTAGATACAGAGTAAAACTCTGTCTACACTGTCCCATCAAACACTCCCAGGGCAGGTACAGCAGTGGTTAGATACAGAACAAAGCTCCCTCTGCACTGTCCCATCAAAAACTCCCAGGGCAGGTACAGCAGTGGTTAGATACAGAGCAAAGCTCCCTCTGCACTGTCCCATCAAACACACCCAGGGCAGGTACAGCACAGGTTAGATACAGAGCAAAGCTCCCTCTGCACAGTCCGATCAAACACTCCCAGGGCAGGTACAGCTTGGTTAGATACAGAGTAAAGGTCCCTCTGCACTGTCCTATCAAACACTGCAAGGACAGGTACAGCACGGGGTTAGAGACAGAGTAAAGCTCGCTCTGCACTGTACCATCAAACACTCCAGGGCAGGTACAGCAAGCGTTAGATACAGAGTAAAGCTCTCCCTACACTTTCCTATCAAACACTCCAGGGCAGGTACAGCACAGGTTAGATACAGAGTAAAGCTCCCTCTACACTGTCTCATCAAACACTACCAGGGCAGGTACAGCACGGGTTAGATACAGAGTAAAGCTCCCTCTGCACTGTCCCATCAAACACTCCCAGGGCAGGTACAGCACGGGTTAGATACAGAGTAAAGCTCCCACTGCACTGTCCTATCAAACACTGCAAGGGCAGGTACAGCACGGGTTAGATACAGAGCAAAGCTCCCTCTACACTGTCCCATCAAACACTCCCAGGGCAGGTACAGCACTGGTCAGATACAGAGTAAAGCTCCCTCTCCACTGTCCCATCAAACACTCCCAGGGCAGGTACAGCACGGGTTAGATACAGAGTAAAGCTCCCTCCACACTGTCCCATCAAATATTCCCAGGGCAGGTACAGCACGGGTTCGATACAAAGTGAAGCTCCCTCTGCACTGTCTCATCAAACACTGCCAGTGCAGTTCAGCACGGCTCAGATACAGAGTAAAGCTCCCTCTACACTGTACCATCAAACACTCCCAGGACAGGTACAGCATGGGTCAGGTACAGAGTAAAGCTCCCTCTGCACTGTCCCATCAAACACTCCCAGGGCAGGTACAGCACAGGTTAGATACAGAGTAAAGCTCCCTCTGCACTGTCCCATCAAACAGTCCCAGGGCAGGTACAGCACGGGTCAGATACAGAGTAAAGCTGCCTCGACACTGTCCCATCAAACACTCCCAGGGCAGGTACAGCATGGGTTAGATACAGAGTAAAGCTCCCTCTGCACTGTCCCTTCAAACACTCCCAGGGCAGATACTGCACTGGTTAGATACAGAGTAAAACTCCCTCTACATTGTCCCACCAAACACTCCCAGAGTAGGTACAGCACGGGTTAGAGACAGAGTAAAGCTCCCTCTGCACTGTCTCATCAAACACTCCCAGGGCAGATACAGCACGGGTTAGATACAGAGTGAAGCTCCCTCGACACTGTCCCATCAAACACTCCCAGGGCAGGTACAGCACAGTTTAGATACAGAGTAAAGCTCCCTCTACACTGTTCCTCAAACACTCCCAGGGCAGGTACAGCACGGGTTAGATACAGAGTAAAGCTCCCTCTACACTGTCTCATGAAACACTCCAAGGGCAGGTACAGCACGCATTAGGTACAAAGTAAAGCTCCCTCTACACTGTCCCATCAAACACTCCCAGGGCAGGTACAGAACGGGGTTAGATACAGAGTAAAGCTCCCTCTACACTGTCCCATCAAACACTCCCAGGGCAGATACAGCACGGGTTAGATACAGAGTAAAGCTCCCTCTGTACTGTCCTATCAAACACTGCAAGGGCAGGTACAGCACGGGTTAGATACAGAGTAAAGTTCCCTCTACACTGTCCCATCAAACACTCTCAGGGCAGGTACAGCACGGGTCAGATACAGAGTAAAGTTCCCTCTACACTGTCCCATCAAACACTTCCAGGGCAGGTACAGCACGGGTCAGATACAGAGTAAAGCCCCCTCTACACTGTCCCATCAAACAGTCCCAGGGCAGGGACAGCACGGGTTAGAGACAGAGTAAAGCTCGCTCTATAGTGTCCCATTAAACCCTGCCAGAGCAGGGACCACGCGGGTTAGATACAGAGCAAAGTTGCCTCTACACTGTCCCATCAAACATTCCCAGGGCAGGTACAGCACGGGTCACAGACAGAGAAAAGCTCCCTTTACACTGTCCCATCAAACACTCCCAGGGCAGGTACAGCATGGGTTAGATACAGAGTAAAGCTCCCTCAACACTGTCCTATCAAACACTCCCAGGACAGGTACAGCACGGGGTTAGAGACAGAGTAAAGCTCGCTCTACACTGTCCCATCAAACACTCCAGGGCAGGTACAGCAAGCGTTAGATACAGAGTAAAGCTCTCCCTACACTTTCCTATCAAACACTCCAGGGCAGGTACAGCACAGGTTAGATACAGAGTAAAGCTCTCTCCGCACTGTCCCATCAAACACTCCCAGGGCAGATGCAGCACGGGTTAGATACAGAGTAAAGCTCCCTCTGTACTGTCCTATCAAACACTGCAAGGGCAGGTACAGCACGGGTTAGATACAGAGTAAAGTTCCCTCTGCACTGTCCCATCAAACACTCTCAAGGCAGGTACAGCACGGGTCAGATACAGAGTAAAGCTCCCTCTGCACTGTCCCATCAAATACACACCGGGCAGGTACAGCATGGGTTAGATACAGAGTAAAGCACCCACTACACGGTCCCATCAAACACTCGCAGGAAGGTACAGTACGGGTTAGATACAGAGTAAAGCTCCCTCCACAATGTCCCATCAAACACTCCCCGGGCAGGTACAGCACGGGTTGGATTCAGAGTAAAGCTCCCTCTATACTGTCCCATCAAACACTCCCAGGGCAGCTGCAGCACGGGTTAAATACAGAGCAAAGATTCCTCTGCACTGTCCCATCAAATACACACCGGGCAGGTACAGCATGGGTTAGATACAGAGTAAAGCACCCACTACACGGTCCCATCAAACTCTCCCAGGGCAGGTACAGCACGGGTTAGATACAGAGTAAAGCTCCCTCTACATTGTCCCATCAAACACTCCCAGGGCAGGTACAGCATGGTTTCGATCAGAGTAAAGCTCCCTCTACACTGTCCCATCAAACACGCCCAGGGCTGGTACAGCATGGTTTTGATACAGAGTAACGCTCCCTCTACACTGTCCCATCAAGCACTCCCAGGGCAGGTGCAGCACGGGTTAGATACAGAGTAAAGCTCCCTTCACACAATCCCATCAAACACTCCCAGGGTTGGTACAGCACGGGTTAGATGCAGAGGAAAGCTCCCGTTGCACAATCCCATAAAACACTCCCAGGATAGGTACAGCACGGGATAGATACAGAGTAAAGCTCGCTCAAGACTGTCCCATCAAACACTCTCCGGGCAGGTACAGCACGGGATAGAAAATGAGTAAAACTCCATCGACACGATCTCATCAAACACTCCCAGGGCAGGTACAGCACGGGTTAAATACAGAGTAAAGCTCCCTCTACATTGTCTCACCAAACACTCCCAGGGCACGTACAGCACGGGTTAGATACAGAGTAAAGCTCCCTCCAAACTGTCCCATCAAACACTCCACGGGCAGGTACAGCACGGGTTAGATACATAGTAACACTCGCTCTATACTGTCCCATCAAACACTCCCCGGGCAGGTACAGCACGGGTTAGATACAGAGTAAAGCTCCCTCTACACTGTCCCATCAAACACTCACAGGGCAGGTACAACACGGGTTAGATACAGATTAAAGCTCCCTCTACACTGTCCCATCAAACACTCCCAGGGCAGGTACAGCATGGGTTAGATACAGAGTAAAGCTCCCTCTACACTGTCCCATCAAACACTCCCAGGGCAGGAACAGCACGGGTTAGATACAGAGTAAAGCTCCCTCTGCACTGTCCCATCAAACACTCCCAGGGCAGGTAAAGCACGGGTTAGATACAGAGTAAAGCTCCCTCTACACTGTCCCATCAAACACTCCCAGGGCAGATACAGCACGGGTTAGATACAGAGTAAAGCCCCCTCTACATTGTCCCATCAAACACTCCCAGGGCAGGTACACGGACATGTCAGCGATACCTTCGCTTGATTCCAAGGCTAGGAGAGGCACTCTGGAAGGTTTGGGGAGCTGGGGTTTGAGCACGAGAGTAACTAAAGGTGTGAGAACTGAAATACTCTTGAGTTAGAAAAGAGAAAAGGCCAAAAAATGGAGCAGTCATTAACAGGACATCAATTAGTCTCCTCTTATCCTGGAGAAATCAAGGATTCGACCCACGGTGTGTTAGAAACAAAGTTAATCTATTTGACATGTCAAAACATTAACCTCCAGCCCAGTTAAAGGGGTAATTAACATCAGCAGAAACAAACTCCAACTGTCAGAATGAACATGGTTCAGTCCTGGATGAGATTAACAGCAGCAATAACAGCAGAATCTAACCCCTGCTGTTACTTGTGAACTCGCTGGTGTCTGAGCAGGGTGGATGACTGAACGATCCCTTCCCACATACGGAGCAGGTGAACGGCCTCTCCCCAGTGTGAACTCGCTGGTGTGTCAGAAGATCCCTTGTGCTTCTAAAGCTCTTCTCACACTCAGAACATTTAAAAGGTCTCTTATCAGTGTGAACGCGTTGGTGTGAAGTGAGGCTGGAGGAGTTAGTGAATCCCTTCCCACACACAGAGCAGGTGAACAGTCTCTCCCCAGTGTGACTGCGTTGATGAGCTTCCAGCTGGGATGGGTAATTGAATCCCTGCCCACAGTCCCCACATTTCCACGGTTTCTCCGTGGTGCGGGTGTCCTTGTGTCTCTTCGGGTTGGACGATCAGTTGAAGCCTCGTCACACACAGAACACGTGTACGGTTTCTCCCCGCTGTGAACGGTGCGATGTTTTTCAGACTGTGTAACTGGTTAAAGCTCTTTCCACAGTCAGTGCACTGGAACACTCTCACTCGGATGTGTGTTTCTCGTTGCTTTTCCAGTCACACTGATGTTTGAAATCTTTTCCCACAGACAAAACAGACAAACATTTCTCCTTCCACATTCAAAGGCCGATGATACTCAGGTCCTGATGAATGGAGTGACTCTGTCAGATCTTGAAAATATGTTTGGTTTGCGTTTCCTGTCTGTAAATCCTCCCCTTCTCACAGCCTGTAAAAGGAGTTTACAAAAGACATCACTAAGTAGAGGATAGAAATTCAGAACAGACAATTCTAGTTTCTATGAAACATTCTTTTGTCTCTTGTTCCCCCAAAGCTGTAAATCTCAGTCCCACACACTCTCCCTCCTCCCTGTGCTGAAATCCAAACCCATCGCACCATCTCCAACACACTGAAGGTGCTGACTCTGGCTGGGTTCAGTTCCAAAGTCACTGGTTCCCCTCCCTCTCCTCCCCTGAAGGTGCTGACTCTGGCTGGGTTCAGTTCTACACCCACTGGTTCCCCTCCCTCTCCTCCCCTGAAGGTGCTGACTCTGGCTGGGTTCAGTTCACTCACTGCTTCCCCTCCCTCTCCTCCCCTGAAGGTGCTGACTCTGGCCGGGTTCAGTTCTACACTCACTGGTTCCCCTCCCTCTCCTCCCCTGAAGGTGCTGACTCTGGCTGGGTTCAGTTCCACACTCACTGGTTCCCCTCCCTCTCCTCCCCTGATGGTGCTGACTCTGGCTGGGGTCAGTTCTGCACTCACTGGTTCCCCTCCCTCTCCTCCCCTGAAGGTGCTGACTCTGGCTGGGTTCAGTTCCACACTCACTGGTTCCCCTCCCTCTCCTCCCCTGAAGGTGCTGACTCTGGCTGGGGTCAGTTCTGCACTCACTGGTTCCCCTCCCTCTCCTCCCCTGAAGGTGCTGACTCTGGCTGGGTTCAGTTCCACACTCACTGGTTCCCCTCCCTCTCCTCCCCTGAAGGTGCTGACTCTGGCTGGGTTCTGTTCACTCACTGGGACCCTGAAGTCACGCCCCCTAGTGGCTCCTTTACAAAGATGGCATGCGTTCGTCCGTTCGTTCACTCGAGCGTCCGTTCATTCAATAAATTACCAATATTAATTTACTTTATCTTTTCAAACACACCAACACTAGACAATAACCTCAAAGTAAATTCCTACATAACCACCAATACATCATCATGTGCAAATTCCCACAATCCTTATCAGAAAATCAATTAAGCTTCAAGTAAACTGCTTTCAAACAGAAAACCTGAAACCTTCCCAACAAAACAATTAAACACCAGTTCTACGCCAGTCCTATTGGCAATCCATTAATGAATATCATTTGATGTTGTCGAACCATGTAAAGTCATAGTCCTTGTCCACAGTCTTCAGCCCTTCCACGGAAAAAGAAGCCATCCACTTCCTGAAATCCCGTAAAAAGACCGAACACTCAAATCTTCTTCTGCAGGCTGTTATCGCTCACAGGACCCAACCATCAAAGAATACTCATCATTCCTTATTGATATTACTTTGCTCAGTTTTTTAATTTCCATCTATTTTCCTTCTTTTAACCATTCACATTTTCCATCTTGTGACCGCTCACGCGCCACGTTACAGATGGAAACAATTTGTCTTTCCTTCACCAATATGGCGACGCATAAACCGGTCCCATGACCAAGAAAAAGCCTCACAGCTGCCGCCAGGCAGAGCAGATGCTGGGGCACTGGAACTCATTCAGGCCCGAAACCATTCTGCAACTTTCAGAACCAGTGCAGCAATGCTCACCAACCGCATCTCTCGACTCCACCTCTGCCGACCAGCCGCCCCGCCCTGGGCCCCCCGCCTGGGGTTCTCCGTGCTCGGCCTCCCGCCTTGGCCACTCTCCTCCGGGTCTTCCACCTTGGGCCTTCTGCACCGGGCCCCCTGCACCGGCATTCCCCCGCGAGCAGCCGGGGTGCGGAGCAGCCCGTTCAGACAGCACCGAGTTAAGCCGAGTTGAAAATCTCACAGCTTTTCCTTCCCGGGCCTTCTGCACTGGGCCCTCCACACGAGCATTCCCCGCAAGCAGCCGGGATGCGGAGCTCACCCGTTCACACAGCACCAAACTGAGCCGAGAATCTTGCAGCCTGGGCTTCGATTTTGTCATTGGGGCGGGCTGGGCATGAACATGGTTCAAATATTTTTATTCAAAAACAATAATACCTGTACAACTCATCAATTACATAGTAAATCCGTTACATAGTAAATCTATTACATTCATCCATCACAGTAAAAAATAAAGCCTTAAAAACAGCCTTATAGTTAATATAAATGCAATGATTAATTTTACAAATAATCAATAATGTTTACAGTACAAATACCCTTAAACAATACGACACAACTTTTTATATTTAAAATAATAAATCTCAAAGTTAACTCCACATAAAACAAAAACCATTTCAACACCAGTGTACAAACACATAGCACCATCATAATCCAATTAAATGCTACAGATAACATTTATTCCAATAAACCAAGAAAAAAAAACCATTTTACGCCAGTCCTACTGGCATTGTTCGTTCGATTATTCGATTATTCATTGAATTGTTCGTTCGTTCATTCAAGCGTTCGTTCATTCGTTCTATCGAGCGTAAGTTCCAATATGTATGTATGAGTGCGTGCGTGCATATCATTTGTCTAAGTGCGCTCCTGCATGCGTTCGCTCGATTATCGTTCATTTGATCGTTCACCACGCGATCATTCGTTCGCTCGAGTGTAAGTTCCAATGTGCATGCTTGCGTTCGCTCGAATCGTTCATTCGACCACTACCCCATGAGGTCGTTCGTTTGATCGAGTGTAAGTTCCAATATGTATGTATGAATGCGTGCGTGCGTATCATTTGTCTAAGTGCGCGCCTGCGTGCGTTCGCTCGAATCATTCGTTCTATCACTGCACAAGTGATCATTCGTTCGATCGAGTGTAAGTTCCAATATGCATGAATGCATTCGTTCGAATCGTTCATCCGTTCGTTCACTCGAGCGTCCGTTCATTCAATAAATTACCAATATTAATTTACTTTATCTTTTCAGCCACACCAACACCAGACAATAACCTCAAAGTAAATTCCTACATAACCACCAATACATCACCATCTGCAAATTCCCTCAATCCTTATCAGAAAATCAATTAAGCTTCAAATAAACTGCTTTCAAACAGAAAACCTGAAACCTTCCCAACAAAACAATTAAATACCAGTTCTACGCCAGTCCTATTGGCAATCCATTAACTCATATCACTTGATGTTGTCGAACCATGTAAAGTCATAGTTCTTGTCCACAGTCTTCAGCCCTTCCACGGAAAAAGAAGCCATCCACTTCCTGAAATCCCGTAAAAAAGACCGAACACTTAAATCTTCTTCTGCATGCTGTTATCGCTCACAGGACCCAACCATCAAAGAATACTCATCATTCCTTACTGATATTACTTTGCTCTGTCTTTTAATTTCCTTTTATTTTCCGTCTTTTAACCATTCACATTTTCCATCTTGTAACTGCTCACGTGCCCCATTACAGATGGAAACAATTTGTCTTTCCTTCACCAATATGGCGACGCATAAACCGGTCCCATGACCAAGAAAAAGCCTCACAGCTGCTGGGCCGCTGGAACTCATTCAGGCCCAAAACCATTCTGCAACTGAGTGTTTAGCATCACCTGGCTGGAGCTCAGAAAGGACAATCTGGGGGGAGGATCGTATGGCGGGAACAGAACTACAGCCTGGACACAGTCCTTCAGGGCCACACTGAGAGGGGCAAACGGCACTTTGGTCTTTCTCGTCCCTCTTCACTGACAGCAAAGTTGCCGGGCAGATTAAGACCATCAGAAAAGATCATAAGAATTAGGAACAGGAGTAGGTCACACGGCCCCTCGAGCCTGCTCTGCCATTCATGGCTGATCATCCACCTCAACTCCAGTTTCCCACCCGGTCTCCATATCCCTTGATTCCCCTGGAGTTCAAAAATCTATCTATCGCAGCCTTGAATATACTCAAAGACTGAACATTCACAGCCCTCTGGGGCAGAGAATTCCAAAGATTCACAACCCTCTGAGTGAAAAAATTCCTCCTCCTCTCAGTCTTAAATGGCCGACCCCTTATCCTGAGACTATGCCCCCTAGTTCTAGACACTCCAGCCAGGGGAAACAACCTCTCAGCATTTACCCTGTCAATCCCCTTCAGAATCTTGCATGTTTCAATGAGATCACCTCTCATTCTTCTAAACTCCAGAGAGTATTGGCCCATTCTACACAATCTCTCATCATAGGACAGCCCTCTCATCCCAGGAATCAATCTCATGAACCTTCGTTGCACCTACTCCAAGGCATGTATATCCTTCCTTAGATAAGGAGACCAAAACTGCACAGTACTCCAGGTGTGGTCTCACCAAGGCCCTGTACAATTGTAGCAAGACTTCCTTACTCTTATACTCCAACTCCTTGCAATAAAGGCCAACATGCCATTTGCCTTCCTTATTGCTTGCTGTACCTGCATGCTAGCTTTCTGTGTTTCTTGCACGAGGACACCCAAATCTCTCTGAACACCAACATTTGAAAGTTTCTCACCATTTAAAAGATATTCTGTTTTTCTATTCTTCCTACCAAAGTGAATAACCTCACATTTCCCTACATTATACTCCATCTGCCACCTTACTGCCCATTCACTTAGTCTATATCCCTTTGCAGACCTATATCCCTTTAATCTTGAGGCTGATAAGGAATGTGTCCCAGCCGCTCTCTTCCATGGGTTAGAGCTCCTGGGCACAGAACAGAAGGCTCCTTTACAACTGTGTTTAGAGTCAGGACAACGGTGAATGCTGGAAACGTGCTGTCAAATCAGAGATTGGTGTCAAACTGCGATCTGTTCCTGACTGAAAGTGAAACGGCAGGGTTAAGTTTCCACTCTAAAAATGACTGGTAATTATTCCACGAGGATTTAATATGTGTGTGTGAGACAGTCCTGAGTCTACCATTTTAAGGCAGGTGTTAACTCATTCAAAATAAACCCGTTTAAAAGAAATTGGTTAAAATCTGCATTAAAATAGCAGAGGGAGGAGTTCACAGGAGCCTGTTAACTGCTGGTACAATTATACAACAGACATTTGATCTCCAGATAAAGAAGGACCTGCAGCGTGTTTCCAGGAATTCCCTGTTTTATTGATTTGTGCGTGTTAGACACCAGGATAACTAAAAATACACGACCCGGAACATCCACAGGGTGCGATCCCGACGGTTACTCTGGGATCACTCCCGCTGCGGAACTCCAGCACTGACCCTGCTGAAGGTTGTAGGCTCAGGTAGTGGGGCCTCCAGGAGTGGACTGTGAGAAAGCTGGGTTTCAGTATCCTGACACATATATGGTGAGGAACCAGAGCAATCCTTACCAAGGAGCTGACTGGGGTTTTATCCACCGGGATGAGATGGGATGGGATGGGATGATTGATTTATTTATTTAATGGTTTGAAGCATCGGTCTAGTCTTGTTAATAACTGTCAGAAGCTGTGTGCAATGTCTAATTGATGTGGGATTATGTGGGTAATATCTGTGTTGAAAGGACCGGGTGAACCTTGTAACAATCCCCCAGAGATGAGCTGGGATTGAGGGATAGGACTGAAGGTGAGCAATAGTGCCCTGCACTTTGTACTAATTAGTGACAGACTCTGTGTGTTAAAGTTTACTAATTCACACTTGTGTTGTGCTGTGCCGATTGCTCCCAGTTTGTGAATGTTCAGGATTGTTTCTGCTGCAGTATTTTCTATTGAGCTTTGGCGGGACCCACTGATTGGGTGAGACAGAGCCTGGAACCGTGACCTCACAGCACCGCCGGATGGGCGGCCGCAGGGTCTTAATGCCCACCGGGTGCACCAGCTCTCAGCGGGTTCAGAGCAACAACTGAAAAGAGCCTCACAAAGTGTTTGCTGTGTGTGTGTACAAAGCTCATCATTCTTAATGTGTGCAAGCACATTCCACAGAGAGAAATCATTATCTTCAGCCATTACTGATCAGCATTTTATTTCCTTTATTCACAGTGTAACTTCAGAGCGTTGAATCCCTTTAACATTTATTGAGAACCCATTGTCTTGTGGGCTCTTGTTTAGAAAGTGATGTCACACTGACCATTCCGTTCCCAAGGTGATCCTGTCTGTCCGCAGTATTCAGTGGGAAAGGGGATTAAATCACACCGAGGATAATGAGCAGCCACCCAGCAGCAGGACACAAAGAGTCTGCAAAGGGATATAGACAGGTTAAGTGAGTGGGCAAGAAGGTGGCAGATGGAGTATAATGTGGAGAAATGTGAAGTTATTCACTTTGGTAGGAAGAAATAGAAAAACAGAATATTTTTTAAATGGTGAGAAATTATTAAATGTTTTTGTTCAGAGGGATTTGGTTTTCCTCGAACACAAATCACAGAGAGTTAGCATGCAGGTACAGCAAGCAATTGATTTCCCTAGAATCCAAAAATCTATCTGTCTCAGCCTTGAATATACTCAAAGACTCAGCATTCACAACACTCTGGGGCAGAGAATTCCAAAGATTCACAACCCTCTGAGTGAAGAAATTTCTCCTCATCTCGGTCTTAAATGGCCGACCCCTTATCCTGAGACAATGCCCCCGAGTTCTAGACAATCCAGCCAGGGGAAATAACCTCTCAGCATCTACCCTGTCAATCCCCTTCAGAATCTTGTATGTTTCAATGAGATCACCTCTCATTCTTCTAAACTCCAGAGAGGTAGGACCAGTGTTTTATAAAAGTTCATCATAACTTCCTTGCTTTTGTACTCTATGCCTCTATTTATGAATGAGAAGTCGCACAACACCAGGTTATAGTCCAACAGATTTATTTAATTTTACAAGCTTTCGGAGCAGTTCGCTCCTTCGTCAGGTAAGTTAGCAGTGAGAGAATCTCCCAGAATTCACAATTTAAACACAGACAAAATCTATTCACATCTTTCCCTACATCAAAGAGCACAGCCAAGACAATGAGATGTGTCCCAGGGGGTCCAACGTGTCCCCCCTGTGGACCCCCTGGGACACATCTCATTGTCTTGGCTGTGCTCTTTGATGTAGGGAAAGATGTGAATAGATTTTGTCTGTGTTTAAATTGTGAATTCTGGGAGATTCTCTCACTGCTAACTTACCTGACGAAGGAGCGAACTGCTCCGAAAGCTTGTAAAATTAAATAAATCTGTTGGACTATAACCTGGTGTTGTGCGACTTCTCATTTTTGTCCACCCCAGTCCAACGCCGGCATCTCCACATCATGACCTCTATTTATGAAGCCCAGGATCCCGTAAGCTTTTTTAACCGCTTTCTCAACCTGCCCTGCCACCTTCAACGATTTGTGCACATATACCCCCAGGTTTCTCTGTTCAGGCACCCCCTATAGAATTGTACCCTTTAGTATATATTGCCTCTCCTCGTTCTTCCTCCAAAATGTAGAGGTTAACTAATTGCATCCAGCCAGATTCAGTTCCTTCTGGAGAGAAGGGGAGACACAAAATCCCAGATGATGTAATGAATGTTGTTTTTAGGCAGTAAGGATGAAGGGAGAGTGTGTAGAATGGGAAATTTACAGCTTAGGAGGGACATGAGGGAAAAGGATGTTGTATAGAAACTAGATTTGTCTGTTCTGAAGTTCTATCCTGTTGTAAACACCAGTTGAGTGTATTAGAAGGGGAGGATCTGCAGATGGAAACTGAATCCAAACATTGCGTCAAGATCTGACAGATTCACTGGATTTATCAGGACCTGAATATCATCGGCCTTTGGCTATAGGAGGAAAAAGCACCAATCACAGCGGGGAGAAACAGGACACGTGTTCTGTGCCTGGATCCACTTTTAACAAATTGTCTAGTCTGTGAGACTTGTGCACCCACCTGAATCAACAGTGTAAATGTGGGGAATGTGGGAACGGGTTCAGTTGCCCGTCTGAGGTGCAAACTCATGGATACAGTCACACCGGGGAGAGGCTGTTCACCAGCTGAGTGTGGAAAGAGAGTCACTCACTCATCTCATCGATTCCCACCCTACCATATTGGTAAGGGGGAGAATCCATTCACTGCTCTGTCTGTGGAATGTGCCCTATTCACACAGGCGGAGCCCAGTGCGCAGGCGCAGCGCCAGCCTGTATTTGGAGCATGCGCAGTGTCATTATGATCCGGGGCGGCGAGGGCGACCAACAGAAAAAGGCTGCAGATACGATTTACGCCGATTACGAATCAGCGGGGCGCAGGAAGGTAATGTACCCGGCGGGTGGATTTCATAAACACCTGGTGTAGGCCGCAAGCACGAAATGAGAACCTACAGGTTCCGCGTTTCCAGCTCGGAGGCTTTTTCCCAGGACCAGGCCCAGGTTGACGGCCGCCATCTTTGTAAAGGACAGCTGAAGGTTTGTGCGTCGAAATCTTATGTGATATTGCGCGTGTGTGGCCATCTTAGTAAAGGAATATAAACAATGCTGGAGATACTCAGGTCAGACAGCATCTGTGAAGAGAGAAACAGAGTTAACGTTTCAGGTCGATGACCTTTTGTCAGAACTGGAAAAAAGGAACCACGAGTAGGCGGGGCTTCAGGGTCCCAGTGAGTGAACTGAACCCCAGCCAGAGTCAGCACCTTCAGGGGAGGGGAACCAGTGAGTGTGGAACTGAACCCAACCAGAGTCAGCACCTTCAGGGGATAAGAGGGAGAGGAACCAGTGAGTGTAGAACTGAACCCAGCCAGAGTCAGCACCTTCAGGGGAGGGGAACCAGTGAATGTGGAACTGAACCCAGCCAGAGTCAGCACCTTCAGGGGAGGAGAGGGAGGGGAACCAGTGAGTGAGGAACTGAACCCAGCCAGAGTCAGCACCTTCAGGGGAGGAGAGGGAGGGGAACCAGTGAGTGTGGAACTGAACCCAGCCAGAGTCAGCACCTTTACAGAGTCATGACGGCACAGAATGAGGTCATTTGGCCCATCGAGTCCGTGCCGGCTCTCTGTACAGCAATCCAGTCAGTCCCATTCCCCCGCTCTATCCCCGTAGCCCTGCAAGTTTATTTCCCTCAAATGCCTATCCAGTCTCCCCTTGAAAACATTAAGTGTCTCCGCTTCCACCACTTCCGTCGGCAGCGAGTTCAGGTCCTCACCACTCGCTGCTTAAAAATGTTTTTCCTCACATCCCCCTGTATCTCTTGCCCAAAACCTAAATCTGTGTCCCCTCATCCTTGTACCATCAACTAGTGGGAACAGCCTTTCCCCGTCTAGCCTATCCAAACCCGGCATAATCTCGTACACCTCTATCAAATCACCCCTCAACCTCCTTTGCTCTAATGAAAACATATCCAGCTTCTCCAACCTGTCCTTGTAACTAAGATCCCCCATCCCTGGAACCATTCTGGTAAATCTCCTCTGCACCCTCTCAAGGGCCTTCACATCCTTCCTAAAGTGTGGTGACCAGAACTGGACGCAATACTCTAGTTGTGGCCTAACCAGCGCTTTATAAAGGTTCAGCATAACTTCTCTACTTTTGGACTCAATACCTCTATTTATGAAGCTGAAGATCCCATATGCTTTGTTAACCAATCTTTCAATATGTCCTGCCACCTTCAGGGACCTATGCACATTAACTCCCAGGTCCCTCTGTCCCTGCACACTCTTTAAAACTGTGCCATTAAGTGTATATTGCCTCTCCCTGTTCCTTCTGCCAAAATATATCATCTCACACGTCTCTGTATTAAATTCCATCTGACACTTGTCTGCCCATTCTGCTAGCCTTTCTATGTCCTGTGACAGTCGATTGATATCATCATCACTGTTTGCCACACCCCCAAGTTTGGTGTCATCGGCAAATTTAGAAATTCTACTCTGTATTCCAATATCCAGGTCATTTATATATATCAAAAAAAGCAGTGGCCCCAGCACTGACCCTTGGGGAACACCACTGTCCACCATCCTCCAGTCTGAAAAACAGCCATTTACCACAACTCGCTGTTTTCTGTCCTTAAGCCAATTCCTTATCCAAGCTGCCACTGACCTACCTATTCCATGAGCCTCAATTTTGTTAACAATCCTTCTATGTGGTGCTTTATCAAACGCCTTCCGAAAATCCATGTAGACAACATCCATTGCATTCCCTTCATTAATCCTCCCTGTTACTTCATCAAAAAATTCAATCAGATTAGTCAAACACGATCTTCCTTTTACTAATCCGTGTTGGCTCTCCTTAATTAGCTTAAACCTCTCCAAATGCCCGTTAATTTTTTTCCTTGATTATTGTTTCTAAAACTTTACCGACCACTGATGTTAAACTGACCGGCCTGTAGTTTCTAGGATTTTCCTCACACCCTTTCTTGAACAATGGTGTCACATTTGCCACTGGGGAAGATTGGAAAATTATGGCAAGCCCTTCCGCTATCTCCTTCCCCAATTCCCTTAGCAACCAGGGATGCAAGCCATCTGGTATTTGATTCAAACTCTCCACACTTTGAATTTCTCACCATCTCTCCTGAAGGCGCTGGTAACAGCAAAGCATACGGTTAACATCCCACACAATTGTAACAGAAGAGCCCCAGGGCTGGGCCCCCCCTTCTACAGTCCCAGGATAGGAATCCCCATGTACAGTCCCAGGGTTAGAATCCCCATGTACAGTCCCAGGGTTAGAATCCCCATGTACAGTCCCAGGGTTGGAATCCTCAAGTACAGTCTCAGGGTTAGAATCCCCATGTACAGTCCCAGGGTTAGAATCCCCATGTACAGTCCCAGGGCTGGAATCTCCATGTACAGTCCCAGGACAGGAATCTCCATGTACAGTCCCAGGGTTAGAATCCCCATGTACAGTCCCAGGGTTAGAATCCCCATGTACAGTCCCAGGGTTCGAATCCCCATGTACAGTCCCAGGGTTAGAATCCCTCAGCAACACCGAGTGCGGGTCTCAGGCCCTGAGTCAGAGCCGGCGGACGTGCGGCCAGGGCCCCGGCACCATTAACCCCAGGGTGCAGCACCTCCCCCAGACAAGAAACACAACAACTTGCATTTATACAGCAGAGGGAGCAATTCAGAGCCGGTTAGCATCAGGGTGGGCGGTGGATGTGGAACTCGGTCCCTGGCCTCCTGTGTCGGGCTTTCTTGTTGCATCAGTTTGAGCTGGAGTGGAGAGGGGGGAGAAGCTGCTGGGTTTAACCCCCAGTACTTCTGAGCCCAGCTGGACCCAACAATTTCCAATGTGAGACTGTGAAGGGAGGTGGATTCTAGGGGAGATTAAGTTGCTAAACAGACCCTGTCCGTACAGTGTAAAAGATTATCGTTTTCGGAACAAGTGTTTCTGTAGAAGCTTTCAATCCATTTTATATATACAGATTTTTTTAATTCATTCGATGTGGGTGTCAGTAGCAAGGCCAACATATATTGCCAGTCCCCAGTTGCCCGTTGAGAAGGTGATGCTGGGCCTTCTTCTTGAACCTCTGCAGTCCGTGTGGTGAAGGTACTCTCGGAATGCTGTTTGGTGAGGAGTTCCAGGATTTTCACCCAGCGACGATGTGGGAACGGCGATATATGCCCAAGTCAGGATAGTGTGTGACTTGAAGGGGAACTGGGAGGTGATGGTGTTCCCATGCACCTGCTGCCCTTGTCCTTCTAGGTGGTGGAGGTCGCGTGTTTGGGTGGTGCTGTCAAAGTTCTAGTCGAGTTGCAGATGTATAAAGTCGCTCTCCTTCACCCCTCCCCCTCCCACCTCGCTCTCTCTCCTCCCATAGAGGCCAGAGTCTTGTGTAGGCCCAGACCGGGTGGCGGGTTCCCTTCCCTGAAGGACATTAGTGAACCAGTTGGGTTTTTACGACAATCCGGTAGCTTTCATGGTCACTTTTTTCTAGTGCCAGCCCCACAAATTCCCAGATTCATTCAGCTCAATTTCACAACCTGCCTTTGTGTTTTTGTGGGTTCTCTCTCACCCTCCCTTTTTCCTGTTTTAAATTCATTTTACAGGGTGTTAGAAGGGGAGGATTTGCAGACGGGAAACTCAAACCAAACATCACTTCAATATCTGACAGAGTTGCTCAATTCATCAGGACCTTTGAACATGGAAGCAGAAAGCACCGTTCAGAGCGGGGAGAAACCGTACACGTGTTCTGTGTGTGGACGAGGCTTCAGCCGATCCTCTGACCTGTCGAGTCACCAGCGCAGTCACACCGGGGAGAGGCCGTTCACCTGCACTGTGTGTGGGAAGGGATTCACTCAGTCATCCCACCTGCTGACACACCAGCGAATTCACACTGGGGAGAAACCATTCACCTGCTCTGTGTGTGGGAAGGGATTCACTCAGTCTTCCCACCTGCTGACACACCAGCGAGTTCACACTGGGGAGAGACCGTTCACCTGCTCCGAGTGTGGGAAGGGATTCGCTTGTTCATCCGACCTTCTGAAACACCAGCGAGTTCACACTGGGGAGAGGCCATTCACCTGCTCCGAGTGTTGGAAGAGATTTACGTGTTCATCCCACCTGCTGAAACACCAGCGAGTTCACACTGGGGAGAGGCCGTTCACCTGCTCTGAGTGTGGGAAGGGATTCACGTGTTCATCCCACCTGCTGACACACCAGCGAGTTCACACCGGGGAGAGACCGTTCACTTGCTCTGAGTGTGGGAAGGGATTCACTCAGTCATCCCACCTTCTGAAACACCAGCGAGTTCACACTGACGAGAGACCTTTAAAATGCCCGGACTGCGGGAAGTGCTATAAAAGTTCCGGGGAACTGATGTGTCATCAACGTGTTCACACTGACGAGAGGCCGTTCAGGTGCTCTCACTGCGGGACTGGGTTCAGGCAATCATCTGACCTCACTGTACACCAGCGAGTTCACACCGGGGAGAGGCCGTTCACCTGCTCTGAGTGTGGGAAGGGATTCACGTGTTCATCCCACCTGCTGACACACCAGCGAGTTCACACCGGGGAGAGACCGTTCACTTGCTCTGAGTGTGGAAAGGGATTCACTCGGTCATCCAGCCTGCTGACACACCAGCGAGTTCACACTGGGGAGAGACCGTTCACCTGCTCTGAGTGTGGGAAGGGATTCACTCAGTCATCCCACCTTCTGAAACACCAGCGAGTTCACACTGACGAGAGACCTTTAAAATGCCCGGACTGCGGGAAGTGCTATAAAAGTTCCGGGGAACTGATGTGTCATCAACGTGTTCACACTGACGAGAGGCCGTTCAGGTGCTCTCACTGCGGGACTGGGTTCAGGCAATCATCTGACCTCACTGTACACCAGCGAGTTCACACCGGGGAGAGGCCGTTCACCTGCTCTGAGTGTGGGAAGGGATTCACTCAGTCATCCAGCCTGCTGAAACACCAGCGAGTTCACACTGACGAGAGACCTTTAAAATGCCCAGACTGCGGGAAGTGCTATAAAAGTTCCGGGGAACTGATGTGTCATCAACGTGTTCACACTGACGAGAGGCCGTTCAGGTGCTCACACTGTGGGACTGGGTTCAGGCAATCAACTGACCTCACTGTACACCAGCGCACCCACACCGGGGAGAGGCCGTTCACCTGCTCTGAGTGTGGGAAGGGATTCACTCAGTCATCCCACCTGCTGAAACACCAGCGAGTTCACACTGGGGAGAGACCATTCACCTGCTTCGAGTGTGGGAAGGGATTCACTCAGTCATCCAACCTGCTGAGACACCAGCGAGTTCACAAGTGACTGCAGGGGTTGGATTCTGCTGTTATTGCTGCTGTTAATTACATCCTGAACTGAATCGTGTTCACACTGACAGTTGGGGTTTGTTTCTGCTGATGTTAATAACCCTTGTAACTGGGCTGGAGTTTAAATTTCTGGATATATATCAAATAAATCAGTTTGCTTTAAACACATTGTTGTGGATTTTTGTCGTTCCCACCTGAGTGTTGAGCATCACCTGGCTGGAGCTCAGAAAGGACAATCTGGGGGGAGGATCGTACGGTGGGTACAGAACTACAACCTGGACACAGTCCTTCAGGGCCACACTGAGAGGGGCAAACGGCACTTTGGTCTTTCTCGTCTCTCTTCACTGAAAGGAAAGTTGCCGGGCAGATTAAGAACATAAGAAAAGATCATAAGAATTAGGAGCAGGAGTAGGTCACACGGCCCCTCGAGCCTGCTCCGCCATTCAATAAGATCATGGCTGATCATCCACCTCAACTCCACTTTTCCACCCGATCTCCATATCCCTTGATTCCCCCAGAGTCCAAAAATCTATCTCTCTCAGCCTTGAATATACTCAAAGACTGAACATTCACAGCCCTCTGGGGCAGAGAATTCCAAACATTCACAGCCCTCTGAGTGAAGAAATTCCTCCTCATCTCAGTCTTAAATGGCCGACCCCTTATCCTGAGACTACGCTCCCTAGTTCTAGACACTCCAGCCAGGGGAAACAACCTCTCAGCATCTACCCTGTCCATCCCCTTCAGAATCTTGTAGGTTTCAATGAGATCACCTCTCATTCTTCTAAACTCCAGAGAGTACAGGCCCATTCTACACAATCTCTCATCATAGGACAGCCCTCTCATCCCAGGAATCAATCTGGTGAACCTTCGTTGTACCGCCTCCAAGGCAAGTATATCCTTCCTTAGATAAAGAGACCAAAACTGTGCACAGTACTCCAGGTGTGGTCTCACCAAGCCCCTGCTCAATTGTAGCAAGACTTCCTTACTCTTATACTCCAACCCCCTTGCTTTCAAGGCCAACATGCCATTTGCCTTCCTTATTGCTTGCTGTACCTGCATGCTAGCTTTCTGTGTTTCTTGCACGATGACACCCAAATCTCTCTGAACACCAACATTTGAAAGTTTCTCACCATTTAAAAAATATTCTGTTTTTCTATTCTTCCTACCAAAGTGAATAACCTCACATTTCCCTACATTATACTCCATCTGCCACCTTACTGCCCACTCACTTAGTCTATCTATATCCCTTTGCAGACCTATATCACTTTAATCTTGAGGCTGATAAGGAATGTGTCCCAGCCGCTCTCTCCCATGGGTCAGAGCTCCAAGTAATGGAACAGAAGGCTCCTTTACAACTGTGTTTAGAGTCAGGAAGAACAACGGTGAATGCTGGAAACGTGCTGTCAAATCAGAGATTGGTGTCAAACTGCGATCTGTTCCTGACTGAAAGTGAAACGGCAGGGTTAAGTTTCCAGTCTAAAAATGATTGGTAATTATTCCATGAAGATTTAATATGTGTGTGTGAGACAGTCCTGAGTCTACCATTTTAAGGCAGGTGTTAGCTCATTTAAAATAAACCCGTTTAAAATAAATTGGTTAAAGTCTGCATTAAAATAGCAGAGGGAGGAGTTCACAGGAGCCTGTTAACTGCTGGTACAATCATACAACAGACATTTGATCTCCAGATAAAGTAGGACCTGCAGCGTGTTTGCAGGAATTCCCTGTTTTATTGATGTGTGCGTGTTAGACACCAGGATAACTAAAAATACACGACCCGGAACATCAACGGGGTGCGATCCTGACAGTTACTCTGGGATCACTCGCGCTGCGGAACTCCAGCACTGACCCTGCTGAAGGTTGTAGGCTCAGGGAGTGGGGCCTCCAGGAGTGGACTGTGAGAAAGCTGGGTTTCAGTATCCTGACACATATATGGTGAGGACCCAGAGGAATCCTTATTGAGGAACCATCTGAGGTTTTATCCATCGGGATGAGATGAGATGGGCTGATTTATTTATTTAATGGTTTGAAGCATCGGTCTAGTCTTGTTAATAACTGAGAAGTCGCACAACACCAGGTTATAGTCCAACAGTTTTATTTGAAATCACAAGCTTTCGGAGCGGCTACTCCTTCGTCGGGTGAAGTGAAGAAATACAGAATCGCCAAAGCATATATAGATAGAGAACAATGCATGTGTACCTTACAATGGCAGACGACTACATTTAATCCTCCTGACTGTTTATCTGCCGAGGAGTGACAAAAGGCAATCAGGTCAGCCAGGAAGGCACCACATCAAAGACATAGCAAGATACAACTGAGACAATGAGGTGGAGTTACAGGGGGTCTGATGTGTCAAAAGCTGCAGTCGGTATGGTAAATGAGAAACTTTAAAATTTTTACTTTTTTACTGGGAATCACATCTGTGAACAAGCCAACGATGACTCGAGTCTGGATGACTCTACGTCATGTATCGTGACATAAACCCAAGATCCCGGTTGAGGCCGTCCTCATGAGTGCGGAACTTGGCTATCAGTTTCTGCTCGATGATTTTGCGTTGTCGTGTGTTTCTAAGGCCGCCTTGGAGAACGCTTACCCGCAGATCCGAGGCTGAATGTCCTTGACTGCTGAAGTGTTCCCCGACTGGGAGGTAACAATCCTGCCTGGCGATTGTTGCGCGGTGTCCATTCATACGTTGTCTCAGTGTCTGCATGGTCTCGCCGATGTACCATGCCGCGGTGCATTCTTTCCTGCAACGTATGAGGTAGACAACGTTGGCCGAGTCACATGAGTATGTACCATGTACCTGGTGGGTAGTGTCCTCACGTGTGATGATGGTATCTGTGTTGATGATCTGGCATGTCTTGCAGAGGTTGCCGTGGCAGGGTTGTGTGGTGTCGTGGTCGCTGTTCTCCTGAAAGCTGGGTAATTTGCTGCGAACGATGGTACTTCTGAGGTTAGGCGGCTGTTTGAAGGCAAGTAGTGGAGGCGTGGGGATGGCCTTAGCGAGGTGTTTGTCGTCATCGATGACATGTTGAAGGCTGCGAAGAACATGGCGTACTTTCTCGTAGATTGTTAATAACTGTCAGAAGCTGTGTGCAATGTCTAATTGATGTGGGATTATGTGGGTAATATCTGTGTTGAAAGGACGGGGTGAACCTTGTAACAATCCCCCAGAGATGAGCTGGGATTGAGGGACAGGACTGAAGGTGAGCAATAGTGCCCTGCACTTTGTACTAATTAGTGACAGACTCTGTGTGTTAAAGTTTACTAATTCACTCTTGTGTTGTGCTGTGCCGATTGCTCCCAGTTTGTGAATGTTCAGGATTGTTTTTGCTGCAGTATTTTCTATTGAGCTTTGGCGCGACCCACTGATTGGGTGAGACAGAGCCTGGAACCGTGACCTCACAGCACCGCTGGATGGGCGGCCGCAGGGTCCTAATGCCCACCGGGTGCACCAGCTCTCAGCGGGTTCAGAGCAACAACTGAAAAGAGCCTCACAAAGTGTTTGCTGTGTGTGTGTACAAAGCTCATCATTCTTAATGTGTGCAAGCACATTCCACAGAGAGAAATCATTATCTTCAGCCATTATTGATCAGCATTTTATTTCCTTTATTCACAGTGTAACTTCAGAGCGTTGAATCCCTTTAACATTTATTGAGAACCCATTGTCTTGTGGGCTCTTGTTTAGAAAGTGATGTCACACTGACCATTCCGTTCCCAAGGTGAGCCTGTCTGTCCGCAGTATTCAGTGGGAAAGGGGATTAAATCACACCGAGGATAATGAGCAGCCACCCAGCAGCAGGACACAAAGAGTCTGCAAAGGGATATAGACAGGTTAAGTGAGTGGGCAAGAAGGTGGCAGATGGAGTATAATGTGGAGAAATGTGAAGTTATTCACTTTGGTAGGAAGAATAGAAAAACAGAATATTTTTTAAATGGTGAGAAATTATGAAATGTTGTTGTTCAGAGGGATTTGGGTTTCCTCGAACACAAATCACAGAGAGTTAGCATGCAGGTACAACAAGCAATTAGGAAGGCAAATGGCATGTTGGCCTTTATTGCAAGGGTGTTGGAATACAAGAGTAAGGAAGTCTTACTACAATTGTACAGGGCTTTGGTGAGACCACACCTGGAGTTCTGTGTACAGTTTTGGTCTCTGTACCTAAGGAAGGATATACTTGCCTCAGAGAGGGTGCAACGAAGGTTGACTAGATTGATTCCTGGGATGAGAGGGTTGTTCTATGATGAGAGATTGAGTAGAATGGGCCTATACTCTCTGGAGTTTAGAAGAATGAGAAGTGATCTCATTGAAACATATAAGATTCTGAGAGGGCTTGACAGGGTAGATGCTGAGAGGCTGCTTCCCCTGGCTGGAGAGTCTAGAACTAGGGGGCATAGTCTCAGGATAAGGGTAGGTCATTTAGGACTGAGATGAGAGGGTTGTGAATCTTTGGAATTCTCTACCCCAGAAGGCCGTGGATGCTCAGTCGTTGAGTATATTCATGGCTGAGATCAATAGATTTTTGGATATTAAGGGAATCAAGGGATATGCGGAGCGGGTGGGAAAGTGGAGTTGAGTTCAAAGATCAGTCATGATCTTATTGAATGGCGGAGCAGGATCAAGGGGCCGTATGGCCTACTCCTGCTCCTATCCCGTGTAGTCCCACACTCCAGCTTTTTCCCATTTCATTGCAAATTAGTCCTCTTCAAGTATGTGAAAATAGAATGAGAGTAAACTAGCAAGAAATATGAAAACAGATTGTAAGTGTTTCTACAAGTGAGTAAAAAGGAAGAGAGAAGCAAAAGTAAACATTGGTCCCTTAGAGGCTGAGACAAGAGAAATTATATTGGGGAACAAAAAAATGGCAGAGATTTTAAACAAATATTGTATATCTGTCTTCATAGTAGAAGACACAAAAAGCAGACCCAAAATAGAGGGGAACCAAGGGGCTAATAACAGTGAGGAACTTAAAGTAATTAATATCAGTAGAGAAAAAGTACTTGAGAAACTAATGGGACTAAAATCCGACAAATCTAATAGACCTAACGGCCTACATCTGAGGGTTCTAAAAGAGGTGGCTGCAGAGATAGTGGATGCA
This sequence comes from Squalus acanthias, assembly GCA_030390025.1. NCBI lineage: Eukaryota > Metazoa > Chordata > Chondrichthyes > Squaliformes > Squalidae > Squalus > Squalus acanthias. The sequence goes on along the minus strand of CM059452.1, from coordinate 11,439,698 downwards.
TTGGTTGTGATCTTCCAAAATTCCCCAGATTCTAGAACAGTCCCAGCGGATTGGAAGGAAGCAAATGTAACAGCGCTATTCAAGAAAGGAGGGAGAGAGAAAACAGGGAACTACAGACCAGTTAACCTGACATCAGTCGTCGGGAAAATGCTGGAATCCATTGTTAAGGAAGTGGTAACAGGACACTGAGAAAATAATAACATGATTAGGCAGAGTCACATGGTTTTATAAGGTAAATCGTGTTTAACAAATTTATTAGAGTTTTTTGAGGATGTAACTAGCAGGGTAGATAAAGGGGAACCAGTGGATGTAATATATTTGGATTTCCAAAAGGCACTCGATAAGGTGCCACATAAAAGGTTGCTACACAAGATATGGGCTCATGGGGTTGGGGGTAATATATTGGCATGGATAGAGGATTGGTTAACGGGCAGAAATCAGGGAGTGGGGATAAACGGGTCATTTTCCGTTTGGCAGGCTGTAACTAGTAGGGTGCTGCAAGGATCAGTGCTTGGGCCTCAGCTATTTACAATCTGTATCAATGACTTTGATGAAGGGACCGAGTGTAATGTATCCAAGTTTGCTGACGATACAAAGCTCGGTGGGACAGTAAGCTGTGAGGAGAACACAAAGGGATATAGACAGGATAAGTGAGTGGGCAATAAGGTGGCAGATGCAGTATAATGTGGGGAAATGTAAGGTTATTCACTTTGGCCGGAATTATAGAAAAACAGAATATTTTTTATACGGTGAGAAACTATTAAATGTTGGAGTTCAGGGAGATTTAGGTGTCCTCGTACAGGAAACACATAAAGATAGCATGAAGGTACAGCAAGCAATTAGGAAGCCAAATGGCATGTTGGCCTTTATTGCAAGGGGTTGGAGTACAAGAGTGAGGAAGTCTTGCTACAATTGTACAGGGCCTTGGTGAGACCACACCTGGAGCTTTTGTCTCCTTATCTGAGGAAGGACATACATGCCTTAGAGGCGGTGCAACGAAGGTTCACTAGATTGATCCCTGGGATGAGAGGCTTGTCCAATGAGGAGAGATTGAGTAGAATGGGCCTATACTCTCTGGAATTTAGAAGAATGAGAGGTGATCTCATTGAAACATTAGATTCTGAGGGGGGATTGAGAGGTTTTTTCCCCCTGGCTGGAGAGTCGAGAAGTTAGTGCTGTTGGGGAGGAGTTTAAATTAATTTGGCAGGGGGATGGGCACCAGGATGTAGCATTAGAAAGGAGAAACAAAGGATTGGGAGAGACAGATAGCATTATAGTAAGACAGAGTAAGGTAATAGATGGGATCAGACTAAGAGAGAATACAAGGTCTAAGATAGGTTTACAGTGCATGTGTGTAAACGCACGAAGCGTGGTAAATAAGGTCGGTGAGCTGCAGGCGCAGATAGCCACATGGAAATATGATGTCGTGGCGATAACGGAGACCTGGCTCAAAAAAGGGCAGGATTGGGTCCTAAATATTCCTGGATATAACAGGCACTTGGAGAGGTTTAAGCTAATTAAGGAGAGCCAACACGGATTTGTAAAAGGCAGATCGTGTTTGACTAATCTAATTGAATTTTTTGATGAAGTTGCAGGGAGGATTGATGAAGGGAATGCAATGGATGTTGTCTACATGGATTTTCGGAAGGCATTTGACAAAGTACCACATAGAAGGCGGGTTTACAAAATGGGGGCTCATGGAATAGGTGGGTCAGTGGCAGCTTGGATAAGGAATTGGCTTAAGGACAGAAAACAGCGAGTTGTGGTAAATGGCTGTTTTTCAGACTGGAGGATGGTGGACAGTGGTGTTCCCCAAGGGTCAGTGCTGGGGCCACTGCTTTTTTTGATATATATAAATGACCTGGTAATTGGAATATTGAGTAGAATTTCTAAATTTGCCGATGACACCAAACTTGGGGGTGTGGCAAACAGTGAGGATGATATCAATTGACTGCAACAGGACATAGAAAGGCTAGCAGAATGGGCAGACAAGTGGCAGATGGAATTTAATACAGAGAAGTGTGAGGTGATGTATTTTGGCAGAAGGAACAGGGAGAGGCAATATACACTTAATGGCATAGTTTTAAAGAGTGTGCAGGGACAGAGGGACCTGGGAGTTAATGTGCATAGGTCCCAGAAGGTGGCAGGACATATTGAGAGTGTGGTTAGCAAAGCATATGGGATCTTGGGCTTCATAAATAGAGGTATTGAGTACAAAAGTAGAGAAGTTATGCTGAACCTTTATAAAGCGCTGGTTAGGCCACAACTGGAGTATTGTGTCCAGTTCTGGTCACCACACTTTAGGAAGGATGTGAAGGCCCTTGAGATGGTGCAGAGGAGATTTACCAGAATGGTTCCGGGGATGGGGGATCTTAGCTACAAGGACAGGTTGGAGAAGCTGGATTTGTTTTCATTAGAGCAAAGGAGGTTGAGGGGTGATTTGATAGAGGTGTACAAGATTATGACATATTTGGATAGGCTAGATGGGGAAAGGCTATTCCCACTAGTTGATGGTACAAGGACTAGGGGAGACAGATTTAAGGTTTTGGGGAAGAGATACAGGGGGATGTGAGGAAATACAATTTACGCAGCGAGTGCTGAGGACCTGGAACTCGCTGCTGATGGAAGTGGTGGAAGCGGAGACACTTAATGTTTTCAAGGGGAGACTGGATAGGCACTTGAGGGAAATAAACTTGCAGGGTTACGGGGATTGAGCGGGGGAATGGGACTGACTGGATTGGTTGACAGAGAGCCGGCACGGACTCGATGGGCCAAATGACCTCATTCTGTGCAGTTATGACTCTATAAGGTATAAGAGAGAGGATGTCCTGGAGGGGTCAAGGACAGAATCTATCTGGTTAGAGTTAAGAAACAATCGAGGTGCCATTACACTACTAGGTGTATTCTATAGGCCACCAACTAGTGGGAAGGATATAGAGGAGCAAATTGGCAGGGAAATTACAGAGAGGTGCAAGAACTACAGAGTAGTAATAATGGGGGACTTCAACTATCCTAATATAGACTGGGATAGTAATAGTGTAAAGGGCAGAGTGGGGCAAGAATTTCTGAAGTGTGTTCAGGAGAACTTTCTTGATCAGTACGTTTCCGGCCCAATGAGGAACAAGGCATTGCTGGATCTGGTTCTGGAGAATGAGGTGGGTCAAGTGGAGCAAGTGTCAGGAGGGGAACATTTAGGGAAGAGTGATCATAGTATCATAAGGTTTAGATGAGCTATGGAAAAGCACAAGGAGCAATCTGGAGTAAAAATCCTGAATTGGAGGAGGGCCAGTTTCAGTGGGTTGAGAAGGGATCTGGCCCGGGAAAATTGGAATCAAAGACTGGCAGGTCAAACTGTGCTGGAACAATGGGCTGCCTTTAAAGAGATGGTTCGGGTCCAGTCGATGTACATTCCCACCAGGGGGAAAGGGAGAGCAATCAAAGACACAGCTCCCTGGATGATGAAAGAGATAGGGAGTAAGATGAAGCAGAAAAAGGGGGAGTATGACAGATGTCAGATTGAGAATACAAGCAAGAACCAGGCTGAATATAGAACGTTCAGAGGGGAAGTGAAAAAGGAAATAAGAGGGGCAGAGAGAGTATGAGAATGGACTGGCAGCTAACATAAAAGGCAATCCTAAAGTCTTCAATAGTGTATAAATAATAAACGAGTAGTAAGAGGAGGGGTGGGGCCGATTAGGGACCAAAAGGAGACCTATGCATGGAGGTAGATGACATGGCTGAGGTACTAAATGAGTACATTGCATCTGTCTTTACCAAGGAAGAAGATGCTGCCAAAGTCACAGTGAAAGAGGAGGTAGTTGAGATACTGGATGAGAGGAAAATTGATAAAGAGGAGGTACTAGAAAGGCTGGCTGTACTTAAAGTAGATAAGTCACCAGGACCAGATGGAAATGCATCCCAGGATACTGAAGAAGGTAAGGGTGAAAATTGCAGAGGTACTGGCCATAATCTTCCAATCCTCCTTGGATACGGGGGTGGTGCCAGAGGACTGGAGAATTGCAAATGTTACACCCTTGTTCAAAAAAGGGTGTAAGGATAAACCCAGCAACTACAGGCCAGTCAGTTTAACGTCGATGGTGGGGAATCTTTTAGAAACGATAATCCGGGACAAAATTAACAGTCACTTGGACAAGTGTGGTTTAATTAAGGAAAGCCAGCACGGATTTGTCAAAGGCAAATCGTGTTTAACTAACTTGATTGAGTTGTTTGATGAGGTAACAGAAACAGTTGATGAGGGTAATGTGGTTGATGTAGTGTACATGGACTTCCAAAAGGCGTTTGATAAAGTGCCACATAATAGGCTAGCCAGCAAAGTTGAAGCCCATGGAATAAAAGGGACAGTGGCAGCATGGATACGAAATTGGCTAAGTGACAGGAAACAGAGAGTAGTGGTGAACGGTTGTGTTTTGGACTGGAGGAAGGTATACAGTGGTGTTCTCCAGGGGTCGGTTCTAGGACCACTGCTTTTCTTGATATATATTAATGACTTGGACTTGGGTGTACAGAGCACAATTTCAAAATTTGCAGATGAAACAAAACTTGGAAGTATAGTGAACAGTGAGGAGGATAGTGACAGACTTCAAGAGGACATAGACAGGCTGGTGGAATGGGCGGACACGTGGCAGATGAAATTTGACACAGAAAAATGCGAAGTGATACATTTTGGTAGGAAGAACGAGGAGAGGCAGTATAAACTAAAGGGTAGAATCCTAAAGGGGGTGCATGAACAGAGAGACCTGGGGGTTTATGTGCACAAATCGTTGACTGTGGCAGGGCAGGTTGAGAAAGCGGTTCAAAAAGCTTATGGGATCCTGAGCTTTATAAGTAGAGGCATAGAGTACAAAAGCAAGGAAGTTATGATGAACCTTTATAAAACACTGGTTCGGCCACAACTGCAATATTGTGTCCAATTCTGGGCACCGCACTTTAGGAAGGATGTGAAGGTTGAGAGAGGGTGCGGAAAAGATTGACAAGAATGGTTCCAGGGATGAGGGACTTCAGTTACGTGGATAGACTGGAGAAGCTGGGGTTGTTCCCCTTAGAGCAGAGAAGGTTGAGAGTAGATTTGATAGAGGTGTTCAAAATCATGAGGGGTCTAGACAGAGTAGATAGAGAGAAACTGTTCCCATTGGCGGAAGGGTCGAGAACCAGAGGACACAGATTTAAGGTGATTGGCAGAAGAATCAAAGGTGATATGGGGAAAAACTTTTTACGCAGTGAGTGGTTAGGATCGGGAATGCACTGCCTGAAAGGGTGGTGGAGGCAGATTCAATCGTGGCTTTCAAAAGGGAATTGGATGAGTATCTGAAGGACAAAAATTTGCAGGGCTACGAGGGAAGGGTGGGGGAGTGCGACTAGCTGAAGTGTTCTTGCAGAGAGCCGGCACGGGCTCAACGGGCCGAATGGTCACCTTCTGTGCTGTAACCATTCTATGATTCTACGAACACGTTAAACCTTCATAGAATAATTACCAGTCATTTGAAGACTGGATACTTAACCCTGCCGTTTCACTTTCAGTCAGGAACAGATCGCAGTTTGACAGCTGGTGTCTCAGCAGGGTGGATGACTGAGTGAATCCCTTCCCACACTCGGAGCAGGTGAACGGTCTCTCCCCAGTGTGAACTCGCTGGTGTTTCACCAAGTCAGATGACTGAGTGAATCCCTTCCCACACTCAGCAGATGAACGGTCACTCCCCAGTGTGAACTCGCTGGTGTTTCACCAAGTCGGATGACTGAGTGAATCCCTTCCCACACTCAGAGCAGATGAACGGTCTCTCCCAGTGTGAAGTCGGTGGTGTGTCAGTAGGTGGAAGAACACCTGAATCCCTTCCCACACTCAGAGCAGGTGAACGGCCTCTCCCCAGTGTGAAGTCGCTGGTGTATAAGCAGGTGGGATGAACACGTGAATCCCTTCCTGCACTCGGAGCAGGTGAACGGTCTCTCCCCAGTGTGAACTCGCTGATGTGTCAGGAGGGTGGATGACTGAGTGAATCCCTTTCCACAGTCAGAGCAGGTGAACGGTCTCTCCACATTGTGAACTCGCTGGTGTTTCAGAAGGTCAGATGAACACGTGAATCCCTTCCCACATTCGGAGCAGGTGAACGGTCTCTCCCCAGTGTGAACTCGCTGGTGTTTCACCAAGTCGGATGACTGAGTGAATCCCTTCCCACACTCAGAGCAGATGAACGGTCTCTCCCCAGTGTGAACTCGCTGGTGTTTCAGCAGGCTAGATGAACGAGTGAATCCCTTCCCACACTCAGAGCAGGTGAACGGCCTCTCCCCAGTGTGAGTGCGCTTATGTACAGTGAGGTGAGATGATCGCCTGAAACCAGTCCCGCAGTGAGAGCACCTGAACGGTCTCTCGTCAGTGTGAACATGTTGATGGCACGTCAGTTCCCCGGAACTTTTATAGCACTTCCCGCAGTCCTGACATTTAAAAGGTCTCTCCCCAGTGTGAACTCGCTGGTGTGTCAGCAGGCTGGATGAACATGTGAATCCCTTCCCACACTCAGTGCAGGTGAACGGCCTCTCCCTGGTGTGACTGCGCTTGTGACTCGACAGGCCAGAGGATCGGCTGAAGCCTCGTCCACACACAGAACACGTGTACGGTTTCTCCCCGCTCTGAACGGTGCTTTCTGCTTCCATGCTCAAAGGTCATGATGAATCGAGTGACTCTGTCAGATCTTGAAGTGATGTTTGGTTTGAGTTTCCCGTCTGCAAATCCTCCCCTTCTAACACCCTGCAAAATGAATTTAAAACAGGAAAAAGGGAGGGTGAGGGAGAACCCACAAAAACACAAAGGCAGGTTGTGAAATTGAGCTGAATGAATCTGGGAATTTGTGGGGCCGGCACTAGAAAAAAGTGACCATGAAAGCTGCCGGATTGTCGTAAAAACCCAACTGGTTCACTAATGTCCTTCTTGGAAGGGAACCCGCCACCCGGTCTGGGCCGACACAAGACTCTGGTCTCTATGGGAGGAGAGAGAGCGAGGTGGGAGGGGGAGGAGTGAAGTAGAGTGACTTTATACATCTGTAACTCGACTAGAACTTTGACAGCACCTCCCAAACACGCGACCTCCACCACCTAGAAGGACAAGGGCAGCAGGTGCATGGGAACACCATCACCTCCCAGTTCCCCTCCAAGTCACACACTATCCTGACTTTGGCATATATCGCCGTTCCTACTCGGTGTTGCCCGGGCCCACCGGCTCTGATTCGGGGCCTGAGACCCGCACTCGGTGTTGCTGAGGGTTCCAACCCTGGGACTGTACATGGGGATTCAAAACCTGGGACTGGACATGGGGATTCCAACCCTGGGACTGTACATGGGGATTCTGACCCTGGGACTTTATATGGGGATTCTGACCCTGGGACTGTACATGGGGATTCTAACCCTGGGACTGTACATGGGGATTCTAACCCTGGGACTGTACATGGGGATTCTAACCCTGGGACTGTACATGGGGATTCTAACCCTGGGACTGTACATGGGGATTCTAACCCTGGGACTGTACATGGGGATTCTAACCCTGGGACTGTACATGGGGATTCTAACCCTGGGACTGTACATGGGGATTCTAACCCTGGGACTGTACATGGGGATTCTAACCCTGGGACTGTACATGGGGATTCCAACCCTGGGACTGTACATGGGGATTCTAACCCTGGGACTGTACATGGGGATCCTATCCTGGGACTGTACAAGGGGGGCTCAGATCTGGGGCTCTTCTGTTACAATTGTGTGGGATGTTAACCGTATGCTCTGCTTTTACCAGCGCCTTTCGGAGAGATGGTGAGAAATCCGAAGTGTGGAGAGTCTGAATCAAATAACTGAGTCAATGATTTCCTCTCCCGGGCACTAGGACCCGGTTGGGAACAGACACTGAAGCCCCGCCCACTCTTTGTTCCTCACAAGATGTCCGCGCATGCGCTTTGCTACTCACTGAATCAAGATGGCGGCCGTTATCCTGGCCTGTGACCGGGAGAAGCCCCGAAGCTGCAAACGCGGGACCTTCAGGTTATTATTCGGGGCTTGCGGCCTACAGCAGTTGTTTATGAAGCCTGCCCGCTCACCGCCGGTCCATTACTCCGCTCCCTCCGTCGGCTTTTCAGTAATTTATCCGGACCTGATCCGCTGCCAACGTCTTCCGCAGCCAACGACTTCCGCGATGACACGCTCCGCGCATGCTCCAAACCCAGGCGGTCCTGGGCCTGCGCACTGGGCTCCTGTAGTCCGGGTGCGGCACATTCTGCCCCGCGGGGAATGCTGGGTAAAAGCTCCGCCATTGAAAGGCCACATTAGTGAATGGAAAAGGATTTACTGGTATACATTGAGCACTGAACCATGTTCATGCCCAGCCCGCCCCAATGACAAAATCGAAGCCCAGGCTGCAAGATTCTCAGCTCAGCTTGGTGCTGTGTGAACGGGTGAGCTCCACACCCCGGCTGCTTGCGGGGAATGCCGGTGTGGAGGGCCCGGTGCAGAAGGCCCAAGGTGGAAGACCCGGAGGAGAGTGGCCTGGGCGGGAGGCCCAGCACGGAGAACCCCAGGCGGGGGGCCCAGGGCGGGGCGGCTGGTCGGCAGAGGTGGAGTCGGGAGACGCGGTTGGTGAGCATTGCTGCACTGGTTCTGAAAGTTGCAGAATGGTTTCGGGCCTGAATTAGTTCCAGCGGCCCAGCATCTGCTCTGCCTGGCGGCAGCTGTGAAGCTTTTTTCTTGGTCATGGGACCGGTTTATGCATCGCCATATTGGAGGAGGAAAGACAAACTGTTTCCATCTGTAACGTGGCGCGTGAGCGGTTACAAGATGGAAAATGTGAATGGTTAAAAGACGGAAAATAAAAGGAAATTAAAAGACAGAGCAAAGTAATATCAGTAAGGAATTATGAGTATTCTTTGATGGTTGGGTCCTGTGAGCGATAACAGCATGCAGAAGAAGATTTGAGTGTTCGGTCTTTTTTACGGGATTTCAGGAAGTGGATGGCTTCTTTTTCCGTGGAAGGGCTGAAGACTGTGGACAAGGACTATGACTTTACATGGTTCGACAACATCAAATGATATTCGTTAATGGATTGCCAATAGGACTGGCGTAGAACTGGTATTTAATTGTTTTGTTGGGAAGGTTTCAGGTTTTCTGTTTGAAAGCAGTTTACTTGAAGCTTAATTGATTTTCTGATAAGATTGTGGAAATTTGCACATGATGATGTATTGGTGGTTATGTAGGAATTTACTTTGAGGTTATTGTCCAGTGTTGGTGTGTTTGAAAAGATAAAGTAAATTAATATTGGTAATTTATTGAACGAACGGACGCTCGAGTGAATGAATGGACGAACGATTCGAACGAACGCATTCATGCATATTGGAACTTACACTCGATCGAACGAATGATCACTTGTGCAGTGATAGAACGAACGATTCGAGCGAACGCACGCAGGCGCGCACTTAGACAAATGATACACACGCACGCATTCAGACATAAATATTGGAACTTACACTCGATCAAACGAACGACCTCATGGGGTAGTGGTCGAACGAACGATTCGAGCGAACGCAAGCCTGCACATTGGAACTTACACTCGAGCGAACGAATGATCGCGTGGTGAACGATCAAACGAACGATAATCGAGCGAACGCACGCAGGCGCGCACTTAGACAAATGATACGCACGCACGCACTCATACATACATATTGGAACTTACGCTCGATCGAACAAACGAACGAATGCTTGAATGAACGAACGAACAATTGAATGAATGATTGAATGATCGAATGAACAATGCCAGTAGGACTGGCGTAAAATGGGTTTTTTCTTGGTTTATTGGAATAAATGTTATCTGTAACATTTAATTGGATTATGATGGTGCTATGTGTTTGTACAGTGGTGTTGAAATGGTTTTTGTTTTATGTGGAGTTAACTTTGAGATTTATTATTTTAAATCTAAAAAGTTGTGTGGTATTGTTTAAGGGTATTTGTACTGTAAACATTATTGATTATTTGTAAAATTAATCATTGCATTTATATTAACTATAAGGCTGTTTTTAAGGCTTTATTTTTTACTGTGATGGATGAATGTAATGGATTTACTATGTAATGGATTTACTATGTAATTGATGAGTTGTACAGGTATTATTGTTTTTGAATAAAAATATTTGAACCATTTTCATTCTAGCAGTTAGAGTGTGTTTCTGCTGATCTTAGTAACCCCTATACCTGGGATGGAGATTAATATTCTGTATAAATATTGAATAAATCAGCTTTGTTTCAAACACACAGTGTATTGAATATTTGATTTCTGAATGATCAGAGGAGACTAATCTTCTGTTCTGTTACCGACTGTTCCATTTTTGGGCCCTTTCTTACTCTAACTTATATCACTTCTCTCCTAGTTCGCCTTCTACCACATCTATCCCGAAGCTTGTTCAGTTTGAGTAAATGGCTTAAAAAATCACAGAAAAATAGGAGCAGGAGTAGGTCATTCGGATCTTCGAGCCTGCTCCGCCATTCAGTATGATCATGGCTGATCCTGTATCTCAATACCATATTCCCGCTCTCTCCCCATACCCCTTGATGCCTTTTGTGTCTAGAAATCTATCTATCTCCTTCTTAAATATATTCAGTGACTTGGCCTCCACAGCCTTCTGTGGTAGAGAATTCCACAGGTTCACCACCCTCTGAGTGAAGAAATTTCTCCTCATCTCAGTCCTAAATGTCCTACCACGTATCCTGAGACTGTGACCCCTCGTTCTAGACCCCCAGCCAGGGGAAACATCTTCCCTGCATCCAGTCTGTCTAGCCCTGTCAGAATTTTATACGTTTCAATGAGATCCCCTCTCATTCTTCTTAACTCTAGTGAATACAGGCCTAGTTGACCCAATCTCTCCTCATACGCCAGTCCTGTCATCCCAGGAATCAGTCTGGTGAACCTTCACTGCACTCCCTCTATGGCAAGTATATCCTTTCTTAGGTAAGGAGACCAAAACTGCACACTGTACTCCAGGTGTGGTCTCACCAAGGCCCTGTATCACTGTAGTAAGACATCCTTGCTCCTCTACTCAAATCCTCTTGCAATGAAGGCCAACATACCATTTGCCTTCCTAACTGCTTGCTGCACTTGCATGTTTGCTTTCAGTGACTGGTGTACAAGGATACCCAGGTCCCTCTGTACATCAACATTTCCCAATCTATCACCATTTAAATAATACTCTACCTTTCTGTTTTTCCTACCGAAGTGGATAACTTCACATTTATCCACGTTATACTGCATCTGCCATGTATTTGCCCACTCACTCAACTTGTCTAAATTGCCTTGAAGCCTCTTTGCATCCTCCTCACAACTCACAATCCCACCTAGTTTCGTGTCGTCAGCAAACTTGGAAATATTACATTTGGTTCCCTCCTCCAAATCATTGATATATATTGTGAATAGCTGGGGCCCAAGCACTGATCCCTGCGATACCTCACTAGTCACCGCCTGCCACCCCGAAAAAGACCCATTTATTCCTACTCTCTGTTTCCTGTCTGTTAACCAATTTTCAATCCATGCCAGTATATTACCCCCAATCCCAGGTGCTTTAATTTTGCACACTAACCTCTTATGTGGTTATCGGCTTGTGGGTGTCATAGACTGAACTGCAATGCCTCACTTTACACTCATCTTATGGCCTGGCCAAAGTGGCCATTAACTGGTCCAGGCAGCGGTCGTTCAGCCCAACTGCCTGCCTCTCTTCCGCAGCCATGTTCGCGCGTAGGTGGCCCTGGAGACGGAGCACGCGGTGTCTGCCGGCACGCTTGAGGCCTTCCGCGACCGGTGGGCACCGCGGGGACTGGAGTGCATCATCACCCCAGCCAACACAATTTCAATTTAATTTGTTAGGTTTCATTTAATGGTTTATTGGTTACAGTTTATTTGGTTTAGTGTACATCAAAAAGAGTACACTCATCTGAAGCCCTGGAGATGGAGCACGTGGTGTCCACTGGCACACTCAAGGCCTTCTGCGACTGGTGGGCGCCGCAGGGACTGGAGTGCATCATCACCCGGACAACCAAATTTTAATTTAATTGTTCAGTTTCATTTAATGTTTTTTTTAAGTTACAGTTTATTTGTTTATGTTCCATACAAAAGAGTTCACTCATCTGAAATTCCTTTGAACTGCCCCTGAAAAGAATTATCTTGCATGAGATTTGAAGTCTGTTATTTTCTGTATCATTTAATCCTTTTTGGATTCGATTTAGTAAAAACTCCTCCACACATACTGCATGTGATCGCCTTTGAAATGTTCTGATCTTTGCAATTGTCATTGCTGATTTTGATGGTCTCTTTGATTTAATCTCTTGTTATTAACATACCTTGCACTATTTCTTTAAGCAAGATAATTTTTCTAATACTTCCTTTATCAAGTCTTTAGCTCCTCCATGGATCAATCATCCTTGGTCAGGGTTTAGGGGCTGGGGTTTGGGTTAGGATGTTAGGCTTATGAGACAGTGATTAGGGATAGTAACCATTATTGACAACGCCAGTGTCACTAGACATGTTCTCTTTCATTTCATGGTGTTTTAACCTCACGCAGATGAGTCAGAAAACAGCCTCATGAATTGTTCATTCAAGGAACCTTCTTTCTGGCCCGAGCCTGATTTCCTCTCTTCTTTCACATCTCTACATTTGACACAGAAAAAGACATCAGGGTCATTAGAATTGGGGACAAGAACAGGCGGATCCAGGTGTTGTTCTGGTTACATCCAATCATCGGCCTGCCTGAAAAGGGCTTCTGATAATAACCTGTCACCAGGCCCCACCAGTAACCATCTGATTCCACCGTCATATCTTCATCCATTACCCGCCCTCACTAGAGCTGGTTTCACCGCCATGACCAGTCCCCATACTGAGGCTCTCTGATTCCCATTTATAGACTCAGTGTAAGTGGTCTCCAGATTTGGTGTCTCAGTGTAAGTGGTCCCTGGATTTGGTCTCTCAGAGTAAGTGGTCCCTGGATTTGGTGTCTCAGTGAAAGTGGTCCCTGGATTTGGTCTCTCAATGTAAGTGGGCCCTGGATTTGGTGTCACAGTGTAAGTGGTCCCCGCATTTGGTGTCTCAATGTAAGTTGTCCCCGCATTTGGTGTCTCAATGTAAGTTGTCCCTGGATCTGGTGTCACAGTGTAAGCACTCTCTGGAATTAGTGCAAAAGTGTAAGTGGTCCCTGGATTTGGTGTTTCAGTGTAAATGGTCTCTGGATTTGGTATCTCAGTGTAAGTTATCCCCACACAGAGCGGGTTCCTACATGAGGCAACCCATCCGGCGGTGCATGCTGGGTCAGGATATAAAGAGACTGCACATTGTTCCTCCTCTCGCTGCCTGGGGGAATGGGGCAGATACTTAAAGGGACAGTGACTCCCCTTTCACTGCGTATTTATGGTTAAAGGGACGGTCTTCTTTGTCTTGGAGTGTCAGAGGATTTGACTAACAGAGCTCCTATTAATGGGTCGGATTAGGGGTTAGGGAGAGAAACAACTATTGACAACATCAGTTTCACTCGACACATCATTTTTAATTTGGTGTCACAATATAAGTGGACAAAAATGAGAAGTCGCACAACACCAGGTTATAGTCCAACAGTTTTATTTGAAATTACGAGCTTTCGGAGCTCTGCTCCTTTGTCAGGTACAGTGAGGGAATACAAATCGGTTACAAAGTATATATAGACAGAGAACAATGTGTCTGCAGAGATACAATCCGTCAGGGAGGCATTACATCAAAGACACAGCAGAGTACAGCTAAGACTATAACCTGGTGTTGTGCGACTTCTCATTTTTGTCCACCCCAGTCCAACACCGGCATCTCCGCATCATGAACAATATAAGTGGTCCATGGATTTGGTGTCTCAATGTAAGGTGTCCCTGGATTTGGTGTCTCAATGTAAGTTGTCCCTGGATTTAGTGTCTCAGTGTAAGTGGGCCCTGGATTTGGTGTCTCGATGTAAGTGGTCCCTAGATTTAGTGTCTCAGTGTAAGTGGGCCCTGGATTTGGTGTCTCGATGTAAGTGGTCCCTAGATTTGGTGTCTCAGTGTAAGTAGTCTGCACATAGAGCGGGTTCCCAAGGCCCCGCCCTGCCCCTACACAGAGCGGGTCCCTGCGCATGGCCAACTGGGTTAGGATGTAAAGAGACCGCGCGCTGTTCCTCCTCCCACTGCCTGGGGGAATGGGCCAGATATTTAAAGGGACAGGGACTCCCCTTTCTCTTCCTATTTATAGTTAAAGGGACAGACCCGTTTATCTTGGAGTGTCGGCAGACTTCACTCACAGAGCTCCCATTAACAGTCGCTCCCTTCTGTACTGTGCAGTGATTGTAAACCTGTCTGTTTCAGTGACTTGAGCCTTTCTAAAATGTCTCACTGTTTTTTGATGATCCATTTGACTTGCTTGGTGAATATTGAAAGTCTTCAGAATTTTGCAGTGTGACGAAGGTTTCTTTTAAAGATGGAATAGCACTTTTTTCAAAATACTCTGTTCTTCTCCACCCCCTCCCCCGCCAAACTTTAGAACACTCTGCGCTACTGACTGGGAAGGTCCCAAGTTCTATCCTTAATCTGTGCTGATAGTTGACAAGGCAGCAGTTCAGGGTCTATGATTGGCCTCAGTACCACTGGGCTATCAAGAGTAAAAATCAGCCACTGCTCCTGCACTTGCTGCTGATACAGTGACCTCAACTGGGAAGTGTGTAGCTGTCAATTGAGGACAAAAGTGAGAAGTCGCACAACACCAGGTTATAGTCCAACAGTTTTATTTGAAATTACAAGCTTTCGGAGCGGCTGCTCCTTCGTCAGGTGAAGTCAGAATTGGACACGGCTGTGATGCCGACCACAGGAGAAATCCTGCTGACACTCACTGAGTCGGCTGACGGTGAGGCACTAGAGGTTAACTAATGTCTGTGGAATTGCACCCAGCCGGATTCAGCGCCTTCTGGAGAAAAAAAATCCCAGACGATGTAATAATGTTGTTTTTAAACAGTAAGGATGAAGGGAGAGTGTGTAGAATGGGGAATTTACAGCTTAGGAGGGACAAGAGGGGAAAGAATGTTTAAAATAATCTAGAATTGTCTGTTCTGAATTGCTATCCTGTATTTAAAGTAACAACTTGTGTAACCACCATTTGCAGAGTATTAGAAGGGGAGGATCTGCAGGACCTGAATATCACCGGCATTTGGAAAAAGAAGGAAAAAGCACCAATCACAGGACACGTGTTCTGTGTGTGGATCCACCTTCAACCAATCATCTAGACTGTCAGACTCGTGCACCCACCTGAATCAACAGTGTAAATGTGGGGACTGTGGAAACGGATTCAGTTGCCCGTCTGAGGTGGAAACTCATGGATACAGTCACACCAGGGAGAGGCCGTTCACCAGCTGAGTGCGGAAAGAGATTCACTCGCTCATCTCACCAACTGACAAACTCACTTGTTCGTAATGGGGAGAATCCGTTCATTGCTCTGTATGTGGAAAGGGATTCAATCGATCATCCCATTTACTGTCACACCAGCACAGGCACACTGAAGAGAGACAGTTTAGATACTTCACGTGTGGGAAGGGATTCACTCCGTTGTCCCACCTGTTGACACTCCAGAGTGTCCACATGGAGAACAGTTGCTTTAAATACTCTGACTGTGAGAAAAGCTTTCAAAGTTCAAAGCAGCTGATGCACGATCAGCGCATTGATACTGGAGAGAGGCTGTTTCAACATCCTGTGTGTGGGAAGAAATTCACCCCACCTGCTGAGACTCCAGTGAGTTCACAGGTGACTGCAGGGGTTTGGATTCTGTTATTAATCACATCCAGGACTGAACCACGGCAGAGTGTCCGTGCACTGGGGTTTCTGTGTGAATTATTGATGAATTTTCTCTCAATGGGATCACAGAAACTCATTCTCCATTCACTAATTGGGGCTTTCAATGTTCCCCAGCATGCCCCGCGGGGGAGAATGTGCCCCATTCACACTGGAGGAGACCAGTGCGCAGGCGCAGCTCCCGCCCGTAGCTGGAGCATGCGCAGTGTCACTGTGATCAGAGCCGGGCGGGTGCGGAAGCGCTGAATGGTCGGTGTCGCGATTTTTGCGCCGATTACGAATCAGCGGGGCGCAGGGAGATAACGCACCCGGCGGGTGGGCTTCATAAACACCTGGTGTAGGCCGCAAGCCCCGAATGAGAACCTACAGGTTCCGCGTTTGCAGCTCGGAGACTTTTTCCCGGGAAAAGGTTGGTTAACGGCGGCCATCTTTATAAAGAAAAGCTGAGGTTTTGTTCGTCTCCCCCTTGTTTCATCGAGCAGTACAGCGCATGCGCCGCCATCTTTGTAAAGGGACCAAATCCTGAGCGGGCGGGGCTTCAGGGTCCCAGTGAGTGAACTGAACCCAGCCAGAGTCAGCACCTTCAGGGGAGGAGAGGGAGGGGAACCAGTGAGTGTCGAACTGAACCCAGCCAGAGTCAGCACCTTCAGGGGAGGAGAGGGAGGGGAACCAGTGAGTGTATAACTGAACCCAGCCAGAGTCAGCACCTTCAGGAGAGGAGAACCAGTGAGTGTAGAACTGAACCCAGCCAGAGTCAGCACCTTCAGGGGAGGAGAGGGAGGGAAACCAGTGAGTGTCGAACTGAACCCAGCCAGAGTCAGCACCTTCAGGGGAGGAGAGGGAGGGGAACCAGTGAGTGTAGAACTGAACCCAGCCAGAGTCAGCACCTTCAGGAGAGGAGAGGGTGGGGAACTAGTGAGTGTGGAACTGAACCCAGCCAGAGTCAGCAGCTCCAGGGGAGGAGAGGGAGGGGAACCAGTGAATGCAGAACTGAACCCAGCCAGAGTTGGTGGTGAAAACAGGGAGAGGAGGACAAACAGCCTTGAGCCATGCGAGGTGTTTGGATTTTAGCACAGGGAGGAGAGACAATGTGTGGGACGGGGATTTACAGCTTTAGAGGAACAAGAGAGGAAAGAATGTTCCATGGAAACTAGAATTGTCTGTTCTGAATTTCTGTCATGTACTTACAGTGATGAGTTTTGTAAACTCCTTTTACAGGGTATTAGAAGGGGAGGATTTGCAGACGGGAAACTCAAACCAAACATCACGTCAAGATCTGACGGAGTCACTCGATTCATCAGGACCTGAATATCATCGGCCTTTGAATGTGGAAGGAGAAATGTTTGTCTGTTCTGCCTGTGGGAAAAGATTTCAAACATCAGTGTGACTGGAAAAGCACCGAGACACACACACCCGAGTGAGAGTGTTCCAGTGCACTGCCTGTGGAAAGAGCTTTAACCAGTTACACAGCCTGAAAACACATCACACCATTCAGAGCGGGGAGAAACCGTATACGTGTTCTGTGTGTGGACGAGGCTTCAACTGATCGTCCAACCTGGAGAGACACAAGGACACCCGCACCACGGAGAAACCGTGGAAATGTGGGGACTGTGAGAAAGGATTCATTTCCCCGTCCCAGCTGGAAATTCATCGGCGCAGTCACACCGGGGAGAGGCCGTTCTCCTGCTCTGAGTGTGGGAAGGGATTCACTAATTCCGCCCACCTTCTGAGACACCAGCGAGCTCATACTGGGGAGAGGCCGTTCACCTGCTCCGTGTGTGGGAAGGGATTCGCTAATTCATCCCACCTACTGACACACCAGCGAGTTCACACTGGGGAGAGGCCATTCACCTGCTCCGTGTGTGGGAAGGGATTCGCTAATTCATCCCACCTACTGATACACCAGCGAGTTCACACTGGGGAGAGGCCGTTCACCTGCTCCGTGTGTGGGAAGGGATTCACTCGGTCATCCAGCCTGCTGACACACCAGCGAGTTCACACTGAGGAGAGGCCGTTCACCTGCTCCGTGTGTGGGAAGGGATTCCCTGATTCATCCCACCTGCTGACACACCAGCGAGTTCACACTGGGGAGAGGCCGTTCACCTGCTCCGTGTGTGGGAAAGGATTCACTCAGTCATCCAGCCTGCTGACACACCAGCGAGTTCACACTGGGGAGAGACGGTTTATCTGCTCTCAATCTGGGAAGGGATTCACTGCGTTAGGGATTCACTGCGTTATCCAACCTGCTGACACACCAGCGAGTTCACACTGGAGAGAGGCCATTCACCTGCTCTGAGTGTGCGAAGGGATTCACTCAGTCATCCCACCTGCTGAGACACCAGCAAGTTCACACTGGGGAGAGACCGTTCACTTGCTCCGTGTGTGGAAAGGGATTCACTCGATCATCCCACCTGCTGAGACACCAGCAAGTTCACAAGTGACTGCAGGGGTTGGATTCTGATGTTATTGCTGCTGTTAATCACATCCCGGACTGAATCGTGTTCATTCTGACAGTTGGGGTTTGTTTCTGCTGATGTTAAGTCCTATAACTGGGCTGGAGTTTAATATTTTGATATTTCAAATAACACAGTGTGTCGATATTTGATGTCTCCAAGATAAGAGGAGACTAATTGATGTCCTGTTACCAACTGCTCCATTCTTGGGCCTTTTCTCCTCTCTAACTCGAGATTATTTCAGTTCTCGTACCTTCGGTTACTCTCATGGACAAGTCCCAGCTCCCCATACCTTCCAGAGTGCCTCTCCTAGCCTTGGTATCCAGGGAAGGTCTCGGTAACACGCCCGGGATCACTAAACACAAAACCCAGTCTGTTAATCACTTTCAGCTACTGGACTTAGCGTGTGTCCCACAGCATCTCTCTCACCTTCGATGTGTGAATAGAGCATCACGCCTGCAAACCTGCTTTCAATTTAAATTTGAATCCACTCAGCAAGTGTATTTAAAAAAAAATAATTACAAGTAAACAGATCACATCAAATAATTGGCAAAGGCTTAGAGTCAACAAGATGAACAAGTGAACACATCACGGCCCAATACCCCAGCTCTATATTCACAGGAGAAAGTCTGTTATCTAACTCCTCGAGTGGACAGAATAGAGAAAGATCCCAACTCTAAGAACATCTAGAATCTGTTGTAAATATCTTTCAAATCCTGACTGGTCCAATCTGTCGGTTTCCTTTCAATTGAAGTGAATGGAAGATGAGAGGGGTGTTGGCATATGGACCTCGGTTAATTCAGCTTCTGAAAGGTGTTCATGTTTAGTTCATTCGATATCGGGGAAATGTGGTTGGTATCATTAGAGAGAGAGAGATTTCACTGAGCAACAGCTGGTGTTTGCAACCAACTGGCCTTGGATATTTTCATCATAGAATGTTTCGATCAGAAATATGATGTTGGGATAAGAAAAGTCTGGAGACTAGTGGTTTGTGCTGCCCCAGGAAGGCCACAGTGTTTTTACCTGCTTCTAACGTTGTTGATGTGTGTTGAAGAAATGCAGACTTGTGTCTCTGGACTGTGCAGTAGCCAGAGACGACCATATTAGGCAATGCCAGCTCCAGTTTGATAAGAGGTTGATGGCAGAGCAAGAGATCCAGCAGTTTTAAGAATTTATCTCCCGTTATCTGCAGACATCGAATGTCGCAGCGTGCTGACAAAATTGGACTTAAGACTTTAACCTATTGGGTTCAATTATTGGGATCGATTGTTATAGAATTGAATTGTTATAGAATGGAAAAGTAGTGAAGTTATGCTAAACTTGTATCGAACCTTGGTTAGACCACACTTGGAGCACTGCGTACAATTCTGGTCACCATATTATAAAAAGGATATAGAGGCACTGGAGAGGGTGCAGAGAAGATTTACAAGGATGATACCAGAAATGAGAGGGTATACCTGTCAGGAAAGGATGGACAGGCTGGGTCTCTTTTCTCTTGAAAAAAGAAGGCTGAGGGGTGACCTAATAGAGGTCTTTAAAATGATGAAAGGTTTTGATAGAGTAGATACAGAGAGAGTGTTTCCACTTGTGGGGAAGAGCATAACTAGAGGCCATCAATATAAGATAGTCACCAAGAAATCCAATAGGGAATTCAGGAGAAACTTCTTTACCCAGAGAGTGGTGAGAATGTGGAACTCGCTACCACAGGGAGTGGTTGATGCGAATAGTATCGATGCATTTAAGGGGAGGCTAGACAAGCATATGAGGGAGAAGGGAATAGAGGGTTATGCTGATAGTTAGATGGGGAAAGACGGGAGGAGGCTCGAGTGGAGCATAAACGCCGGCATGGACTGGTTGGGCCGAATGGTGTGTTTCTGTGCCGTATATCCTGTGTAATCCTATTTTCCAAGACACATTGCTCGAAGGGGAGGATAAATGACTCGCATCCAAACGCAATTGTTACTTTTGTCTTCTTTGTAAAATCACAAAGTCTGGGCATAATTTGTTTGTGAAATTAAAATTGATTATATGGACCAGAAGTAATTGAATCAGGAAATGTATTTTATACTGATGTGTATTTTGAAATTGTACTTGGAACATCTCCTCATTAAAGATCACCCATTGTTCCGTTACAGTTTTTCCTGTCAGTCTTTGGTTCCATTTGACCCTGGCTAGATCCTTTCGCATCCCATTGAAGTTAGCCCTATTCCAGTTTAGAAGTTCCACTCTAGGTTGTTCCTTGCTCCTCTCCATTGCTAATCTAAATCTTATGATATGATTATCACTCGTACCCAAGTGTTCTCCCACAGACAGTCGGTCGACCTGGCCCACCTCATTCCCCAGCACCAGATCCAGCAATGCCTCCTTCCTAGTTGGGCCAAGAACATACTGTTATTGGAAATTCTCCTGAACACATTTCAGAAATTCCTCCCCCTCCTTTCTCTTTACCCCAGCATTATCCCAATCGATATTTGGATAATTAAAGTTCCCCAATATCACCACTGTATAGCTCTTGCATATCTCTGCGATTTCCCTGCAGATTTGCTCCTCTACCTCCCTCTCACTATTTGGAGGCCTGTAGAATATCCCCAATAGCATGATCACACCCTTTTTGCTCCTCAACTCTAACCAAATGGATTCTGTCCTTGTCCCCTCAAGAACATCCTCCCTTTCCAACACTACAATGTCTTCCTTAATCAGCACTGCCACCCCACCTCCCTTTTTTCCTTCCCTATCCTTTCTGAACACTTTGTACCCTTGAATATTAAGTGCCCAGTCCTCACCGTTTTTAAGCCATGTTTCCGTTATTGCCACAACATCATATTGCCGCACGGCTAATTGTGCTTGTAGCTCACCAACCTTATTCACCACACTTTGTGCGTTTACGTACATGAATTCTAAACCCATTTTTGAATTTTTCGTAGACTTTCTTAGTCTGCTCCTATCTAATATGGTAATACTTCCGCCTCTGGTACACGGTGTGTTTTTGCTGATCTTAATAACCCCTATACCTGGGCTGGAGATTAATATTCTGTATCAATATTGAATAAAGCAGCTTTGTTTCAAACTCAGTGTATTGAATATTTGATTTCTCCATGATCAGAGGAGACTAATTGATGTTCTGTTACCCACTGTTCCATTGTTGGGCTTTTCTTACTCTTGATTATATCACTTCTCACCGAGTTCACCTTCTACCACATCGAACCCCAAGCTGGTTCCGTTTGACTACATGGCTTGTGGGTGTCATAGACTGAACTACAGTGTCTCACTTTATACTCATCTGAAATTCCTTTCAACCAACCCTTGAAAGAACTCTCTTGCTTCAGATTTGAAAGCAGTTATTGTGTGCATGGTTTAACACTTCTTGGATCCGGTTAGTCCAACTCCTCCACAGGTACTGCATGTGACAGCCTTTGGAATGTTCTGATCTTTGTCATTGTCTTTGCTGATTGTGATGGTGCCCTTGATTTAATCTCCTGGAACTAACGCACCGTGCATTATTTCCTGCATCGAGATCATTGTTTTAAATACTGAGCTTGAGCACAGAGCTTGGAGACAGAGCCGGGAGATTCGCAAACGCAGTGATTCACAAGCAGAGTGGGCGCAGGAATTGGGGGAGAGGAAGAAGGCGGTGGAGACGTCTGACTGAAAAGGAGGAGTGGAGCCACAGAACCCAAGTTAATAGGCACGAGAGCGGAGCTGTGGGACAGCGAGAGGAGCGGCCACAGATAAAGACAGGCCCAAGAGCCCGGAGGGAGCGCCAGTGTCAGGGAGCGAGGTAAGTGATCTCAGCACAAGGGAAGGAGCAGATTGGGGAGGGATCGTTCTTAAGTCTCGAGTTTATTTCTGTTAAGTTATTTAAAAAAAGAAGTTAGTTAATAGTCGAATAATTAAAAGCACAGCAGGGCAACTGGGTCCAGTGGATGCACATCCTGTGCCTTTCCACCATCTACAAGGCACAAGTCAGGAGTGTGATGGAATACTCTCCACTTGTCTGCTTGAGTGCAGCTCCAACAACACTCGAGAAGCTCGACACCATCCAGGACAAAGCAGCCCGCTTGATTGGCACCTCATCCACCACCTTAAACATTCACTCCCTCCACCACCGGCGTACCGTGGCTGCAGTGTGTACCATCTACAAGATGCACTGCAGCAACTCGCCAAGGCTTCTTCGGCAGCACCTCCCAAACCCGCGACCTCTTCCACCTAGAAGGACAAGGGCAGCAGGCGCATGGAAACACCACCACCTCCACGTTCCCCTCCAAGCCACACACCATCCTGACTTAGAAGGATATCGCCGATCCTTCATCGTCGCTGGGTCAAAATCCTGGAACTCCCTCCCTAACAGCACTGTGGGAGTACCTTCCCCACACGGACTGCAGCGGTTCAAGAAGGCGGCTCACCACCACCTTCTCAAGGGGCAATTAGGGATGGGCAATAAATGCTGGCCTTGCCAGTGACTCCCACATCCCATAAACGAATAAAAAATAATTGTGGGAACTCCAGGACGCTTCCCGTGTCCTGGACAACCACGTGTGCAGGAGGTGTGGTCAGCTGGAGGAGCTCGAGCTCCGGGTTTCGGAGCTTGAGCAGCAGCTGGCGTCACTGCGGAGCATCCGCGAGGCTGAGAGCTCCGTGGACAGCACGTTTCAGGAGGTGGTCACCCCGCAGCTAATGAGTGCGCAGGCAGAGAGGGAATGGGTGACTGCCAGACAGAAGAGGAGGACCAGGCAGGTAGTGCAGGAGTCCCCGGAGTGCATCTCGCTCTCCAACCAGTATTCTGTGCTGAGTACTGGTGAGGGTGATGGTTCCTCTGGGGAGTACAGCCAGAGCCAAGTCCATGGCACCACGGGTGGCTCAGCTGCACAGGGGTGGAGGAGGAAGACAGGGAAAGCAATAGTGGGAGGGGATTCAATAGTTAGGGGAGCAGACAGGCGTTTCTGCAGCTGCAGACCTGACTCCAGGATGGTATGTTGCCTCCCTGGTGCCAGGGTTAAGGATGTCACTGAGTGGCTGCAGGACACTCTGAGGGGGGAGTGTGAACAGCCAGAGGTCGTTGTCCATATCGGTCCCAACAACGTAGGTAGAAAGAGGGATGAGGTCCTGCAGACAGATTTTAGGGAGCTGGGAAAGAGATTAAAAAGCAGGACCTCAAAGGTAGTAATCTCTGGATTACTCCCGGTGCCACGCGCGAGTGAGTATAGAAATAGGAGGATAGAGCAGATGAATGTGTGGCTGGAGAGATGGTGCAGGAGGGAGGGCTTCAGATTCCCGGGGAATTGGGGCCGGTTCTGGGGGAGGTTGGACCTGTACAGGCCGGTCGGGTTGCACCTCAACAGAGCCGGTACCAATATCCTCGCGGGGAAGTTCGCTAGTGCTGTTGGGGAGGGTTTAAATTAAGTTGGCAGGGGGATGGGCACCAGGATGTAACATTAGAAAGGGGAAATAAAGTGCTCAAAGGATTGGGAGAGGCAGAGAGCACTACAGTAAGAAATAGTAAGGTGGGGTGAAACTAAGAGAGAATACAGGATGGTCTAAGATGGGTTTACAGTGTATGTGTGTGAACGCACGAAGCGTAGTAAACAAGGTAAGTGAGCTGCAGGCACAAATAGCCACATGGGAATATGATGTTGTGGCAATAACTGAGACCTGGCTCAAAAAAGGGCAGGATTGGGTATTAAATATTCCTGGTTATAAAGTGTTCAGGAAAGATAAGGAAGGAAAGATAGGAGGTGGTGTGGCAGTATTGGTCAAGGAGAATGTTACAGTGCTGGAGAGGGAGGATGTCCTGGAGGGGTCAAGGACAGAATCTATACGGCTAGAGTTAAGAAATAATAGAGGTGCCATTACACTACTAGGTGTATTCTATAGACCACCAACTAGTGGGAAAGATATGGAGGAGCAAATTTGCAGAGAAATTACAGAGAGGTGCAAGAACTATAGAGCAGTGATAATGGGGGACTTCAACTATCCTAATATAGACTGGGATCGTAATAGTGTTAAGGGCAGAGAAGGGGAAGAATTTCTGAAGTGTGTTCAGGAGAACTTTCTTGATCAGTACATTTCCGGCCCAATGAGGAACAAGGCATTGCTGGATCTGGTTCTCGGGAATGAGGTAGGTCAAGTGGAGCAAGTGTCAGTAGGTGAACATTTAGGGAACAGTGATCATAGTATCATAAGGTTTAGATTAGCTATGGAAAAGGACAGGGAGCAATCTAGAGTAAAAATGTTTAACTGGGGGAAGGCCAATTTCAGTGGGATGAGAACGGATCTGGCCCGGGTAAACTGGAATCAAAGATTAGCAGGCAAAACTGTAATGGAACAATGGGCTGCCTTTAAAGAGGAAATAGTTCAGGTACAGTTGAGGTACATTCCCACAAGGGGGAAAGGCAGGGCAACTAAAGTCAGGGCTCCCTGGATGACGAAAGAGAGAGAGAGTATGATGAAGCAGAAAAAGAGCGCGTATGACAGATGTCAGGTTGCAAATACATCCGAGAATCAGGCTATATATAGAAAGGTCAGAGGAGAAGTGAAAAAGAAAATAAGAGGGGCAAAGAGAGGGTATGAGAATAGAATGGCAGCTAACATAAAAGGTAATCCAAAAGTCTTCTATAGGCATATAAATAGTAAACAGGTAGTAAGAGGAGGGGTGGGCCGATTAGGGACCATAAAGGAGACCTATGCATGGAGGCAGAGGGTATGGCTGAGGAACTAAACGAGTACTTTGCATCTGTCTTCACCAAGGAAGAGGGTCCTGCCATAGACATAGTAAAGGAGGAGGTAGTGGAGATACTGGATGGGATAAAAATTGATAAAGAGGAGGTATTAGAAAGACTGGCTGTACTTAAAGTAGATAAATCACCAGGAGTGGATGGGATGCATCCTTGGATGCTGAAGAAGGTAAGGGTAAAAATTGCAGAGGTACTGGCCACAATCTTCCAATCCTCCTTGCATACGGGGGGTGGTGCCAGAGGACTGGAGAATTGCAAATGTTACACCCTTGTTCAAAAAAGGGTGTAAGGATAAACCCAGCAACTACTGACCAGTCAGTTTAACCTCGATGGTGGGGAATCTTTTAGAAACAGTAATCAGGGACAAAATTAATAGTCACTTGGATAGGTGTGGATTAATTAAGGAAAACCAGCACAGTTTTGTTAAAGGCAAATCGTGTCTAACCAACTTGATCAAGTTTTTTGATGAGGTAACAGAGAGGGTTGATGAGGGCAATGCGGTTGATGGGGTGTACATGGATTTCCAAAAGGCCTTTCATAAAGTGCCACATAATAGGCTAGCCAGCAAAGTTGAAGCCCATGGAATAAAAGGAACAGTGGCAGCATGGATATGAAATTGGCTAAGTGACAGGAAACAGAGAGCAGTGGTAAACGGTTGTTTTTCGGACTGGAGGGAGGTATACAGTGGTGTTCTCCAGGGGTCGGTTCTAGGGCCACTGCTTTTCTTGATATATATTAATGACTTGGACGTGGGTGTACAGAGCACAATTTCAAAATTTGCAGATGACACAAAACTTGGAAGTATAGTGAACAGTGAGGAGGAGAGTGATAGACTTCAGGAAGACATAAACAGGCTGGTGAAATGGGCAGACACGTGGCAGATGAAATTTAACACAGAAAAGTGTGAAGTGATACATTTTGGTGGAAAGAATGAGGAGAGGACATGTAAACTAAATGGTACAATCCTAAAGTGGGTGCACGAACAGAGAGACCTAGGGGTTTATATGCACAAATCCTTGAAGGTGGCAGGGCAGGTTGAGAAAGCAGTTAAAAAGGCTTACGGGACCCTGGACTTAATAAATAGATATATAGAGTACAAAAGTGTGGAAATGATGATGAAACACTGGTTCGGCCCCAACTGGAGTACTGTGTCCAATTCTGGGCACCACACTTCAGGAAGGATGTGAAGGCCTTAGAGAAGGTGCAGAAAAGATTTACAAGAATGATTCCAGGAATGAGGGACTTCAGTTACGTGGATAGACTGGAGAAGCTGGGGTTGTTCTCCTTGGAGCAGAGAAGGTTGAGAGGAGATTTGATAGAGGTGTTCAAAATCATGAGGTGTCTGGACAGAATAGAGAGAGAAACTGTTCCCATTGGTGGAAGGGTCGAGAACCAGAGGACACAGATTTAAGGTGATTGGCAGAAGAACCAAAGGTGACATGGGGAAAAACTTTTTACGCAGTGAGTGGTTATGATCGGGAATGCACTGCCTGAAAGGGTGGTGGAGGCAGATTCAATCGTGGCTTTCAAAAGGGAATTGGATGAGTACCTGAAGGACAAAAATTTGCAGGGCTACGAGGGAAGGGTGGGGGAGTGGGACTAGCTGAAGTGTTCTTGCAGAGAGCCGGCACGGGCTCAACGGGCCCGATGGCCACCTTCTGTGCTGTAACCATTCTATGATTCTACCAACACGTTAAACCTTCATAGAATAATTACCAGTCATTTTTAGACTGGAAACTTAACCCTGCCGTTTCACTTTCAGTCAGGAACAGATCGCAGTTTGACACCAATCTCTGATTTGACAGCACGTTTCCAGCATTCACCGTTGTTCTTCCTGACTCTAAACACAGTTGTAAAGGAGCCTTCTGTTCTGTGCCCAGGAGCTGTGACCCAAGGAAGAGAGCGGCTGGGACACATTCCTTACAGGCCTCAAGATTAACCTGCACGGGGACATTGCTGTCAGTGAAGAGAGACGAGAAAGACCAAAGTGCCGTTTGCCCCTCTCAGTGTGGCCCTGAAGGACTGTGTCCAGGCTGTAGTTCTGTTCCCACCGTACGATCCTCCCCCCAGATTGTCCTTTCTGAGCTCCAGCCAGGTGATGCTAAACACTCAGGTGGGAACGACAAAAATCCACAACAATGTGTTTAAAGCAAAGCTGATTTATTTGATCTATATCCAGAATATTAAACTCCAGCCCAGTTACAGGGGTTATTAACATCAGCAGAAACAAACCCCAGCTGTCAGTGTGAACACGATTCAGTCCGGGATGTGATTAACAGCAGCAATAACAGCAGAATCCAACCTCTGCAGTCACTTGTGAACTCGCTGGTGTGTCAGCAGGCTGGATGACCGAGTGAATCCCTTCCCACACACGGAGCAGGTGAACGGCCTCTCCCCAGTGTGAACTCGCTGGTGTTCCAGCAGATCCTTTTTGCTTTTAAATCTCTTCTCACAGTCAGAACATTTAAAAGGTCTCTTAGCAGTGTGAACTCGCTGGTGTATCAGTAGGTGGGATGACTGAGTGAATCCCTTCCCACACTCAGAGCAGGTGAACGGCCTCTCCCCGGTGTGAGTGCGCTGGTGTACAGTGAGGTGAGATGATTGCCTGAACCCTGTCCCGCAGTGAGAGCACCTGAACGGTCTCTCGTCAGTGTGAACACGTTGATGACACATCAGTTCCCCGGAACATTTAAAGCACTTCCCGCAGTCCGGGCATTTAAAAGGTTTGTCGTCAGTGTGAACTCGCTGGTGCTGCAGCAGGTGGGATGACTGAGTGAATCCCTTCCCACACTCAGAGCAGGTGAACGGCCTCTCCCCAGTGTGAACTCGTTGGTGAGTCAGCAGGGTGGATAAACGCCTGAATCTCTTCCCACACTGGGAGCAGGTGAATGGCCGTTCCCCAGTGTGAACTCGCTGGTGCTGCAGCAGATTGCATGACTGAGTGAATCCCTTCCCACACTCGGAGCAGGTGAACGGCCTTTCCCCGGTGTGAATTCGCTGGTGTGTCAGCAGGGTGGATGACTTAGTGAATCCCTTCCCACACTCGGAGCAGGTGAACGGCCTTTCCCCGGTGTGAACTCGCTGGTGTGTCAGCAGGTCATATGACTGAGTGAATCTCTTCCCACACTCGGAGCAGGTGAACGGCCTCTCCCCGGTGTGACTGCGCTTGTGTCTCGACAGGCCAGAGGATCGGCTGAAGCCTTGTCCACACACAGAACACGTGTACGGTTTCTCCCCGCTCTGAACGGTGCTTTCTGCTTCCATGCTCAAAGGTCCTGATGAATCGAGTGACTCTGTCAGATCTTGAAGTGATGTTTGGTTTGAGCTTCCTGTCTGCAAATCCTCCCCTTCTAACACCCTGTAAAATGAATTTGAAACAGGAAAAAGGGAGGGTGAGAGAGAACCCACAAAAACACAAAGGCAGGTTGTGAAATTGAGCTGAATGAATTTGGGAATTTGTGGGGCCGGCACTAGAAAAAAGTGACCATGAAAGCTGCCGGATTGTCGTAAAAACCCAACTGGTTCACTAATGTCCTTCAGGGAAGGGAACCCGCCACCCGGTCTGGGCCTACACAAGACTCTGGCCTCTATGGGAGGAGAGAGAGCGAGGTGGGAGGGGGAGGAGTGAAGGAGTGACTTTATACATCTGTAACTCGACTAGAACTTTGACAGCACCTCCCAAACACGCGACCTCCACCACCTAGAAGGACAAGGGCAGCAGGTGCATGGGAACACCATCACCTCCCAGTTCCCCTCCAAGTCACACACTATCCTGACTTGGACATATATCGCCGTTCCTACATCATCGCTGGGTGAAAATCCTGGAACTCCTCACCTAACAGCATTCTGAGAGTACCTTCACTACACGGACTGCAGAGGTTCAAGAAGAAGGCCCAGCATCACCTTCTGAACGGGCAACTGGGGACTGGCAATATATGCTGGCCTTGCTAGTGACACCCACATCGAATGAATTTAAAAATCTGTATATATAAAATGGATTGAAAGCCTCTACAGAAATACTTGATCCTAAAACGATAATCTTTTACACTGTACGGACAGTGTCTGTTTAGTAACTTAATCTCCCCTAGAATCCACCTCCCTTCACAGTCCCACATTGGAAATTGTTGGGTCCCACTGGGCTCAGAAGTACTGGGGGTTAAACCCAGCAGCTTCTCCCCCCTCTCCACTCCAGCTCAAACTGATGCAACAAGAAAGCCCTACACAGGAGTCCAGGGGCCGAGTTCCACATCCACCGCCCACCCTGATGCTAACCGGCTCTGAATTGCTCCCTCTGCTGTATAAATGCAAGTTGTTGTGTTTCTTGTCTGGGGGAGGTGCTGCACCCTGGGGTTAATGGTGCCGGGGTCCTGGCCGCACGTCCGCCGGCTCTGACTCGGGGCCTGAGACCCGCACTCGGTGTTGCTGAGGGATTCTCACCCTGGGACTGTACATGGGGATTCTAACCCTGGGACTGTACATGGGGATTCGAACCCTGGGACTGTACATGGGGATTCTAACCCTGGGACTGTACATGGGGATTCTAACCCTGGGACTGTACATGGGGATTCTAACCCTGGGACTGTACATGGGGATTCTAACCCTGGGACTGTACTTGGGGATTCGAACCCTGGGACTGTACATGGGGATTCCCACCCTGGGACTGTACATGGGGATTCTAACCCTGGGACTGTACATGGGGATTCTAACCCTGGGACTGTACATGGGGATTCTAACCCTGGGACTGTACATGGGGATTCTAACCCTGGGACTGTACATGGGGATTCTAACCCTGGGACTGTACATGGGGATTCCAACCCTGGGACTGTACATGGGGATTCTAACCCTGGCACTGTACATGGGGATTCCAACCCTGGGACTGTGCACTGGGATTCCAACCCTGGGACTGTACATGGGGATTCCAACCCTGGGACTGTACATGGGGATTCTAACCCTGGGACTGTACATGGGGATTCTAACCCTGGGACTGTACATGGGGATTCTAACCCTGGGACTGTACATGGGGATTCTAACCCTGGGACTGTACATGGGGATTCCAACCCTGGGACTGTACATGGGGATTCCAACCCTGGGACTGTACATGGGGATTCCAACCCTGGGACTGTACATGGGGATTCTAACCCTGGGACTGTACATGGGGATTCTAACCCTGGGACTGTACATGGGGATTCCTACCCTGGGACTGTACAAGGGGGGCCCAGCTCTGGGACTGTACATGGGGATTCCAGCCCTGGGACTGTACATGGGGATTCTAACCCTGGGACTGTACCTGGGGATTCTAACCCTGGGACTGTACATGGGGATTCTAATACGATAGCAAAATACTGCGGATGCTGGAAATCTGAAATAACAACAGGAAACGCTGGAAAAACTCAGCAGGCCAGGCAGCATCCGTGGAGAGAGAAAGAGAGTTAACGTTTCAGGTCGATGACCTTTCGTCAGAACTGTGAAGAGCCGGAAATCAAATAGATTTAAGGCCAGAGTAAAGCTGGGAAAAGGGGGAGGGGATAAAAGAACAAAGGGGGAGATGAAGAGACATTAAGAGACATTAAGAGATATGCAAGGCTAGAGGTGGTGTTAATGTGACAGATTAAGGCTGAAAGAAGTGTGAAATCCACTGGCAGAATGAAGGACAGCTGCCAGCTTCTAGGAGGAAAAAAAAGGTGGGGGGGGCAAATAAAAGGATGGAAAAAATAAAATATAAATGTGATTGGAGCTGAGGTTATGATCTAAAATTGTTGAACTCGATATTGAGTCCAGAGGGCTGTAGCGTGCCTAAACGAAAGATGAGGTGCTGTTCCTCGAGCTTACGCTGCGCTTCCGTGGAACAGTGTAATAGGCCGAGGACGGTGAGGTCAGAGTGGGAGTGAAGCGGTGAATTAAAGTGACAGGCCACCGGGAGCTCGGGGTCCCCCTTACGGACTGAACGGAGGTGTTCCGCAAAGCGGTCACCCAATCTGCGTTTGGTCTCCCCAATGTAGAGGAGACCACATCGTGAGCAGCGAATACAGTATACTAAATTGCAGGAAGTACAAGTAAATCGCTGTTTCACCTGGAAGGGGTGTTTGGGGCCCTGGACAGTGGGAAGAGGGGAGGTGTAAGGGCATGTGTTGCATCTCCTGCGCGTGCACAGGAAGGTGCCGGGCGAAGGGGAAGGGGTGCTGGGGGTGGTAGAGGAGTGGACTAGGGTGTCGCGGAGGGAGCGGTCCCTGCGGAATGCTGAAAGGGGAGGTGAGGGGAAGATGTGTTTGGTGGTGGGATCACGCTGGAGGTGGCGGAAATGGCGGAGGATGATCCGTTGAATGTGGAGGCTGGTGGGGTGAAAGGTGAGGACAAGGGGAACCCTATCGTGGTTCCGGGAGGGAGGGGCAGGGGTGAGGGCAGAAGTGCGGGAGATAGAACGGACACGGTCGAGGGCCGTGTCGACCACGGTAGAGGGGAATCCTCGGTTGAGGAAAAAGGAAGACATGTCGGAAGCACTGGTATGGAAGGTGGCATCATCAGAGCAGATGCGGCGGAGACGGAGAAACTGGGAGAATGGAATAGAGTCCTTACAGGAGGCGGGGTGGGAGGAAGTGTAGTCCAGGTAGCTGTGGGAGTCAGTGGGCTTGTAGTGAATGTTAGTCAATAACCTATCCCCAGAGATGGAGATGGAGAAGTCGAGGAAGGGAAGGGAAGAGTCGGAGATGGACCATGTGAAGGTGAGGGAAGGGTGGAAATTGGAAGCATAGTGAATGAAATGTTCTAGTTCAGGGCGAGAGCAGGAGACGGCACCGATACAGTCATCAATGTACCGTAAAAAGAGGTGAGGGAGGGGACCCGAGTAGGACTGGAACAAAGAGTGTTCCACATATCCCACGAAAAGGCAGGCATAGCTAGGACCCATGCGGGTACCCATAGCAACACCTTTAATTTGGAGGAAATGGGTAGAGTCAAAGGAGAAGTTGTTCAATGTGAGAACAAGTTCAGCCAGGCGGAGGAGGGTGGTGGTGGATGGGGACTGGTTGGGCCTCTGTTCAAGGAAGAAGCGGCGCGCCCTCAGGCCATCCTGGTGGGGAATGGAGGTGTAGAGGGATTGTACGTCCATAGTGAAGAGGAGACGGTTGGGGCCGGGAAACTGGAAACTGTTAAAATGGCGGAGGGCATCGGAAGAGTCGCGGATGTAGGTGGGAAGAGACTGGACAAGGGGAGAAAAAATAGAGTCGAGATAGGAAGAGATAAGTTCCGTGGGGCAAGAACAGGCTGAAACGATGGGTCTACCGGGGCAGTCCTGTTTGTGGATCTTGGGAAGGAGGTAGAAGCGGGCTGTGCGCGGTAGGGGAACTATGAGGTTGGCGGCCGTGGGGGAAAGATCTCCAGAGGAGATGAGGTCAGTGACGGTCTTGGACACGGTGGCTTGATGTTCAGTAGTGGGGTCATGGTCCAGGTGGAGGTAGGAGGAAGTGTCAGAGAGTTGGCGTTCAACTTCCGCTAGGTAGAGGTCGGTTCGCCAAACAACAACAGCGCCACCCTTGTCAGCAGGTTTAATGACAATGTCAGGGTTGGATCGGAGAGAATGGAGTGCTGCAAGTTCAGAGGGAGGTAGGTTGGAGTGAGTGAGGGGAGCAGAGAAATTGAGCTGGCCGATGTCACGGCGGCAGTTAGCAATGAAAAGATCTAGAGAGGGTAAGAGGCCAGAGGGAGGGGTCCAGGTGGAACGAGAATTCTGAAAGCGGGAGAAAGGGTCAGCCGTGCGGGGGGAAGACTCCTGGCCAGAGAAGTGGGCACGGAGACGGAGGCGGCGGAAAAAGAGCTCAGCATCGTGCCGAGCTCGAAATTCATTGAGATGGGGGCGTAAGGGGATGAAGGTCAGGCCTTTGCTGAGGACTGATCGTTCGGAGTCAGAGAGGGGAAGGTCAGAGGGGATAGTGAAAACGCGGCAGGGGGTGAGATTGGGAGAAGGGGGGTCAGAGGAAAGTGAAGGGGAAGAAGGTTCCGGAGGGGCGTTAGTGTCCGAGAGTTGTTGAAGCTTGCGATCCTTGACATCGGAAAGGAAGAAGAAAAGTTTTTTGTTGAAGCGTCGGATGAGTCTAAGGATGAAATGGAACTGTGGACCCGGACAGCTTTGAGATAGAGTGCGTCGGTGCTGCTGAAGAGAGAGGTCGAGAGTGTTCATGTGGCGCCGCATGGCGTTGAGCGTGGATCTCAAGATGCGGCGAGAGCAGTAGTTCGAGGAACGATGAATATCTTGGAGATATTTATAATCCTGGGTTGATCCGAAACACGAAGGGTGGAAGTTTAGTTGGAATCCACGTGAATCCACCCCTGCTCCCATTTTTCATGCTGTATGATTTTGCCATCCCCATTTGCAACATTTTATCTTTCCTGCCTCTTACAAAAGCACAGATTGTTCCTTCAATTCCTTCCTCCCGCCTCTGCACCTGTTTAATATTTGTTACATCTCCAGCTTTTTCCAGTTCTGATGAACGGTCCCAGACCTGAAACGTTAACTCTGTTTCTCTCTTCACAGATGCTGCCTGACCTGCTGAGTATCTCCAGCATTTTCTGTTTTTATTCCAGCTCTGGGGCTCTTCTGTTACAATTGTGTGGGATGTTAATCGTATGCTCTGCTTTTACCAGCGCCTTCAGGAGAGATGGTGAGAAATCCGAAGTGTGGAGAGTCTGAATCAAATAACTGAGTCAATGATTTACTCTCCTGGGCACTAGGACCCGGTTGGGAACAGACACTGAAGCCCCGCCCACTCTTTGTTCCTGCCCAAGATGTCTGCGCATGCGCTTTGCTACTCACTGAATCAAGCTGGCGGCCGTTATCCTGGGCCTGTGACCGGGATAAGCCCCGAAGCTGCAAACTCGGGATCCTCAGGTTATTATTCAGAGCTTGCGACCTGCACCAGTTATTTATAAAGCCTTCCTGCCCACCCGACGGTCGATTACTCCGCTCCGTCCGGCCGCTTCACTAAATTTATTGGGAGCTCGTGTCGCTGCCTCGCGACTTGGCGCTTACACGCACCGCGCATGCTCCAAACAGAGGCGGGTCCAGCGCCTGCGCACTGGGCTCCTGTAGTCTGGGTGCGGCACATTCTCCCCCGCGGGGAATGCTGGGTAAAAGCCCTGCCATTGAAAGGCCACATTCGTGAATGGAAAAGGATTTATTGGGTTTGCATTGAGCACTGAACAATGTTCATTGCTCACGGTGGCTAACACAACCCCAGCCCGCCCCAAGGACAAAATCCAGCCCAGGCTGCAAGATTCTCAGTTCAGTTTGGTGCTGTGTGAACGGGTGAGCTTCGCACCCCGGCTGCTCGCGGGGAATGCCGGTGCAAAGGGCCCGGTGCAGAAGGCCCGGGGAGGAAAGGCTGTGAGATTTTCAACTCGGCTTAACTCAGTGCTGTGTGAGCGGGCTGCTCCACATTCCGGCTGCTCACGGGGAATGCCGGTGTGGAGGGCCCGGTGCAGAAGGCCCAAGGTGGAAGACCCGGAGGAGAGTGGCCTGGGCGGGAGGCCCAGCACGGAGAACCCCAGGCGGGGGGCCCAGGGCGGGGCGGCTGGTCGGCAGAGGTGGAGTCGGGAGATGCGGTTGGTGAGCATTGCTGCACTGGTTCTGAAAGTTGCAGAATGGTTTCGGGCCTGAATGAGTTCCAGCGGCCCAGCATCTGCTCTGCCTGGCGGCAGCTGTGAGGATTTTTCTTGGTCATGGGACCGGTTTATGCGTCGCCATATTGGAGGAGGAAAGACAAATTGTTTCCATCTGTAATGGGGCGCGTGAGCGGTTACAAGATGGAAAATGTGAATGGTTAAAAGACGGAAAATAAAAGGAAATTAAAAGACAAAGCAAAGTAATATCAGTAAGGAATGATGAGTATTCTTTGATGGTTGGGTCCTGTGAGCGATAACAGCAAGCAGAAGAAGATTTGAGTGTTCGGTCTTTTTTATGGGATTTCAGGAAGTGGATGGATGGCTTTTTCCGTGGAAGGGCTGAAGACTGTGGACAAGGACTATGACTTTACATGGTTCGACAACATCAAATGATATTCGTTAATGGATTGCCAATAGGACTGGCGTAGAACTGGTATTTAATTGTTTTGTTGGGAAGGTTTCAGGTTTTCTGTTTGAAAGCAGTTTACTTGAAGCTTAATTGATTTTCTGATAAGGATTGTGGGAATTTGCACATGGTGATGTATTGGTGGTTATGTAGGAATTTACTTTGGGTTATTGTCTAGTGTTGGTGTGTTTGAAAAGATAAAGTAAATTAATATTGGTAATTTATTGAACGAACGGACGCTCGAGTGAACGAACGGACGAACGATTCGAACAAACGCATTCATGCATATTGGAACTTACACTCGATCAAACGAATGATCACTTGTGCAGTGATAGAACGAACGATTCGAGCGAACGCACGCAGGTGCGCACTTAGACAAATGATACGCACGCACGCATTCATACATACATATTGGAACTTACGCTCGATCGAATGAACGAACGCTTGAATGAGCGAACGAACAATTGAATGAATGATCGAATGATCAAACGAACAATGCCAGTAGGACTGGCGTAAAACGGGTTTTTTCTTGGTTTATTGGAATAAATGTTATCTGTAGCATTTAATTGGATTATGATGGTGCTATGTGTTTGTACACTGGTGTTGAAATGGTTTTTGTTTTATGTGGAGTTAACTTTGAGATTTATTTTAAATCTAAAAAGTTGTGTGGTATTGTTTAAGGGTATTTGTACTGTAAACATTATTGATTATTTGTAAAATTAATCATTGCATTTATATTAACTATAAGGCTGTTTTTAAGGCTTTATTTTTTACTGTGATGGATGAATGTAATGGATTTACTATGTAATGGATTTACTATGTAATTGATGAGTTGTACAGGTATTATTGTTTTTGAATAAAAATATTTGAACCATGTTCATCGAAAAAAAAAGAGGGTTCCCATTAACAGTTGCTCCCTTCTGTACAGTGATTGTAAAGCTGTCTATTTCAGTGACTTGAGCCTTTCTACAATGTCTCACTGTTTTTTGACGATCCATTTAACTTGCTTGGTTAATTTTCAAAGATTTCAGAATTTTGCAGTGTGACAAAGCTTTCCTTTAAAGATGGAATAGCATTTGTTTCAAAATATTCTGTTCTAACCCTCTCCCCCACCCCACCACCTCCCGCACTTCAAAACACTCTGCACTACTGACTGGGAAGGCAACCAAGTTCTATCCTTAATCTGGTCTGTTAGTTGCTCTCAGCCAAGGCAGCAGTTCAGGGGTTATAATTGGCCTCAGTACCACTGGGCTAAGTGTAAAAATCAGCCAGTGCCCCTGCTCTTGATGGCGATCCAGTGACCTCAACTGGGAAGTGTATGGATGTCAATTGAGGGCAGGATTGGACTCGACTGTGATGCCTACCGCAGTGGAAATCCTGCTGAGAATCACTGAGTCGGCTGACGGTGAGGCACTAGAGGTTAACTAATGTCTGTGGAATTGCACCCAGCCAGATTCAGAAACTTCTGGAGAAAAGGAGAGAAACAGAATCCCAGATTGAGTGTTGAATGTTGATTTTAGACAGTAAGGATGGAGGGAGAGTGTGTAGAATGGCGAATTTGCAGTTTAGGAGGAACAGGAGGAGCCAGAATGTTCTATAGAATCTAGAATTGTCTGAACTAAATTTCTATCCTGTATTTAAAGTAACAGCACGGTATTAGTAGGGGAGGATCTGCAGTGGGGAAACTCAAGCCAAACATCGTTTCAAGATCCGACAGAGTCACTCGATTCATCAGGATCTGAATATCATCAGCCTTTGGATATTGAAGGAAAAAGCACCAATCACAGCGGGGAGAAACAGGACACGTGTTCTGTGGGTGGATCCACCTTTAATGAATTGTCTCGCCTGTGAGACTCGTGCACCCACCTGAATCAACGGTGTAAATGTGGGGTCTGTAGGATCACATTCAGTTGCCCGTCTGAGGTGGTACATCATGGATACAATCACACCGGGGAGAGGCTGTTCACCAACTGAGCATGGAAACAGATTCACTCACTCATCTCACCAACTGACAAACTCACTTGCTCGCAATGGTGAGAAGCCGTTCATTGCTCTGTATGTGGAAAGGGATTCAATCAATCATCCCATTTACTGACACACCAGCACAGTCACACTGGAGAGAGACCGTTTAGATACTTCACGTGTGGGAAGGGATTCACTCCGTTGCCACACCTGTTGACACTCCAGAGTGTCCACATTGAGAACAGTTGCTTTAAATACTCTGACAGTGAGAAAAACTTTCAAAGTTCAAAGCAGCTGATGCACGATCAGCGCATTGATACTGGAGAGAGGCTGTTTCAATATCCTGTGTGTGGGAAGAAATTCACCCCACCTGCTGAGACTCCAGTGAGTTCACATGTGATTGCAGGGGTTTGGACTCTGTTATTAATCACATCCAGGACTGAACCATGGCAGAGTGCCCGTGTACTTGGGTTTCTGTGTAAATTATTGATGAATTTTCTCTCACTCGGATCACAGAAACTCATTCTCCATTCACTAATTGGGGCTTTCAATGGCGGGATGTTCCCCAGTAGCCAAACTTAGTGGGAGGATAGAAGATTGGGAAGTCTTCAAAAGACAGCAAAAAGTAACTAAAGGATTGATTAAGAAAGGGAAGATAGATTATGAAAATAAATTAGCAAAAAATATAAAAACAGATAGCAAGAGTTTCTATAGTTATATAAAAAGAAAAAGGGTGGCTAAGGCAAACGTAGGTCCCTTAGAGGATGAGACTGGGAAATTAATGGTGGGAAACATGGAAATGGCAAAAATGCTGAACAAATATTTTGTTTCAGTCTTTACGGTAGAGGACACTAAGAATATCCCAACACTGGACAAACAGGGGGCTCTAGGGGGGGAGGAGCTAAATACGATTAAAATCACTAAGGAATTGGTACTCAGTAAAATAATGGGACTCAAGGCGGATAAATCCCCTGGACCTGATGGCTTACATCCTAGGGTCTTGAGGGAAGTGGCAGTAGGGATTGTGGATGCTTTGGTAATAATTTTCCAAAATTCCCTGGACTCAGCAAAGGTCCCGGCAGATTGGAAAACTGCTAATGTAACACCCTTATTTAAAAAGGGTAGTAGGCAGAAGGCTGGAAATTATAGACCAGTTAGTCTAACATCTGTGGTGGGTAAAATTTTGGAGTCTATTATTAAGGAGACAGTAACGGAACATTTAGATAAACATAATTTAATAGGACATAGTCAGCATAGCTTTATGAAGGGGAAGTCATGTCTGACAAATTTGCTTGAGTTCTTTGAGGACATAACGTACAGGGTGGATAAAGGGGAACCAATGGACGTAGTGTATTTAGACTTCCAGAAGGCATTCGACAAGGTGCCACATAAAAGATTATTGCTCAAGATAAAAAATCACTGGATTGGGGGGAATATTCTGGCATGGGTGGAGGATTGGTTATCTAATAGGAAGCAGAGAGTTGGGATAAATGGTTCATTCTCGGACTGGCAACCAGTAGCCAGTGGTGTTCCACAGGGGTCGGTGCTGGGTCCCCAACTCTTTACAATCTATATTAACGATTTGGAGGAGGGGACAGAGTGTAACATATCAAAGTTTGCAGATGATACAAAGATGGGAGGGAAAGTAGAAAGTGAGGAGGACATAAAAAACCTACAAGGGGATATAGACAAGCTGGGTGAGTGGCCGGAGATTTGGCAGATGCAATACAATATTGGAAAATGTGAGGTTATGCACTTTGGCAGGAAAAATCAGAAAGCAAGTTATTATCTTAATGGCGAGAAACTGGAAAGTACTGCAGTACAAAGGGATCTGGGGGTCCTAGTGCAAGAAAATCAAAAAGTTAGTATGCAGGTGTAGCAGGTGATCAAGAAGGCCAACGGAATGTTGGCTTTTATTGCTAGGGGGACAGATTATAAAAACAGGGAGGTATTGCTGCAGTTATATAAGGTATTGGTAAGACCACATCTGGAATACTGCATACAGTTTTGGTGTCCATACTTAAGAAAAGACATAGTTGCTCTCGAGGCAGTGCAAAGAAGGTTCACTCGGTTGGTCCCCGGGATGAGGGGGTTGACATATGAGGAGAGGTTGAGTAGATTGGGACTCTACTCATTGGAGTTCAGAAGAGTGAGAGGCGATCTTATTGAAACATATAAGATTGTGAAAGGGCTTGATCGGGTGGATGCGGTAAGGATGTTCCCAAGGATGGGTGAAACTAGAACTAGGGGGCATAATCTTAGAATAAAGGGCTGCTCTTTCAAAACTGAGATGAGGAGAAACTTCTTCACTCAGAGGGTAGTAGGTCTGTGGAATTTGCTGCCCCAGGAAGCTGTGGAAGCTACATCATTAAATAAATTTAAAACAGAAATAGACAGTTTCCTAGAAGTAAAGGGAATTAGGGGTTACGGGGAGCGGGCAGGAAATTGGACATGAGGCTGAGTTCGGATCGGTCGAGGCCCTGTAGGTGGCGTTGCGGGCCCAGGGACTGAGTGGCCGGGTCCTGCTCCTACTTCTTGTGTTCTTTTGATTTGAGGTGAGGATCAGATCAGCCATGATCTTATTGAATGGCGGAGCAGGCTCGAAGGGCCGATTGGCCTACTCCTGCTCCTATTTCTTATGTTCTTATGCCCCGCGGGGGAGAATGTGTCCCATTCACACTGGAGGAGCCCAGTGCGCAGGCGCAGTGCCCGCCGGTATTTGGAGCATGCGCAGTGTAAGTGTGATCAGAGCCAGGCGAGGGCAGAGAACGGGCCGTTTTGGGAGACGCGGTTTTTGCGCCGATTAAGAATCAGCGGGGCGCAGAGAGGTAACGCACCCGGCGCGTGGACTTCATAAACACCTGGTGTAGGCCGCAAGCCCTGAATAAGAACCTACAGGTTCCCCGTTTGCAGCTCGGAGGCTTTTTCCCGGGAACAAGGCCTTGGTTAACGGTCGCCATCTTTGTAAAGGAAGGTTTTGCGTTTGTGAGCCGCCATCTTACTTCATCGAGTAGTAGAACGCATGCGCAGCCATCTTTGTAAAGGAATCACTCGTGGGCGATGCTTCAGGGTCCCAGTGAGTGAACTGAACCCAGCCAGAGTCAGCACCTTCAGGGGAGGAGAGGGAGGGGAACCAGTGAGTGTAGAACTGAACCCAGCCAGAGTCAGCACCTTCAGGGGAGGAGAGGAGAGGGGAACCAGTGACTGTAGAACTGAACCCAGCCAGAGTCAGCACCTTCAGGAGAGGAGAGGGAGGGGAACCAGTGAGTGAACTGAACCCAGCCAGAGTCAGCACCTTCAGGGGAGGAGAAGGAAAATGTGTTGGAGATGGTGCGATGGGTTTGGATTTCAGCACAGGGAGGAGGGACAATGTGTGGGACGGAGATTTACAGCTTTGGGGGAACAAGAGAGGAAAGAATGTTCCATAGAAACTAGAATTGTCTGTTCTGAATTTCTATCCTCTACTTAGTGATGTCTTTTGTAAACTCCTTTTACAGGCTGTGAGAAGGGGAGGATTTACAGACCGGAAACTCAAACCAAACATAATTTCAAGATCTGACGGAGTCACTCCATTCATCAAGACCTGAGTATCATCGGCCTTTGAATGTGGAAGGAGAAATGTTTGTCTGTTCT
This sequence comes from Squalus acanthias, assembly GCA_030390025.1. Taxonomy (NCBI): domain Eukaryota; kingdom Metazoa; phylum Chordata; class Chondrichthyes; order Squaliformes; family Squalidae; genus Squalus; species Squalus acanthias. Next base: position 11,399,007 of record CM059452.1, on the reverse strand, counting down.
GTCTGTGGGAAAAGATTTCAAACATCAGTGTGACTGGAAAAGCACCGAGACACACACACCCGAGTGAGAGTGTTCCAGTGCACTGACTGTGGAAAGAGCTTTAACCAGTTACACAGCCTGAAAAAACATCGCACCGTTCACAGCGGGGAGAAACCGTACACGTGTTCTGTGTGTGACGAGTCTTCAACTGATCATCCAACCTGGAGAGACACAAGGACACCCGCACCACAGAGAAACCGTGGAAATGTGGGGACTGTGGGCAGGGATTCAATTACCCGTCTGAGCTGGAAATTCATCAATGCAGTCACACTGGGGAGAGACTGTTCACCTGCTCTGTGTGTGGGAACAGATTCGCTCGGTCATCCCACCTGCTGACACACCAGCGACTTCACACTGGGGAGAGGCCGTTCACCTGCTCTGTGTGTGGGAAGGGATTCACTAACTCCTCCAGCCTCACTTCACACCAACGCGTTCACACTGATAAGAGACCTTTTAAATGTTCTGAGTGTGAGAAGAGCTTTAAAAGCACAAGGGATCTTCTGACACACCAGCGAGTTCACACTGGGGAGAGACCATTCACCTGCTCCGAGTGTGGGAAGGGATTCACTCAGTCATCCCACCTGCTGACACACCAGCGAGTTCACACTGGGGAAGAGGCCGTTCACCTGCTCCGAGTGTGGGAAGGAATCGTTCAGTCATCCACCCTGCTGAGACACCAGCGAGTTCACACAAGTGACTGCAGGGCTTAGATTCTGTTGTTTTTGCTGCTGTTAATCTCACCAAGGACTGAACCATGTTCATTCTGACAGTTGGAGTTTGTTTCTGCTGAAGTTAATCAGCCCTCCAACTGGGCTGGAGTTTAATATTTTGATATCTGTCAAATGGATTAACTTTGTTTCTAACACACCGTGGGTCAAATCCTTGATTTCTCCAAGATCAGAGGAGACTAATTGATGCCCTGTTACTGACTGCTCCATTTTTGGGCCTTTTCTCATTTCTAACTCAAGAGTATTTCAGTTCTCACACCTTTAGTTACTCTCGTGCTCAAGCCCCGGCTCCCCAAACCTTCCAGAGTGCCTCTCCTAGCCTTGCTATCAAGTGAAGGTATCGGTAACATGTCCGTGTACCTGCCCTGGGAGTGTTTGATGGGACAGTGTAGAGGGGGCTTTACTCTGTATTGAACCCGTGCTGTACCTGCCCTGGGAGTGTTTGATGGCACAGTGTAGAGGGAGCTTTACTCTGTATCTAACCCGTGCTGTACCTGCCCTGGGAGTGTTTGATGGGACAGTGTGGAGGGAGCTTTACTCTGTATCTAAACTGTGCTGTACCTGCCCTGGGAGTGATTGATGGGACAGTGTAGAAGCAGCTTCACTCTGTATCGAAACCATGCTGTACCTGCCCTGGGAGTGTTTGATGGGACAGTGTAGTGGGAGCTTTACTCTGTATCTAATCCGTGCTGTACCAGCCCTGGGAGTGTTTGATGGGATAGAGTCGATGGAGTTTTACTCTGTATCTAACCCGTACTGTACCTGCCCTGGCAGTGCTTGATGGGAAAGTGCAGAGGTTGCGTTACTCTGTATTTAACCCGTGCTGTACCTGCCCTGGGAGTGTTTGATGAGACATTGTAGAGGGAGCGTTACTCTGTATTTAACCCGTGCTGTACCTGCCCTGGGAGAGTTTGATGGGACAGTGTAGAGGGAGCTTTAATCTGTATCTAACCTGTGCTGTACCAGCCCCTGGAGTGTTTGATGGGACAGTATAGAGCGAGCTTTACTCTGTATCTAACCCGTGCTGTACCTGCCCTGGGAGTGTTTGGTGGGACAATGTAGAGGGAGCTTTACTCTGTATCTAACCCGTGCTGTACCTGCCCTAGGACTGTTTCATGGGATAATGCAGAGGGAGCTTTACTCTGTATCTAACCCCGTACTGCACCTTCCCTGGGAGTGTTTGATGGGACAGTGTAGAGGGAGCTTTAATCTGTATCTAACCCGTGCTGTACCTGCCCTGGGAGTGTTTGATGGGACAATGTAGTGGGAGCTTTACTCTGCATCTAACCCATGCTGTACCTGCCCTGGGAGTGTTTGATGGGACAGTATAGAGGGAGCTTTACTCTGTATCTAACCCGTGCTTTTCCTGCCCTGGGAGTGTTTGATGGTACAGTGTAGAGAGAGCTTTACTCTGTATCGAACCCATGCTGCACCTGCCCGGGGAGTGTTTGATGAGACAGTATAGAGCGAGTTTTACTTTGTATCTACCCCGTGCTGTACCTGCCCTTGGAGTGTTTGATGGGACAGTGTAAAGGGAGCTTTACTCTGAATCTAACCCATGCTGTACCTGCCCTAGGAGTGATTGATGGGACAGTGTACAGGGAGCTTTACTCTGTATTTAACCCATGCTGTACCTGCCGGGGAGTGTTTGATGGGAGAGTGTAGAGGGAGCTTTACTCTGTATCTAACCCATGCTGTACCTGCCGGGGAGTGTTTGATGGGAGAGTGTAGAGGGAGCTTTACTCTTAACCTAACCCATGCTGCACCTGCCCTGGAAGTGTTTGCTGGGACAGTGTAGAGGCAGCTTTACTCTGTATCTAACCCGTGCTGCACCTGCCCTGCGAGTGTTTGATGGGACAGTGTAGAGAGAGTTTACTCTGTATCTAACCCTACTGTACCTGGCCTGGAGTGTTTGATGGGACAGTGCAGAGGGAGCTTTACTCTGCATCTAACCCGTGCTGTACCTGCCCTGGGAGTGTTTGATGGGACAGTGTCCACGGAGCTTTACTCTGTATCTAAACCATGCTGTACCTGCCCTGGGAGTGTTTGATGGGACAGTGTAGAGGGAGCTTTACACTGTATCTAACTAGTGCTTTTCCTGCCCTGGGACTGTTTGATGGGCCAGTGTAGAGAGAGCTTTTCTCTGTATCTAAACCGTGCTGTACCTGCCCTGGGAGTGTTTGATGGGACAGTGCAGAGAGAGTTTACTCTGTATCTTACCCAACTGTACCTGCCCTGGGAGTGGTTTGATGGGACAGTGTAGAGGAGCTTTACTCTGTATCTAACCCATGCTTGTACCTGCCCTGGGAGTGTTTGATGGGACAGTTTAGAGGAGCTTTACTCTGTATCTAACCTGTGCTGTACCTGCCTGGGAGTGTTTTGAATGGTCAGTGTAGAGGAGCGTTTACTCTGTATCTAACCCGTGCTGTACCTGCCCTGGGAGTGTTTGATGGGATAGTGTAGAGTGAAGCTTTACTCTGAATCTAACCCGTGCTGTGACTGCCCTGGAGTGTTTGATTGGGACAGTGTAGAGGAGCTTACTGCTGTATCTAACCGTGCTGTACCTGCCCTGGGAGTGTTTGTGGGGACAGTGCAGAGGGAGCTTTACTCTGTATCTAACCCGTGCTGTACCTGCCCTGGGAGTGTTTGATGGGACAGTGTAGAGAGAGGCTTTACTCTGTATCTAACCGGACAGTGTAGAGGGAGCTTTACTCTGTATCTAACCCGTGCTGTACCTGCCCTGGGAGTGTTTGATGGGACAGTGTAGAGGGAGCTTTACTCTGTATCTAACCCGTGCTGTACCTGCCTGGAGTGTTTGATGGGACAGTGTAGAGGGAGCTTTACTCTGTATCTAACCCATGCTGCACCTGCTCTGGATGTGTTTGATGGGACAGTGCAGAGGGAGCTTTACTCTGTATCTAACCCGTGCTGTACCTGCCCTGGAGTGTTTGATGGGACAGTGTAGAGAGAGCTTTTCTCTGTATCTAACCGTGCTGTACCTGCCCTGGCAGTGTTTGATGGGACAGTGTAGAGGGAGCTTTACTCTGTATCTAACCCGTGCTGCTCCTGCCCTGGGAGTGTTTGATGGGACAGTGTAGAGAGAGCTTTACTCTGTATCTAACCTAGCTGTACCTGGCCTGGAGTGTTTGATGGGACAGTGCAGAGGGAGCTTTACTCTGCATCTAACCCGTGCTGTACCTGCCCTGGGAGTGTTTGATGGGACAGTGTCCACGGAGCTTTACTCTGTATCTAAACCATGCTGTACCTGCCCTGGGAGTGTTTGATGGGACAGTGTAGAGGGAGCTTTACACTGTATCTAACTAGTGCTTTTCCTGCCCTGGGACTGTTTGATGGGCCAGTGTAGAGAGAGCTTTTCTCTGTATCTAAACCGTGCTGTACCTGCCCTGGGAGTGTTTGATGGGACAGTGCAGAGAGAGTTTACTCTGTATCTTACCCAACTGTACCTGGCCTGATGTGTTTGCTGGGACAGTGTAGAGGGAGCTTTACTCTGTATCTGACCCACGCTGTACCTGCCCTGGGAGTGTTTGCTGGGACAGTGCAGAGGGAGCTTTACTCTGTATTTAACCCGTGCTGTACCTGGCCTGGGAGTGTTTGATGGGACAATGTAGAGGGAGCTTTACTCTGTATCTAACCCGTGCTGTACCTGGCCTGGGAGTGTTTGATGGGACAGTGTAGAGGGAGCTTTACTCTGTATCTAACCCGTGCTGCACCTGCTCTGGATGTATTTGATGGGACAGTGTAGAGGGAGCTTTACTCTGTATCTAACCCGTGCTGTACCTGCCCTGGGAGTGTTTGATGGGACAGTGTAGAGAGAGCTTTACTCTGTATCTAACCAGTGCTGTACCTGCCCTGGCAGTGTTTGATGGGACAGTGCAGAGGGAGCTTTACTCTGTATCTAACCCGTGCTATACCTGCTCCAGGAATGTTTGATGGGACAGTGTAGAGTGAGCTTTACTCTGTATCTAACCCGTGCTGTAACTGCCCTGGCAGTGTTTGATGGGACAGTGTAGAGGGAGCTTTACTCTGTATCTAACCCGTGCTGTACCTGGCCTGGGAGTGTTTGATGGGACAGTGCAGAGGGAGCTTTACTCTGTATCTAACCCGTGCTGCACCTGCTCTGGATGTGTTTAATGGGACAGCGCAGAGGGAGCTTTACTCTGTATCTAACCCGTGCTGTCCCTGCCCTGGGAGTGTTTGATGGGACAGTGTTGAGAGAGCTTTTCTCTGTATCTAAACCGTGCCGTACCTGCCCTGGGAGTGTTGGATGGGACAGTTTAGAGGGAGCTTTACTCTGTATCTAACCCGTGCTGCACCTGCCCTGGGAGTGTTTGATGGGACAGTATAGAGGGAGCTTTACTCTGCATCTAACCCGTGCTGTACCTGCCCTGGGAGTGTTTGATGGGACAGTGTCCAAGGAGCTTTACTCTGTATCTAACCCGTGCTGCACCTGTCCTGGGAGTGTTTGAAGGGACAGTGTACAGGGAGCTTTACTCTGTATCTAACCTGTGCTGCACCTGCCCTGGAAGTGTTTGCTGGGACAGTGTAGAGGGAGCTTTACTCTGTATCTAACCCATGCTGTACCTGCCCTGGAAGTGTTTGCTGGGACAGTGCAGTGGGAGCTTTACGCTGTATTTAACACGTGTTGTACCTGGCCTGGGAGTGTTTGATGGGACAGTGTAGAGGGAGATTTACTCTGTATCTAACCCGTGCTGGACCTGCCCTGGCAGTGTTTGATGGGACAGTGTAGAGGGAGCTTTACTCTGTATCTAACCCGTGATGTACCTGCCCTGGGAGTGTTTGATGGGACAGTGTACAGGGAGCTTTACTCTGTATCTAACCCGTGCTGTACCTGCCCTGGGAGTGTTTGATGGGACAGTGTAGAGAGAGCTTTACTCTGTATCTAACCAGTGCTGTACCTGCCCTGGCAGTGTTTGATGGGACAGTGTAGAGGGAGCTTTACTCTGTATCTAAGCCGTGCTGTACCTGCCCTGGGAGTGTTTGATGGGACAGTTTAGAGGGAGCTTTACTCTGTATCTAACCCGTGCTGGACCTGCTCTGGCAGTGTTTGATGGGACAGTGTAGAGAGAGCTTTACTCTGTATCTAACCCGTGCTGTACCTGCCCTGGGAGTGTTTGATGGGACAGTGTAGAGGGAGCTTTACTCTGTATCTAACCCGTGCTGGACCTGCTCTGGCAGTGTTTGATGGGACAATGTTGAGGGAGCTTTACTCTGTATCTAACCCGTGCTGCACCTACTCTGGCAGTGTTTGATAGGACAGTGCAGAGGGAGCTTTACTCTGTATCTAACCTGTGCTATACCTGCTCCAGGAGTGTTTGATGGGACAGTGTAGAGGGAGCTTTACTCTGTATCCAACCCGTGCTGTACCTGCCCTGGGAGTGTTTGATGGGACAGTGTAGAGGGAGCTTTACTCTGTATCTAACCCATGCTGTACCTGCTCTGGGAGTGTTTGATGAACAGTGTAGAGCGGACTTTTGTCTGTATCTAACCGCTGTGGGAGTGTTTGATGGGACAGTGTAGAGGGAGTTTTACTCTGTATCTAACCTGTGCTGTATCTGCCCTCGGACTGTTTGATGGGACAGTGCAGAGGGAGCTTTACTCTGTATCTAACCCGTGCTGTACCTGCCCTGGGAGTGTTTGATGGGACAGTTTAGAGAGAGCTTTTCTCTGTATCTAAACCGTGCTGTACCTGCCCTGGGAGTGTTTGATGGGACAGTATACAGCGAGCTTTACTCTGTATCTAACCTTACTGTACCTGCTCTGGGAATGTTTGATGAACAGTGTAGAGGGGGCTTTTGTCTGTATCTAACCGCTCTGGGAGAGTTTGATGAGACAGTGCAGAGGGAGTTTTACTCTGTATCTAACCTGTGCTGTACCTGGCCTGGGAGTGTTTGATGGAACAGTGCAGAGGGAGATTTGCTCTGTATCTAACCCGTGCTGTACCTGATCTGGGAGTGTTTGATGGGACAGTGTAGAGGGACATTTACTCTGAATCTAACCCGTGCTGTACCTGCCCTCGGAGTGTTAGATGGGACAGTTTCGAGCGAGCTTTACTCTGTATCTAACCCGTGCTGTACCTACCCTGGGAGTGTTTGGTGGGACAATGCAGAGGGAGCTATACTCTGTATCTAACCCGTGCTGCACCTGCCCTGGGATTGTTTGATGGGACAGTGGACAGGGAGCTTTACGCTGTATCTAAGCCGTGCTGTACCTGGCCTGGGAGTGTTTGCTGGGACAGTGTTGAGTGTGCTTTACTCTGTATTTAACCCGTGCTGAACCTGGCCTGGGAGTGTTTGATGGGACAGTGTAGAGGGAGCTTTACTCTGTATCTAACCCGTGCTGCACCTGCTCTGGATGTGTTTGATGGGACAGTGTAGAGGGAGCTTTACTCTGTATCTAACCCGTGCTGGACCTGCTCTGGCAGTGTTTGATGGGACAATGTTGAGGGAGCTTTACTCTGTATCTAACCCGTGCTGCACCTACTCTGGCAGTGTTTGATAGGACAGTGCAGAGGGAGCTTTACTCTGTATCTAACCTGTGCTATACCTGCTCCAGGAGTGTTTGATGGGACAGTGTAGAGGGAGCTTTACTCTGTATCCAACCCGTGCTGTACCTGCCCTGGGAGTGTTTGATGGGACAGTGTAGAGGGAGCTTTACTCTGTATCTAACCCATGCTGTACCTGCCCTGGGAGTGTTTGATGAACAGTGTAGAGCGGACTTTTGTCTGTATCTAACCGTTGTGGGAGTGTTTGATGGGACAGTGTAGAGGGAGTTTTACTCTGTATCTAACCTGTGCTGTATCTGCCCTCGGACTGTTTGATGGGACAGTGTAGAGGGAGCTTTACTCTGTATCTAACCCGTGCTGTACCTGCCCTGGGAGTGTTTGATGGGACAGTTTAGAGAGAGCTTTTCTCTGTATCTAAACCGTGCTGTACCTGCCCTGGGAGCGTTTGATGGGACAGTGTAGAGGGAGCTTTACTCTGTATCTAACCCGTGCTGCACCTGCCCTGGGAGTGTTTGATGGGACAGTGTAGAGGGAGCTTTACTCTGAATCTAACCCGTGCTGTACCTGCCCTGGGAGTGTTTGATGGGACATTGTAGAGGGAGCTTTACTCTGTATCTAACCCGTGCTGTACCTGCCCTGGGAGAGTTTGATGGGACAGTGTAGAGGGAGCTTTACTCTCTATCTAACCCGTGCTGTACCTGCCATGGGAGTGTTTGATGGGACAGTGTGGAGGGACATTTACTCTGTATCTAACCCGTGCTGTACCTACCCTGGGAGTGTTTGGTGGGACAATGCAGAGGGAGCTATACTCTGTATCTAACCCGTGCTGCACCTGCCCTGGGATTGTTTGATGGGACAGTGTACAGGGAGCTTTACGCTGTATCTAAGCCGTGCTGCATCTGTCCTGGGAGTGTTTGGTTGATACAGTGTAGAGGGAGCTTTACTCTGTATCTGACCTGTGCAGTACCTGCCCTGGGAGTGTTTGATGGGACATTGTCAAGGGAGCTTTACTCTGTATCTAACCCGTGCTTTGCCTGCCCTGGGAGTGTTTGATGGGATAGTGTAAAGGGAGCTTTACTCTGTATCTAACCCATGCTGTACCTGCCCTGGGAGGGTTTGCTGGGACAGTGTAGAGTGTGCTTTACTCTGTATTTAACCCGTGCTGAACCTAGCCTGGGAGTGTTTTTTGGGACAGTGTAGAGGGAGCTTTACTCTGTATCTAACCCGTGCTGCACCTGCTCTGGATGTGTTTGATGGGACAGTGTAGAGGGAGCTTTACTCTGTATCTAACCCGTGCTGGACCTGCTCTGGCAGTGTTTGATGGGACAATGTTGAGGGAGCTTTACTCTGTATCTAACCCGTGCTGCACCTGCTCTGGCAGTGTTTGATAGGACAGTGCAGAGGGAGCTTTACTCTGTATCTAACCTGTGCTATACCTGCTCCAGGAGTGTTTGATGGGACAGTGTAGAGGGAGCTTTACTCTGTATCTAACCCATGCTGTACCTGCCCTGGGAATGTTTGATGAACAGTGTAGAGCGGGCTTTTGTCTGTATCTAACCGCTGTGGGAGTGTTTGATGGGACAGTGTAGAGGGAGTTTTACTCTGTATCTAACCTGTGCTGTATCTGCCCTCGGACTGTTTGATGGGACAGTGTAGAGAGAGCTTTACTCTGTATCTGACCTGTGCATTTCCTGCCCTGTGAATGTTTGATGGGACAGTGTAGAGAGAGCTTTACTCTGTATCTAACCAGTGCTGTACCTGCCCTGGGAGTGTTTGATGGGACAGTGTAGAGGGAGCTTTATTCTGTATCTAACCCGTGCATTACCTGCCCTGGGAGTGTTTGATGGGACAGTGTAGAGGGAGCTTTACTCTGTATTTAACCTGTGCTGTACCTGCCCTGAGAGTGTTTGATGGGATAGTGTAGAGGGAGCTTTCCTCTGTATCTAACCTGTGCTGTATCTGCCCTGGGAGTGTTTGATGGGACAGTGTAGAGGGAGCTTTACTCTGTATCTAACCCGTGCTGTACCTGCCCTGGGAGTGTTTGATGGGACAGTGCAGAGGGAGCTTTGCTCTGTATCTAACCCGTGCTGTCCCTGTCCTGGGAGTGTTTGATGGGACAGTATAGAGGGAGCTTTACTCTGTATCTAACCCGTGCTGTACCTGCCCTGGGAGTGTTTGATGGGACAGTGCAGAGGGAGCTTTGCTCTGTATCTAACCCGTGCTGTCCCTGTCCTGGGAGTGTTTGATGGGCCTGTGTAGAGGGAGCTTTACTCTGTATCTTACCCATGCTGTACCTGCCCTGGGAGTGTTTGATGGGACAGTGTCGAGGGAGCTTTAATCTGTCTCTAACCCGTGCTGTACCTGTCCTGGGAGTGTTTGATGGGACAGTGTGGAGAGAGTTTTGATCTGTATCTAACCTGTGCTGTACCTGCCCGGGGAGTGTTTGACTGGACAGTGTAGAGGGAGCTTTACTCTTTATCTAACCCTTGCTGTACCTGCCCTTTTGTACTCTACACCCCTATTTATAAAATCTAAGATCCCAGGTGCTTTTTAAACACTTTATCAGCTTGTCCCTCCCACTTTTAAAGGTTTGTGTATCTGAACCCATTGTTGGTTTTAGTGATATTAACAGTATATGGCTTAAGTATATTAACATAAATTGCTGATATAATGTGTATTATGGGAGAGAGCAGTTTAGTCTGAGTTAGAAACTGAAACAGGCGTTTCACTGCAGACAGGTCGCCATGGCAACACTGATAAGACATTCCATTCCACAAATTCCGCTCGGGTGAAACTCTAATCAGATCAGGGGAAAGAACCGGCTTTGTCTGTTATTAACCACAATATAAGCTGAAACCAGAGTCAGTAATAGAATAGATCAGATTATAATGTGTGATGTTTATACCTATAACTGTGAAACTATAAGAAATCACATCATTAACAGCAGGCAGGGTAGTTTAGGGATAATGAGAACATTACTGAAGAAAAGGGAACCAGGGAAAGTGTCCTTGTAAACCAACCTCTTTACTGTTCTGTTCCTCTACTCCTTTTAAACTTTGACCATTTAATGTAGATTTCCTACTTTTTTCTTCCTCCCAAAATGCATCACCTCATAATTCTCTGCATTAAATTTCAGCTGCCATCTACCTGCCCCATTTACTAACCTGTGTATTCACACTGAAGTCACTTACAGTCCTCTTCACAGTTGGCCAGGGTCCCTATTTTGGTCTCATCTGGAGATTTTGATCTTGTGTCCCACATACCCAAGCCCAGATCATTTCTCTATATTGAGAAGAGCAGTGGTGCCAACACTGACCCTGGGGGACACCACTGTGTACATCCCTCCAGTCTGAAGAACATCCATTAACCACTACTCTCTGTTTTCTGCCCTTTACCCAACTTCCTATCCACGCTGCCCCACTCCCTTTAATACCGTCAGCCTTCATTTGATCAACAAGCCTCCTGTCCGGCACCTTATCAAACACCTTTTGACAATCCATCTCCACAACATCCACTGCATTTCCTTTCTCACTACACTGTGTTATTTCCTGAAATAATCCCTGCTGTCTGTCCTGAGTGAATCCATTTCACTGCCAAATGTTGCAATGTTTGCTCCACCCCACAGGGTTCCATCTGTGGTGTGGAGCGAACAACAGAAAGTCCACAAAGCGGCCCCGCGGCAAACTCCGGGACAGGGAGGAAGTGAGTCAGGGAGCGTCTGTAAATGGAGACTGGTCAGGGAACGTCTGTAAATGGAGGAGAAATGGTGACTGGTCAGGGAGCGTCTGTAAATGGAGGAGAAATGGTGAGTGGTCCGATCAAGGATTGAACGTGGGACCATCCTAGTCAGTATTGCAGAGTGTTCTAAAGTGGCGTTGGGGTGGCTGGGGGTGGGGGGGGGTGGCTGGGGGGGGTGGCTGGGGGTCGGGGGCGGGTGGCTAGGTGTGGGGGGGAGGTGGCTGGGGGTGGGGGGGTGGCTGGGGCTGGGGGGGGGTGGGTGGCTGGGGGTGGGGGGGGTTGCTGGGGGTGGGGGTGGGGAGGGGGGAGGGTTAGAACAAATATTTTGAAAGAAATGTCACTCCAACATTGCAAAATTCTGAAGTCTCAATATTAACCAAGCAAGTCAAATGAATCGTCAAAAATAGTGAGACAGTTTAGAAAGGCTCAAGTCACTGAAACAGACAGGTTTACAATCACTGCACAGTACAGAAGGGAGTGACTGTTAATGGGAGCTCTGTTAGTGAAGTCCGTTGACACTCCAAAGATAAACGGGTCTGTCCCTTTAACTATAAATAGACAGAAAAAGGGGAGTCCCTGTCCCTTTAAATATCTGGCCCATTCCCCCAGGCAGTGGGAGGAGGAACAGCGCGCGGTCTCTTTATATCCTGACCCAGCGGGCCCCGCCGGATGGGCTGCAACATGGTGGAACCGGCTCTGTGTCGGGATCACTTACACTGAGTCACCAAATCCAGGGACCATTTACACTGAGTCTATAAATGGGAATCAGAGAGCCTCAGTATGGGGAATGGTCATGGTGGTGAAACTATCTCTAGTGAGGGCGGGTAATGGATGAAGATATGACGGTGGAATCAGATGGTTACTGGTGGGGCCTGGTGACAGGTTATTGTCAGAAGCCCTTTTCAGGCAGGCCGATGATTGGATGTAACCAGCACAACATCTTGGATCCGCCTTTTCCTGTCCAAAGTCTAATGACCCTGATGTCTTTTTCTGTGGCAAATGTAGAGATGTGAAAGAAGAGAGGAAATCAGGCTCGGGCCAGAAAGAAGGTTCCTTGAATGAACAATTCATGAGGCTGTTTTCTGACTCATCTGCATGATGTTAAAACACCATGAAATGAAAGAGAACATGTCTAGTGACACTGGCATTGTCAATAGTGGTTTCTATTCCTAATCACCGTCTCATAATCCTAACCCGAACACAAGCCCCTCACGCCAACCCCTAAACCCTAAGCAAGGATTATTGACAGGCATCAATGGAGGAGCTAAAGACGTGATTAAGGAAGTATTAGAAACAATTATCTCGATTAAAGAAATAGTGCAAGGTATGTTGATAACAAGAGATTAAATCAAAGAGCGCATCAAAATCAGCAATGACAATTACAAAGATCAGAACAGTTCAAAGTCGATCACATGCAATATATGTGGAGGTGTTTTTACCAAATCGGATCCAAAAAGGGTTGAATGATACAGCAAATAACAGATTTCAAATCTTATGTAAGATAGTTATATAAAAGGGTGGATCAAAGGAACTTCAGATGAGTGTAAAGTGAGACACTCCAGTTCAGTCTATTACACTCACAAGCCATGTACTAAAACAGAACCAGCCTGGGGTTTGATGTGGTCGAAGGAAAACTAGGTGAGAAGTGATATAAGTTAGAGTAAGTAAAGGGCCCAAAAAATGGAACATTCGGTAACAGAACATCAATTAGTCTCCTCTTCTCATGGAGAAATCAAATATTCGACCCACTGTGCTTTATGCAAAGCTGATTTATTCAATATTTATACAGAATATTAATCTCCAGCCCAGGTATAGGGGTTATTAAGATCAGCAGAAACACACTCTAACTGCTAGAATGAACATGGTTCAGTGCTCAATGCATTCCTAGTAAATTCTGATCTATTCACGAATGTGGCCTTTCAATGGCGGGTCTTTTACCCAGCATTCCCCGCAGGGGAGAATGTGCCGTACCCGGACTACAGGAGCGCAGTGCGCAGGCGCGGGACCTGCCTGGTTTGGGCATGCGCGGTGCGTGTCATCTCAGAGCACGGTGGCTGTGGATCAGCTCCAGATTAATCCGTGAAAAGCGACCGAACCGAGCGGAGTAATCGATCGGCGAGTGGGCGGGGAGGCTTCATAAACAACTGGTGCAGGCCGCAAGCCCTGAATCATAACCTGAAGGTCCCGCGTTTGCAGCTTCGGGGCTTCTCCCGGTCAAAGGCCCAAGATAACGGCCGCCATCTTGATTCAGTGAGTAGCAAAGCGCATGCGCGGTCATCTTGGTTCGGAACAAGGAGTGGGCGGGGCTTCAGTGTCTGTTCCCAACCGGGTCCTAGTGCCCGGGCAAATTAAACGACTCAGTTATTTGATTCAGACTCTCCACACTGCAGATTTCTCACCATCTCTCCTGAAGGCGCTGGTAAAAGCAGAGCATACGGTTAACATCCCACACAATTGTAACAGAAGAGTCCCAGAGCTGCGCCCCCTTGTACAGTCCCAGGGTTGGAATCCCATGTAAAGTCCCAGGGCTGGGATCCCTATGTACAGTCCCAGGGTTAGAATCCCCATGTACAGTCCAAGGGTTAGAATCCCCATGTACAGTCCCAGGGTTGGAATCCCCATGTACAGTCCCAGGGTTGGAATCCCCATGTACAGTCCCAGGGTTAGAATCCCCATGTACAGTCCCAGGGTTAGAATCCCCATGTACAGTCCCAGGGTTGGAATCCCCATGTACAGTCCCAGGGTTGGAATCCCCATGTACAGTCCCAGGGTTGGAATCCCCATGTACAGTCCCAGGGTTGGAATCCCCATGTACAGTCCCAGGGTTGGAATCCCCATGTACAGTCCCAGGGTTAGAATCCCCATGTACAGTCCCAGGGTTGGAATCCCCATGTACAGTCCCAGGGTTGGAATCCCCATGTACAGTCCCAGGGTTGGAATCCCCATGTACAGTCCCAGGGTTGGAATCCCCATGTACAGTCCCAGGGTTGGAATCCCCATGTACAGTCCCAGGGTTGGAATCCCCATGTACAGTCCCAGGGTTGGAATCCCCATGTACAGTCCCAGGGTTAGAATCCCCATGTACAGTCCCAGGGTTAGAATCCCCACGTACAGTCCCAGGGTTAGAATCCCCATGTACTGTCCCAGGGTTAGAATCCCTATGTACAGTCCCGGGGTTGGAATCCTCAGCAACACCGAGTGCGGGTCTCAGGCCCCGAGTCAGAGCCGCCGGGCCCGGGGCAACACCGAGTAGGAATGGCGATATATGCCCAAGTCAGGATAGTGTGTGACTTGGAGGGGAACTGGGAGGTGATGGTGTTCCCATGCACCTGCTGCCCTTGTCCTTCTAGGTGGTGGAGGTCGCGGGTTTGGGAGGTGCTGTCAAAGTTCTAGTCGAGTTGCAGATGTATAAAGTCACAACCTGTTTTTGTGGGTTCTCTCTCACCCTCCCTTTTTCCTGTTTCAAATTCATTTTGCAGGGTGTTAGAAGGGGAGGATTTGCAGACAGTAAGCTCAAACCAAACATCACTTCAAGATCTGACAGAGTCAATCAATTCATCAGGACCTTTGAGCATGGAAGCAGAAAGCACCGTTCAGAGCGGGGAGAAACCGTACACGTGTTCTGTGTGTGGACGAGGCTTCAGCCGATCCTCTGGCCTGTCGAGTCACAAGCGCAGTCACTCTGGGGAGAAACCGTGTAAATGTGGGGACTGTGGGAAGAGATTCAACTACCCGTGTCAGCTGGAAACTCATCGAAGAGTTCACACTGGAGAGAGGCCGTTCACCTGCTCTGAGTGTGGGAAGGGATTCACTCATTCAACCACCCTGCTGATACACCAGCGAGTTCACACTGGGGAGAGGCCATTCACCTGCTCTGAGTGTGGGAAGGGATTCACTAATTCTTCCCACCTGCTGAATCACCAGCGAGTTCACACCGGGGAGAGACCATTCACCTGCTCCGAGTGTGGGAAGGGATTCATTCAGTCATCCACCCTGCTGACACACCAGCGAGTTCACACTGGGGAGAGACCATTCACCTGCTCCGAGTGTGGGAAGGGATTCACTCAGTCATCCAGCCTGCTGACACACCAGAGACTTCACACCGGGGAGAGGCCGTTCACCTGCTCCGAGTGTGGGAAGGAATTCGCTCGGTTATCCACCCTGCTGACTCACCAGCGAGTTCACACCGGGGAGAGGCCGTTCACCTGCTTCGAGTGTGGGAAGGGATTCACTAATTCATCCCACCTGTTGACACACCAGCGCGTTCACACTGACGAGAGACCTTTTAAATGCCCAGACTGCGGAAAGTGCTATAAAAGTTCTGGGGAACTGATGTGTCATCAACGTGTTCACACTGACGAGAGGCCGTTCAGGTGCTCTAACTGCGGGACTGAGTTCAGGCAATCATCTGAACTCACTGTACACCAGCGCACTCACACCGGGGAGAGGCCGTTCACCTGCTCCGAGTGTGGGAAGGGATTCACTTCGTCATCCGACCTGCTGAAACACCAGCGAGTTCACACTGGGGAGAGGCCGTTCACCTGCTCTGAGTGTGGGAAGGGATTCACTCAGTCAGCCAACCTGCTGACACACCAGCGAGTTCACACTGGGGAGAGGCCATTCACCTGCTCTGAGTGTGGGAAGAGATTCATTAATAAATCCCACCTGCTGACACACCAGCGAGTTCACAAGTGACTGCAGGTGTTGGATTCTGCTGTTATTGCAGCTGTTAATTACATCCTGAACTGAATCGTGTTCATTCTGACAGCTGGGGTTTGTTTCTGCTGATGTTAATAACCCCTGTAACTGGGCTGGAGTTTAAATTTCTGGATATATGTCAAATAAACCAGCTTTGCTTTAAACACATTGTTGTGGATTTTTGTCGTTCCCACCTGAGTGTTTAGCATCACCTGGCTGGAGCTCAGAAAGGACAATCTGGGGGGAGGATCGTACGGCGGGAACAGAACTACAGCCTGGACACAGTCCTTCAGGGCCACACTGAGAGGGGCAAACGGCACTTTGGTCTTTCTCGTCTCTCTTCACTGAAAGGAAAGTTTCCGGGCAGATTAAGAACATAAGAAAAGATCATAAGAATTAGGAGCAGGAGTAGGTCACACGGCCCCTCGAGCCTGCTCCGCCATTCAATAAGATCATGGCTGATCATCGACCTCAACTCCACTTTCCCACCCGATCTCCATATCCCTTGATTCCCCTAGAGTCCAAAAATCTATCTATCTCAGCCTTGAATATACTCAAAGACTGAACATTCACAGCCCTCTGGGGCAGAGAATTCCAAAGATTCACAGCCCTCTGAGTGAAGAAATTCCTCCTCATCTCAGTCTTAAATGGCCGACCCCTTATCCTGAGACTATGCCCCCTAGTTCTAGACACTCCAGCCAGGGGAAACAACCTCTCAGCATCTACCCTGTCAATCCCCTTCAGAATCTTGTATGTTTCAATGAGATCACCTCTCATTCTTCTAAACTCCAGAGAGTACAGGCCCATTCTACAAAATCTCTCATCATAGGACAGCCCTCTCATCCCAGGAATCAATCTCGTGAACCTTCGTTGCACCGCCTCCAAGGCAAATATATCCTTCCTTAGATAAGGAGACCAAAACTGTGCACAGTACTCCAGGTGTGGTCTCACCAAGGCCCTGTACAATTGTAGCAAGACTTCCTTACTCTTATACTCCAACCCCTTGCAATAAAGGCCAACATGCCATTTGCCTTCCTTATTGCTTGCTGTACCTGCATGCTAGCTTTCTGTGTTTCTTGCACGAGGACACCCAAATCTCTCTGAACACCAACATTTGAAAGTTTCTCACCATTTAAAAAATATTCTGTTTTTCTATTCTTCCTACCAAAGTGAATAACCTCACATTTCCCTACATTATACTCCATCTGCCACCTTACTGCACACTCACTTAGTCTATCTATATCCCTTTGCAGACCTATATCCCTTTAATCTTGAGGCCTGTAAGGAATGTGTCCCAGCCGCTCTCTCCCATGGGTCAGAGCTCCTGGGCATGGAACAGAAGGCTCCTTTACAACTGTGTTTAGAGTCAGGAAGAACAACGGTGAATGCTGGAAACGTGCTGTCAAATCAGAGATTGGTGTCAAACTGCGATCTGTTCCTGACTGAAAGTGAAACGGCAGGGTTAACTTTCCAGTCTAAAAATGACTGGTAATTATTCCACGAAGATTTAATATGTGTGTGTGAGACAGTCCTGAGTCTACCATTTTAAGGCAGGTGTTAGCTCATTTAAAATAAACCCATTTAAAATAAATTGGTTAAAGTCTGCATTAAAATAGCAGAGGGAGGAGTTCACAGGAGCCTGTTAACTGCTGGTACAATTATACAACAGACATTTGATCTCCAGATAAAGAAGGACCTGCAGCGTGTTTCCAGGAATTCCCTGTTTTATTGATGTGTGCGTGTTAGACACCAGGATAACTAAAAATACACGACCCGGAACATCCACGGGGTGCGATCCCGACAGTTACTCTGGGATCACTCCCGCTGTGGAACTCCAGCACTGACCCTGCTGAAGGTTGTAGGCTCAGGGAGTGGGGCCTCCAGGAGTGGACTGTGAGAAAGCTGGGTTTCAGTATCCTGACACATATATGGTGTTAGATTCGAATTTTTTGGAGCAAAACCAAACGGAGACGGAACTGAAGACAAAGTAAAAGTTTATTAGAAACCAGCCAGAAGGCCTTGTGCACAAAGGGAGAGAGGTTGGTCTCCTCAGACCCACACCTAACTCTCAAAGGAAAACCTACATACAAGCATTGATATACCTTTCGATAGGCAACACTCACCGGCTACAAAAGTGGGCGTACACATACAACCAGCGTCGCTACCATTGCTCCCTTATTGGTTAATGATCAGTCACTCAATGTTGGGAGCTGCCCTGAAATGTTCTGTGACATTAAACATAACACATAATTGTTATACATGGGGTTTTCATCTAGTCTCTGGGAGCAAGGTCTGCCAGACTCCATCTTATCTCTCAAACGAGGTCATACCACACTTATCTTTCCTTTCCCATGCGGTTGTACCTGACCAACACTTCGTTAATTCTCGAGAAAAGCTTATTATGGTAAACAATGTCAGCTCCAAAGGGAGATAAGGGGTCTGAGGCCAAGAGAGAAATGGCCGACTCCCTGTGAAGTTCAGTTTCCCTTTTCTCTTCAGAAGGCCGGCTACATCAACACTGCTTCTGTCGCACTGATAACCACATTCTGGAATGCTTGGAAATCAGTAGAATGGCACCAATAGTCTGGTTGTAAGCAGCTATTCTTATAGTACTAGTTAAAGAAAAGGGTTAATAAATATAATGGACAAGTAGTCCATCGTGCTTTGCAACTATCTAAAGGCTATATGTGTGCCTTTAATATATCTCTCTAAGTGAACTAACTATCCTTTAAACATGATTTCTAATATTACCGCCCTACAGCCTTGATTAATATATATTTAAAGACTAGTGGATTCAGGTTTGTTTCACAGGCCTAATTTGCGATCCCACAGTCCCCCCTTTCAACCCCCGAAAAGGACTCTTGGAGCGGGGTTGAAGAATGTGCTCTCTGCGCTACGTTAGTCTGATAAACCGGTGGGTTTATAGTATTGCAGAACCACATATAGGTTTTTCCAGCTCAAATTGCGTGAATGATGAAGTTTCCCTGTAACCCCCCCCTAGTTTGTTCTCTACTTCCTCCCCCCTTTAGGCCTTTGGCTATTCCAGGTAGGCCACACATTTGTTGCATCTGGTCTGGTGTGACTCCTGTCGGGGGGCCCACCCGTCGAGGCACCAGGTATGCATCAGATGAGTACAGTTAATATTTAGGCCTTCCCCAATTCATCATACGATTGCTTCATCATTCATACACTTGATTTTTCCAACAAATGACCAAAGTCGTCCGAGATACACTTATGAGGAGCAGTGCATGCACGAACAGTTTGAATCATTTGTTTTGCAATTCGTTTTGCCCGAATCCGTTTCCATTTCCTGCATGTCATACATAGAATGTCAGGACAATTACTAACTGCACCACGACTAATACATGTGAAATCAGTCGGATCCATGGATGGATCTGTATATTTAGTCCCCAGTCCCAAATGTCATCCAGCCATGTGGTCACCTTGATCGCGTCGATGTCCTAGGGGGAGTGTTTGCTAGTGCTGTTGGGGAGGGTTTAAACTAAAATGGTAGGGGGTTGGGAACCTGTGCAGGCAAACAGAGGAAAGGGAAGCAAGGATAAAAGCAAAAGACAGGAAGGAGAAAAACAAAAGTAGAAGGCAAAGAACTCAACGGTTTAAATCAAACATGGTCACAGTAAATAATAATTCATATAGGTCTGAGAGCGATAAAAAAACAAGCCTGAAGGCTTTGTGTCTTAATGCAAGGAGCATTCGGAACAAGGTGGATGAATTAGCTGCGCAAATAGAGGTAAATGAATACGATTTGATTGGGATTACAGAAACATGGCTCCAGGGTGGCCAAGGCTGGGAACTCAACATTCAATATTTAGGAAAGATAGGCGAAAAAGAAAGGGAGGTGGATCAGAACATTTCAAAGGCTGTCACATGCAGTACCTGTGGAGGACTTGGACTAACCGGATCCAAGAAGTGTTAAACCATGTACACAATAACTGCTTTCAAATCTGAAGCAAGAGAGTTCTTTCAAGGGTTGGTTGAAAGGAACTTCAGATGAGTATAAAGTGAGACACTGTAGTTCAGTCTATGACACCCACAAGCCATGTAGTCAAACGGAACCAGCTTGGGGTTCGATGTGGTAGAACGTGAACTAGGTGAAAAGTGATATAATCAAGAGTAAGAAAAGCCCAAAAATGGAACAGTTGGTAACAGAATATCAATAAGTCTCCTCTGATCATGGAGAAATCAAATATTCAATACATTGTGTTTGAAACAAAGCTGCTTTAATCAATATTTATACAGAATATTAATCTCCAGCCCAGGTATAGGGGTTATTAAGATCAGCAAAAACACACTCTGACTGTGTACTAGAGGCGGAAGTATTACCACATTAGATAGGAGCAGACTAAGAAAGTCTACGAAAAATTCAAAAATGGGTTTAGAATGCATGTACGTAAACGCACAAAGTGTGGTGAATAAGGTTGGTGAGCTACAAGCACAATTAGCCGTGCGGCAATATGATGTTGTGGCAATAACGGAAACGTGGCTTAAAAACGGTGAGGACTGGGCACTAAATATTCAAGGGTACAAGGTGTTCAGAAAGGATACTCTCCAACACCCTCACCCCAACTCCTCTTTCACCCCTACTCTCCAACACCCTCACCCCGACTCCTCTTTCATCCTTACTCTCCAACCCCCTCACTCCAACTCCTCTTTCACCCCTACTCTCCAAATCCCCCTCACCCCAACTCCTCTTTCAACCCTACTCTCCAAATCCCCCTCACCCCAACTCCTCTTTCACCCCTACTCTCCAACCCCCTCACCCCAACTCCTCTTTCAACCCTACTCTCCAAATACCCCTCATCCCAACTCCTCTTTCACCCCTACTCTCCAACCCCCTCACCCCAACTCCTCTTTCCTCCTACTCTCCAAGCCCCCTCACCCCAACTCCTCTTTCACCCCTACTCTCCAACCCCCCCTCACCCCAACTCCTCTTTCACCCCTACTCTCCAACCCCCTCACCCCAACTCCTCTTTCACCCCAACTCCCCAACCCCCTTCACCCCAACTCCTCTTTCCTCCTACTCTCCAACCCCCCTCACCCCAACTCCTCTTTCCTCCTACACTCCAAGCCCCCTTACCCCAACTCCTCTTTCACCCCTACTCTCCAACCCCCTCTCACCCCAACTCCACAACCCCCCTCACCCCAACTCCTCTTTCCTCCTACTCTCCAACCCCCCTCACCCCAACTCCTCTTTCACCCCTACTCTCCAACCCCCTCACCCCAACTCCTCTTTCACCCCTACTCTCCAACCCCCCCTCACCCCAACTCCTCTTTCACCCCTACTCTCAACCCCCCTCACCCCAACTCCTTTCACCCCTACTCTCCAACCCCCTCACCCCAACTCCTCTTTCACCCCTACTCTCCAACCCCCCTCACCCCAACTCCTCTTTCACCCCTACTCTCCAACCCCCCTCACCCCATCTCCTCTTTCACCCCTACTCTCCAACCCCCCTCACCCCAACTCCTCTTTCCTCCTACTCTCCAACCCCCCTCACCCCAACTCCTCTTTCACCCCAACTCTCCAACCCCCTCACCCCAACTACTCTTTCACCCCTACTCTCCAACCCCCCTCACCCCAACTCCTCTTTCACCCCTACTCTCCAACCCCCTCACACCAACTCCTCTTTCACCCCTACTCTCCAACCCCCCTCACCCCAACTCCTCTTTCACCCCTACTCTCCAACCTCCTCACCCCAACTCCTCTTTCACCCCTACTCTCCAACCCCCTCACCACAACTCCTCTTTCACCCCTACTCTCCAACCCCCTCTCACCCCAACTCCTCTTTCACCCCTACTCTCCAACCCCCTTTCATCTTCCATTGATATTTGGAACCTGTCAGAATTTGAAAGATATTTACAAATGATTTGATTGTTTCTTAGAGTTGGGATCTTTCTTCATTCTGTTGCCTTCTGATTGAAGTGAAACCGACGGTTTTTACCAGTCGGGATTTGAAAGGTATTTGTCACAGATTGTAGATGTTCTTCGAGTTGGGATGTTTCTCTATTCCATCCACTCAAGGAGTTGGATAACAGACTTTCTCCTGTGAATATAGAGCTGGAGTATTGGGTCGTGATGTGTTCACTTGTTCATCTTCTTGACTCTAAAAATTGAGTCTTGTGGTTTCAGACACCAGATAATCAAGCTCACAACAACAGATTGTCTTTTACTGACTTTATTAACAGCATTGGAATAATACAGACAGAGTATAGTTACCCGTCCGGAGACAGGGATAATACAGTGGATTCAGAGCTCTCTTCTCCCCAGGACTGTTATAACAAGCTGCGGCTACACTGGCGAGAGTTATACTGAACTTGTTTACTGCATTCGTGATCTGGCCCTGCTCAAAGCTGAGATATCTGTGCATTGTTCCGACTGTCACCACAAGGCTGTGTCACTATCACACAGACACCGTTTCCATGTTTCACATCTCCATCCACAGACCATCTCTTCACACATCCCCTTCCGTTTTCCAATCTGCCGGGACCTTTGCTGAGTCCAGGGAATTTTGGAAAATTATTACCAAAGCATCCACAATCCCTACTGCCACTTCCCTCAAGACCCTCGGATGTAAGCCATCAGGTCCAGGGGATTTATCCGCCTTGAGTCCCATTATTTTACTGAGTACCAATTCCTTAGTGATTTTAATCGTATTTAGCTCCTCCCCCCCTAGAGCCCCCTGTCTGTCCAGTGTTGGGATATTCTTAGTGTCCTCTACCGTAAAGACTGAAACAAAATATTTGTTCAGCATTTTTGCCATCTCCATGTTTCCCACCACTAATTTCCCGGTCTCATCCTCTAAGGGACCTACGTTTGCCTTAACCACCCTTTTTCTTTTTATATAACTATAGAAACTCTTGCTATCTGTTTTTATATTTTTTGCTAATTTATTTTCATAATCTATCTTCCCTTTCTTAATCAATCCTTTAGTTACTTTTTGCTGTCTTTTGAAGACTTCCCAATCTTCTATCCTCCCACTAAGTTTGGCTACCTTTTATGTCCTTGTTTTTAGTCGGATACTATCCTTAATTTCTTTAGTTAGCCACGGATGGCTGTCATTTCTTTTACACCCTTTTTTCCTCAGTGGAATATATTTTTTTTGAAAGTTGTAAAATAACTCCTTAAATGAACACCACTGCTCATGTACCGTCTTACCCTTTAATCTATTTTCCCAGTCCACTTTAATCAATTCCGCTCTCATACCATCATAGTCTCCTTTATTCAAGCTCAATACGCTTGTTTGAGAACCAACCTTCTCACCCTCTAATTGGATATGGAATTCAACCATGTTATGGTCACTCATTCCAAGGGGAATCCTTAACTAGGACATTATTAATTAATCCTGACTCATTACACAGGACCAGGTCCAAGGTTGCTTGCCCCCTTGTAGGATCAGTTACATACTGCTCAAGAAATCCATCCCTAATACACTCAATAAACTCTTCCTCAAGGCTGCCCTGCCCAATTTGATTTGTCCAGTTAATATGATAGTTAAAATCCCCCATAATTATAGCTGTTCCCTTATTACATGCCCCAACTATTTCCTGATTAAGACTTCTTCCAGCAGAGTTGCAACTATTAGGAGGCCTATATACTACTCCCACTAGTGTTTTTTTTTCCCTTTATTATTCCTTATCTCCACCCAAACTGTTTCATTATCCTGATCCTTTGACCCAATATCATTTCTCTGTATTACAGTGATTCCTTCCTTTATTAACATAGACACCCCACCTCCCCTTCCTTCCTGCCTGTCCTTCCTAATTGTTAAATACCCTGGCATATTTAATTCCCAGTCGTTGTCACCCTGTTTCTGTAATGGCCACAAGATCATAACCATACGTAGTTATTTGTGCCGTTAACTCGTCCATTTTGTTATGAATGCTACGTGCATTCAGATAAAGAACTTTCAAATATGTTTTGTGACACTTAGTTCCTGCTTTTTCCTTTTTTAACACTTTACCTTTTACTCCATACCTTCTGTCCCTTCCTGACAGTGTGGAGGGAGCTGCACTCTGTATCTAACCCGTGCTGTACCTGCCCTGGGAGTGTTTGATCGATGTCAGGTCCAGGTACAGTTTCATTTTTACCATCACTTGCACCGATCATCACCCACTGGAGGTTTATATCAGGAGCTTCTGTGTGATAGTGAGGTGATCACTGGACAATAAAGTGCAGAGACTGGTGGGTGGCTGCTCATTATCCTCGGTGTGATTTAATCCCCTTTCCCACTGAATACTGCGGACAGACAGGCTCAGCTTGGGAACGGAATGGTCATTGTGACATCACTTTCTAAACAAGAGCCCACAAGACAATGGGTTCTCAATAAATGTTAAAGGGATTCAACGCTCTGAAGTTACACTGTGAATAAAGGAAATAAAATGCTGATCAATAATGGCTGAAGATAATGATTTCTCTCTGTGGAATGTGCTTGCACACATTAAGAATGATGAGCTTTGTACACACACACACAGCAAACACTTTGTGAGGCTCTTTTCAGTTGTTGCTCTGAACCCGCTGAGAGCTGGTGCACCCGGTGGGCATTAGGACCCTGCGGCCGTCCATCCGGCGGTGCTATGAGGTCACGGTTCCAGGCACTGTCTCACCCAATCAGTGGGTCCCGCCAAAGCTCAATAGAAAATACTGCAGCAAAAACAATCCTGAACATTCACAAACTGGGAGCAATCGGCACAGCACAACACAAGTGTGAATCAGTAAACTTTAACACACAGAGTCTGTCACTAATTAGTACAAAGTGCAGGGCACGATTGCTCACCTTCAGTCCTGTCCCTCAATCCCAGCTCATCTCTGGGGGATTGTTACAAGGTTCACCCCGTCCTTTCAACACAGATATTACCCACATAATCCCACATCAATTAGACATTGCACACAACTTCTGACAGTTATTAACAAGACTAGACCGATGCTTCAAACCAAAAAATTATTGCATCTTTCCACCCACTCAAATATAATGTCTTTATTTATATTAATTAATTTCTGTCTGTCTGTCTTTGTGTGTGTGGGAGTGAGTGCAGTAATAACTCAGACATAGTCTAGTAAACAGAGACAGGGTCTAGTGTAATACAAACAGAGACCGGGTCTGGTGTAATATAAACAGAGACCGGGTCTAGTGTAATATAAACAGAGACAGGGTACAGTGTAATATAAACAGAGACAGGGTACAGTGTAATACAAACAGAGACAGGGTCTCGTGTAATATAAACAGAGACAGGGTCTAGTGTAATATAAACAGAGACAGGGTCGAGTGTAATATAAACAGAGACAGGGTCTAGTGTAATATAAACAGAGACAGGGTCTAGTGTAATATAAACAGAGACCGGGTCTAGTGTAATATAAACCGAGACCGGGTCTAGTGTAATATAAACCGAGACAGGGTCGAGTGTAATATAAACAGAGACAGGGTCTAGTGTAATATAAACAGAGACAGGGTCTAGTGTAATATAAACAGTGACAGGGTCTAGTGTAATATAAACAGAGACAGGGTCTAGTGTAATATAAACAGAGACAGGGTCTAGTGTAATATAAACAGAGACAGGGTCTAGTGTAATATAAACAGAGACAGGGTCTACTGTAATATAAACAGAGACAGGGTCTCTGATGTGGATTTTCCTACAAGCAGCTGATCCCAGTCCACTTTGGCCAGATCCTGCCTTATCATATTAAAATCGGCCTTCCCCCAATTTAGAACCTTTATTTCCGGTCAGCCAGCACGGACACGATGGGCCGATTGGCCTCCTTCTGTGCTGTAAATTTCTCTGATTGGATGATTCTTTACACAGAGAGTTGTGAGGCTGTGGAATTCACTTCCAGGGTCAGAGGTTGGGGCACAAAGTTCTGTGGTGACAAGTGGTCCTCGTGTTTTTATCCCAGACAGGCCTCAGCCCAGTCACTTGCTCCAAATGTTGCTGCAATGGTTCAAGCTCCGAGGTGCCAGGGATCGGGAGCAGAAGTAGCTGGAAATCAAATCAAAATGTAAGTAAATACTGTGAGAGATTATCTTCATCTATTTCTAGTTTAATAACTCTTGCTGACTGCGGCCCTCACCAAGTGCCAGGATATCGGGTCAGGCCCACCTTGGAAAATGAGTTTGACTCCCCTGCGGTTGTTCTCCTTCGAGCAGAGAAGCCCAAGAGGGGATTTGAGAGAGGTGTTTAAAATCACGAAGGGTTTAGATAGAGTAAATAAAGAGAAACTGTTTCCAGTGACTGAAGGGTCGATAACCAGAGGGCACTGATTGAAGGTGATTGGCAAAAGAACCAGAGGTGACACGAGGAAAAACCTTTTTACACAACGAGCGGTTAGGATCTGGAATGCACTGCCTGATAGGCTGGTGGATACAGATTCAATAGTAGCCTTCAAAAGGGAATTGGAGAAATACTTGAAGGAGAAAACATTGCAGGGGTTTGGGGAATGAGCAGGGGAGTGGGACTAACTGGATTGCTCTTCGAAAGAGCCGGCACAGACTCGATGGGCAGAATAGCCTCCTTCTGTGTGGTACTATTCGATGATTATATGACAATCTCTTTCTATTTTAATATTTATGATGTTATTGTCGACAGCACATCCCACAGCTGGAATCTGAGCATCACCCACAGGAGTGTAGACTGATGTGAAACCATCTTTAACCGTCTTCTGACTCCTGACGTAGCTGGAAAAGCTTTTGCTTTTATTCCCACAATTGGGCACCATCAGCTTTTCCAAAGATCTCTGAGCTTCTCTAATGGCTGCTTTCCTCTCCCTCCATTGTGGGTGATATTTCTCCCTATTCTCCTGTAAACTGAATCCATCTTGATCTGAACTGGGTTCAATGTGAGACAGTTCGGGGAGTCAGGCATCATTCACCCCTAGACCTACACTGACAGGTTAAACCCCAGACGGCTCCTTAGTAAGGATTGCTCTGGTTCCTCACCATATATGTGTCAGGATACTGAAACCCAGCTTTCTCACAGTCCACTCCTGGAGGCCCCACTCCCTGAGCCTACAACCTTCAGCAGGGTCAGTGGTGGAGTTCCGCAGCGGGAGTGATCCCAGAGTAACTGTCGGGATCGCACCCCGTGGATGTTCCGGGTCGTGTATTTTTAGTTATCCTGGTGTCTAACACGCACACATCAATAAAACAGGGAATTCCTGGAAACACGCTGCAGGTCCTTCTTTATCTGGAGATCAAATGTCTGTTGTATAATTGTACCAGCAGTTAACAGGCTCCTGTGAACTCCTCCCTCTGCTATTTTAATGCAGACTTTAACCAATTTAGTTTAAACGGGTTTATTTTAAATGAGCTAACACCTGCCTTAAAATGGTAGACTCAGGACTGTCTCACACACATATTAAATCTTCGTGGAATAATTACCAGTCATTTTTAGACTGGAAACTTAACCCTGCCGTTTCACTTTCAGTCAGGAACAGATCGCAGTTTGACATCAATCTCTGATTTGACAGCACGTTTCCAGCATTCACCGTTGTTCTTCCTGACTCTAAACACAGTTGTAAAGGAGCCTTCTGTTCCGTGCCCAGGAGCTCTGACCCATGGGAGAGAGCGGCTGGGACACATTCCTTACAGGCCTCAAGATTAACCTGCAAGGGGACATTGCTGTCAGTGAAGAGAGACGAGAAAGACCAAAGTGCCGTTAGCCCCTCTCAGTGTGGCCCTGAAGGACTGTGTCCAGGCTGTAGTTCTGTTCCTGCCGTACGATCCTCCCCCCAGATTGTCCTTTCTGAGCTCCAGCCAGGTGATGCTAAACACCCAGGTGGGAACGACAAAAATCCACAACAATGTGTTTAAAGCAAAGCTGATTTATTTGATCTATATCCAGAATATTAAACTCCAGCCCAGTTACAGGGGTTATTAACATCAGCAGAAACAAACCTCAATTGTCAGTGTGAACATGATTCAGTCCTGGATGTGATTAACAGCAGCAATAACATCAGAATCCAACCCCTGCAGTCACTTGTGAACTCGCTGGTGTCTCAGCAGGTGGGATGACTGAGTGAATCCCTTCCCACACTCAGAGCAGGTGAACGGCCACTCCCCGGTGTGAACTGGCTGGTGTCTCAACAGGCTGGAGGAATCAGTGAATCCCTTCCCACACTCAGAGCAGGTGAACGGCCTCTCCCCGGTGTGAACTGGCTGGTGTCTCAACAGGCTGGAGGAATCAGTGAATCCCTTCCCACACTCGGAGCAAGTGAACGGCCTCTCCCCGGTGTGAATGCGCTGGTGTACAGTGAGGTCAGATGATCTCTTGAACCCAGTCCCGCAGTGAGAGCACCTGAACGGCTTCTCGTCAGTGTGAACACGTTGATGGTACGTCAGTTCCCTGGAACTTTTATAGCACTTCCCGCAGTCCGGGCATTTAAAAGGTCTCTCGTCAGTGTGAACGCGCTGGTGTGTCAGCAGGTGGGATGACCGAGTGAATCCCTTCCCACACTCGGAGCAGGTGAACGGCCTCTCCCCAGTGTGAACTGGCTGGTGTCTCAGCAGGCTGGAGGAATCAGTGAATCCCTTCCCACACTCGGAGCAGGTGAACGGCCTCTCCCCGGTGTGAATTCGCTGGTGTGTCAGCAGGTGGGATGACTGAGTGAATCCCTTCCCACACTCGGAGCAGGTGAACGGCCTCTCTCCGGTGTGAATTCGCTGGTGTGTCAGCAGGTTGGATGACCGAGTGAATCCCTTCCCACACACAGTGCAGGTGAACGGCCTCTCCCCGGTGTGACTGCGCTTGTGACTCGACAGGTCAGAGGATCGGCTGAAACCTCGTCCACACACAGAACACGTGTACGGTTTCTCCCCGCTCTGAACGGTGCTTTCGGCTTCCATGCTCAAAGGTCCTGATGAATCGAGTGACTCTGTCAGATATTGAAGTGATGTTTGGTTTGAGTTTCCCGTCTGCAAATCCTCCCCTTCTAACACCCTGCAAAATGAATTTAAAACAGGAAAAAGGGAGGGTGAGAGAGAACCCACAAAAACACAAAGGCAGTTTGTGAAATTGAGCTGAATGAATCTGGGAATTTGTGGGGCCGGCACTAGAAAAAAGTGACCATGAAAGCTGCCGGATTGTCGTAAAAACCCAACTGGTTCATGAATGTCCTTCAGGGAAGGAAACCGCCACCCGGTCTGGGCCTACACAAGACTCTGGCCTCTATGGGAGGAGAGAGAGCGAGGTGAGAGGGGGAGGGGTGAAGAAGTGACTTTATACATCTGTAACTCGACTAGAACTTTGACTGCACCTCCCAAACACGCGACCTCCACCACCTAGAAGGACAAAGGCGGCAGGTGCATGGGAACACCATCACCTCCCAGTTCCCCTCCAAGTCACACACTATCCTGACTTGGGCATATATCGCTGTTCCTACTCGGTGTTGCCCCGGGCCCAGCGGCTCTGACTCGGGGCCTGAGAACCGCACTCGATGTTGCTGAGGGTTCCAGCCCTCCGACTGTACATGGGGATTCCAACCCTGGGACTGTACATGGGGATTCCAACCCTGGGACTGTACATGGGGATTCCAACCCTGGGACTGTACATGGGGATTCCAACCCTGGGACTGTACATGGGGATTCCAACCCTGGGACTGTACATGGGGATTCCAACCCTGGGACTGTACATGGGGATTCAAACCCTGGGACTGTACATGGGGATTCCAACCCTGGGACTGTACATGGGGATTCCAACCCTGGGACTGTACATGGGGATTCCAACCCTGGGTCTGTACATGGGGATTCCAACCCTGGGACTGTACATGGGGATTCCAACCCTGGGACTGTACATGGGGATTCCAACCCTGGGTCTGTACATGGGGATTCTAACCCTGGGACTGTACATGGGGATTCCAACCCTGGGACTGTACATGGGGATTCTAACCCTGGGTCTGTACATGGGGATTCTAACCCTGGGACTGTACATGGGGATTCTAACCCTTGGACTGTACATGGGGATTCTAACCCTGGGACTGTACATAGGGATCCCAGCCCTGGGACTTTACAAGGGAATTCCAACCCTGGGACTTTACAAGGGGGCGCAGCTCTGGGACTCTTCTGTTACAATTGTGTGGGATGTTAACCGTATGCTCTGCTTTTACCAGCGCCTTCAGGAGAGATGGTGAGAAATCTGAAGTGTGGAGAGTCTGAATCAAATAACTGAGTCAATGATTTACTCTCCCGGGGACGAGGACCCGGTTGGGAACAGACACTGAAGCCCCGCCCACTCCTTGTTCCGAACCAAGATGACCGCGCATGCGCTTTGCTACTCACTGAATCAAGATGGCGGCCTTATCCTGGGCCTTTGACCGGGAGAAGCCCCGAAGCTGCAAACGCGGGACCTTCAGGTTATGATTCAGGGCTTGCGGCCTGCACCAGTTGTTTATGAAGCCTTCCCGCCCACTCGCCGATCGATTACTCCGCTCAGTTCGGTCGCTTTTCACGGATTAATCTGGAGCTGATCCACAGCCATCGTGCTCTGAGATGGCACGCACCGCGCATGCCCAAACCAGGCAGGTCCCGCGCCTGCGCACTGCGCTCCTGTAGTCCGGGTACGGCACATTCTCCCCCGCGGGGAATGCTGGGTAAAAGACCCGCCATTGAATGGCCACATTCGTGAATAGATCAGAATTTGCAGGGAATGCATTGAGCACTGAACCATGTTCATTCTTGCAGTTAGAGTGTGTTTCTGCTGATCTTAATAACCCCTATACCTGGGCTGGAGATTAATATTCTGTATAAATATTGAATAAATCAGCTTTGCATAAAGCACAGTGGGTCGAATATTTGATTTCTCCATGAGAAGAGGAGACTAATTGATGTTCTGTTACCGAATGTTCCATTTTTTGGGCCCTTTACTTACTCTAACTTATATCATTTCTCACCTAGTTTTCCTTCTACCACATCAAACCCCAGGCTGGTTCTGTTTTAGTACATGGCTTGTGAGTGTAATAGACTGAACTGGAGTGTCTCACTTTACACTCATCTGAAGTTCCTTTGATCCACCCTTTTATATAACTATCTTACATAAGATTTGAAATCTGTTATTTGCTGTATCATTCAACCCTTTTTGGATCCGATTTGGTAAAAACACCTCCACATATATTGCATGTGATCGACTTTGAACTGTTCTGATCTTTGTAATTGTCATTGCTGATTTTGATGCGCTCTTTGATTTAATCTCTTGTTATCAACATACCTTGCACTATTTCTTTAATCGAGATAATTGTTTCTAATACTTCCTTAATCACGTCTTTAGCTCCTCCATTGATGCCTGTCAATAATCCTTGCTTAGGGTTTAGGGGTTGGCGTGAGGGGCTTGTGTTCGGGTTAGGATTATGAGACGGTGATTAGGAATAGAAACCACTATTGACAACGCCAGTGTCACTAGACATGTTCTCTTTCATTTCATGGTGTTTTAAACTCATGCAGATGAGTCAGAAAACAGCCTCATGAATTGTTCATTCAAGGAACCTTCTTTCTGGCCCGAGCCTGATTTCCTCTCTTCTTTCACAACTCTACATTTGCCACAGAAAAAGACATCAGGGTCATTAGACTTTGGACAGGAAAAGGCGGATCCAAGATGTTGTGCTGGTTACATCCAATCATCGGCCTGCCTGAAAAGGGCTTCTGACAATAACCTGTCACCAGGCCCCACCAGTAACCATCTGATTCCAACGTCATATCTTCATCCATTACCCACCCTCACTAGAGATAGTTTCACCACCATGACCATTCCCCATACTGAGGCTCTCTGATTCCCATTTATAGACTCAGTGTAAATGGTCCCTGGATTTGGTGACTCAGTGTAAGTGATCCCGACACAGAGCGGGTTCCACCATGTTGCAGCCCATCCGGCGAGGCCCGCTGGGTCAGGATATAAAGAGACCGCGCGCTGTTCCTCCTCCCACTGCCTGGGGGAATGGGCCAGATATTTAAAGGGACAGGGACTCCCCTTTTTCTGTCTATTTATAGTTAAAGGGACAGACCCGTTTATCTTTGGAGTGTCAGCGGACTTCACTAACAGAGGTCCCATTAACAGTCACTCCCTTCTGTACTGTGCAGTGATTGTAAACCTGTCTGTTTCAGTGACTTGAGCCTTTCTAAAATGTCTCACTATTTTTGATGATCCATTTGACTTGCTTGGTTAATATTGAGACTTCAGAATTTTGCAATGTTGGAGTGACATTTCTTTCAAAATATTTGTTCTAACCCTCCCCCCCTCCCCACCCCCAGTCAACCCCCCCACCCCCAGCCAACCACCCCCCCCCAGCCCCAGCCACCCCCCCAACCCCTAGCCACACCCCCCACCCCCCAGCCACCCCCCCCACCTCCAGCCACCCCCCCACCCCCAGCCACCCCCCCCCACCCCCAGCCACCCCCCCCCCAACCCCCAGCCACCCCAACGCCACTTTAGAACACTCTGCAATACTGACTAGGATAGTCCCACGTTCAATCCTTGATCGGACCACTCACCATTTCTCCTCCATTTACAGACGCTCCCTGACCAGTCACCATTTCTCCTCCATTTACAGACGTTCCCTGACCAGTCTCCATTTACAGACGCTCCCTGACTCACTTCCTCCCTGTCCCGGAGTTTGCCGCGGGGCCGCTTTGTGGACTTTCTGTTGTTCGCTCCACACCACAGATGGAACCCTGTGGGGTGGAGCAAACATTGCAACATTTGGCAGTGAAATGGATTCACTCAGGACAGACAGCAGGGATTATTTCAGGAAATAACACAGTGTAGTGAGAAAGGAAATGCAGTGGATGTTGTGTAGATGGATTGTCAAAAGGTGTTTGATAAGGTGCCGGACAGGAGGCTTGTTGATCAAATGAAGGCTGACGGTATTAAAGGGAGTGGGGCAGCGTGGATAGGAAGTTGGGTAAAGGGCAGAAAACAGAGAGTAGTGGTTAATGGATGTTCTTCAGACTGGAGGGATGTACACAGTGGTGTCCCCCAGGGTCAGTGTTGGGACCACTGCTCTTCTCAATATAGAGAAATGATCTGGGCTTGGGTATGTGGGGCACAAGATCAAAATCTCCAGATGAGACCAAAATAGGGACCCTGGCCAACTGTGAAGAGGACTGTAAGTGACTTCAGTGTGAATACACAGGTTAGTAAATGGGGCAGGTAGATGGCAGCTGAAATTTAATGCAGAGAATTATGAGGTGATGCATTTTGGGAGGAAGAAAAAAGTAGGAAATCTACATTAAATGGTAAAAGTTTAAAAGGAGTGGAGGAGCAGAACAGTAAAGAGGTGTGGTTTACAAGGACACTTTCCCTGGTTCCCTTTTCTTCAGTAATGTTCTCATTATCCCTAAACTACCCTGCCTGCTGTTAATGATGTTATTTCTTATAGTTTCACAGTTATAGGTATAAACATCACACATTATAATCTGATCTATTCTATTACTCACTCTGGTTTAAGCTTATATTGTGGTTAATAACAGACAAACCCGGTTCTTTCCCCTGATCTGATTAGAGTTTCACCCGAGCGGAATTTGTGGAATGGAATGTCTTATCAGTGTTGCCATGGCGACCTGTCTGCAGTGAAACGCCTGTTTGAGTTTCTAACTCAGACTAAACTTCTCTCTCCCATAATACACATTATATCAGCAATTTATGTTAATGAATTTTAGCCATGTTCTGTTAATATCACTAAAACCAACAATGGGTTCAGATACACACACCTTTAAAAGTGG
Organism: Squalus acanthias; assembly: GCA_030390025.1. Classification (NCBI taxonomy): domain Eukaryota; kingdom Metazoa; phylum Chordata; class Chondrichthyes; order Squaliformes; family Squalidae; genus Squalus; species Squalus acanthias. The sequence continues at coordinate 11,365,546 of CM059452.1, read as the reverse complement.
GAGGGACATGCTGATAAAGTGTTTAAAAAGCACATGGGATCTTAGGTTTTATAAATAGGGGTGTAGAGTACAAAAGGGCAGGTACAGCAAGGGTTAGATAAAGAGTAAAGCTCCCTCGACACTGTCCCGTCAAACACTCCCCGGGCAGGGACAGCACAGGTTAGATACAGATCAAAACTCTCTCCACACTGTCCCATCAAACACTCCCAGGACAGGTACAGCACGGGTTAGAGACAGAGTAAAGCTCCCTCTACACTGTCCCATCAAACACTCCCAGGGCAGGTACAGCATGGGTAATATACAGAGTAAAGCTCCCTCTACACAGGCCCATCAAACACTCCCAGGACAGGTACAGCACGGGTTAGATACAGAGCAAAGCTCCCTCTGCACTGTCCCATCAAACACTCCCAGGGCAGGTACAGCATGGGTTAGATACAGAGTAAAGCTCCCTCTACACTGTCCCATCAAACACTCCCAGGGCAGATGCAGCACAGGTTAGATACAGAGGAAAGCTCCCTCTACACTATCCCATCAAACACTCTCAAGCCAGGAAAAGTACGGGTAAGATACAGAGTAAAGCTCGCTCTACACTGTCCCATCAAACACTCCCAGGCCAGGTACAGCACAGGTTAAATACAGAGTAAAGCTCCCTCTACACTATCCCATCAAACACTCCCAGGGCAGGTAATGCACGGGTTAGATACAGAATAAAGCTCCCTCTACACTGTCCCATCAAACACTCCCAGGGCAGGTACAGCACTGGTTAGATACAGAGTAAAGCTCTCTCTACACTGTCCCATCAAACATTCACAGGGCAGGAAATGCACAGGTTCGATACAGAGTAAAGCTCTCTCTACACTGTCCCATCAAACATTCACAGGGCAAGAAATGCACGGGTTAGATACAGAGTAAAGCGCCCTCTACACTGTCCCATCAAACAGTCCGAGGGCAGATACAGCACAGGTTAGATACAGAGTAAAACTCCCTCTACACTGTCCCATCAAACACTCCCACAGCGGTTAGATACAGACAAAAGCCCGCTCCGCACTGTTCATCAAACACTTCCAGGGCAGGTACAGCATGGGTTAGATACAGAGAAAAGCTCCCTCTACACTGTCCCATCAAACACTCCCAGGGCAGGTACAGCACGGGTTGGATACAGAGTAAAGCTCCCTCGACACTGTCCCATCAAACGCTCCCAGGGCAGGTACAGCACGGTTTAGATTCAGAGAAAAGCTCTCTCTAAACTGTCCCATCAAACACTCCCAGGGCAGGTACAGCACAGGTTAAATACAGAGTAAAGCTCCCTCTACACTATCACATCAAACACTCCCAGGGCAGGTAATGCACGGGTTAGATACAGAGTAAAGCTCCCTCGACACTGTCCCATCAAACACTCCAGGCCAGGTACAGTAGGGTTAGATACAGAGTAAACTCTCTCTACACTGTCCCATCAAACACTCCCAGGGCAGGTACAGCACGGGTTAGATACAGAGTAAAGCTCCCTCTGCACTGTCCTTATCAAACACTGCCAGAGCAGGTCAGCACGGGTTAGATACAGAGTAAAGCTCCCTCTACACTGTCCCATCAAACACTCCAGAGCAGGTCCAGCACGGGTTAGATACAGAGTAAAGCTCCCTCTACACTGTCCCATCAAACACTCCCAGGCCAGGTTCAGCACGGGTTAAATACAGAGTAAAGCACCCTCGACACTGTCCCAGCAAACACTCCCAGGGCAGGTACAGCATGGGTTAGATACAGAGTAAAGCTCCCTTTACACTATCCCATCAAACACTCCCAGGGCAGGCAAAGCACGGGTTAGATACGGAGTAAAGCTCCCTCTACAATGTCCCATCAAACACTCCCAGGGCAGGTACTGCACAGGTCAGATACAGAGTAAAGCTCCCTCTACACTGTATCAACCAAACACTCCCAGGGCAGATGCAGCACGGCTCAGATACAGCGAAAAGCTCCCTGTACACTGTCCCATCAAACAATCCCAGGGCAGGTGCAGCACGGGTTAGATACAGAGTATAGCTCCCTCTGCATTGTCCCACCAAACACTCCCAGGGTAGGTACAGCACGGGTTAGATACAGAGTAAAGCTCGCTCGAAACTGTCCCATCTAACACTCCGAGGGCAGGTACAGCACGGGTTAGATACAGAGTAAATGTCCCTCTACACTGTCCCATCAAACACTCCCATGGCAGGTACAGCACGGGTTAGATACAGAGTAAAGCTCCCTCTACACTGTCCCATCAAACACTCCCAGGGCAGGTACAGCACGGGTTAGATACAGAGTAAAGCTCCCTCGACACTGTCCCATCAAACGCTCCCAGGGCAGGTACAGCACGGTTTAGATTCAGAGAAAAGCTCTCTCTAAACTGTCCCATCAAACACTCCCAGGGCAGGTACAGCACAGGTTAAATACAGAGTAAAGCTCCCTCTACACTATCACATCAAACACTCCCAGGGCAGGTAATGCACGGGTTAGATACAGAGTAAAGCTCCCTCGACACTGTCCCATCAAACACTCCAGGCCAGGTACAGTAGGGTTAGATACAGAGTAAACTCTCTCTACACTGTCCCATCAAACACTCCCAGGGCAGGTGCAGCACGGTTTAGATACAGAGAAAAGCTCTCTCTACACTGTCCCATCAAACACTCCCAGGGCAGGGACAGCACGGGTTAGACACAGAGTAAAGCTCCCTCGACACTGTCCCATCAAACACTCCAGGCCAGGTACAGTAGGGTTAGATACAGAGTAAACTATCTCTACACTGTCCCATCAAACACTCCCAGGGCAGGTGCAGCACGGTTTAGATACAGAGTAAAGCTCCCTCTGCACGATCCCATCAAACACTCCCAGGGCAGGTAATGCACGGGTTAGATACAGAATAAAGCTCCCTCTACACTGTCCCATCAAACACTCCCAGGGCAGGTACAGCACTGGTTAGATACAGAGTAAAGCTCTCTCTACACTGTCCCATCAAACATTCACAGGGCAGGAAATGCACAGGTTCGATACAGAGTAAAGCTCTCTCTACACTGTCCCATCAAACATTCACAGGGCAAGAAATGCACGGGTTAGATACAGAGTAAAGCGCCCTCTACACTGTCCCATCAAACAGTCCGAGGGCAGATACAGCACAGGTTAGATACAGAGTAAAACTCCCTCTACACTGTCCCATCAAACACTCCCACAGCGGTTAGATACAGACAAAAGCCCGCTCCGCACTGTTCATCAAACACTCCAGGGGCTGGTACAGCACAGGTTAGATACAGATTAAAGCTCCCTCTACACTGTCCCATCAAACTCTCCCAGGGCAGGTACAGCACGGGTTAAATACAGAGTAACGCTCCCTCTACAATGTCTCATCAAACACTCCCAGGGCAGGTACAGCACGCGTTAAATACAGAGTAACGCAACCTCTGCACTGTCCCATCAAGCACTGCCAGGGCAGGTACAGTACGGGTTAGATACAGAGTAAAACTCCATCGACTCTATCCCATCAAACACTCCCAGGGCTGGTACAGCACGGATTAGATACAGAGTAAAGCTCCCACTACACTGTCCCATCAAACACTCCCAGGGCAGGTACAGCATGGTTTCGATACAGAGTGAAGCTGCTTCTACACTGTCCCATCAATCACTCCCAGGGCAGGTACAGCACAGTTTAGATACAGAGTAAAGCTCCCTCCACACTGTCCCATCAAACACTCCCAGGGCAGGTACAGCACAGGTTACATGCAGAGTAAAGCTCCCTTTACACTATCCCATCAAACACTCCCAGGGCAGGTACAGCACAGGTTAGATACAGATTAAAGCTCCCTCTACACTGTGCCATCAAACACTCCCAGGGCAGGTACAGCACGGGTTCAATGCAGAGTAAAGCCCCCTCTACACTGTCCCATCAAACACTCCCAGGGCAGGTACACGGACATGTTACCGATACCTTCACTTGATAGCAAGGCTAGGAGAGGCACTCTGGAAGGTTTGGGGAGCCGGGGCTTGAGCACGAGAGTAACTAAAGGTGTGAGAACTGAAATACTCTTGAGTTAGAAATGAGAAAAGGCCCAAAAATGGAGCAGTCAGTAACAGGGCATCAATTAGTCTCCTCTTATCTTGGAGAAATCAAGGATTCGACCCACGGTGTGTTAGAAACAAAGTTAATCTATTTGACAGAAATCAAAATATTAAACTCCAGCCCAGTTAGAGGGGTGATTAACTTCAGCAGAAACAAACTCCAACTGTCAGAATGAACATGGTTCAGTCCTGGGTGAGATTAACAGCAGCAAAAACAACAGAATCTAAGCCCTGCAGTCACTTGTGTGAACTCGCTGGTGTCTCAGCAGGGTGGATGACTGAACGATTCCTTCCCACACTCGGAGCAGGTGAACGGCCTCTTCCCCAGTGTGAACTCGCTGGTGTGTCAGCAGGTGGGATGACTGAGTGAATCCCTTCCCACACTCAGTGCAGGTGAATGGCCTCTCCCCAGTGTGAACTCGCTGGTGTGTCAGAAGATCCCTTGTGCTTTTAAAGCTCTTCTCACACTCAGAACATTTAAAAGGTCTCTTATCAGTGTGAACGCGTTGGTGTGAAGTGAGGCTGGAGGAGTTTGTGAATCCCTTCCCACACACAGAGCAGGTGAACGGCCTCTCCCCAGTGTGAAGTCGCTGGTGTGTCAGCAGGTGGGATGACCGAGCAAATCTGTTCCCACACACAGAGCACGTGAACAGTCTCTCCCCAGTGTGACTGCGTTGATCAGCTTCCAGCTGGGACGGGTAATTGAATCCCTGTCCACAGTCCCCACATTTCCACGGTTTCTCTGTGGTGCGGGTGTCCTTGTGTCTCTCCAGGTTGGATGATTAGTTGAAGACTCGTCACACACAGAACACGTGTACGGTTTCTCCCCGCTGTGAACGGTGCGATGTTTTTTCAGGCTGTATAACTGGTTAAAGCTCTTTCCACAGTCAGTGCACTGGAACACTCTCACTCGGGTGTGTGTGTCTCGGTGCTTTTCCAGTCACACTGATGTTTGAAATCTTTTCCCACAGACAGAACAGACAAACATTTCTCCTTCCACATTCAAAGGCCGATGATACTCAGGTCTTGATGAATGGAGTGACTCCGTCAGATCTTGAAATTATGTTTGGTTTGAGTTTCCGGTCTGTAAATCCTCCCCTTCTCACAGCCTGTAAAAGGAGTTTACAAAAGACATCACTAAGTAGAGGATAGAAATTCAGAACAGACAATTCTAGTTTCTATGGAACATTCTTTCCTCTCTTGTTCCCCCAAAGCTGTAAATCTCCGTCCCACACATTGTCCCTCCTCCCTGTGCTGAAATCCAAACCCATCGCACCATCTCCAACACATTTTCCTTCTCCTCCCCTGAAGGTGCTGACTCTGGCTGGGTTCAGTTCTGCACTCACTGGTTCCCCTCCCTCTCCTCCCCTGAAGGTGCTGACTCTGGCTGGGTTCAGTTCTACACTCACTGGTTCCCCTCCCTCTCCTCCCCTGAAGGTGCTGACTCTGGCTGGGTTCAGTTCACTCACTGGGACCCTGAAGCATCGCCCACGAGTGATTCCTTTACAACGATGGCTGCGCATGCGTTCTACTACTCGATGAAGTAAGATGGCGGCTCACAAACGCAAAACCTTCCTTTACAAAGATGGCGACCGTTAACCAAGGCCTTGTTACTGGGAAAAAGCCTCCGAGCTGCAAACGGGGAACCTGTAGGTTCTTATTCAGGGCTTGCGGCCTGCACCAGGTGTTTATGAAGTCCACGCGCCGGGTGCGTTACCTCTCTGCGCCCCGCTGATTCTTAATCGGCGCAAAAACCGCGTCTCCCAAAACGGCCCGTTCTCTGCCCTCGCCTGGCATGATCACACTGACACTGCGCATGCTCCAAATACCGGCGGGCACTGCGCCTGCGCACTGGGCTCCTCCAGTGTGAATGGGGCACATTCTCCCCCGCGGGGCATAAGAACATAAGAAATAGGAGCAGGAGTAGGCCAATCGGCCCTTCGAGCCTGCTCCGCCATTCAATAAGATCATGGCTGATCTGATCCTCACCTCAAATCTAAAGAACACAAGAAGTAGGAGCAGGACCCGGCCACTCAGTCCCTGGGCCCGCAACGCCACCTACAGGGCCTCGACCGATCCGAACTCAGCCTCATGTCCAATTTCCTGCCCGCTCCCCGTAATCCTAATTCCCTTTACTTCTAGGAAACTGTCTATTTCTGTTTTAAATTTATTTAATGATGTAGCTTCCACAGCTTCCTGGGGCAGCAAATTCCACAGACCTACTACCCTCTGAGTGAAGAAGTTTCTCCTCATCTCAGTTTTGAAAGAGCAGCCCTTTATTCTAAGATTATGCCCCCTAGTTCTAGTTTCACCCATCCTTGGGAACATCCTTACCGCATCCACCCGATCAAGCCCTTTCACAATCTTATATGTTTCAATAAGATCGCCTCTCACTCTTCTGAACTCCAATGAGTCCCAATCTACTCAACCTCTCCTCATATGTCAACCCCCTCATCCCGGGGACCAACCGAGTGAACCTTCTTTGCACTGCCTCGAGAGCAAGTATGTCTTTTCTTAAGTATGGACACCAAAACTGTATGCAGTATTCCAGATGTGGTCTCACCAATACCTTATATAACTGCAGCAATACCTCCCTGTTTTTATAATCTATCCCCCGAGCAATAAAAGCCAACATTCCATTGGCCTTCTTGATTGCCTGCTGCACCTGCATACTAACTTTTTGATTTTCTTGCACAAGGACCCCCAGATCCCTTTGTACTGCAGTACTTTCCAGTTTCTCGCCATTAAGATAATAACTTGCTCTCTGATTTTTCCTGCCAATGTGCATAACCTCACATTTTCCAATATTGTACTGCATCTGCCAAATCTCTGCCCACTCACTTTCTACTTTCCCTCCCATCTTTGTATCATCTGCAAACTTTGATATGTTACACTCGGTCCCCTCCTCCAAATCGTTAATATAGATTGTAAAGAGTTGGGGACCCAGCACCGACCCCTGCGGAACACCACTGGCTACTGGTTGCCAGTCCGAGAATGAACCATTTATCCCAACTCTCTGCTTTCTGTTAGATAACCAATCCTCCACCCATGCCAGAATATTCCCCCCAATCCAGTGATTTTTTATCTTGAGCAATAATCTTTTATGTGGCACCTTGTCGAATGCCTTCTGGAAGTCTAAATACACTACGTCCATAGGTTCCCCTTTATCCACCCTGTACGTTATGTCCTCAAAGAACTCAAGCAAATTTGTCAGACATGATTTCCCCTTCATAAACCCATGCTGACTTTGTCCTATCAAATTATGTTTATCTAAATGTTCCGTTACTGTCTCCTTAATAATAGACTCCAAAATTTTACCCACCACAGATGTTAGACTAACTGGTCTATAATTTCCAGCTTTCTGCCTACTACCCTTTTTAAATAAGGGTGTTACTTTTAGTTACTGTAAGTGACTTCAGTGTGAATACACAGGTTAGTAAATGGGGCAGGTAGATGTCAGCTGAAATTTAATGCAGAGAAATGTGAGGTGATGCATTTTGGGAGGAAGAAAAAAGTATAAAATCTACATTAAATACACTATCCCATCAAACACTCCCAGGGTAGGTACAACACGGGTTAGATACAGAGTAAAGCTCGCTCTATACTGTCTCATCAAACACTCCCAGGGCAGGTACAACACAGGTTAGATACAGAGTAAAGCTCGCTCTATACTGTCCCATCAAATACTTCCAGGGCAGGTACAGCACGGGTTAGATACAGAGTAAAGCTTCCTCTACACTGTCCCATCAAAAACTCCCAGGGCAGGTACAGCACGAGCCAGATACAGAGGAAAGCTCCCTCTACACTGTCCCATCAAACACTTCCAGGGCAGGTACAGCACTGGTTAGATACAGAGTAAAGCTTCCTCTGCACTGTCCCATCAAACACTCCCAGGGCAGGACAGCACGGGTAAGATACAGAGTAAAGCTCCCTCTACACTGTCCCATCAAACACTCCCAGGGCAGGTACAGCACGGGTTAGATACAGAGTAAAGCTCCCTCTACACTGTCCATCAAACACTCCCAGGGCAGGTACAGCATGGGTTAGATACAGAGTAAAGCTCCCTCTACACTGTCCCATCAAACACTCCCAGGGCAGGTACAGCACGGGTTAGATACAGAGTAAAGCTCCCTCTGCACTGTCCCATCAAACACTCCCAGGCAGGTACAGCACGGGTTAGATACAGAGTAAAGCTCCCTCTACACTGTCCCATGAAACACTCCATTGCAGGTACAGCACGGGTTAGATACAGAGTAAAGCTCCCTCTACACTGTCCCATCAAACACTCCCAGGCAGGTACAGCACGGGTTAGATACAGAGTAAAGCTCCCTCTACACTGTCCCATCAAACACTCCCAGGGCAGGTACAGCACGGGTTAGATACAGAGTAAAGCTCTCTCTACACTGTCCCATCAAACACTCCCAGGGCAGGAAAAGCACGGGTTAGATACAGAGTAAAGCTCCCTCTTTCCTGTCCCATCAAACACTCCTGGAGCAGGTATAGTACGGGTTAGATACAGTGTAAAGCTCCCTCTGCACTATCCCATCAAACACTCCCAGGGCAGGTACAGCATGGGTTAGATACAGAGTAAAGCTCCCTCTACACTGTCCCAGCAAACACTCCAGGCCAGGTACAGTAGGGTTAGATACAGAGTAAACTCTCTCTGCACTATCCCATCAAACACTCCCAGGGCAGGTACAGCATGGGTTAGGTTAAGAGTAAAGCTCCCTCTACACTGTGCAATCAAACTCTCCTGGAGCAGGTATAGCACGGGTTAGATACAGAGTAAAGCTCCCTCTGCGCTGTCCTATCAAACACTCCTAGGGCAGGTACAGCAGGGTTAGATTCAGAGTAAAGCTTCCTCTACACTCTCCCATCAAACACTCCCAGGGCTGGTACAGCACGGTTTAGATACAGAGTAAAGCTCCCTCTATACTGTCCCATCAATCACTCCTAGGGCAGGTACAGCATGGGTTAGATTCAGAGTAAAGCTCCCTTTACACTGTCCCATCAAACACTCCAAGGGCAGGTACAGCACGGGGTAGATACAAAGTAAAACTCGCTCTATACTGTCCCATCAAACACTCCCCGGGCAGGTGCAGCATGGGTTCGATACAGAGTAAAGCTCTCTCTACACTGTCCCATCAAACACTCCCAGGGCAGGAAAAGCACGGGTTAGATACAGAGTAAAGCTCCCTCTACACTGTCCCATCAAACACTCCCAGGGAAGGTGCAGTACGGGGTTAGATACAGAGTAAAGCTCCCTCTGCATTATCCCATGAAACAGTCCTAGGGCAGGTACAGCACGGGTTAGATACAGAGTAAAGCTCCCTCTACATTGTCCCACCAAACACTCCCAGGGTAGGTACAGCACGGGTTAGATACAGAGTAAAGCTCGCTCTATACTGTCCCATCAAACACTCCAGGGGCTGGTACAGCACAGGTTAGATACAGATTAAAGCTCCCTCTACACTGTCCCATCAAACTCTCCCAGGGCAGGTACAGCACGGGTTAAATACAGAGTAACGCTCCCTCTACAATGTCTCATCAAACACTCCCAGGGCAGGTACAGCACGGGTTAAATACAGAGTAACGCAACCTCTGCACTTTCCCATCAAGCACTGCCAGGGCAGGTACAGTACGGGTTAGATACAGAGTAAAACTCCATCGACTCTATCCCATCAAACACTCCCAGGGCTGGTACAGCACGGATTAGATACAGAGTAAAGCTCCCACTACACTGTCCCATCAAACACTCCCAGGGCAGGTACAGCATGGTTTCGATACAGAGTGAAGCTGCTTCTACACTGTCCCATCAATCACTCCCAGGGCAGGTACAGCACAGTTTAGATACAGAGTAAAGCTCCCTCCACACTGTCCCATCAAACACTCCCAGGGCAGGTACAGCACGGGTTAGATACAGAGTAAAGCTCCCTCTACACTGTGCCATCAAACACTCCCAGGGCAGGTACAGCACGGGTTCAATACAGAGTAAAGCCCCCTCTACACTGTCCCATCAAACACTCCCAGGGCAGGTACACGGACATGTTACCGATACCTTCACTTGATAGCAAGGCTAGGAGAGGCACTCTGGAAGGTTTGGGGAGCCGGGGCTTGAGCACGAGAGTAACTAAAGGTGTGAGAACTGAAATACTCTTGAGTTAGAAATGAGAAAAGGCCCAAAAATGGAGCAGTCAGTAACAGGGCATCAATTAGTCTCCTCTGATCTTGGAGAAATCAAGGATTCGACCCACGGTGTGTTAGAAACAAAGTTAATCTATTTGACAGATATCAAAATATTAAACTCCAGCCCAGTTGGAGGGCTGATTAACTTCAGCAGAAACAAACTCCAACTGTCAGAATGAACATGGTTCAGTCCTTGGTGAGATTAACAGCAGCAAAAACAACAGAATCTAAGCCCTGCAGTCACTTGTGTGAACTCGCTGGTGTCTCAGCAGGTGGGAGGAGTTAGTGAATCCCTTCCCACACACAGAGCAGGTGAACGGCCTCTCCCCAGTGTGAACTCGCTGGTGTGTCAGCAGGTGGGATGACCGAGCGAATCTGTTCCCACACACAGAGCACGTGAACAGTCTCTCCCCAGTGTGACTGCGTTGATGAGCTTCCAGCTGGGACGGGTAATTGAATCCCTGCCCACAGTCCCCACATTTCCACGGTTTCTCTGTGGTGCGGGTGTCCTTGTGTCTCTCCAGGTTGGATGATTAGTTGAAGACTCGTCACACACAGAACACGTGTACGGTTTCTCCCCGCTGTGAACGGTGCGATGTTTTTTCAGGCTGTGTAACTGGTTAAAGCTCTTTCCACAGTCAGTGCACTGGAACACTCTCACTCGGGTGTGTGTGTCTCGGTGCTTTTCCAGTCACACTGATGTTTGAAATCTTTTCCCACAGACAAAACAGACAAACATTTCTCCTTCCACATTCAAAGGCCGATGATACTCAGGTCTTGATGAATGGAGTGACTCCGTCAGATCTTGAAATTATGTTTGGTTTGAGTTTCCGGTCTGTAAATCCTCCCCTTCTCACAGCCTGTAAAAGGAGTTTACAAAAGACATCACTAAGTAGAGGATAGAAATTCAGAACAGACAATTCTAGTTTCTATGGAACATTCTTTCCTCTCTTGTTCCCCCAAAGCTGTAAATCTCCGTCCCACACATTGTCCCTCCTCCCTGTGCTGAAATCCAAACCCATCGCACCATCTCCAACACATTTTCCTTCTCCTCCCCTGAAGGTGCTGACTCTGGCTGGGTTCAGTTCACTCACTGGTTCCCCTCCCTCTCCTCCCCTGAAGGTGCTGACTCTGGCTGGGTTCAGTTCTACAGTCACTGGTTCCCCTCTCCTCTCCTCTCCTCCCCTGAAGGTGCTGACTCTGGCTGGGTTCAGTTCCACACTCACTGGTTCCCCTCCCTCTCCTCCCCTGAAGGTGCTGACTCTGGCTGGGTTCAGTTCACTCACTGGGACCCTGAAGCATCGCCCACGAGTGATTCCTTTACAAAGATGGCTGCGCATGCGTTCTACTACTCGATGAAGTAAGATGGCGGCTCACAAACGCAAAACCTTCCTTTACAAAGATGGCGACCGTTAACCAAGGCCTTGTTCCCGGGAAAAAGCCTCCGAGCTGCAAACGGGGAACCTGTAGGTTCTTATTCAGGGCTTGCGGCCTACACCAGGTGTTTATGAAGTCCACGCGCCGGGTGCGTTACCTCTCTGCGCCCCGCTGATTCTTAATCGGCGCAAAAACCGCGTCTCCCAAAACGGCCCGTTCTCTGCCCTCGCCTGGCTCTGATCACACTTACACTGCGCATGCTCCAAATACCGGCGGGCACTGCGCCTGCGCACTGGGCTCCTCCAGTGTGAATGGGACACATTCTTCCCCGCGGGGCATAAGAACATAAGAACATAAGAAATAGGAGCAGGAGTAGGCCAATCGGCCCTTTGAGCCTGCTCCGCCATTCAATAAGATCATGGCTGATCTGATCCTAACCTCAAATCTAAAGAACACAAGAAGTAGGAGCAGGACCCGGCCACTCAGTCCCTGGGCCCGCAACGCCACCTACAGGGCCTCGACCGATCCGAACTCAGCCTCATGTCCAATTTCCTGCCCGCTCCCCGTAACCCCTAATTCCCTTTACTTCTAGGAAACTGTCTATTTCTGTTTGAAATTTATTTAATGATGTAGCTTCCACAGCTTCCTGGGGCAGCAAATTCCACAGACCTACTACCCTCTGAGTGAAGAAGTTTCTCCTCATCTCAGTTTTGAAAGAGCAGCCCCTTATTCTAAGATTATGCCCCCTAGTTCTAGATTCACCCATCCTTGGGAACATCCTTACCGCATCCACCCGATCAAGCCCCTTCACAATCTTATATGTTTCAATAAGATCACCTCTCATTCTTCTGAACTCCAATGAGTAGAGTCCCAATCTACTCAACCTCTCCTCATATGTCCACCCCCTCATCCCGGGGACCAACCGAGTGAACCTTCTTTGCACTGCCTCGAGAGCAAGTATGTCTTTTCTTAAGTATGGACACCAAAACTGTATGCAGTATTCCAGATGTGGTCTCACCAATACCCTATATAACTGCAGCAATACCTCCCTGTTTTTATAATCTATCCCCCTAGCAATAAAAGCCAACATTCCATTGGCCTTCTTGATCACCTGCTGCACCTGCATACTAACTTTTTGATTTTCTTGCACTAGGACCCCCAGATCCCTTTGTACTGCAGTACTTTCCAGTTTCTCGCCATTATGATAATAACTTGCTCTCTTATTTTTCCTGCCAAAGTGCATAACCTCACATTTTCCAATATTGTATTGCATCTGCCAAATCTCCGCCCACTCACCCAGCTTGTCTATATCCCTTTGTAGGTTTTTTATGTCCTCCTCACTTTCTACTTTCCCTCCCATCTTTGTATCATCTGCAAACTTTGATATGTTACACTCGGTCCCCTCCTCCAAATCGTTAATATAGATTGTAAAGAGTTGGGGACCCAGCACCGACCCCTGCGGAACACCACTGGCTACTGGTTGCCAGTCCGAGAATGAACCATTTATCCCAACTCTCTGCTTCCTGTTAGATAACCAATCCTCCACCCATGCCAGAATATTACCCCCAATCCAGTGATTTTTTATCTTGAGCAATAATCTTTTATGTGACACCTTGTCGAATGCCTTCTAGAAGTCTAAATACACTACGTCCATTGGTTCCCCTTTATCCACCCTGTACGTTATGTCCTCAAAGAACTCAAGCAAATTTGTCAGACATGACTTCCCCTTCATAAAGCTATGCTGACTATGTCCTATTAAATTATGTTTATCTAAATGTTCCGTTACTGTCTCCTTAATAATAGACTCCAAAATTTTACCCACCACAGATGTTAGACTAACTGGTCTATCATTTCCAGCCTTCTGCCTACTACCCTTTTTAAATAAGCGTGTTACATTAGCAGTTTTCCAATCTGCCGGGACCTTTGCTGAGTCCAGGGAATTTTGGAAAATTATTACCAAAGCATCCACAATCCCTACTGCCACTTCCCTCAAGACCCTAGGATGTAAGCCATCAGGTCCAGGGGATTTATCCGCCTTGAGTCCCATTATTTTACTGAGTACCAATTCCTTAGTGATTTTAATCGTATTTAGCTCCTCCCCCCCTAGAGCCCCCTGTTTGTCCAGTGTTGGGATATTCTTAGTGTCCTCTACCGTAAAGACTGAAACAAAATATTTGTTCAGCATTTTTGCCATCTCCATGTTTCTCACCATTAATTTCCCGGTCTCATCCTCTAAGGGACCTACGTTTGCCTTAGCCACCCTTTTTCTTTTTATATAACTACAGAAACTCTTGCTATCTGTTTTTATATTTTTTGCTCATTTATTTTCATAATCTATCTTCCCTTTCTTAATCAATCCTTTAGTTACTTTTTGCTGTCTTTTGAAGACTTCCCAATCTTCTATCCTCCCACTAAGTTTGGCTACTGGGGAACATCCCGCCATTGAAAGCCCCAATTAGTGAATGGAGAATGAGTTTCTGTGATCCGAGTGAGAGAAAATTCATCAATAATTCACACAGAAACCCAAGTACACGGGCACTCTGCCATGGTTCAGTCCTGGATGTGATTAATAACAGAGTCCAAACCCCTGCAGTCACATGTGAACTCACTGGAGTCTCAGCAGGTGGGATGAATTTCTTCCCACACACAGGATATTGAAACAGCCTCTCTCCAGTATCAATGCGCTGATCGTGCATCAGCTGCTTTGAACTTTGAAAGTTTTTCTCACTGTCAGAGTATTTAAAGCAACTGTTCTCAATGTGGACACTCTGGAGTGTCAACAGTTGGGACAACGGAGTGAATCCCTTCCCACACGTGAAGTATCTAAACGGTCTCTCTCCAGTGTGACTGTGCTGGTGTGTCAGTAAATGGGATGATTGATTGAATCCCTTTCCACATACAGAGCAATGAACGGCTTCTCACCATTGCGAGCAAGTGAGTTTGTCAGTTGGTGAGATGAGTGAGTGAATCTGTTTCCATGCTCAGTTGGTGAACGGCCTCTCCCTGGTGTGATTGTATCCATGATGTACCACCTCAGACGGGCAACTGAATGCGATCCTACAGACCCCACATTTACACCATTGATTCAGGTGGGTGCACGAGTCTCACAGGCGAGACAATTTATTAAAGGTGGATCCACCCACAGAACACGTGTCCTGTTTCTCCCCGCTGTGATTGGTGCTTTTTCCTTCAATATCCAAAGGCTGATGATATTCAGATCCTGATGAATCGAGTGACTCTGTCGGATCTTGACACGATGTTTGGCTTGAGTTTCCCCACTGCAGATCCTCCCCTACTAATACCGTGCTGTTACTTTAAATACAGGATAGAAATTTAGTTCAGACAATTCTAGATTCTATAGAACATTCTGGCTCCTCCTGTTCCTCCTAAACTGCAAATTCGCCATTCTACACACTCTCCCTCCATCCTTACTGTCTGAAATCAACATTCAACACTCAATCTGGGATTCTGTTTCTCTCCTTTTCTCCAGAAGTTTCTGAATCTGGCTGGGTGCAATTCCACAGACATTAGTTAACCTCTAGTGCCTCACCGTCAGCCGACTCAGTGATTCTCAGTAGGATTTCCACTGCGGTAGGCATCACAGTCGAGTCCAATCCTGCCCTCAATTGACATCCATACACTTCCCAGTTGAGGTCACTGGATCGCCATCAAGAGCAGGGGCACTGGCTGATTTTTATACTTAGCCCAGTGGTACTGAGGCCAATTATAACCCCTGAACTGCTGCCTTGGCTGAGAGCAACTAACAGACCAGATTAAGGATAGAACTTGGTTGCCTTCCCAGTCAGTAGTGCAGAGTGTTTTGAAGTGCGGGAGGTGGTGGGGTGGGGGAGAGGGTTAGAACAGAATATTTTGAAACAAATGCTATTCCATCTTTAAAGGAAAGCTTTGTCACACTGCAAAATTCTGAAATCTTTGAAAATTAACCAAGCAAGTTAAATGGATCGTCAAAAAACAGTGAGACATTGTAGAAAGGCTCAAGTCACTGAAATAGACAGCTTTACAATCACTGTACAGAAGGGAGCAACTGTTAATGGGAACCCTCTTTTTTTTTCGATGAACATGGTTCAAATATTTTTATTCAAAAACAATAATACCTGTACAACTCATCAATTACATAGTAAATCCATTACATAGTAAATCCATTACATTCATCCATCACAGTAAAAAATAAAGCCTTAAAAACAGCCTTATAGTTAATATAAATGCAATGATTAATTTTACAAATAATCAATAATCTTTACAGTACAAATACCCTTAAACAATACCACACAACTTTTTAGATTTAAAATAAATCTCAAAGTTAACTCCACATAAAACAAAAACCATTTCAACACCAGTGTACAAACACATAGCACCATCATAATCCAATTAAATGCTACAAATAACATTTATTCCAATAAACCAAGAAAAAACCCGTTTTACGCCAGTCCTACTGGCATTGTTCGTTTGATCATTCGATCATTCATTCAATTGTTCGTTCGCTCATTCAAGCGTTCGTTCATTCGATCGAGCGTAAGTTCCAATATGTATGTATGAATGCGTGCGTGCGTATCATTTGTCTAAGTGCGCACCTGCGTGCGTTCGCTCGAATCGTTCGTTCTATCACTGCACAAGTGATCATTCATTTGATCGAGTGTAAGTTCCAATATGCATGAATGCGTTTGTTCGAATCGTTCGTCCGTTCGTTCACTCGAGCGTCCGTTCGTTCAATAAATTACCAATATTAATTTACTTTATCTTTTCAAACACACCAACACTAGACAATAACCCAAAGTAAATTCCTACATAACCACCAATACATCACCATGTGCAAATTCCCACAATCCTTATCAGAAAATCAATTAAGCTTCAAGTAAACTGCTTTCAAACAGAAAACCTGAAACCTTCCCAACAAAACAATTAAATACCAGTTCTACGCCAGTCCTATTGGCAATCCATTAACGAATATCATTTGATGTTGTCGAACCATGTAAAGTCATAGTCCTTGTCCACAGTCTTCAGCCCTTCCACGGAAAAAGCCATCCATCCACTTCCTGAAATCCCATAAAAAAGACCGAACACTCAAATCTTCTTCTGCTTGCTGTTATCGCTCACAGGACCCAACCATCAAAGAATACTCATCATTCCTTACTGATATTACTTTGCTTTGTCTTTTAATTTCCTTTTATTTTCCGTCTTTTAACCATTCACATTTTCCATCTTGTAACCGCTCACGCGCCCCATTACAGATGGAAACAATTTGTCTTTCCTCCTCCAATATGGCGACGCATAAACCGGTCCCATGAGCAAGAAAAGGTCTTACAGCTGCCGCCAGGCAGAGCAGATGCTGGGCCGCTGGAACTCATTCAGGCCCGAAACCATTCTGCAACTTTCAGAACCAGTGCAGCAATGCTCACCAACCGCATCTCCCGACTCCACCTCTGCCGACCAGCCGCCCCGCCCTGGGCCCCCCGCCTGGGGTTCTCCGTGCTGTGCCTCCCGCCCAGGCCACTCTCCTCCGGGTCTTCCACCTTGGGCCTTCTGCACCGGGCCCTCCACACCGGCATTCCCCGTGAGCAGCCGGAATGTGGAGCAGCCCGCTCACACAGCACTGAGTTAAGCCGAGTTGAAAATCTCACAGCCTTTCCTCCCCGGGCCTTCTGCACCGGGCCCTTTGCACCGGCATTCCCCGCGAGCAGCCGGGGTGCGAAGCTCACCCGTTCACACAGCACCAAACTGAACTGAGAATCTTGCAGCCTGGGCTGGATTTTGTCCTTGGGGCGGGCTGGGGTTGTGTTAGCCACCGTGAGCAATGAACATTGTTCAGTGCTCAATGCAAACCCAATAAATCCTTTTCCATTCACGAATGTGGCCTTTCAATGGCAGGGCTTTTACCCAGCATTCCCCGCGGGGGAGAATGTGCCGCACCCAGACTACAGGAGCCCAGTGCGCAGGCGCTGGACCCGCCGCTGTTTGGAGCATGCGCGGTGCGTGTAAGCGCCAAGTCGCGAGGCAGCGACACGAGCTCCCAATAAATTTAGTGAAGCGGCCGGACGGAGCGGAGTAATCGACCGTCGGGTGGGCAGGAAGGCTTTATAAATAACTGGTGCAGGTCGCAAGCTCTGAATAATAACCTGAGGATCCCGAGTTTGCAGCTTCGGGGCTTATCCTGGTCACAGGCCCAGGATAACGGCCGCCAGCTTGATTCAGTGAGTAGCAAAGCGCATGCGCAGACATCTTGGGCAGGAACAAAGAGTGGGCGGGGCTTCAGTGTCTGTTCCCAACCGGGTCCTAGTGCCCAGGAGAGTAAATCATTGACTCAGTTATTTGATTCAGACTCTCCACACTTCGGATTTCTCACCATCTCTCCTGAAGGCGCTGGTAAAAGCAGAGCATACGATTAACATCCCACACAATTGTAACAGAAGAGCCCCAGAGCTGGAATAAAAACAGAAAATGCTGGAGATACTCAGCAGGTCAGGCAGCATCTGTGAAGAGAGAAACAGAGTTAACGTTTCAGGTCTGGGACCGTTCATCAGAACTGGAAAAAGCTGGAGATGTAACAAATATTAAACAGGTGCAGAGGCGGGAGGAAGGAATTGAAGGAACAATCTGTGCTTTTGTAAGAGGCAGGAAAGATAAAATGTTGCAAATGGGGATGGCAAAATCATACAGCATGAAAAATGGGAGCAGGGGTTCTCGTTTGAAATTGTTGAACTCAATGTTGAGTCCAGAGGATGTAAAGTGCCTAATCGAAAGATGAGGTGCTGTTCCTCGAGCTTACGTTAAGCTTCATTGGAACAATGTAAGAGGCCGAGGACAGAGAGATCAGAGTGGGAGTGAAGCGGAGGATTAAAGTGACAGGCGACCGGAAGCTCAGGGTCACCCTTACGGACTGAATGGAGGTGTTCCGCAAAGCGGTCACCCAATCTGCGTTTGGTCTCCCCAATGTAGAGGAGACCGTATCGTGAGCAGCGAATACAGTATACTGAATTGCAAGTACAAGTAAATCGCTGTTTCACCTGGAAGGGGTGTTTGGGGCCCTGGACAGTGGGAAGGGAGGAGGTAAAAGGGCATGTGTTGCATCTCCTGCGCTTGCACGGGAAGGTGCCAGGAGAAGGGGAAGGGGTGTTGAGGGTGATTGAGGAGTGGACCAGGGTGTCGCGGAGGGAGTGGTCACTTCAGAATGCTGAAAGGGGAGGTGAGGGGAAGATGCATTTGGTGGTGGGATCACGTTGGAGGTGGTGGAAATGGCGGAGGATGATCCGTTGAATGTGGAGGCTGGTAGGGTGAAAGGTGAGGACAAGGGGAACTCTATCGTGGTTCTGGCAGGGAGGGGTAGGGGTGAGAGCGGAAGTGCGGGAGATAGAACGGACATGGTCAAGGGCCGTGTCAACCACGGTAGAGGGGAATCCTTGGTTGAGGAAAAAGGAAGACATGTTGGCAGCACTGGTATGGAAGGTGGCATCATCAGAACAGACACGGCAGAAACGGAGAAACTGGGAGAATGGAATAGAATCCTTACAGGAAGCGGGGTGGGAGGAAGTGTCGTCCAGGTAGCTGTGGGAGTCAGTGGGCTTGTAGTGGATGTTTGTCAAAAGCCGATCGCCAGAAATGGAGACGGAGAAGTCAAGGAAGGGAAGAGAAGAGTCGGAGATGGACCATGTGAAGGTGAGGGAAGGGTGGAAATTGGAAGTAAGGTGAATGAACTTATCTAGTTCAGGGCGAGAGCAGGAAACGGCACCAATACAGTCATCGATGTACCGGAAAAAGAGGTGAGGGAGGGGACCTGAGTGGGACTGGACCAAAGAATGTTCCACATATCCCATGTGTCTGTTCCCAACCGGGTCCTAGTGCCCGGGAGAGTAAACCATTGACTCAGTTATTTGATTCAGACTCTCCACACTTCGGATTTCTCACCATCTCTCCTGAAGGCGCTGGTAAAAGCAGAGCAGACGGTTAACATCCCACACAATTGTAACAGAAGAGCCCCAGAGCTGGGCCCCCCTTGTACAGTCCCAGGATAGGAATCCCCATGTACAGTCCCAGGGTTAGAATCCCCATGTACAGTCCCAGGGTTAGAATCCCCATGTACAGTCCCAGGGTTAGAATCCCCATGTACAGTCCCAGGGTTAGAATCCCCATGTACAGTTCCAGGGTTGGAATCCCCATGTACAGTCCCAGGGTTAGAATCCCCATGTACAGTTCCAGGGTTTCAATCCCCATGTACAGTCCCAGGGTTGGAATCCCCATGTACAGTCCCAGGGTTGGAATCCCCATGTACAATCCCAGGGTTGCTATCCCCATGTACAGTCCCAGGGTTGGAATCCCCATGTACAGTCCCAGGGTTGGAATCCCCATGTACAGTCCCAGGGTTAGAATCCCCTTGTACAGTCCCAGGGCTGGAATCCCCATGTACAGTCCCAGGGTTAGAATCCCCTTGTACAGTCCCAGGGTTAGAATCCCCTTGTACAGTCCCAGGGTTGGAATCCCCATGTACAGTCCCAGGGTTAGAATCCCCTTGTATAGTCCCAGGGTTGGAATCCCCATGTACAGTCCCAGGTTTGGAATCCCCATGTATAGTCCCAGGGTTAGAATCCTCATGTACAGTCCCAGGGTTAGAATCCCATGTACAGTCCCAGGGATGGAATCCCCATGTACAGTCCCAGGGTTAGAATCCCCATGTACAGTCCCAGTGTTAGAATCCCCATGTACAGTCCCAGGGTGGGAATCCTCATGTACAGTCCCAGGGTTGGAATCCCCATGTACAGTCCCAGGGTTAGAATTCCCATGTACAGTCCCAGGGTTAGAATTCCCATGTACAGTCCCAGGGTTAGAATTCCCATGTACAGTCCCAGGGTTAGAATCCCCATGTACAGTCCTCGGGTTGGAATCCCTCAGCAACACCGAGTGCGGGTCTCAGGCCCCGAGTCAGAGCCGGCGGACGTGCGGCCAGTGCCCCGGCACCATTAACCCCAGGGTGCAGCACCTCCCCCAGACAAGAAACACAACAACTTGCATTGACACAGCAGAGGGAGCAATTCAGAGCTGGTTAGCATCAGGGTGGGCGGTGGATGTGGAACTCGGTCCCTGGCCTCCTGTGTAGGGCGGTCTTGTTGCATCAGTTTGAGCTGGAGTGTAGAGGGGAGAGAAGCTGTTGGGTTTAACCCCCAGTACTTCTGAGTCCAGTGCGACCCAACAATTTCCAATGTGGGACTGTCAAGGGAGGTGGATTCTAGGGGAGATTAAGTTGCTAAACAGACCCTGTCCGTACAGTGTAAAAGATTATTGTTCTCGGAACAGGTATTTCTGTAGAGGCTTTCAATCCATTTTCTATATACAGATTTTTTAATTCATTCAATGTCGGTGTCACTAGCAAGGCCAGCAAATGTTGCCAGTTCCCAGTTGCCCGTTGAGAAGGTGATGCTGGGCCTTCTTCTTGAACCTCTGCAGTCCGTGTGGTGAAGGTACTCTCAGAATGCTGTTAGGTGAGGAGTTCCAGGATTTTCACCCAGCGACGATGTAGGAACGGCGATATATGCCCAAGTCAGGATAGTGTGTGACTTGGAGGGGAACTGGGAGGTGATGGTGTTCCCATGCACCTGCTGCCCTTGTCCTTCTAGGTGGTGGAGGTCGCGTGTTTGGGAGGTGCTGTCAAAGTTCTAGTCGAGTTGCAGATGTATAAATTCGCTCTCCTTCACTCCTCCCCCTCCCACCTCGCTCTCTCTCCTCCCATAGAGGCCAGAGTCTTGTGTCGGCCCAGACCAGGTGGCGGGTTCCCTTCCCTGAAGGACATTCATGAACCAGTTGGGTTTTTACGACAATCCGGCAGCTTTCATAGTCACTTTTTCTAGTGCCGGCCCCACAAATTCCCAGATTCATTCAGCTCAATTTCACAACCTGCCTTTGTGTTTTTGTGAGTGCTCTCTCACCCTCCCTTTTTCCTGTTTTAAATTCATTTTACAGGCTGTTAGAAGGGGAGGATTTGCAGACGGGAAACTCAAACCAAACATCACTTCAAGATCTGACAGAGACGCTCAATTCATCAGGACCTTTGAGCATGGAAGCAGAAAGCACCGTTCAGAGCGGGGAGAAACCGTACACGTGTTCTGTGTGTGGACGAGGCTTCAACCGATCCTCTGGCCTGTCGAGTCACCAGCGCAGTCACACCGGGAAGAGGCCGTTCACCTGCTCTGAGTGTGGGAAGGGATTCACTCGTTCATTCGACCTGCTGACACACCAGCGAGTTCACACCGGGGAGAGACCGTTCACCTGCTCCAAGTGTGGGAAGGGATTCACTCAGTCATGCAGCCTGCTGACACACCAGCGAATTCACACTGAGGAGAAGCCGTTCACCTGCTCCGAGTGTGGGAAGGGATTCACTCGTTCATCCAGCCTGCTGAGACACCAGCGAGTTCACACTGGCGCCAAACCTTTTAAATGCCTGGACTGCGGGAAATGCTTTAAATGTTCTGGGGAACTGACTAGTCATCAACGTGTTCACACTGACGAGAGACCGTTCAGGTGCTCTCACTGCGGGGCTGGGTTCAAGCAATCATCTGACCTCACTGTACACCAGCGCATTCACACTGGGGAGAGGCTGTTCATCTGCTCCGAGTGTGGGAAGGGATTCATTCAGTCATCAAACCTGCTGAGACACCAGCGAGTTCACACTGGGGAGAGGCCGTTCACCTGCTCCGAGTGTGGGAAGGGATTCAGTCAGTCATCTAACCTGCTGAAACACCAGCGAGTTCACACCGGGGAGAGGCCGTTCACTTGCTCTGAGTGTGGGAAGGGATTCAATCGGTCATCCAACCTGCTGAGACACCAGCGAGTTCACACCGGGGAGAGGCCGTTCACTTGCTCCGAATGTGGGAAGGGATTCACTCAGTCATCCCACCTGCTGAGACACCAGCGAGTTCACAAGTGACTGCAGGGGTTGGATTCTGTGTTATTGGTGCTGTTAATTACATCCTGAACTGAATCGTGTTCACACTGACAGCTGGGGTTTGTTTCTGCTGATGTTAATAACTCCTGTAACTGGGCTGGAGTTTAATATTTCTGGATATATGTCAAATAAATCAGCTTTGCTTCAAACACATTGTTGTGGATTTTTGTCGTTCCCACCTGAGTGTTTAGCATCACCTGGCTGGAGCTCAGAAAGGACAATCTGGGGGGAGGATCGTACGGCGGGAACAGAACTACAGCCTGGACACAGTCCTTCAGGGCCACACTGAGAGGGGCAAACGGCACTTTGGTCTTTCTCGTCTCTCTTCACTGACAGCAATGTCCCCGTGCAGGTTAATCTTGAGGCCTGTAAGGAATGTGTCCCAGCCGCTCTCTCCCATGGGTCAGAGCTCCTGGGCACAGAACAGAAGGCTCCTTTACAACTGTGTTTAGAGTCAGGAAGAACAACGGTGAATGCTGGAAACGTGCTGTCAAATCAGAGATTGGTGTCAAACTGCGATCTGTTCCTGACTGAAAGTGAAACGGCAGGGTTAAGTTTCCAGTCTGAAAATGGCTGGTATTTATTCTATGACGGTTTAACGTGTTCGTAGAATCATAGAATGGTTACAGCACAGAAGGTGGCCCTTCGGCCCGTTGAGCCCGTGCCGGCTCTCTGCAAGAGCACTTCAGCTAGTCCCACTCCCCAACCCTTCCCTCGTAGCCCTGCAAATTTTTCTCCTTCAGGTACTCATCCAATTCCCTTTTGAAAGCCACGATTGAATCTGCCTCCACCACCCTTTCAGGCAGTGCATTCCCGATCCTAACCACTCACTGCGTAAAAAGTTTTCCCCCATGTCACCTTTGGTTCTTCTGCCAATCACCTTAAATCTGTGTCCTCTGGTTCTCGACCCTTCCGCCAATGGGAACAGTTTCTCTCTACTCTGTCCAGACACCTCATGATTTTGAACACCTCTATCAAATCTCCTCTCAACCTTCTCTGCTCCAAGGAGAACAACCCCAGCTTCTCCAGTCTATCAAGGCAACTGAAGTCCCTCATCCCTGGAACCATTCTTGTAAATCTTTTCTGCACCTTCTCTAAGGCCTTCACATCCTTCCTGAAGTGTGGTGCCCAGAATTGGACACAGTACTCCAGTTGGGGCCGAACCAGTGTTTCATCGTCATTTCCACACTTTTGTACTCTATACCTCTATTTATTAAGTCCAGGGTCCCGTAAGCCTTTTAACTGCTTTCTCAACCTGCCCTGCCACCTTCAAGGATTTGTGCACACATACCCCTAGGTCTCTCTGTTCGTGCACCCCCTTTAGGATTGTACCATTTAGTTTACATGTCCTCTCCTCATCCTTTCCTCCAAAATGTATCACTTCACACTTTTCTGCGTTAAATTTCATCTGCCACGTATCCGCCCATTTCACCAACCTGTCTATGTCTTCCTGAAGTCTATCACTGTCCTCCTCACTGTTCACTATACTTCCAAGTTTTGTGTCATCTGCAAATTTTGAAATTGTGCCCTGTACACCCACGTCCAAGTCATTAATATATATCAAGAAAAGCAGTGGCCCTAGAACTGACCCCTGGAGAACACCACTGTATACCTTCCTCCAGTCCGAAAAACAACCGTTCACCACTACTCTCTGTTTCCTGTCACTTAGCCAATTTCATATCCATGCTGCCACTGTTCCTTTTATTCCATGGGCTTCAACTTTGATGGCAAGCCTATTATGTGGCACTTTGTCAAAGGCCTTTTGGAAATCCATGTACACCACATCAACCACATTACCCTCATCAACCCTCTCTGTTACCTCATGAAAAAACTTGATCAATTTGGTTAAACACGATTTGCCTTTAACAAATGCGTGCTGGCTTTCCTTAATAAATCCACACCTATCCAAGTGACTATTAATTTTGTCCCTGATTACTGTTTCTAAAAGCTTCCCCACTATCGAGATTAAACTGACTGGCCTGTAGTTGCTGGGTTTATCCTTACACCCTTTTTTGAACAATGGCGTAACATTTGCAATTCTCCAGTCCTCTGGCACCACCCCCGTATCTATGGAGGATTGGAATATTATGGCCAGTACCTCCGCGATTTCCTCCCTCAATTCCCTCAGCATCCTTGGATGCATCCCAGCCACTCCTGGTGATTTAGCTACTTTAAGTACAGCCAGTCTTTCTAATACCTCCTCTTTATCAATTTTTATCCCATCCAGTATCTCCACTACCTCCTCCTTTACTATGTCTATGGCAGCATCCTCTTCCTTGGTGAAGACAGATGCAAAGTACTCGTTTAGTTCCTCAGCCATACCCTCTGCCTCCATGCATAGGTCTCCTTTATGGTCCCTAATCGGCCCTACCCCTCCTCTTACTACCTGTTTACTATTTAAATGCTTTTGGATTACCTTTTATGTTAGCTGCCATTCTATTCTCATACCCTCTCTTTGCCCCTCTTATTTTCTTTTTCACTTCTCCTCTGACCTTTCTATATATAGCCTGATTCTCGGATGTATTTGCAACCTGACATCTGTCATACGCTCTCTTTTTCTGCTTCATCATATTCTCTATCTCTTTCGTCATCCAGGGAGCCCTGACTTTAGTTGCCCTGCCTTTCCCCCTTGTGGGAATGTACCTCAACTGTACCTGAACTATTTCCTCTTTAAAGGCAGCCCATTGTTCCATTACAGTTTTGCCTGCTAATCTTTGATTCCAGTTTACCCGGGCCAGATCCGTTCTCATCCCACTGAAATTGGCCTTCCCCCAGTTAAACATTTTTACTCTAGATTGCTCCCTGTCCTTTTCCATAGCTAATCTAAACCTTATGATACTATGATCACTGTTCCCTAAATGTTCACCTACTGACACTTGCTCCACTTGACCTACCTCATTCCCGAGAACCAGATCCAGCAATGCCTTGTTCCTCATTGGGCCGGAAATGTACTGATCAAGAAAGTTCTCCTGAACACACTTCAGAAATTCTTCCCCTTCTCTGCCCTTAACACTATTACGATCCCAGTCTATATTAGGATAGTTGAAGACCCCCATTATCACTACTCTATAGTTCTTGCACCTCTGTGTAATTTCCTTGCCAATTTGCTCCTCCATATCTTTCCCACTATTTGGTGGTCTATAGAATACACCAGTAGTGTAATGGCACCTCTATTATTTCTTAACTCTAGCCGTATAGATTCTGTCCTTGACCCCTCCAGGACATCCTCCCTCTCCAGCACTGTAACATTCTCCTTGACCAATACTGCCACACCACCTCCTATCTTTCCTTCCTTATCTTTCCTGAACACTTTATAACCAGGAATATTTAATACCCAATCCTGCCCTTTTTTGAGCCAGGTCTCAGTTATTGCCACACCATCATATTCCCATGTGGCTATTTGTGCCTGCAGCTCACTTACCTTGTTTACTACGCTTCGTGCGTTCACACACATACACTGTAAACCCATCTTAGACCATCCTGTATTCTCTCTTAGTTTCACCCCACCTTACTATTTCTTACTGTAGTGCTCTCTGCCTCTCCCAATCCTTTGAGCACTTTATTTCCCCTTTCTAATGTTACATCCTGGTGCCCATCCCCCTGCCAACTTAATTTAAACCCTCCCCAACAGCACTAGCGAACTTCCCCGCGACGATATTGGTACCGGCTCTGTTGAGGTGCAACCCGTCCGGCCTGTACAGGTCCAACCTCCCCCAGAACCGGCCCCAATTCCCCGGGAATCTGAAGCCCTCCCTCCTGCACCATCTCTCCAGCCACACATTCATCTGCTCTATCCTCCTATTTCTAGACTCACTCGCGCGTGGCACCGGGAGTAATCCAGAGATTGCTACCTTTGAGGTCCTGCTTTTTAATCTCCTTCCGAGCTCCCTAAAATCTGTCTGCAGGACCTCATCCCTCTTTCTACCTACATTGTTGGTACCGATATGGACAACGACCTCTGGCTGTTCACCCTCCCCCCTCAGAGTGTCCTGCAGCCGCTCAGTGACATCCTTAACCCTGGCACCAGGGAGGCAACATACCATCCTGGAGTCAGGTCTGCAGCTGCAGAAACGCCTGTCTGCTCCCCTAACTATTGAATCCCCTCCCACTATTGCTTTCCCTGTCTTCCTCCTCCACCCCTGTGCAGCTGAGCCACCCGTGGTGCCCTGGACTTGGCTCTGGCTGTACTCTCCAGAGGAACCATCACCCTCACCAGTACTCAGCACAGAATACTGGTTGGAGAGCGAAATGCACTCCGGGGACTCCTGCACTACCTGCCTGGTCCTCCTCTTCTGTCTGGCAGTCACCCATTCCCTCTCTGCCTGCGCACTCATTAGCTGCGGGGTGACCACCTCCTGAAACGTGCTATCCACGGAGCTCTCAGCCTCGCGGATGCTCCGCAGTGACGCCAGCTGCTGCTCAAGCTCCGAAACCCGGAGCTCGAGCTCCTCCAGCTGACCACACCTCCTGCACACGTGGTTGTCCAGGACACGGGAAGCATCCTGGAGTTCCCACAACTTTTTTTTATTCGTTCATGGGATGTGGGCGGCGCTGGCAAGGCCAGCATTTATTGCCCATCCCTAATTGCTCTTGAGAAGGTGGTGGTGAGCCGCCTTCTTGAACCGCTGCAGTCCGTGTGGTGATGGTACTCCCACACAGTGCTGTTAGGGAGGGAGTTCCAGGATTTTGACCCAGCGACGATGAAGGATCGGCGATATCCTTCTAAGTCAGGATGGTGTGTGACTTGGAGGGGAACTTGGAGGTGGTGGTGTCCCCTGCGCCTGCTGCCCTCGTCCTTCTAGGTGGAAGAGGTTGCGGGTTTGGGAGGTGCTGCCGAAGAAGCCTTGGCGAGTTGCTGCAGTGCATCTTGTAGATGGTACACACTGCAGCACGGTACGCCGGTGGTGGAGGGAGTGAATGTTTAAGGTGGTGGATGAGGTGCCAATCAAGCGGGCTGCTTTGTCCTGGATGGTGTCGAGCTTCTTGAGTGTTGTTGGAGCTGCACTCAAGCAGACAAGTGGAGAGTATTCCATCACACTCCTGACTTGTGCCTTGTAGATGGTGGAAAGGCACAGGATGTGCATCCACTGGACCCAGTTGCCCTGCTGTGCCTTTAATTATTCGACTATTAACCAACTTTTTTTTAAAGTAAATTAACAGAAATAAACTCGAGACTTAAAAGCAATCCCTCCCCAATCTGCTCCTTCCCTTGTGCTGAGGTCACTTACCTCGCTCCCTGACACTGGCGCTCCCTCCGGGCTCTTGGGCCTGTCTTTATCTGTGGCCGCTCCTCTCGCTGTCCCACAGCTCCGCTCTCGTGCCTATTAACTTGGGTTCTGTGGCTCCACTCCTCCTTTTCAGTCAGACGTCTCCACCGCCTTCTTCCTCTCCACCAATTTCTGCGCCCACTCTGCTTGTGAATCACTGCGTTTGCGAATCTCCCGGCTCTGTCTCCAAGCTCTGTGCTCAATCTCAGTATTTGAAACAATGATTTCGATGCAGGAAATAGTGCACGGTGTGTTAGTTCCAGGAGATTAAATCAAGGGCACCATCACAATCAGCAAAGACAATGACAAAGATCAGAACATTCCAAAGGCTGTCACATGCAGTACCTGTGGAGGAGTTGGACTAACCGGATCCAAGAAGTGTTAAACCATGCACACAATAACTGCTTTCAAATCTGAAGCAAGAGAGTTCTTTCAAGGGTTGGTTGAAAGGAATTTCAGATGAGTATAAAGTGAGACACTGTAGTTCAGTCTATGACACCCACAAGCCATGTAGTCAAACGGAACCAGCTTGGGGTTCGATGTGGTAGAAGGTGAACTCGGTGAGAAGTGATATAATCAAGAGTAAGAAAAGCCCAACAATGGAACAGTCGGTAACAGAACATCAATTAGTCTCCTCTGATCATGGAGAAATCAAATATTCAATACACTGTGTTTGAAACAAAGCTGCTTTATTCAATATTGATACAGAGTATTAATCTCCAGCCCAGGTATAGGGGTTATTAAGATCAGCAAAAACACACTCTGTGTACCAGAGGCGGAAGTAGTACCATATTAGATAGGAGCAGACTAAGAAAGACTACGAAAAATTCAAAAATGGGTTTAGAATGCATATGCGTAAATGCACAAAGTGTGGTGAATAAGTTTGGTGAGCTACAAGCACAATTAGCCATGTGGCAATATGATGTTGTGGCAATAACGGAAACGTGGCTTAAAAACGGTGAGGACTGGGCACTAAATATTCAAGGGTACAAGGTGTTCAGAAAGGATAGGGAAGGAAAAAAGGGAGGTGGGGTGGCAGTGCTGATTAAGGAAGACATTGTAGTGTTGGAAAGGGAGGATGTTCTTGAGGGGACAAGGACAGAATCCATTTGGTTAGAGTTGAGGAGCAAAAAGGGTGTGATCATGCTATTGGGGATATTCTACAGGCCTCCAAATAGTGAGAGGGAGGTAGAGGAGCAAATCTGAAGGGAAATCACAGAGATATGCAAGAGCTATAGAGTGGTGATATTGGGGGACTTTAATTACCCAAATATCGATTGAGATAATGCTAGGGTAAAGGGAAAGGAGGGGCAGGAATTTCTGAAATGTGTTCAGGACAATTTCCTTGACCAATATGTTCTTGGCCCAACTAGGAAGGAGGCATTGCTGGATCTGGTGCTGGGGAATGAGGTGGGCCAGGTCGACCAAGTGTCTGTGGGAGAACACTTGGGTACGAGTGATCATCGTATCATAAGATTTAGATTAGCAATGGAGAGGAGCAAGGAACAATCTAGAGTGGAACGTCTAAACTGGAATAGGGCTAACTTCAATGGGATGCGAAAGGATCTAGCCAGGGTCAAATGGAACCAAAGACTGACAGGAAAAACTGTAACGGAACAATGGGTGATCTTTAATGAGGAGATGTTCCAAGTGCAATTTCAAAACGCACATCATTATAAAATACATTTCCTGATTCAATTACTTCGAGTCCATATAATCAATTTTAATTTCACAAACAAATTATGCCCAGATTTTGTGATTTTACAAAGAAGACAAAAGTAACAATTGCGTTTGGATGCGAGTCATTTATCCTCCCCTTCGAGCAATGTGTCTTGGAAAATAGGATTACACAGGATATACGGCACAGAAACACACCATTCGGCCCAACCAGTCCATGCCGGCGTTTATGCCCCACTCGAGCCTCCTCCCGTCTTTCCCCATCTAACTATCAGCATAACCCTCTATTCCCTTCTCCCTCATATGCTTGTCTAGCCTCCCCTTAAATGTATCGATACTATTCACATCAACCACTCCCTGTGGGAGCAAGTTCCACATTCTCCCCACTCTCTGGGTAAAGAAGTTTCTCCTGAATTCCCTATTGGATTTCTTGGTGACTATCTTATATTGATGGCCTCTAGTTATGCTCTTCCCCACAAGTGGAAACACTCTCTCTGTATCTACTCTATCAAAACCTTTCATCATTTTAAAGACCTCTATTAGGTCACCCCTCAGCCTTCTTTTCTCAAGGGAAAAGAGACCCAGCCTGTCCATCCTTTCCTGACAGGTATACCCTCTCATTTCTGGTATCATCCTTGTAAATCTTCTCTGCACCCTCTCCAGTGCCTCTATATCCTTTTTATAATATGGCGACCAGAATTGTACGCAGTGCTCCAAGTGTGGTCTAACCAAGGTTCGATACAAGTTTAGCACAACTTCACTACTTTTCCATTCTATAACAATTCAATTCTATAACAATCGATCCCAATAATTGAACCCAATAAGTTAAAGTCTTAAGTCCAATTTTGTCAGCACGCTGCGACATTCGATGTCTGCAGATAACGGGAGATAAATTCTTAAAACTGCTGGATCTCTTGCTCTGCCATCAACCTCTTATCAAACTGGAGCTGGCATTGCCTAATATGGTCGTCTCTGGCTACTGCACAGTCCAGAGACACAAGTCTGCATTTTCTGCACCACACATCAACAATGTTAGAAGCAGGTAAAAACACTGTGGCCTTCCTGGGGCAGCACAAACAACTAGTCTCCAGACTTTTCTTATCCCAACATCATATTTCTGATCGAAACATTCTATGATGAAAATCTCCAAGGCCAGTTGGTTGCAAACACCAGCTGTTGCTCAGTGAAATCTCTCTCTCTCTAATGATACCAACCACATTTCCCCCGATATCGAATGAACTAAACATGAACACCTTTCAGAAGCTGAATTAACCGAGGTCCATATGCCAACACCCCTCTCATCTTCCATTCACTTCAATTGAAAGGAAACCGGCAGATTGGACCAGTCAGGATTTGAAAGATATTTACAACAGATTCTAGATGTTCTTAGAGTTGGGATCTTTCTCTATTCTGTCCACTCGAGGAGTTAGATAACAGACTTTCTCCTGTGAATATAGAGCTGGGGTATTGGGCCGTGATGTGTTCACTTGTTCATCTTGTTGACTCTAAACCTTGGCCAATTATTTGATCTGATCTGTTTACTTGTATGTATTGTTTTAAATACACTTGCTGAGTGGATTCAAATTGAAATTGAAAGCAGGTTTGCAGGCGTGATGCTCCATTCACACATCGAAGGTGAGAGAGATGCTGTGGGACACACGCTAAGTCCAGTAGCTGAAAGTGATTAACAGACTGGGTTTTGTGTTTCGTGATCCCGGGCGTGTTATCGAGACCTTCCCTGGATACCAAGGCTAGGAGAGGCACTCTGGAAGGTATGGGGAGCTGGGACTTGTCCATGAGAGTAACCGAAGGTACGAGAACTGAAATAATCTCGAGTTAGAAAGGAGAAAAGGCCCAAAAATGGAGCAGTCAGTAACAGGACATCAATTAGTCTCCTCTTATCTCGGAGACTTCAAATATCGACACACTGTGTTATTTGAAATATCAAAATATTAAACTCCAGCCCAGTTATAGGGGTTATTAACATCAGCAGAAACAAACTCCAACTGTCAGAATGAACACGATTCAGTACGGGATGTGATTAACAGCAGCAATAACAGCAGAATCCAACCTTGTGTAATCACTTGTGAACTCGCTGGTGTGTCAGCAGGCTGGATGATCGAGTGAATCCCTTCCCACACATGGAGCAGGTGAACGGCCTCTCCCCAGTGTGAACTCGCTGGTGTTTCAGCAGGTTGGATGACCGAGCGAATCCCTTCCCACACATGGAGCAGGTGAACGGTCTCTCTCCAGTGTGAACTCGTTGAAGTCTCAGCAGGTTGGATGACTGAGTGAATCCCTTCCCACACTCAGACCAGGTGAACGGTCTCTCCCCAATGTGAACTCGCTGGTGTGTCAGCAGGTGGGATGACTGAATGAATCCCTTCCCACACACGGAGTAGGTGAATGGCCTCTCCCCAGTGTGAACTCGCTGGTGTATCAGCAAGTCAGATGATCGACTGAATCCCTTCCCACACTCAGAGCACGTGAACGGCCTCTCCCCAGTGTGAGTGCGATGATGAATTTCCAGCTCAGATGGGGAATTGAATCCCTTCCCACAGTCCCCACATTTCCACGGTTTCTCCGTGGTGCGGGTATCCTTGTGTCTCTCCAGGTTGGACGATCAGTTGAAGCCTTGTCCACACACAGAACACGTGTACGGTTTCTCCCCGCTGTGAATGGTGCGATGTTTTTTCAGGCTGTGTAACTGGTTAAAGCTCTTTCCACAGTCAGTGCACTGGAACACTCTCACTCGGGTGTGTGTATCTCGGTGCTTTTCCAGTGATACTGTTCTTTGAAATCTTTTCCCACAGACAGAACAGACAAACATTTCTCCTTCCACATTCAAAGGTCGATGATATTCAGGTCCTGAGTAAACGAGTGACTGTCAGATTTTGACATGATGTTTGGTTTGAGTTTCCCATCTGCAAATCCTCCCCTTCTAATAACCTGTGAAAGGAGTTTACAAAATTCATCGCTGTAAGTACAGGACAGAAATTCAGAACAGACAATTTAAGTTTCTATTGAACATTCTTTCCTCTCTTCTTCCTCCAAAGCTGTAAATCCCCGTCCCACATATTGTCCCTCCTCCCTGTGCTAAAATCCAAAGACGTCTCAAGATAGTTTGTCCTCCGCTCCCAGTTTTCAGGATGATCAGTTCTACACTCACTGGTTCTCCTCCCCCGAAGGTGCTGACTCTGGCTGGGTTCAGTTCACTCACTGGTTCCCCTCCCTCTCCTCCCCTGAAGGTGCTGACTCTGGCTGGGTTCAGTTCATTCACTGGTTCTCCTCCCCTGAAGGTGCTGACTCTGGCTGGGTTCAGTTCACTCACTGGTTCCCCTCCCTCTCCTCCCCTGAAGGTGCTGACTCTGGCTGGGTTCAGTTCACTCACTGGTTCCCCCCCCCACTCTCCTCCCTGAAGGTGCTGACTCTGGCTGGGTTCAGTTCTACACTCACTGGTTCCCCTCCATCTCCTCCCCTGAAGGTGCTGACTCTGGCTGGGTTCAGTTCCACACTCACTGGTTCCCCTCCCTCTCCTCCCCTGAAGGTGCTGACTCTGGCTGGGTTCAGTTCTGCACTCACTGGTTCCCCTCCCTCTCCTCCCCTGAAGGTGCTGACTCTGGCTGGGTTCAGTTCTACACTCACTAGTTCGCCTCCCTCTCCTCCCCTGAAGGTGCTGACTCTGGCTGGGGTCAGTCCTACACTCACTGGTTCCCCTCCCTCTCCTCCCCTGAAGGTGCTGACTCTGGCTGGGTTCAGTTCTACACTCACTGGTTCCCCTCTCTCTCCTCCCCTGAAGGTGCTGACTCTGGCTGGGTTCAGTTCTACACTCACTGGTTCTCCTCCCCCGAAGGTGCTGACTCTGGCTGGGTCACTATCACACTCAAGGGGACCCTGAGGCCCTGCCCACGTTTTGGTCCTTTACAAAGATGGCCGTGCGAATCAAGATGGAGGCGAACAAATACAATGCTTTCCTTAACAAAGATGGCCGCTCTTAGCCTAGGCCTGGTACCGGGAAAAAGCCCCGGAGCTGGAAACGCGGAACCTGTAGGTTCTCATTCGGGGCTTGCGGCCTACACCAGGTGTTTATGAAGCTCACCCGCCGGATGCGTTACCTCCCTGCGCCCCGCTGATTCGTAATCGGCGTAAAAACCGCGTCTCCCAACTCGGACCGCTCCGTGCACTCGCCCGGCTCTGATCACACTGACACTGCGCATGCTCCAAATACAGGCGGGCACTGCGCCTGCGCACTGGGCTCCTCCAGTGTGAATGGGGCACATTCTCCCCCGCGGGGCATGCTGGGGAACATTGAAAGTCCCAATTAGTGAATGGAGAATGAGTTTCTGTGACCCCATTGAGAGAAAATTCATCAATAATTCACACAGAAACCCAAGTGCACGGGCACTCTGGCATGGTTCAGTCCTGGATATGATTAATAACAGAATCCAAACCCCTGCAGTCACCTGTGAACTCACTGGAGTCTCAGCAGGTGGGGTGAATTTCTTCCCACACACAGGATATTGAAACAGCCTCTCTCCAGTATCAATGCGCTGATCGTGCATCAGCTGCTTTGAACTTTGAAAGTTTTTCTCACAGTCAGAGTATTTAAAGCAACTGTTCTCAATGTGGACACTCTGGAGTGTCAACAGGTGGGGCAACGGAGTGAATCCCCTCCCACACGTGAAGTATCTAAACGGTCTCTCTCCGGTGTGACTGTGCTGGTGTGTCAGTAAATGGGATGATCGATTGAATCCCTTTCCCCATACAGACCACTGAACGGATTCTCCCCTTTATGAACATGTTCGTGTGCTAATAGGTGAGATGAGTGAGTGAATCTCTTTCCACACTTAGCTGGTGAACGGCCTCTCCCTGGTGTGACTGTATCCATGAGTTTCCACCTCAGACGGTCAACTCCATTCATTCCCACAGTCCCCACATTTACACTGTTGATTCAGGTGGGCGCACGAGTCTCACAGGCTAGATGATTGGTTGAAGGTGGGTTCGTGCCACTCAAGTGCCAGGCAATGACTATCTCCAACAAGCGAGAGTCTAACCACCACCCCTTGACATTCAACGGCATTGCCATCACGAATACCCCACCATCAACATCCTGGGGGTCACCATTGACCAGAAACTTAACTGGACCAGCCATATAAATACTGTGGCAACAAGAGCAGGTCAGAGGCTAGGTATTCTGCGGTGAGTGTCTCACCTCCTGACTCCCCAAAGCCTTTCCACCATCTACAAGGCACAAGTAAGGAGTGTGATGGAATACTCTCCACTTGCCTGGATGAGTGCAGCTCCAACAACACTCAAGAAGCTCGACACCATCCAGGACAATGCAGCCCACTTGATTGGCACCCCATCCACTACCTTAATCATTCACTCCTTCCACCACCGGCGCACCGTGGCTGCAGTGTGTACCATCTACAAGATGCACTGCAGCAACTCGCCAAGGCTTCTTCAGCAGCACCTCCCAAACCCGCGACCTCTTCCACCGAGAAGGACAAGGGCAGCAGGCGCATGGGAACACCACCACCTCCAAGTTCCCCTCCAAGTCACACACCACCCCGACTGAGAAGAATATCGGCGATCCTTCATCGTCGCTGCATCAAAATCCTGGAACTCCCTCCCTAACAGCACTGTGGGAGTACCATCACCACATGGACTGCAGCGGTTCAAGAAGGTGTTTCACCACCACCTTCTCAACGGCAATTAGGGATGGGCAATAAATGTTGGCCTTGCCAGCGATGCCCACATCCCATAAACAAATTTTAAAAGTACACAGAACACGTGTCCTGTTTCTCCCACTGTGATTGGTGCTTTTCCTTCTATATCCAAAGGCCGATGATATTCAGGTCCTGATGAAACTGGTCAATCTCTCAGATCTTGAGGCGATATTTTGTTTGAGTTTCCTTCAGCAGATCCTCCTCTATTGACACTCTGAAATGGTGTTTACAAATGTTGTTACTTTAAGTGCAGGATAGAAAGTCAGAACAGACAATTCTAGTTCCTATAGAACGTTCTGTCCTCTCCTGCCCCTCCTAAGCTGTAAATTCCCCATTCTACAAACTCTGCCTCCATCCTTACTGTCTAAAATCAACACTCATTGCACTGGCTGGGGTTTTGTTTCTCCCCTTCTCTCCAGAAGGCGCTGAATCTGGCTGGGTGAAATTCCACATACATTAGTTAACCTCTAGTGCCTCACCGTCAGCCGACTCAGTGAGTGTCAGCAGCATTTTCCCTGTGGTAGGCATCACAGCCGAGTCCAATCCTGCCCTCAATTGACATCCATACACTTCCCAGTTGATGTGACTGGATCTCCATCAAGAGCAGGGGCAGTGGCTGATTTTTACTCTTATTTAGCCCAGTGGTGCTGAGGCCAATTCTGGCCCCTGAACTGTTGCCGTGGCTGAGATCAACTAACAGCCCAGATCAAGGACTGCACTTTGGACCTTCCCAGTCAGTAGTGCCGAGTGTTTTAAAGTGGGGGTGGTGGTGGGGCGAGGCCAATGTGGAGGTGGGAAGGGTTAGAAGAGAACATTCTGAAAGAAATGTTACTCCACCTTTAAAGGACCATGATGTGGAGATGCCGGTGTTGGACTGGGGTGGACAAATGTGAGAAGTCGCGGGATGGAACTTGTTGATGTTATCGTGTAGTCTTTTCAGTGATTCATCGCCATGGGTCCAAATCTTAGGACCACTTACACTGTCACACCAAATCCCCACTGGATCCCCTCCCTCTCCTCCCCTGAAGGTGCTGACTCTGGCTGGGTTCAGTTCTACACTCACTGGTTCCCCTGCCTCTCCTCTCTTGAAGGTGCTGACTCCGGCTGGGTTCAGTTCGACACTCACTGGTTCCCCTGCCTCTCCTCCCCTGCTGACTCTGGCTGGGTTCAGTTCTACACTCACTGGTTCCCCTGCCTCTCCTCCCCTGAAGGTGCTGACTCTGGCTGGGTTCAGTTCTACACTCACTGGTTCCCCTCCCTCCCCTCCCCTGAAGGTGCTGACTCTGGCTGGGGTCAGTTCACTCACTGGGACTGTGAAGCCCCGCCCACTCGTGGTCCCTTTACAAAGATGGACGCGCATGCGCTCTAAACATCGATGAAATATTATTGTGACGTCATAATCCACAGCTTACCTTTACAAAGATGGCCGCCGTTAACCTCGGCCTATTACCGGGAAAAAGCCCCGGAGCTGCAAAAGCGGAACGTGTTGGTTCTCATTCGGGGCTTACAGCCCACTCTCGGTGTTTATGAAGCTCACCCGCCGGGTACGTTACCTCCCTGCGCCCCCTGATTCGTAATCGGCGCAAAATTGTATCTCCGAATTCTCAGCGCTTGTCGCACTCGCCCGGCTCTGATCACAGTGACACTGCGCATGCTCCAAATACAGGCGGGCACTGCGCCTGCGCACTGGGCTCCTCCAGTGTGAATGGGGCACATGCTCGCCCGCGGGGCATGCTGGGGAACATTGAAAGCCCCAATTTGTGAATGGAGAATGTGTTTCTGTGATCCCATTCAGAGAGAATTCATCAATAATTCACACAGAAACCCAAGTGCACGGGCACTCTGCCATGGTTCAGTCCTGGATGTGATTAATAACAGAATCCAAACCCCTGCAGTCAAATGTGAACTCACTGGAGTCTCAGCAGGTGGGGTGAATTTCTTCCCCCACACAGGATATTGAATCAGCTTCTCTCCAGTATCAATGCGCTGATCGTGCATCAGCTGCTTTGAACTTTGAAAGCTTTTCTCACAGTCAGAGTATTTAAAGCAACAGTTCTCAATGTGGACACTCTGGAGTGTCAACAGGTGGGGCAACGGAGTCAATCCCCTCCCACACGTGAAGTATCTGAACGGTCTCTCTCCGGTGTGACTGTGCTGGTGTGTCAGTAAATGGGATGATTGATTGAATCCCTTTCCACATACAGTGAACGGATTCTCCCCGTTATGAACATGTTAGTGTGGGAATAGGTGAGATGAGCGAGTGAATCTCTTTCCACACTCAGCTGGTGAACAGCCTCTCCCCGGTGTGACTGTTTCGATAAGTTTGTACTTCAGACGGGCAACTGAATCCGTTCCCACATTCCCCACATTTACACTGTTGATTCAGGTGGGTGCACGAGTCTCACAGACGAGACGATTTGTTAAAGGTGGATCCACACACATAACACATGTTCTGTTTCTCCCCGCTGTGATTGGTGCTTTTTCCTCCTATATCCAAAGGCCGATGATATTCAGGTCCTGATGAATCCGGTGAATCTGTCAGATCTTGACGCAGTGTTTGGTTTGAGTTTCCATCTGCAGATCCTCCCCTTCTAATACCCTCCTATGGTGTTTACAACAGGATAGAAATTCAGAATCGACAAATCTAGTTTCTATAAACAATGTTTTCCCTCCAGTCCCTCCTAAGCTGTAAATTCCCCATTCTGCACACTCTCCTTCCATCCTTACTGTCTAAAAACAACATTCATTACACCATCTGGGATTTTGTTTCTCCCCACGAGGTGCTGAATCTGGCTAGGTGCAACAACAACAACAACAACTTGTATTTATATAGCACCTGTAACATAGTAGAACGTCCCAAGGCGCTGCAAAGGAGGATTATAAGATAAGAAATTTGACACCGAGCCACATAAAGAGAAATTAGGGCAGATGACCAAAAGATTCGTCAAAGAGTTAAGTTTTAAGCTGCATCTTAAAGGAGGAAAGAGAGGTAGAGAGGCGGAGAGGTTAAGGCAGGGAATTCCAGAGCTCAGGGCCGAGGCAACAGAAGGCACGGCCACCAATGGTTGAGCGATTATACTCAGGGATGCTCAAGAGGGCAGAATTAGAGGAGTCCCGATAACTCGGGGGTTGTGGGGCTGGAGGAGATTACAGAGATAGGGAGGGGCGAGGCCCATGAGGGATTTGAAAACAAGGATAAGAATATTAAAATCGAGGCGCTGCTTAACCGGGAGCCAATGTAAGTCAGTGAGCACAGAGGTGTTGGGCGAACGGGACTTGGTGCGAGTTAGGACACGGTCCGAGTTAAGACACGGGAAGCCGAGTTTTGGATCACCTCAAGTTTACGTAGGGTGGAATGTGGGAGGCCAGCCAGGAGTGCGTTGGAATAGTCAAGTCTAGAGGTAACAAAGGCATGGATGAGGGTTTCAGCAGCAGATGAGCTGAGGCAAGGGCGGAGATCGGCGATGTTACGGAGGTGGAAATAGGCGGTCTTAGTTATGCTGCGGATATGTGGTCGGAAGCTCATTTCAGGGTCAAATATGACACCAAGGTTCAGCCTCAGACAGATGTTAGGGAGAGGGATGGATCAGTGGCTAGGGAACGGAATTTGTGGCGGGACCGAAAACAATGGATTCGGTTTTCCTAATATTTAATTGGACAAAATTTCGGCTCATCCACAACTGTATGTCGGACAAGCAGTCTGACAATTTAGACACTGTGGAGGGGTCGAGAGAAGAGGTAGTGCGGTAGAGCTGGGTGTCATCAGCATACATGTGGAAACTGATGCTGTGTTTTCAGATGATGTCGCCAAGGGGCAAAATGTAGATGAGAAATAGGAGGGGCGAAGGATAGATCCTTCGGGGAGACCAGAGGTAACGGTGTGGGAGCGGGAAGAGAAGCCATTGCAGGTGATTCTCTGGCGATGATTAGATAGATAAGAATGGATCCAGGTGAGTGCAGTCCCACCCAGCTGGTCGACGATGCAATTAGTTCACCTCTACATTTTGGTAGGAAGAACGAGGAGAGGCAACATAAACTAAAAGGTACAATTCTAAAGTGGGTGAACAGAGAGACCTGGGGGTTTATGGGCACAAATTGTTAACGGTGGCAGGGCAGGTTGAGAAAGTGGTTAAAAAAGCTTACAGGATCCTGGGCTTTATAAATAGAGGTCATGATGCGGAGATGCCGGTGTTGGACTGGGGTGGACAAAATTGAGAGGTCGCACAACACCAGGTTATAGTCCAACAGTTTTATTTGAAATCACAAGCTTTCGGAGCTGCTGACTGAGGAGCAGCAGCAGCAGCAGCAGCAGCAGAGTGGTGGTCTCTGTGAGCAGGAAGAGGAGAAGGAGAAGGAGACCAGACAGCAGACCACCACCAACAACCAACCACAACTACTGAGGTGCCTGGAGAGAGAGGACAGGAGAGGAGAAAGAAAAGAAAAGAAGGCCAAGGCCATCAACAACAGAGGAGAGGCCTTTCCACACTGCCTCCTCAATTGGCCTCCATTTTAGGAGAGGGAGAGCGGGGAGAAAAACATCACAAACATCCATCATCTGTTTGGAAGGAGGGAGGAAGGAAAGAATATCAGCTACAGGTGGGTGTGATTCTGGGGCACTCTCCCAGAGACTTTGTTTTGTAGGTGGGGGGAGGAAAGAAGAAAAGAAGAAGGCCGGAACATCTAAGGGGTGTGTGTGTGAGTGTGTGTGGCTTCTGTAAAAGCTAGGCCGCACACACCATATTAAACACCCCTTTCCCATTGCCTGACCTGGGACAGCTGGAGCTGCCTAGGTGAAGTTCCCCAATTAATTTAATCTCATTGGGCATCGTTAAGACCTGGTGCAGGACTGAGCCTGGGCATCTCCAGCTATCCCAGGTGAAGACATCTTCTCCCCCCACCAGAAGACCACCACCAAAGACTTTTATTACATCGGAGAGTGCACCCCCCTGCCAACACCCACCCACCCACCATCCTGAGTGGCGACCCTGCCCTTGCGGCTTCCCTCCTTCCCACCCCCCTCTCTCTCTCTCTCTTTGTCTCTTGTCTCTCTCTGCCTCTCTCTCTAAGAGGCACCTCATTATCTTTTAATTAAGTACCTATTGAGCAGAGGGGAGAAGGCCCCTCTCCTAATTCAATCAACTAAAGGGAGAGGTGTGCCTTCAATTTAAGAGCTCCCTCTGCTGAGGGGAAAACAGAAATAAAAAACCGAGGCCATTAACACCTTCAGGCCTGTGACTTGGGGTGAGTGTAGCCCTTAAAGAACCCTCCATTATGGCGAGTACATCTTCGTCGGTGGCGGGGGCAGCGAGGACGTATGCGAGCGTGGCAGCCGCGGCCACGGCCGCAGCCACGAGTCCTCCTGTTACCCCGTCACCTTTTACCCTCCTTACGAGGAAGAATGGGGTCAAGAGCTACACTCACCCCAACATGACTATAGAGGCGTGCGTTAAAGCCATGGCTGGGGTTGTCGGCCCTTCAGCCATCGTCGCCGCCTCTAAAATGTACGGCAAGGCTGTGTTCTTCCTGGGGTCGGAGCGGGCGGTGTCCCTGGCCATCGAGAAGGGGCTCACCGTGGGCGGGACCTTCCTGCCGGTGGACCCCCTTGAGGCCACCGCGCAAAGGATTGTGGTTTCCAACGTCCCGCCCTTTGTTCCGGGTGAGCTCCTCCTCCCCCACCTACGTCAACTGGGGGAGGTGAGGTCGGGGATCACACCCATCCCGCTCGGCTTCCGGGAAGCCAGCCTTCGGCACGTCTTCTCCTTCCGGCGTCAGCTTTTCGTCCGGCTGGCGCGGGAGGAGGACGCGGACGGCGCGTTCACGGTGCTCCACGGGGGGACCGCCCACCGCGTCTTCTGGACCTCGGACGGCGCGCGGTGCTACGCCTGTAAGGAGGTGGGGCACGTCCGCAAAAACTGCCCCGCCTCCAAGGCCGCCACGACACCTGGCGGGGGTCCTCGTGCCCGGGCCCGTGACCGTGACCGCAACTGCTGAGGCAGCTGAATCAAGACCTGCGGCCGGGCTCGGGCCCGAGGGGCCCAAGAAACCCAGTCGTCGGAAGGGGGCAGAGAGGGAGGCCCCAGCAGACATGGAGGCCTCCCCCTCTCCGGGCCCCAACTTGTTAAAAAGAAAACTCCGCCCCCAGCAGGAGGACTGCGAGGAGGAAGGTCCCTCCGCAAAAGGGGGGCAGTCGCCCGCCGCGGGTGCTGCGCCCCACCCCACCACCGTCATCGTCGCGTGCGATCGGCAGGGGTCGTCTGTCCCTCGGGAGGGTGAGACAGCCGAGTCTGTCCGACCTGTGCCTCCCGGGGATGGGGAAGAGACCCTGCCCGTGGGGGGGGGCGCGGAACAACCCACGGAGGGAAATGTAGTTACGGAACCGTTGCTCCTCGCTGGGTCGGGCGTCCTGGGGACTGGGGCGGGCGAGGCCAAAGAGGCTGAAGCCGAGCCCGCCTTTTATAACCCAGATATCTCCCAGGGACTGCTCGACCTGGTGGAGGACTTTAACAATCCCCAGCCCGCTGGGTCGGAGGTTGGTGGCGGGGAGACGGAAAGCCCCCTGACTCCGTCTCTGTTGTTGGCGCCGGATGTACTGGAGGAATTTGAGATTATTTTCTCCCCGGTTTCTCCGGTCGCCCCGGCGCCTGAGGCGGGGGGGGGCCCCGAACCGCCGCCGCCGCCTCCCGG
The DNA here is from genome assembly GCA_030390025.1 of Squalus acanthias. Lineage (NCBI taxonomy): Eukaryota > Metazoa > Chordata > Chondrichthyes > Squaliformes > Squalidae > Squalus > Squalus acanthias. The sequence goes on along the minus strand of CM059452.1, from coordinate 11,323,592 downwards.
CCCGGCGCCCCTGAAGGAGCCCAGGGTGGACTCCTCTGCCACCGATCCTGGGGGTGGGATCGTGACGGAGGCGGGGCCGGCCGGTGCGGCCGAGCCGTTCGCTGCACCCTGTGTGACGGACGGGTTGGCCGCCGGTGACGACCTCCCGGAGGAGGACGGGGACTCGGTGGGGGGCATCGAGGACGATTTGGAGTCCATCGGCAACGAGGTGATGGACGCCCTCGTGCCCTTCACCGACTCTCCCCTCATCCCCGTAGGGGAACTCCGGGATTTTATGGCCGTGAGCCAGGGTCGTCACAAGAAGATCCGGCTGGCCCTCGACAAGTGGTCGGAGCTGGCGCTGCTCGTCGTGTCCGTCCGCGCCGCCGTTAAAATCATGGGCGCGGACAAGGACGTTGGCCGGCTCGAGCTGCGTCGGCTCAAAAGTTTCCACACTGGGCTGCTGAGGGAGTGGCGGTCGTCAGTGACCGCACTCCCTCCCCTCCGTTAGGTAGAGGTTGCACTATGCTTCTGAGATGAAGATAACCATAGCCAGCCTCAACATCAACGGCAGCAGGGAGGCGCGCCGTAGATTCAATAACTTCTCGGTCCTTCGGGACGGGAAATATGCGGTGTGCTTCCTGCAAGAAACCCGCACCGTTCCGGGAGACGAGGCCGCATGGCTCCTGGAGTGGCAAGGAGGGGTCAGCATGGGTCACCTCTCTAACGATTCCTGCGGGGTGGCTGTCTTGCTGGCCCCGCATTTTCAGCCGGAGATCTTGAGGGTCAAGGAGCACGTGCCGGGCCGCTTGCTCCAGGTCACTGTTCGCCTGGGAGGCGTGCCGCTCCATTTAGTGAACGTGTACGCCCCCCGGACCGGTGCGCAGCAAGTGCGCTTCTTCGGAGAAGTGTCCGCTCTTCTGGGCTCCATCGACGTGGGCGAGTGCGTCATCCTCGGGGGGGATTTCAATTGTACCCTCGAGGCGCGGGACCGGTCGGGTCCCCCGCGAAGCCCGGCGGCGATGGAGAAGTTGCGGGACCTGGTCGGGTCCTTCGACTTGGTGGACGTCTGGCGAAATCTCCATCCCGACTCCAGCGCCTTCACGAGCGTGAGGTCTGGAGGAGGAAGGTCCAGAATCGACCGCCTTTACATTTCCCGGGCGTACGTCTCCTGCGTTCCGGCGGCTTCCATGCGGCCGGTGCCGTGCACGGACCACCACCTGGTGTGGGCGGAGCTCGCTCCGCTGCGCGCGCGGGGGGGGTCCGCGTACTGGCATTTTAACAACCTGCTGCTGGAGGACGCGCGGTTCCGGGATTCGTTTCGCCGGTTCTGGGCCGACTGGAGAAGGAAGCGGGGAGGCTTCCCCTCCTTGAGGCTATGGTGGGACGTGGGCAAGGCTCACGTCCGCGTCTTCTGTCAGGAGTACGCGAAGGGGTCGACCAAGAGGCGGGAGGCCCGGGTCGGGCGATTGGAGAAAGAAGTGCTCGACCTGGAGTCCCGTCTCGGTCAGGTCGTCGAGGACCCGGCCCTGCGGAAGGTGTACGAAGAGAAGAAGGGCGCGCTGAAGGACCTGCAGCTGGTCGGGTCCCGAGGCGCGTACGTGAGGTCGCGGATCCAGTTCCTGCGGGACCTGGACCGCGGCTCCCCCTTCTTCTACTCGCTGGAAAAAAGACGGGGGGTCCGTAAGCAGCTCTTGGGGCTGCTGGCCGACGACAGATCTCTGGTCTCGGATCCGGAGGGCATCAGCGCGGAGGCCCGGGCCTATTACGGGGCTCTGTTCTCTTCGGATCCGTCCAGCGAGGATGCGCGCAGAGTTTTGTGGGAGGACCTGCCGAAGGTCGGCCCGGTGGGTGCCGAGAATTTAGAAGCTCCGCTAAGCATGGCGGAGCTGACCGGCGCCCTGCGCCAGCTCTCGAGGGGCAAGTCCCCGGGGCTGGACGGGTTGACCGTGGAGTTCCACAGGGCGTTCTGGGACGTCTTGGGGGACGACTACGCGCGGGTCCTGGGGGAAAGTCTGGCGACCGGGGAGATGCCCCTCTCTTGGCGCAGGGCGGTCATCATCCTGCTGCCCAAGAAGGGCGATCTCCGCCTACTTAAGAACTGGCGCCCGGTCTCCCTCCTCAGCACGGACTACAAAATTTTCGCCAGGGCTATGTCTGCTCGCCTTGGCACCGTGCTGGCCCGCATGATCCACCCCGACCAGTCCTACACGGTCCCGGGCCGGAGTATCCACGATAACATCCATCTGGTCCGGGACCTGGTCCACCATTCCCAGAGGGCTGGTCTGTCGGTCGCCTTCCTTTCCCTGGATCAGGAGAAGGCGTTCGACAGGGTGGATCACGAGTATCTTTTCGGGACTCTGCGCGCGTTCGGGTTCGGGACGCATTTCGTCGCCCGGATCCGACTTCTGTACGCCGCCGCGGAGTGTCTGATTAAAGTTAACGGGTCTTTGACGGCGCCCCTTCGCTTCGGGAGGGGGGTGCGTCAGGGATGCCCCATGTCCGGTCAGTTATACGCCGTTTGCGTGGAGCCTTTCCTGCGCCTCTTGCGGAAGAGGTTGACGGGACTGGCTCTGCAAGGGCCGGGCGTGGAGGTGGTCCTCTCGGCTTACGCCGATGACGTGCTCCTCGCGGTCACGGATCCCGTCGACTTGCGGAGGATGCGAGAATGCCAGCAGATTTACTCGGACGCATCCTCCGCCAAGATCAACTGGGAGAAATGTTCTGGACTCCTGGTGGGCCCATGGCGGGTGGACTCCCTGCCGGAGGAGTTCGGGCCTTTCGCCTGGAACACCACGCACCTCCTCTACCTGGGAGTCTACCTCAGCCCGGCCGAGGACGCCTGGCCGGCGAACTGGCAAGAGCTGGAGGCCAAAGTCACCGCTCGCCTAGGGCGCTGGACAGGACTGCTCCGAGTGTTGTCCTACAGGGGTCGAGCGCTGGTCATAAACCAGCTGGTGGCCGCCATGTTGGTCACTTTGATCCCTCCCCCAGCGTTTGTCGCCAAGATGCAGAAGAAGCTCGTCGACTTCTTCTGGGACAAAAGGAAGCACTGGGTCTCTGCCGCGGTTTTGAGTCTCCCGCTTAGGGAGGGCGGTCAGGCGCTGGTGTGCCTTCGCACCCAGGCGGCGACTTTCCGTCTTCAGACGCTGCAGAGATACCTGTACGTGGAGAATCCTCCTAGGTGGCGTGCGCTGGCGACGTATTTCTTCCGCCAGCTGCACGGCCTCAATTACGACACGCAGCTCCTGTTTGTGAGAGTGGGTGGCACGCGTGCCAGCCTGCGGGAGCTGCCTGTCTTCTACCAGGAACTGCTATGGGTTTGGAACAGCGTCGCCTCCGAGCGCAGTTCTCCCCCGTCAGGAGCGGCGGCCGTCCTTCGGGAGCCGCTGTTCAGGAATCCGCACCTCCACGACCGCGGGTTCGGCTGGCTGGCGGAGGGCAGGGCTGTACCCGGTAAGGTGACCAGAGTCGGGGACCTGCTCGATGGCGGAGGAGCGGGCTGGATGGCGCCGGAGGAGTTGGCGAGGCGCATGTCCTGGGTCAACGTCCGGCTCGCGGTCAAAGCCATCGAGTCGCTAAAAGTGGCACTGGGCCCCGTCTCCACTAGGTGTGTCGAGGAGGCTCAAGCACGTGGGGCGATCCCGTCCGAACTGACCCCCGTTCGGACGGAATTCCTTATCGGCGCCCGGCCCCGAATCCTCCCTCGGGAGCCGCCGCCTCACCACTTGAGCCTTCTCGGAGAAATGCCCTCCGTGCCCTTTCAATCCGCACGGAGGCGTTTCCTGTACGGGCTGCTCCTGCACACTCTCCACTTTGCCATCTTCGTCTGCCGTCCGGACACGCCTTGGCGTACCATCCTGCCGTCCGGCGGAGGCGAAGGTCCCCATTGGAAGGCTCTCTACGCGGGAGTCTTCCCTTGTTCTATTGGGGACTTGGCCTGGAGGGTGTTGCACGGAGCAGTCCCGTGCAATAGGATTTTAAGTAGGTTTACGGACTCCCAGGCTGCTTGTCATTTCTGCGGCCTAGAGGAGTCCGTCTATCACATTTATATTGAGTGTGAGAGGTTGCAGCCCCTCTTTCATTATTTGAAGGGGCTGCTCCTCAATTTCTGGTTGCACTTCAGCCCCACGCTCCTGATCTACGGTCACCCGGTGCGGAGGGGAGCGGGTAGGTCGGAGGACCTCCTCGTAGGACTGCTCCTGGGCCTGGCCAAGAAAGCCATTAATTGGTCCAGGCAGCGGGCGGTCGAGGGGGTCGTTCGGCCCGATTGCCTGCCTCTCTTCCGCGGCCATGTTCGCGCCCCGGTGGCCCTGGAGATGGAGCACGCGGTGTCCGCCGGCACGCTTGAGTTTTTCCGCGACCGGTGGGCGCCGCGGGGACTGGAGTGCATCGTCACCCCGGACTTCCAAATTTTGATTTGATTTGTTAAGTTTCATTTAAAGTTTTAATTGATTTACAGTAATTTGTGTTTGTCCAACCAAAAAGATCAACACCAGGTTATAGTCCAACAGTTTTATTTGAAATCACAAGCTTTCGGAGCTGCTGACTGAGGAGCAGCAGCAGCAGCAGCAGCAGCAGAGTGGTGGTCTCTGTGACCAGGAAGAGGAGAAGGAGAAGGAGACCAGACAGCAGACCACCACCAACAACCAACAACCACAACTGAGGTGCCTGGAGAGAGAGGACAGGAGAGGAGAAAGAAAAGAAAGGAAGGCCAAGGCCATCAAACATCTGAGGAGAGGCCTTTCCACCACTGCCTCCTCAAGTGGCCTCCATTTTAGGAGAGGGAGAGAGGGGAGAAAACATCACCAACAAACATCAACTGTTTGGAAGGAGGGAGGAAGGAAAGAACATCAGCTACAGGTGGGTGTGATTCTGGTGCACTCTCCCAGAGACTTTGTTTTGTAGGTGGGGGGAGGAAAGAAGAAAAGAAGAGGGCCGGAACATCCAAGGGGTGTGGGTGTGTGTGTGTGGCTTCTGTAAAAGCTAGGCCGCACACACCATATTAAACACCCCTTTCCCATTGCCTGACCTGGGACAGCTGGAGCTGCCTAGGTGAAGTCCCCAATTAATTTAATCTAATTGGGCATCGTTAAGACCTGGTGCAGGACTGAGCCTGGGCATCTCCAGCTATCCCAGGTGAAGACATCTTCTCCCCCCACCGGAAGACCACCACCAAAGACTTTTATTACATCGGAGAGTGCACCCCCCTGTCAACACCCACCCACCCACCATCCTGAGTGGCGACCCTGCCCTTGCGGCTTCCCTCCTTCCCACCCCCTTCTCTCTCTCTCTTTGTCTCTTGTCTCTCTCTGCCTCTCTCTCTAAGAGGCACCTCAATCTATTTTTAATTAAGTACCCATTGAGCAGAGGGGAGAAGGACCCTCTCCCAATTCAATCAACTAAAGGGAGAGGTGTGCCTTCAATTTAAGAGCTCCCTCTGCTCAGGGGAAAACAAAAACAAAAAAAACCGAGGCCATTAACACCTTCAGGCCTGTGACTTGGGGTGAGTGTAGCCCTTAAAGACCCGTCCATTATGGCGAGCACATCTTCGTCGGTGGCGGGGGCAGCGAGGACGTATGCGAGCGTGGCAGCCGCGGCCACGGCCGCAGCCACGAGTCCTCCTGTTACCCCGTCACCTTTTACCCTCCTTACGAGGAAGAATGGGGTCAAGAGCTACACTCACCCCAACATGACTATCGAGGCGTGCGTTAAAGCCATGGCTGGGGTTGTCGGCCCTTCAGCCATCGTCGCCGCCTCTAAAATGTACGGCAAGGCTGTGTTCTTCCTGGGGTCGGAGCGGGCGGTGTCCCTGGCCATCGAGAAGGGGCTCACCGTGGGCGGGACCTTCCTGCCGGTGGACCCCCTTGAGGCCACCGCGCAAAGGATTGTGGTTTCCAACGTCCCGCCCTTTGTTCCGGGTGAGCTCCTCCTCCCCCACCTACGTCAACTGGGGGAGGTGAGGTCGGGGATCACACCCATCCCGCTCGGCTTCCGGGAAGCCAGCCTTCGGCACGTCTTCTCCTTCCGGCGCCAGCTTTTCGTCCGGCTGGCGCGGGAGGAGGACGCGGATGGCGCGTTCACGGTGCTCCACGGGGGGACCGCCCACCGCGTCTTCTGGACCTCGGACGGCGTGCGGTGCTACGCCTGTAAGGAGGTGGGGCACGTCCGCAAAAACTGCCCCGCCTCCAAGGCCGCCACGACACCTGGCGCGGCCAGGGTTGGCGCCGCCGCCCCCCCTCCCCCTGATACTGTCCGCGCGTCGACGGCGACGGATGCGCGGTCGAAATCGGAGGCCAACTCCACCACGGCCTCCGGCGGGGGGGAGGGAGAGCGTCCGGGGGGAAGGAAGGCGCGTAGGAAAAATAAACACCTAAGGGCGGATCCCCTCGTGGAGGAAACATCCGAGTTGACCGAACTCACGCCCGAGTATATCGCGGAGTTGATCGGGACGCATGAGACTGGGGGGGTCCTCGTGCCCAGGCCCGTGACCGCAACTGCTGAGCCAGCTAAATCAAGACCTGCGGCCGGGCTCGGGCCCGAGGGGCCCAAGAAACCCAGTCGTCGGAAGGGGGCAGAGAGGGAGGCCCCAGCAGACATGGAGGCCTCCCCCTCTCCGGGCCCCAACTTGTTAAAAAGAAAGCTCCGCCCCCAGCAGGAGGACTGCGAGGAGGAAGGTCCCTCCGCAAAAGGGGGGCAGTCGCCCGCCGCGGGTGCTGCGCCCCACCCCACCACCGTCATCGTCGCGCGCGATCGGCGGGGGTCGTCTGTCCCTCGGGAGGGTGAGACAGCCGAGTCTGTCCGACCTGTGCCTCCCGGGGATGGGGAAGAGACCCTGCCCGTGGGGGGGGGCGCGGAACAACCCGCGGAGGGAAATGTAGTTCCGGAACCGTTGCTCCTCGCCGGGTCGGGCGTCCTGGGGACTGGGGCGGGCGAGGCCAAAGAGGCTGAAGCCGAGCCCGCCTTTTATAACCCAGATATCTCCCAGGGACTGCTCGACCTGGTGGAGGAGTGTAGCAATCCCCAGCCCGCTGGGTCGGAGGTTGGTGGCGGGGAGACGGAAAGCCCCCTGACTCCGTCTCTGTTGTTGGCGCCGGACGTGCTGGAGGAATTTGAGATTATTTTCTCCCCGGTTTCTCCGGTCGCTCCGGCGCCTGAGGCGGGGGGGGGCCCCGAACCGCCGCCGCCGCCTCCCGGCCCGGCGCCCCTGAAGGAGCCCAGGGTGGACTCCTCTGCCACCGATCCTGGGGGTGGGATCGTGACGGAGGCGGGGCCGGCCGGTGCGGCCGAGCCGTTCGCTGCACCGTGTGACGGACGGGTTGGCCGCCGGTGACGACCTCCCGGAGGAGGACGGGGACTCGGTGGTGGGCATCGAGGACGATTTGGAGTCCATCGGCAGCGAGGTGATGGACGCCCTCGTGCCCTTCACCGACTCTCCCCTCATCCCCGTAGGGGAACTCCGGGATTTTATGGCCGTGAGCCAGGGTCGTCACAAGAAGATCCGGCTGGCCCTCGACAAGTGGTCGGAGCTGGCGCTGCTCGTCGTGTCCGTCCGCGCCGCCGTTAAAATCATGGGCGCGGACAAGGACGTTGGCCGGCTCGAGCTGCGTCGGCTCAAGAGTTTCCACACTGGGCTGCTGAGGGAGTGGCGGTCGTCAGTGACCGCGCTCCCTCCCCTCCGTTAGGTAGAGGTTGCACTATGCTTCTGAGATGAAGATAACCATAGCCAGCCTCAACATCAACGGCAGCAGGGAGGCGCGCCGTAGATTCAATAACTTCTCGGTCCTTCGGGACGGGAAATATGCGGTGTGCTTCCTGCAAGAAACCCACACCGTTCCGGGAGACGAGGCCACGTGGCTCCTGGAGTGGCAAGGAGGGGTCAGCATGAGTCACCTCTCTAACAATTCCTGCGGGGTGGCTGTCTTGCTGGCCCCGCATTTTCAGCCGGAGATCTTGAGGGTCAAGGAGCACGTGCCGGGCCGCTTGCTCCAGGTCACTGTTCGCCTGGGAGGCGTGCCGCTCCATTTAGTGAACGTGTACGCCCCCCGGACCGGTGCGCAGCAAGTGCGCTTCTTCGGAGAAGTGTCCGCTCTTCTGGGCTCCATCGACGTGGGCGAGTGCGTCATCCTCGGGGGGGATTTCAATTGTACCCTCGAGGCGCGGGACCGGTCGGGTCCCCCGCGAAGCCCGGCGGCGATGGAGAAGTTGCGGGACCTGGTCGGGTCCTTCGACTTGGTGGACGTCTGGCGAAATCTCCATCCCGACTCCAGCGCCTTCACGAGCGTGAGGTCTGGAGGAGGAAGGTCCAGAATCGACCGCCTTTACATTTCCCGGGCGTACGTCTCCTGCGTTCCGGCGGCTTCCATGCGGCCGGTGCCGTGCACGGACCACCACCTGGTGTGGGCGGAGCTCGCTCCGCTGCGCGCGCGGGGGGGGTCCGCGTACTGGCATTTTAACAACCTGCTGCTGGAGGACGCGCGGTTCCGGGATTCGTTTCGCCGGTTCTGGGCCGACTGGAGAAGGAAGCGGGGAGGCTTCCCCTCCTTGAGGCTATGGTGGGACGTGGGCAAGGCTCACGTCCGCGTCTTCTGTCAGGAGTACGCGAAGGGGTCGACCAAGAGGCGGGAGGCCCGGGTCGGGCGATTGGAGAAAGAAGTGCTCGACCTGGAGTCCCGTCTCGGTCAGGTCGTCGAGGACCCGGCCCTGCGGAAGGTGTACGAAGAGAAGAAGGGCGCGCTGAAGGACCTGCAGCTGGTCGGGTCCCGAGGCGCGTACGTGAGGTCGCGGATCCAGTTCCTGCGGGACCTGGACCGCGGCTCCCCCTTCTTCTACTCGCTGGAAAAAAGACGGGGGGTCCGTAAGCAGCTCTTGGGGCTGCTGGCCGACGACGGATCTCTGGTCTCGGATCCGGAGGGCATCAGCGCGGAGGCCCGGGCCTATTACGGGGCTCTGTTCTCTTCGGATCCGTCCAGCGAGGATGCGCGCAGAGTTTTGTGGGAGGACCTGCCGAAGGTCGGCCCGGAGGGCGCCGAGAATTTAGAAGCTCCGCTAAGCCTGGCGGAGCTGACCGGCGCCCTGCGCCAGCTCTCGAGGGGCAAGTCCCCGGGGCTGGACGGGCTGACCGTGGAGTTCCACAGGGCGTTCTGGGACGTCTTGGGGGACGACTACGCGCGGGTCCTGGGGGAAAGTCTGGCGACCGGGGAGATGCCCCTCTCTTGGCGCAGGGCGGTCATCGTCCTGCTGCCCAAGAAGGGCGATCTCCGCCTACTTAAGAACTGGCGCCCGGTCTCCCTCCTCAGCACGGACTACAAAATTTTCGCCAGGGCTATGTCTGCTCGCCTTGGCACCGTGCTGGCCCGCATGATCCACCCCGACCAGTCCTACACGGTCCCGGGCCGGAGTATCCACGATAACATCCATCTGGTCCGGGACCTGGTCCACCATTCCCAGAGGGCTGGTCTGTCGGTCGCCTTCCTTTCCCTGGATCAGGAGAAGGCGTTCGACAGGGTGGATCACGAGTATCTTTTCGGGACTCTGCGCGCATTCGGGTTCGGGACGCATTTCGTCGCCCGGATCCGACTTCTGTACGCCGCCGCGGAGTGTCTGATTAAAGTTAACGGGTCTTTGACGGCGCCCCTTCGCTTCGGGAGGGGGGTGCGTCAGGGATGCCCCATGTCCGGTCAGTTATACGCCGTTTGCGTGGAGCCTTTCCTGCGCCTCTTGCGGAAGAGGTTGACGGGACTGGCTCTGCAAGGGCCGGGCGTGGAGGTGGTCCTCTCGGCTTACGCCGATGACGTGCTCCTCGCGGTCACGGATCCCGTCGACTTGCGGAGGATGCGAGAATGCCAGCAGATTTACTCGGACGCATCCTCCGCCAAGATCAACTGGGAGAAATGTTCTGGACTCCTGGTGGGCCCATGGCGGGTGGACTCCCTGCCGGAGGAGTTCGGGCCTTTCGCCTGGAGCACCACGCACCTCCTCTACCTGGGAGTCTACCTCAGCCCGGCCGAGGACGCCTGGCCGGCGAACTGGCAAGAGCTGGAGGCCAAAGTCACCGCTCGCCTAGGGCGCTGGACAGGACTGCTCCGAGTGTTGTCCTACAGGGGTCGAGCGCTGGTCATAAACCAGCTGGTGGCCGCCATGTTGTGGTACCGGTTGGTCACTTTGATCCCTCCCCCTGCGTTTGTCGCCAAGATGCAGAAGAAGCTCGTCGACTTCTTCTGGGACAAAAGGAAGCACTGGGTCTCTGCCGCGGTTTTGAGTCTCCCGCTTAGGGAGGGCGGTCAGGCGCTGGTGTGCCTTCGCACCCAGGCGGCGACTTTCCGTCTTCAGACGCTGCAGAGATACCTGTACGTGGAGAATCCTCCTAGGTGGCGTGCGCTGGCGACGTATTTCTTCCGCCAGCTGCACGGCCTCAATTACGACACGCAGCTCCTGTTTGTGAGAGTGGGTGGCACGCGTGCCAGCCTGCGGGAGCTGCCTGTCTTCTACCAGGAACTGCTATGGGTTTGGAACAGCGTCGCCTCCGAGCGCAGTTCTCCCCCGTCAGGAGCGGCGGCCGTCCTTCGGGAGCCGCTGTTCAGGAATCCGCACCTCCACGACCGCGGGTTCGGCTGGCTGGCGGAGGGCAGGGCTGTGCCCGGTAAGGTGACCAGAGTCGGGGACCTGCTCGATGGCGGAGGAGCGGGCTGGATGGCGCCGGAGGAGTTGGCGAGGCGCATGTCCTGGGTCAACGTCCGGCTCGCGGTCAAAGCCATCGAGTCGCTAAAAGTGGCACTGGGCCCCGTCTCCACTAGGTGTGTCGAGGAGGCTCAAGCACGTGGGGCGATCCCGTCCGAACTGACCCCCGTTCGGACGGAATTCCTTATCGGCGCCCGGCCCCGAATCCTCCCTCGGGAGCCGCCGCCTCACCACTTGAGCCTTCTCGGAGAAATGCCCTCCGTGCCCTTTCAATCCGCACGGAGGCGTTTCCTGTACGGGCTGCTCCTGCACACTCTCCACTTTGCCATCTTCGTCTGCCGTCCGGACACGCCTTGGCGTACCATCCTGCCGTCCGGCGGAGGCGAAGGTCCCCATTGGAAGGCTCTCTACGCGGGAGTCTTCCCTTGTTCTATTGGGGACTTGGCCTGGAGGGTGTTGCACGGAGCAGTCCCGTGCAATAGGATTTTAAGTAGGTTTACGGACTCCCAGGCTGCTTGCCATTTCTGCGGCCTGGAGGAGTCCGTCTATCACATTTATGTTGAATGTGAGAGGTTGCAGCCCCTCTTTCATTATTTGAAGGGGCTGCTCCTCAATTTCTGGTTGCACTTCAGCCCCACGCTCCTGATCTACGGTCACCCGGTGCGGAGGGGAGCGGGTAGGTCGGAGGACCTCCTCGTAGGACTGCTCCTGGGCCTGGCCAAGAAAGCCATTAATTGGTCCAGGCAGCGGGCGGTCGAGGGGGTCGTTCGGCCCGATTGCCTGCCTCTCTTCCGCGGCCATGTTCGCGCCCGGGTGGCCCTGGAGATGGAGCACGCGGTGTCCGCCGGCACGCTTGAGTTTTTCCGCGACCGGTGGGCGCCGCGGGGGCTGGAGTGCATCGTCACCCCGGACTTCCAAATTTTGATTTGATTTGTCAAGTTTCATTTAAAGTTTTAATTGATTTACAGTAAATTTGTGTTGTCAACCAAAAAGAGAACACCAGGTTATAGTCCAACAGTTTTATTTTAAATCACAAGCTTTCGGAGTTAAAACTCCTTCGTCGGGTGAAGTGAGGAGATACAGAATCGTCAAAGCATATATAGATAGAGAACAAAGCATGTGTAACTTACAATTGCAGACAACTGAATTCAATCATCCTGACTGTTTATCTGCCGAGGTGTGATAAAGTTAATCAGGTCAGGAAGGTACCACATCAAAGACATAGCAAGATACAACTGAGACAATGAGGTGGAATCGCATGGGGTCGAACGTGTCAAAAGCTGCCGTCTGTATGTAAAACGATTAACTTTAAAATTTTTACTTTTTTACTGGGAATCACATCTGTGAAAAAGCCAACGACGACTCGAGTCCGGATCACGTCATGTATCGTGACATAAACCCAAGATCCCGATTGAGACCGTCTTCATGAGTGCGGAACTTGGCTATCAGTTTCTGCTCGATGATTTTGCGTTGTCGTGTTTTCCTAAGGTCGCCTTGGAGAACGCTTACCCGCAGATCCGAGGCTGAATGTCCTTGACTGCTGAAGTGTTCCCCGACTGGGAGGTAACAATCCTGCCTGGCGATTGTTGCGCGATGCTCGTTCATACGTTGTCTCAGTGTCTGCATGGTCTCGCCAATGTACCATGCCGCGGTGCATTCTTTCCTGCAACGTATGAGGTAGACAACGTTGGCCGAGTCACATGCGTATGTACCATGTACCTGGTGGGTAGTGTCCTCACGTGTGATGATGGTATCTGTGTTGATGATCTGGCATGTCTTGCAGAGTTTGCCATGGCAGGCTTGTGTGGTGTCGTGGTCGCTGTTATCCTGAAAGCTGGGTAATTTGCTGCGAACGATGGTACTTCTGAGGTTAGGCGGCTGTTTGAAGGCAAGTAGTGGAGGCGTGGGGATGGTCTTAGCGAGGTGTTTGTCGTCATCGATGACATGTTGAAGGCTGCGAAGAACATGGCGTAGTTTCTCCGTTCCGGGGAAGTACTGGACGACGTAGGGTACCCTGTTGGTAGTGTCCCGTGTTTGCCTTCTGAGGAGGTCTATGCGATTTTTCGCTGTGGCCCGTCGGAACTGTCGATCGATGAGTCGATCGTCATATCCCGTTCTTACGAGGGCGTTTTTCAGCGTCCGTAGGTGTCCATAGCCAGTAACTTATCCAATCGGCCAAATTTCCCTCTATCCCACAACTCCTTACTTTCTTCATGAGCCGACCATGGGGAACATTATCAAACGCCTTACTAAAATCCATGTATACGACATCAACTGCTCTACCTTCATCTACACACTTAGTTACCTCCAGAAAGAATTCAATCAAATTTGTTAGCCAAGACATACCCTTCACGAATCCGTGTTGACTATCCCTGATAAAGTTGCCTCTTTCCAAATGGTCATAAATCCTATCCCTCAGGACCTTTTCCATTATCTTACCAACCACCGAAGTAAGACTAACCGGCCTATAATTACCAGGGTCATTCCTATTTCCTTTCTTGAAGAGAGGAACAACATTCGCCACTCTCCAGTCCTCTGGCAACATCCCCGTGGACAGTGAGGACCCAAAGATCAAAGCCAGAGGCTCTGCAATCTCCTCCCTTGCCTCCCAAAGAATCCTAGGATATATCCCATCTGGCCCAGGGGACTTATCGACACTCAGGTTCTTCAAAATTGCTAAAACATCTTCCCTCAGAACAACTACCTCCTCCAGCCTATCCACCTTTATCACACTCTCATCCTCAAAAACATGGCCCCTCTCCTCGGTGAACACTGACGAAAAGTATTCATTCATCACCTCTCCTATCTCTTCTGACACCATGCACAAGTTCCCACTACTGTTCTTGACCAGCCCTACCCTCACCCTGGTCATTCTTTTATTTCTCACGTAAGAGTAAAAAGCCTTGGGGTTTTTCTTGATCCGACCCGCCAAGGACTTCTCATGCCCCCTCCTAGCTCTCCTAAGCTCTTTTTTTTAGCTCATTCCTTGCTACCTTGTACCCCTCAATCGACCCAACTGAACCTTGTTTTCTCATCCTTACATACGCTTCCTTTTTCCTCTTGACTCGACATTCAACCTCTTTTGTGAACCATGGTTCTCTCAATCGGCCATTTCCTCCCTGCCTGACAGGGACATACCTATCAAGGACACGCAGTAATTGCTCCATGAAAAAGCTCCACTTTTCGTTTGTGCCTTACCCTGATAGTTTCTGTTCCCATCTTATGCTCCCTAATTCTTGCCTAATCGCATCATAATTACCCCTCCCCCAATTATAAACCCTGCCCTGCCGTATGGCCCTATCCCTCTCCATTGCAATAGTGAAAGTCACCGAATTGTGGTCGCTATCTCCAAAGTGCTCTCCCACATACAAATCAAACACTTGGCCCGGTTCATTACCCAGTACCAAATCCAATGTGGCCCCACCTCTTGTCGGCCTATCCACATATTGTGTCAGGAAACCCTCCTGCACACACTGTGCAAAAACTATCCCATCCGAACTGTTTGACCTATAAAGGTTCCAATCAATATTTGGAAAGTTGAAGACACCCATGACAACTACTCTCTGATCTCCACACCTATTCATAATCTGCTTTGCAATTTCTTTCTCCACATATCTATTACTATTTGGGGGCCTGTAGAAAACTCCTAACAACGTGACCGCTCCTTTCCTATTTCTAACTTCAGCCCATATTACCTCAGACGGCAGATCCCCCTCGAACTGCCTTTCTGCCGCTGTTAAACTATCATTGATTAACAATGCTACTCCTCCACCTTTCTTACCACCTTCCCTACTCTTACTGAAACATCTATAACCCGGAACTTCCAACAACCATTCCTGTCCCTGTTCTAACCATGTCTCCGTAATGGCCACCACATCGTAGTCCCAAGTACCAATCCACGTTCCCAGTTCTCCTACCTTATTCCGGATGCTCCTTGCATTGAAGTAGACACACTTCAAGCCATCTTCCTGTCTGCCGGTACATTCCTGCGACCTTGATACCCTCCTCAGTACCTCCCTACGCTCACCACTGGCTCGTGGACTACAGCCCTTTTTCCCATCCCCCTGACAAATTAGTTTATCGGTACCAATGACATATGTAGAAAGAGGGATGAAGACCTGCAGGCAGATTTTAGGGCGCTAGGAAAGAGATTAAAAACAGGACCTCAAAGGTAGTAATGTTCGGATTACTCCCGGTGCCTGTGCTGGTGAGTATAGAAATAGGAGGATACAGCAGATGAATGAGTGGCTGCAGAGACGGTGCATTAGGGAGTGCTTTAGATTCCTGGGACATTGGGACCGGTTCTCGGGGAGGTGGGGCCTGTACAGGCCGGAAAGTTTGCACCTCAACAGGGCCGAAACCAATGGCATCGACGGGGTGGGGGTGGGGGGGGGGGGTTGCTCGTAGTGTTGGGGAGGTTTTAAACTAATTTAGTCAGTGGGTGGGCACCAGGCTGTAGCATTAGAAGGAGAAATAAGGTGCACAAAGGATTGGGAGAGACGCATAACACAAGAGTAATAAAGAATAAGGTCCTATGTGGGGTCAGACTAAGAGAATACAAGACAGGTTTACAGTGCATGTGGGTAAATGCATGAAGTGTGGTTAATAAGGTTGGTGAGCTGCAGGCGCCAGTAGCCACATGGCAATATGTTGCCGTGATGATAATGGAGACATGCTCAAAAAAGGGCAGGATTGGGTACCAAATATTCCTGGGGAGAAGGTCATAGTCATAGTCACAGAGTCATAGATTTATACAGCACAGAAAGAGGCCCTTTGGCCCATCGTGTCCGCGCCGGCCATGAAGCCCCATCTATTCTAATCCCATTTTCCAGCACTTGGTCCGTAGCCTTGTATGCTATGGCATTTCAAGTGCTCATCTAAATGCTTCTTGAATGTTGTGAGGGTTCCTGCCTCTACCATCCTTTCAGGCAGTGAGTTCCAGATTCCAACCACCCTCTGGGTGAAAAAGTTTTCCCTCAAATCCCCTCTAAACCTTCTGCCCCTAACATTGAAACTGTGCCCCCTAGTTATTGACCCCTCTACTAAGCGGAACAGTTCTTTTCTATCTACCCTATCAATGTCCCTCATAATTTTGTACACCACAATGAGGTTCCCCCCTCAGCCTTCTCTGCACTAAGGAAAACAACCCCAGCCTGTCCAGTTTCTCTTCATAGCTGAAGCGCTCCAGCCCAGGTAACATCCTGGTGAATCTCCTCTGCACCCTTTCAAATGCAATCACATCCGTCCTATAGTGTGGTGACCAGAACAGCACACAGTATTCCAGCTGTGGCCTTACTAGCGTTTTGTACAGCTCCATCGTAACCTCCCTGCGCTTATATTCTGTGCCTCGGCGAATGAAGGCAATTAACCCATAGGCCTTTTTAACCACCTTATCTACCTGTCCTGCTGCCTTCAGGGATCTATGTACATGCACAACAGGGACCCTCTGAACCTCTCTCCTTCCTAGGGTCCTACCATTCATTTTGTATTCCCTTCCCATGTTAATCTTCCCAAAATGCTCATTTCAAAAACACAGACAACTCATTTCACAAATTCAGGAAATTCAGAGGTGACGGACCTGGGTGGAGCGGCTGCGGCGAGGCGGAGGACTTAAGAGGCGGCGGCGACCAGGTAGGCCCACAGAGGCGGTGGAGCGGCTGCGGCGAGGCGGAGGACTTAAGAGGCGGCGGCGACCAGGTAGGCCCACAGAGGCTTTTAAAGTGCGGGACGCAGTGGTTGCTGGGTAGGTGATTAATTTTTACTTGTATATAAGTTGGGCAGTTCCTAAACCCGAGACACTACACTTGTAGTGTCCCCCACCCATCCTCCTCCTCTAACCTAAAGGAGGTGAGTGACTATCAGGTAAGCTCTTTTTTTTCTAGTTTAATCTGCAAGTTAGCTGGAGGGGATGGCAGGGGAGGCAGTGAAATGTTCCTCCTGCAGAATGTTTGAGGTGAGGGACGCCGTCGGTGTCCCTGCTGATTACACCTGTGGGAAGTGCACCCATCTCCAGCTCCTCGAAAACCGTGTTAGGGAACTGGAGCTGGAGCTGGATGAACTTCGGATCATTCGGGAGGCAGAGGAGGTCATAGATAGAAGCTTCAGGGATGTAATTACTCCAAAGCATGAAGATAGATGGGTGACGGTGAGAGGGGCTGGGAGGAAGCAGTCAGTGCAGGGATCCTCTGTGGTCGTTCCCCTCAGTAACAGGTATACCGCTTTGAATACTGTTGAGGGGGACGACTTACCAGTGGTGAGCCACGGTGACCGGATCTCCGGCGCTGGTTCCGTCCCTGTGGCTCAGAAGGGAAGGGGGGAGAGCAGGAGAGCAATAGTTATTGGGGACTCAATAGTCAGAGGGACAGATAGGAGGTTCTGTGGCAGCAAAAGAGACTCACGGATGGTATGTTGCCTCCCGGGTGCCAGGGTCCGTGACGTCTCGGACCGTGTTTTCAGAATCCTCAAAGGGGAAGGGGAACAATCACAAGTCGTGGTACACATCGGTACCAACGACATAGGTAGGAGAAGGGACGGTGATTTAAAACAGGAATTTAGGGAGCTAGGTTGGAAGCTGAGAGCCAGTACAAACCATGTTGTAATTTCTGGTTTGTTGCCAGTGCCACGTGCTAGCGAGTTGAGGAACAGGGAGAGAGTGCAGATAAACACGTGGCTGCAGGGATGGTGTAGGGGGGAGGGTTTCAGTTATGTGGATAATTGGAGCACATTCTGGGGAAGGTGGGACTGTACAAACAGGACGGTTTGCACCTGAACCAGAGGGGCACCAATATCCTGGGAGGGAAATTTGCTACGGCTCTTCGGGGGGGTTTAAACTAATTTGTCAGGGGGATGGGAAAAAGGGCTGTAGTCCACGAGCCAGTGGTGAGTGTAGGGAGGTACTGAGGAGGGTATCAAGGTCGCAGGAATGTACCGGCAGACAGGAAGATGGCTTGAAGTGTGTCTACTTCAATGCAAGGAGCATCCGGAATAAGGTAGGAGAACTTGGAGCGTGGATTGGTACTTGGGACTACGATGTGGTGGCCATTACGGAGACATGGTTAGAACAGGGACAGGAATGGTTGTTGGAAGTTCTGGGGTATAGATGTTTCAGTAAGAGTAGGGAAGGTGGTAAGAAAGGTGGAGGAGTAGCATTGTTAATCAATGATAGTTTAACAGCGGCAGAAAGGCAGTTCGAGGGGGATCTGCCGTCTGAGGTAATATGGGCTGAAGTTAGAAATAGGAAAGGAGCGGTCACGTTGTTAGGAGTTTTCTACAGGCCCCCAAATAGTAATAAAGATGTGGAGGAAGAAATTGCAAAGCAGATTATGAATAGGTGTGGAGATCAGAGAGTAGTTGTCATGGGTGACTTCAACTTTCCAAATATTGATTGGAACCTTTATAGGTCAAACAGTTCGGATGGGATAGTTTTTGCACAGTGTGTGCAGGAGGGTTTCCTGACACAATATGTGGATAGGCCGACAAGAGGTGGGGCCACGTTAGATTTGATACTGGGTAATGAACCGGGCCAAGTGTTTGATTTGTACGTGGGAGAGCACTTTGGAGATAGTGACCACAATTCGGTAACTTTCACTATTGCAATGGAGAGGGATAGGGCCATACGGCAGGGCAGGGTTTATAATTGGGGGAGGGGTAATTATGATGCGATTAGGCAAGAATTAGGGAGTATAAGATGGGAACAGAAACTATCAGGGAAAGGCACAAACGAAAAGTGGAGCTTTTTCATGGAGCAATTACTGCGTGTCCTTGACAGGTATGTCCCTGTCAGGCAGGGAGGAAATGGCCGAGTGAGAGAACCATGGTTCACAAAAGAGGTTGAATGTCTAGTCAAGAGGAAAAAGGAAGCGTGTGTAAGGATGAGAAAACAAGGTTCAGTTGGGTCGATTGAGGGGTACAAGGTAGCAAGGAATGAGCTAAAAAAAGAGCTTAGCAGAGCTAGGAGGGGGCATGAGAAGTCCTTGGCGTGTCGGATCAAGAAAAACCCCAAGGCCTTTTACTCTTATGTGAGAAATAAAAGAATGACCAGGGTGAGGGTAGGGCCGGTCAAGGACAGTAGTGGGAACTTGTGCATGGTGTCAGAAGAGATAGGAGAGGTGATGAATGAATACTTTTCGTCAGTGTTCACCGAGGAGAGGGGCCATGTTCTTGAGGATGAGAGTGTGATAAAGGTGGATAGGCTGGAGGTGGTAGATGTTCTGAGGGAAGATGTTTTAGCAATTTTGAAGAACCTGATGGTCGATAAGTCCCCTGGGCCAGATGGGATATATCCTAGGATTCTTTGGGAGGCAAGGGAGGAGATTGCAGAGCCTCTGGCTTTGATCTTTGGGTCCTCACTGTCCACGGGGATGGTGCCAGAGGACTGGAGAGTGGCGAATGTTGTTCCTCTCTTCAAGAAAGGAAATAGGAATGACCCTGGTAATTATAGGCCGGTTAGTCTTACTTCGGTGGTTGGTAAGATAATGGAAAAGGTCCTGAGGGATAGGATTTATGACCATTTGGAAAGGGGCAACTTAATCAGGGATAGTCAACACGGATTCGTGAAGGGTAAGTCTTGCCTAACAAATTTGATTGAATTCTTTGAGGAGGTAACTAAGTGTGTAGATGAAGGTAGAGCAGTTGATGTCGTATACATGGATTTTAGTAAGGCGTTTGATAAGGTTCCCCATGGTCGTCTCATGAAGAAAGTAAGGAATTGTGGGATAGAGGGAAATTTGGCCGATTGGATAAGTAACTGGCTATCTCATAGAAAATTGAGAGGTCGCACAACACCAGGTTATAGTCCAACAGTTTTATTTGAAATCACAAGCTTTCGGAGCTATCGATTTGCTCCTTCCTCAGGTGAAGTAAATTAGATACAGAATCTCCAAAGCATATATAGGTGGAAAACAAAGCATGTGTACTTTACAATTGCAGACCAATAAATTAGTCCTTTCGGGATCTTGTCTGCTTTCTTGCATCTCTGTAGATACTCATAGAAGGCAGAGGGTGGTGGTGGATGGAACATTTTCGGACTGGAGACCAGTTACCAGCGGTGTGCAACAGGGGTCGGTGCTGGGTCCTCTGCTGTTTGTGATTTTTATCAATGACTTGGAGGAGGGGACTGAAGGGTGGATCAGTAAATTTGCTGATGACACCAAGATTGGTGGAGTAGTGGATGAGGTGGAGGGCAGTTGTAGGCTGCAAAGAGACATTGATAGGATGCAGAGATGGGCCGAAAAATGGCAGATGGAATTTAACCCTGATAAGTGCGAGGTGATTCATTTTGGTAGGGCAAATGTGAATAAGGATTACAGGGTCAACGGCAGGGTTCTGAGGAACGTGGAGGAGCAGAGGGATCTGGGGTTTCATATCAACAGATCTCTGAAGGTTGCCACTCAAGTGGATAGAGCAGTAAAGAAGGCCTATGGTGTGTTGGCGTTTATTAACAGAGGGTTTGAGTTTAAGAACCGTGAGGTTATGCTGCAACTGTACAGAACCTTGGTGAGACCACATTTGGAATATTGTGTGCAGTTCTGGTCACCTCACTATAGGAAGGACGTGGAAGCATTGGAAAGAGTGCAAAGGAGATTTTCCAGGATGCTGCCTGGTTTTGGGGGGAGGTCTTATGAGGAAAGATTGAGGGAGTTGGGGCTTTTCTCTTTAGAGCGGAGGAGGATGAGAGGCGACTTAATAGAGCTTTATAAGATGATGAGGGGGATAGATAGAGTGGATGTTCAGAGACTATTTCCTCGGGTAGAGGCAGCTGTTACAAGGGGGCATAACTATAAGGTGCATGGGGGGAGATATAGAAGCGATGTCCGAGGTAGATTCTTTACTCAGAGAGTGGTTGGGGTGTGGAATGGACTGCCTGCTGTGATAGTGGAGTCGGACACTTTAGGAACTTTCAAGCGGTTATTGGATAAGCACATGGAGCACACCAGAGTGATAGGGAGTGTGATAGCTTGATCTTGGTCTCGGACAATGCTCGGCACAACATCGAGGGCCGAAGGGCCTGTACTGTGCTGTACTGTTCTATGTTCATTTCAGAGACCTTGACAGCTCCATTCACAGATCCAGACAGATCCATTCACTGACACAGACAGCCCCAATCACAGAAACAGACAACATTCACAGACATGGAAAGCTGATTTCAAAACAAGACAGCTTATTTCTCAAACACAGAAAGTACATTTCACAGACCTAGACGTCTCCATTCACAGACACAGACTACACATTTCAGAGACTCAGTCAGCTAAATACACAGACCCAGACAGCTCCATTCACAGACCCAGACAGTTCCATTCACTGACTCAGAAAGCTCATTTCACAGACCCAGAGAGCTTCATTCACAGACTCAGAAAGCTCATTTCACAAACCTAGACAGCTCATTTCACAAAAACAGAAAGTTCATTTCACAGACCGAGATATCTCCATTCACAGACACAGACAACTCATTCCACAGATTCCGATAGCTCCATTCACAGACCCAGATATCCCCATTCACAGATCCAGAAAGCTCCATTCACAGAACCAGACAATTCACTTCACAGACTCAGAAAACTCCATTCACAGTCACAGACAGCGACATTCACAGGCCAAGGCAGCTCCATTCACAGACCCAAACAGCTCCATTCACAGACCCAGACAGCTCCATTCACAGATCCAGACAGCTCCATTCTCAGACACAGACAGCTCCATTCACAGACACAGACAGCTCCATTCACAGATCCAGACAGCTCCATTCACAGACTCACACAGCTCCTTTCACAGACCCAGACAGCACCATTCACAGACCCAGAGAGCTCATTTCACAAACCCAGACAGCACCATCCACAGACCCAGACAGCTCATTTCACAAACCCAGACAGCTCCATTCACAGACTCAGACAGCTCATTTGACAAACCCAGACAGCACCATTCACAGACTCAGACAGCTCCTTTCACAGACCCAGGCAGCTCCATTCACAGACTCAGACGGCTCACTTCAAAGACTCAGAAACTCATGACACAGACCCAGACAGCTCCATTCACAGACCCAGAGAGCTCCATTCACAGACCGAAACAGCTCCATTCATAGACTCAGACAGCTCTATTCACAGACCCAGACAACTCCATTCTCAGACCCAGACAGCTCATTTCACAGACACAGACAGCTCCATTCACCGAACCAGACAGTTCCAATCACAGACCCAGACAGCTCCATTCACAGACCCAGGCAGTTCTATTCACAGACTCAGACAGCTCTATTAAAAAGACCCAGACAGTTCTATTCACAGACCCAGATAGATCATTTCACAGACCCAGACAGCACCATTCACAGGCCAAGACAGATCGTTCCACAGACTCAGAAAGCTCATTTGACTGTCCCAGACAGCTCACTTCACAGACCGAGACAGCTCCATTCACAGATCCGGACAGCTCCATTCACAGACCCAGACAGCTCAATTCACAGACCCAGACAGCTCCATTCACAGACATGGAAAGCTGATTTCAAAAACCAAGACAGCTCATTTCACAAACACAGAAAGTTCATTTCACATACCCAGACATTTCTCTTCACAGACGCACACAACTCATTTCACAGATTCAGACAACTCATTTCACAGACACAGACATCTCCATTCACTGACCGAGACAGCTCCATTCACAGACACAGACAGATCAATGCACAGACCCAGACATCTCAATTCACTGACCTGGACAACGCATTTCACAGACTCAGAAAGCTCCATTCACAGACCCTGACAACTCATTGCACAGACTCAGACATCTCCATTCACAGACCCTGACTTCACAATTCACAGAGGCACACAGTTCTATTCACAGACCCAGACAGCTCCACTCACAGACCAAGAAAGCTCATTTCACATACCCAGACAGCTCCATTCACAAATCCAGACAGCTCCATTCACAAATCCAGACAGCTCCGTTCACAAATCCAGACAGCTCCATTCACAAACCCAGAGAGCTTCTTTCACAGACCCAGACAGATCCATTCACAGACCGAGTCAGGTCAATTCACAGACACAGACAGCTCCATTTACAGACTCTCGCAGCTCCATTCACAGACCCAGAAAGATCCATTTACAGACTCAGTCAGCTCCATTCACAACCCAGACAGCTCCATTCACAGACCCAGACAGCTCCATTCACAGACCCATACAGCTCCATTCACAGACCCATACAGCTCCATTCACAGACCCAGACAGCTCCATTCACAGACTCAGACAACTCCATTACCAGACCCAGACAGTTCCATTCACAGACCCAGACAGCTCATTCATAGACACAGATAACTCCATTCACAGACCTAGACAACTCCATTCACAGTGAGACAGCTCCATTTACAGACTATGGCAGCTCCATTCACAGACACAGACAGATCCATTCACAGAACCAAACAGCCCCATTTACAGACACAGACAGATCCATTTACAGACTGACAGCTCAATTCACAGACTCAGACAGTTCCATTCACAGACCCAGACAGCTCCATTTACAGACCCAGACAGCTCCATTCACAGACCCAGGCAGTTCTATTCACATACTCAGACAGCTCCATTAAAAGACCCAGACAGTTCTATCCTGAGACCCAGATAGATCATTTCACAGACCCAGTCAGCACCATTCACAGGCCAAGACAGATCGTTCCACGGACTCAGAAAGCTCATTTGACTGTCCCAGACAGCTCACTTCACAGACCTAGACAGCTCCATTCACAGATCCGGACAGCTCCATTCACAGACATGGAATGCTGATTTCAAAAACCAAGACAGCTCATTTCACAAACACAGAAAGTTCATTTCACATACCCAGACATTTCTCTTCACAGACCCAGTCAACCCATTTCACTGATTCAGACAGCTCATTTCACAGACACAGACATCTCCATTCACAGACCGAGACAGCTCCATTCACAGACTCAGACAGCTCAATGCAAAGACCCAGACATCTCCATTCAATGACCGAGACAACGCATTTCACAGACTCAGAAAGCTCCATTCACAGACCCATGCAGCTCCATTCCCAGACTCAGACAACTCATTTCATAGACTCAGCCAGCTCAATTCACAGACCCTGACATCACAATTCACAGAGGCACACAGGTCTATTCACAGACCCAGACAGCTCCACTCACAGACCAAGAAAGCTCATTTCACATACCCAGACAGCTCCATTCACAAACCCAGAGAGCTTCTTTCACAGACCCAGACAGATCCATTCACAGACCGAGTCAGGTCAATTCACAGACACAGACAGCTCCATTTACAGACTCTCGCAGCTCCATTCACAGACCCAGAAAGATCCATTTACAGACTCAGTCAGCTCCATTCACAACCCAGACAGCTCCATTCACAGACCCAGACAGCTCCATTCACAGACCCATACAGTCCATTCACAGACCCAGACAGCTCCATTCACAGACCCAAACTGCTCCATTCACAGACTCAGACAACTCCATTCACAGACCCAGACAGTTCCTTTTACAGACCCAGACAGCTCATTCATAGACACAGTTAACTCCATTCACAGACCTAGAACACTCCATTCACAGTGAGACAGCTCCATTTACAGACTATGGCAGCTCCATTCACAGACACAGACAGATCCATTCACAGATCCAAACAGCCCCATTTACAGACACAGACAGATCCATTTACAGACTGACAGCTCAATTCACAGATTCAGACAGTTCCATTCACAGACCCAGACAGCTCCATTTACAGACCCAGACAGCTCCATTCACAGACCCAGGCAGTTCTATTCACATACTCAGACAGCTCCATTAAAAGACCCAGACAGTTCTATTCTGAGACCCAGATAGATCATTTCACAGACCCAGTCAGCACCATTCACAGGCCAAGACAGATCGTTCCACGGACTCAGAAAGCTCATTTGACTGTCCCAGACAGCTCACTTCACAGACCTAGACAGCTCCATTCACAGATCCAGACAGCTCCATTCACAGACATGGAAAGCTGATTTCAAAAACCAAGACAGCTCATTTCACAAACACAGAAAGTTCATTTCACATACCCAGACATTTCTCTTCACAGACCCAGTCAACCCATTTCACTGATTCAGACAGCTCATTTCACAGACACAGACATCTCCATTCACAGACCGAGACAGCTCCATTCACAGACTCAGACAGCTCAATGCAAAGACCCAGACATCTCCATTCAATGACCGAGACAACGCATTTCACAGACTCAGAAAGCTCCATTCACAGACCCATGCAGCTCCATTCCCAGACTCAGACAACTAATTTCATAGACTCAGCCAGCTCAATTCACAGACCCTGACATCACAATTCACAGAGGCACACAGGTCTATTCACAGACCAAGACAGCTCCACTCACAGACCAAGAAAGCTCATTTCACATACCCAGACAGCTCCATTCACAAACCCAGAGAGCTTCTTTCACAGACCCAGACAGATCCATTCACAGACCGAGTCAGGTCAATTCACAGACACAGACAGCTCCATTTACAGACTCTCGCAGCTCCATTCACAGACCCAGAAAGATCCATTTACAGACTCAGTCAGCTCCATTCACAACCCAGACAGCTCCATTCACAGACCCAGACAGCTCCATTCACAGACCCATACAGTCCATTCACAGACCCAGACAGCTCCATTCACAGACCCAAACTGCTCCATTCACAGACTCAGACAACTCCATTCACAGACCCAGACAGTTCCTTTTACAGACCCAGACAGCTCATTCATAGACACAGTTAACTCCATTCACAGACCTAGAACACTCCATTCACAGTGAGACAGCTCCATTTACAGACTATGGCAGCTCCATTCACAGACACAGACAGATCCATTCACAGATCCAAAC
Source organism: Squalus acanthias (assembly GCA_030390025.1). Taxonomy (NCBI): domain Eukaryota; kingdom Metazoa; phylum Chordata; class Chondrichthyes; order Squaliformes; family Squalidae; genus Squalus; species Squalus acanthias. The sequence goes on along the minus strand of CM059452.1, from coordinate 11,298,087 downwards.
AGCCCCATTTACAGACACAGACAGATCCATTTACAGACTGACAGCTCAATTCACAGACTCAGACAGTTCCATTCACAGACCCAGACAGCTCCATTTACAGACCCAGACAGCTCATTTCACAGACCCAGGCAGTTCTATTCACATACTCAGACAGCTCCATTAAAAGACCCAGACAGTTCTATTCTGAGACCCAGATAGATCATTTCACAGACCCAGTCAGCACCATTCACAGGCCAAGACAGATCGTTCCACGGACTCAGAAAGCTCATTTGACTGTCCCAGACAGCTCACTTCACAGACCTAGACAGCTCCATTCACAGATCCGAACAGCTCCATTCACAGACATGGAATGCTGATTTCAAAAACCAAGACAGCTCATTTCACAAACACAGAAAGTTCATTTCACATACCCAGACATTTCTCTTCACAGACCCAGTCAACCCATTTCACTGATTTAGACAGCTCATTTCACAGACACAGACATCTCCATTCACAGACCGAGACAGCTCCATTCACAGACACAGACAGCTCAATGCAAAGACCCAGACATCTCCATTCAATGACCGAGACAACGCATTTCACAGACTCAGAAAGCTCCATTCTCAGACCCATGCAGCTCCATTCCCAGACTCAGACAACTCATTTCATAGACTCAGTCAGCTCAATTCACAGACCCTGACTTCACAATTCACAGAGGCACACAGCTCCATTCACAGACCCAGACAGCTCCTCTCACAGACCCAGAAAGCTCATTTCAAAGAATCAGACAACTCCATTCACAAATGCAGACAGCTCCATTCACAGACATAGACACCTCCATTCACAGACCCAGACAGTTTCTTTCACAGACCCAGACAGCTCCATTCACAGACCCAGACAACTCCATTCACAGACCCAGACAACTCCATTCACAGACCCAAACAGCTCCATTTACACACCCAGACAGCTCCATTTTCAGACTCTGACAGCTCAATTCATAGACACAGACAGCTCCATTTACAAACTCTCCCAGCTCCATTCATAACACAGACAGCTCCATTCACAGACCCAGACAGCTCCATTCACAGACCCAGACAGCTCATTCACAGACACAGATAGCTCCATTCACAGACCCAAACAGCTCCATTCACAGACTCAGACAACTCCATTCACAGATCCGGAGAGCTCCATTCACAGACCCAGACAGCTCCATTCACAGACATGGAAAGCTGATTTCAAAAACCAACACAGCTCATTTCACAAACACAGAAAGTTCATTGCACAAACCCAGACATTTCTGTTCACAGACCCAGACAACTCATTTCACTGATTCAGACAGCTCATTTCACAGACACAGACATTTCCATTCACAGACCGAGACAGATCCATTCACAGACTCAGACAGCTCAATGCACTGACCCAGACATCACCATTCACTGACCTAGACAACGCATTTCACAGACTCAGAAAGCGCCATTCACAGACCCATGCAGCTCCATTCCCAGACCCAGACAACTCATTTCACAGACTCAGACCGCTCAATTCACAGACCCTGACTTCACAATTCACAGAGACACACAGCTCCATTCACAGACCCGGACAGCTCCACTCACAGACCCAGAAAGCTCATTTCACAGACCCAGACAGCTCCATTCACAAATCCAGACAGCTCCATTCACAAATCCAGACAGCTCCATTCACAGACCCAGAGAGCTTATTTCACAGACCCAGACAGCTCAATTCACAGACCGAGTCAACTCCATTTACAGACTCTGGCAGCTCCATCAACAGACACAGACAGCTCCATTCACAGACTCAGACAGCTCCATTCACAGACCCAGACAGCTTCATTCACAGACCCACACAGCTCTATGCACAGGCCCAAACAGCTCCATTTACAGACCGAGTCAACTCCATTTACAGACTCTGGCAGCTCCATCAACAGACCGAGACAGCTCATTTAGAGACACAGATAGCTCCATTCACAGACCCAAACTGCTCCATTCACAGACTCAGACAGCTCCATTCACAGACCCAAACTGCTCCATTCACAGACTCAGACAGCTCCATTCACAGACCCAGACAGCTCCATTCACAGAACCAGACAGCTCCATTCACAGAACCAGACAGCTCCATTCACAGAACCAGACAGCTCCATTCACAGAGTCAGACAGCTCCATTCACAGATCCATAAATCTCCATTTACAGACCCAGACAGCTACATTTACAGACTCTAACAGCCCAATTCACAGACTCAGACAGCTCCATTCACAGACCCAGAGAGCTCCATTCACAAACTCAGAGAGCCCCATTTAGAGAATCAGACAGCTCCATTCACAGACCCAGACAGCTCCATTCACAGACCCAGACAGCTCAATTCACAGACCCAGACAGCTCCACTCACAGACTCAGACAGATTCATTCACAGAACCAGACAGCTGATTTCACAGACCCAGAGACCACTTTTCACAGATCCAGACAGCTCCATTCAAAGACACAGGCAGCTCATTTCATCGATCAAGACAGCTGCATTTACAGACCCAGACAGCTCCATTGACGAATGGTCTTCGACCTGAAACGTTAACTCTGTTTCTCTCTCCACGGATTGTGCCTGGCCTGCTGAGTTTTCCAGCGTTTTCTGTTGTTAGATTCATTCTGTGATTCAGACAGCTCATTTCACCGACCCAGACAGCTCCATTCACAGACTCAGACAGCTCCATTCACAGACTCAGACAGCTCCATTTACAAACTCTCCCAGCTCCATTCATAACACAGACAGCTCCATTCACAGACCCAGACAGCTCATTCACAGACACAGATAGCTCCATTCACAGACCCAAACAGCTCCATTCACAGACTCAGACAACTCCATTCACAGATCCGGAGAGCTCCATTCACAGACCCAGACAGCTCCATTCACAGACATGGAAAGCTGATTTCAAAAACCAACACAGCTCATTTCACAAACACAGAAAGTTCATTGCACAAACCCAGACATTTCTGTTCACAGACCCAGACAACTCATTTCACTGATTCAGACAGCTCATTTCACAGACACAGACATTTCCATTCACAGACCGAGACAGATCCATTCACAGACTCAGACAGCTCAATGCACTGACCCAGACATCACCATTCACTGACCTAGACAACGCATTTCACAGACTCAGAAAGCGCCATTCACAGACCCATGCAGCTCCATTCCCAGACCCAGACAACTCATTTCACAGACTCAGACCGCTCAATTCACAGACCCTGACTTCACAATTCACAGAGACACACAGCTCCATTCACAGACCCGGACAGCTCCACTCACAGACCCAGAAAGCTCATTTCACAGACCCAGACAGCTCCATTCACAAATCCAGACAGCTCCATTCACAGACCCAGAGAGCTTATTTCACAGACCCAGACAGCTCAATTCACAGACCGAGTCAACTCCATTTACAGACTCTGGCAGCTCCATCAACAGACACAGACAGCTCCATTCACAGACTCAGACAGCTCCATTCACAGACCCAGACAGCTTCATTCACAGACCCACACAGCTCTATGCACAGGCCCAAACAGCTCCATTTACAGACCGAGTCAACTCCATTTACAGACTCTGGCAGCTCCATCAACAGACCGAGACAGCTCATTTAGAGACACAGATAGCTCCATTCACAGACCCAAACTGCTCCATTCACAGACTCAGACAGCTCCATTCACAGACCCAAACTGCTCCATTCACAGACTCAGACAGCTCCATTCACAGACCCAGACAGCTCCATTCACAGAACCAGACAGCTCCATTCACAGAACCAGACAGCTCCATTCACAGAACCAGACAGCTCCATTCACAGAGTCAGACAGCTCCATTCACAGATCCATAAATCTCCATTTACAGACCCAGACAGCTACATTTACAGACTCTAACAGCCCAATTCACAGACTCAGACAGCTCCATTCACAGACCCAGAGAGCTCCATTCACAAACTCAGAGAGCCCCATTTAGAGAATCAGACAGCTCCATTCACAGACCCAGACAGCTCCATTCACAGACCCAGACAGCTCAATTCACAGACCCAGACAGCTCCACTCACAGACTCAGACAGATTCATTCACAGAACCAGACAGCTGATTTCACAGACCCAGAGACCACTTTTCACAGATCCAGACAGCTCCATTCAAAGACACAGGCAGCTCATTTCATCGATCAAGACAGCTGCATTTACAGACCCAGACAGCTCCATTGACGAATGGTCTTCGACCTGAAACGTTAACTCTGTTTCTCTCTCCACGGATTGTGCCTGGCCTGCTGAGTTTTCCAGCGTTTTCTGTTGTTAGATTCATTCTGTGATTCAGACAGCTCATTTCACCGACCCAGACAGCTCCATTCACAGACTCAGACAGCTCCATTCACAGACTCAGACAGCTCCATTCACAGACCCAGACAGCTCATTCACAGACTCAGACAGCTCCATTCACAGACCCAGACAGCTCAACATTCAGGAAGGATAGAATAAAAGGAAAAGGGGGTGGGGTAGCATTGCTGGTTAAAAAGGAGATCAATGCAATAGCTAGGAAGGACATTAGCTTGGAGGATGTGGAATCAATATGGGTTGAGCTGCAGAACACCAAAGGGAAGAAAACGTTAGTGGTGGTTGTGTACAGACCTCCGAACAGTAGTAGTGAGGTGGGGGAGGGTATGAAACAGGAAATCAGAGTTGCATGCAAAAAAGGCGCAGCAGTTATCATGGGTGACTTTAATATGCATATAGATTGGGCTACTCAAAGAGGAAGCAATACGGTGGAGGAGGATTTCCTGGAGTGTTTAAGGGATGGTTTCCTAAATCAATATGTTGAGGAACCAACTAGAGGGGAGGCCATCCTGGACTGGGTGTTGTGTAATGAGGAAGGACTGATCAGCAATCTTGTGGTGCGAGGCCCCTTGGGGAAGAGTGACCATAGAATGGTAGAGTTCTACATTAGGATGGAGAAGGAAACAGTTAATTCAGAGACCATGGACCAGAACTTAAATAAGGGCAACTTTGTGGGTATGAGGTGTGAATTGGCGAGGTTAGATTGGCAAGCGATATTGAAGGGGTTATCAGTGGAAGGGCAATGGCAGACATTTAGAGATCGCATGGATGAAGTACAGCAATTGTACATCCCTGTCTGGCGTAAAAATAAAAAAGGGAAGGTGGCCCAACCATGGCGAACAAGGGAAATCAGGGATAGTATTAAAAGCAAGGAACTGGCATACAAATTGCCCAGAAGTAGCAGCAAACCCGGGGACTGGGAGAACTTTAAAACTCAGCGCAGGAGGACGAAGGCAGCACGGTGGCATAGTGGGTAGCACTGGTGCCTCACAGCGCCAGAGACCCGGGTTCGAATCTGACCTCGGGTGACTGTCTGTGTGGAGTTTGCACATTCTCCCCGTGTCTGCGTGGGTTTCCTCCGGGTGCTCCGGTTTCCTCCCACAGTCCAAAAATGTGTGGGTTAGGTAGATTTGGCTATGATAAATTGACCCTTAGTGTTAGGGGGGATTAAATATGTGGGGTTATGGGGATAGGATGGGATATGTTAGGGGGAATTAAATACATGGGGTTACGGGGGTAGGGTGGGATATGAGTACTGTGGGGATTAAAGCAGGGACAGGGTACTGGATTTGGATGATCAGCCATGATCGTATTGAATGGCGGAGCAGGCTCGACGGGCCGAATGGCCTACTCCTGCTCCTAGATTCTATGTTTCTATGTTTCTATTAGGGCAGGGAAAATAAAATATGAAAAGAAGCTTGCTGAGAACATTAAAACAGACTGCAAAAGCTTCTATAAATATGTAAAAAGAAAGAGGTTAGTAAAAACAAACGTAGGTCCCCTGCAGTCAGAAACAGCGGACGTCATAATGGGGAACAAAGAAATGGCAAATCAATTGAACAAGTACTTTGGTTCGGTGTTTACTGTGGAGGACACAAACAACCTTCCGGAAATAAAAGAGATCACAGGATCTGGTAAGAGGGAGGAGCTGAGGGAAATCCTTATCAGTCGGGAAAAGGTTTTGGGGAAATTGATGGGACTGAAGGCTAATAATTCCCCAGGGCCTGATGTCTGCATCCCAGAGTACTTAAGGAGGTGGCCTTGGAAATAGTGGATGCATTGACGATAATTTTCCAACATTCCTTAGACTCTGGATCAGTTCCGATGGAGTGGAGGGTGGCTAATGCAACCCCTCTTTTTAAAAAAGGAGGGAGGGAGAAAGCAGGGAATTATAGACCGGTCAGCCTGACATCGGTGATGGGTAAAATAATGGAATCAATTATTACAGATGTCATAACAGACCATTTGGAAAGTGGCGACATGATAGGTCCAAATCATCATGGATTTGTGAAAGGGAAATCATGCTTGACAAATCTTCTGGAATTTTTTGAGGATGTTTCCAATAGGGTGGACGGGGGGGAACTAGTAGATGTGGTGTATTTGGACTTTCAGAAGGCCATCGACAAGGTCCCACACAAGAGATTAGTGTGCAAAGTTAAAGCACATGGGATTGGGAGTAATGTGTTGACGTGGATTGAGAACTGGTTGGCACACAGGAAACAAAGAGTAGGACTAAATGGGTACTTTTCAGAATGGCAGGCAGTGACCAGCGGGGTACCGCAGGGTTCGGTGCTGGGGCCCCAGCTGCTTACATTATATATTAATGATTTGGACGAAGGGATTAATTGAAATATCTCCAAATTTGCGGATGACACTAAATTGGGAGGCAGTGTGAACAATGAGGAGGATGCTAGGAGGCTACAGTGTGACTTGGACAGGTTGGGTGAATGGGTAAATGTATGGCAGATGAAGTACAATGTGGATAAATGTGAGGTTATCCACTTTGTTGGTAAAAATAGGGAGGCAGACTATTACCTGAATAGTGGCAGATTAGGGAAAGGGGAGGTGCAACGAGACCTGTGCGTCATGGTACATCAGTCACTGAAGGTAGGAAGGCAAGTGCAGCAGGCAGTCAAGAAAGCAAATGGCATGATGGCCTTCATAGCAAGGGGATTTGAGTACAGGAGTAGGGAGGTGATGCTACAGTTGTACAGGGCCTTGGTGAGGCCACACCTGGAGTATTGTGTGCAGTTTTGGTCTCCTAACTTGAGGAACGACATTCTTGCTATTGAGGGAGTGCAACGAAGGTTCACTAGATTGATTCCTAAGATGGCCAGACTGACATATCAAGAAAGACTGGATCAACTGAACTTGTATCCTCTGGAGTTCAGAAGAATGAGGGGGGATCTTATAGAGACGTTTAAAATTCTGACTGGTTTAGACAAATTAAATGTGGGCAGAATGTTTCCAATGTTAGGGAAAACTAAAACCAGGGGTCACAGTCTAAGGATAAAGGGGAAGCCATTTAAGACTGAGATGAGGAGGAACTTCTTCACCCAGAGAGTGGTGAATCTGTGGAATTCTCTACCACAGAAGGTTGTTGAGGCCAGTTCGCTAAACATATTCAAAAGGGAGTTAGATATAATACTCACAACTAGGGGGATCAAGGGGTATGGCGACAAAGCATGAATAGGGTACTGAGGTAGCATGTTCAGCCATGAACGCATTAAATGGCCGTGCAGGCTCGACGGACGGAATGGTCTACTCCTGTACCTATTTTCTATGTTTCTATGTTTCATTCAGAGACATAGACAGCTCCATTCACAGACACAGACAGCTCCATTTACAGACCCAGACAGCTCCATTTACAGACTCTGACAGCTCAATTCACAGACATAGACAGCTCCATTCACAGACCCAGACAGCTCCATTCCCAGACCCAGACAGCTCCATTTACAGGAATAACAACAGAAAACGCTGGAAAAACTCAGCAGGCCAGGCAGCACCCGTGGAGATAGAAAGAGAGTTATCGTTTCAGGTCTATGACCTTTCATCAGAACTGGGAAGAGCCGGAAATCAAATAGATTTAAGGCCAGGGTAAAGCTGGGAAAAGGGGGAGGGGATAAAGGAACAAAGGGGGAGATGAAGAGACATTAAGAGATATGCAAGGCTAGAGGTGGTATTAATGTGACCGATTAAGGCTAAAAGAAGTGTGAAATCCATTGGCAGAATGAAGGACAGCTGCCAGCTTCTAGGAGGAAAAAAAAGGTGGGGGGGCAAATAAAAGGGTGGAAAAAATAAAATATAAATGTGATTGGAGCTGAGGTTATGATCTGAAATTGTTGAACTCGATATTGAGTCCAGATGGCTGTAGCGTGCCTAAACGAAAGATGAGGAGCTGTTCCTCGAGCTTCCGCTGCGCTGCCGTGGAACAGTGTAATAGGCCGAGGACGGTGAGGTCAGAGTGGGAGTGAAGCGGTGAATTAAAGTGACAGGCGACCGGGAGCTCGGGGTCCCCCTTACGGACTGAACAGAGGTGTTCCGCAAAGCGGTCACCCATTCTGCCTTTGGTCTCCCCAATGTAGAGGAGGCCACATCGTGAGCAGCGAATACAGTATACTAAATTGCAGGAAGTACAAGTAAATTGCTGTTTCACCTGGAAGGGGTGTTTGGGGCCCTGGACAGTTGGAAGAGGGGATGTATAAGGGCATGTGTTGCATTTCCTGCGCGTGCACCGGAAGGTGCCGGGCGAAGGGGAAGGGGTGCTGGGGGTGGAAGAGGAGTGGACTAGGGTGTCGCGGAGGTAGCGGTCCCTGCGGAATGCTGAAAGGGGAGGTGAGGGGAAGATGTGTTTTGTGGTGGGATCACGTTGGAGGTGGCGGAAATGGCGGAGGATGATCCATTGAATGTGGAGGCTGGTGGGGTGAAAGGTGAGGACAAGGGGAACCCTATCGTGGTTCCGGGATGGAGGGGCAGGGGTGAGGGCAGAAGTGCGGGAGATAGAACAGACACGGTCGAGGGCCGTGTCGATCACGGTAGAGGGGAATCCTCGGTTGAGGAAAAAGGAAGACATGTCGGAAGCACTGGTATGGAAGGTGGCATCATCAGAGCAGATGCGGCGGAGACGGAGAAACTGGGAGAATGGAATAGAGTCCTTACAGGAGGCGCGGTGGGAGGAAGTGTAGTCCAGGTAGCTGAGGGAGTCAGTGGGCTTGTAGTGAATGTTAGTCAATAACCTATCCCCAGAGATGGAGATGGAGAAGTCGAGGAAGGGAAGGGAAGAGTCGGAGATGGACCATGTGAAGGTGAGGGAAGGGTGGAAATTGGAAGCATAGTGAATTAAATGTTCTAGTTCAGGGCGAGAGTTGGAGACGGCACCGATACAGCCATCAATGTACCGGAAAAAGAGGTGAGGGAGGGGACCCGAGTAGGACTGGAACAAAGAGCGTTCCACATATCCCACGAAAAGGCAGGCATAGCTAGGACCCATGCGGGTACCCATAGCAACACCTTTAATTTGGAGGAAATGGGTAGAGTCAAAGGAGAAGTTGTTCAATGTGGGAACAAGTTCAGCCAGGCGGAGGAGGGTGGTTGTGGCTGGGGACTGGTTGGGCCTCTTTTCAAGGAAGAAGCGGAGCTCCATTTACAGACTCTGGCAGCTCCATTCACAGACCCGGACAGCTCCGTTCACTGACCCAGACAGCTCCATTCACAGACCCAGACAGCTCCATTCACAGACCCAGACAGCTCCATTCACAGACCCAGACAGCTCCATACACAGTCCCAGACATCTCCAATTACAGACACTGGAAGCTCCATTCACACACCCAGAGAGCTCCATTCACCGACACAGGCAGTACAATTCACAGATTCAGACAGCTCCATTCTTAGATCCAGACAACTCCATTCACAGACCCAGACAGCACCATTCAAAGACCCAGGCAACTCCATTCACAGACCCAGAAAATCCATTGACAGAACCAGAGAACACCATTGACAAACCCAGACAGCTTCATTCACAGACACAAACAGCTCCATTCAGAGAAACAGACAACTCACTTCACAGACTCAGACAGCTCGATTCACAGACCCAGACAGTTCCATTCACAGAACAAGTGAGCTCCATTCATACACCCATGCTGGTCTCTTCACAGTCCCAGAGAGCTCCATTCACAGACTCAGACAGCTCGACTTACAGACCCCAAAATCTCCATTCACAGACCCAGGCAGCTCCATTCACTGATGCAGACAGCTTCATTCACAGACCCAGACATCACCATTCACAGACCCAGACAACACCATTCACAGACCCGAAAATCTCCATTCACAGACCTAGACAGTTCCATTCACAGACACAGATAGCTCCATTCACAGACCCAGAGAACTTACTTCAAAGACACAGACAGCTCCATTCACGGACCCAGACAGGTCAATTGACAGACACAGACAGATCCATTCACAGACACACACCGCTCCAGTTACAGACTCTGGCATCTCCATTGACAGACCCAGACAGCTCCATTCACAGACCCAGACATCATCATTCACAGACCCAGGCAACTCCATTCACAGACCCAGAAAATCCATTCACAGAACCAGAGAACACCATTGACAGACCCAGACAGCTCCATTCACAGACCCAGACAGCTCCATTTACAGAATCTGGAAGCTCCATTCACAGACAAAGACAGTTCCATTCACAGACACAGACAGCTTCATTCACAGACCCAGACAGCTTCATTCACAGTCACAAACAGCTACATTCAGAGACACAGACAACTCACTTCACAGTCTCAGACAGCTCGATTCACAGACCCAGACAGTTCCATTCACAGAACCAGTGAGCTCCATTCATACACCCATGCTGGTCTCTTCACAGACCCAGTGAGCTCCATTCACAGACTCAGACAGCTCAATTTACAGACCCAGACAGCTCCATTCACAGACCCAGACAGCTCCATTCACTGATGCAGATAGCTTCATTCACAGACCCAGACATCACCATTCACAGACCCACACATCTCCATTCACAGACCACAAAATCTCCATTCACAGACCCAGACAGTTCCATTCACAGAGCCAGACATCACCATTCACAGACCCAGATAACTCCATTCACAGACCCCAAAATCTCCATTCACAGACCCAGACAGTTCCATTCACAGACACAGATAGCTACATTCACAGACCCAGAGAACTTACTTCAAAGACACAGACAGCTCCATTCACAGACCCAGACAGGTCAATTGACAGACACAGACAGATCCATTCACAGACACAGACCGCTCCAGTTACAGACTCTGGCATCTCCATTGACAGACCCAGACAGCTCCATTCACAGACCCAGACAGCTCCATTCACAGACCCAGACAGCTCCATACACAGACCCAGACAGGTCCATTCACAGACTCAGATAGCTCCATTGACAGACCCAGACACCTCCATTCAGAGACAGAGAAAGCTCCATTCACAGACCCAGACAGCTCCATTCACAGACGCAGACAGCTCCATTCACAGACCCAGACAGCTCCATACACAGACCTAGACATCTCCAATTACAGACACTGGAAGCTCCATTCACACACCCAGAGAGCTCCATTCACCGACAGTTGCAGTACAATTCACAGATTCAGACAGCTCCATTCACAGATCCAGACAACTCCATTCACAGACCCAGACATCACGAATCAAAGACCCAGGCAACTCCATTGACAGACCCAGAAAATCCATTCACAGAACCAGAGAACACCATTGACAGACCCAGACAGCTCCATTCACAGACACAGACAGCTCCATTTACAGAATCTGTCAGCTCCATTCACAGACAAAGACAGTTCCATTCACAGACACAGACAGCTTCATTCACAGACACAAACAGCACCATTCAGAGACACAGACAACTCACTTCACAGACTCAGACAGCTCGATTCACAGACCCAGACAGTTCCATTCACAGAACAAGTGAGCTCCATTCATACACCCATGCTGGTCTCTTCACAGACCCAGAGAGCTCCATTCACAGACTCAGACAGCTCAATTTACAGACCCAGACAGCTCCATTCACAGACCTAGACAGCTCCATTCACTGACGCAGACAGCTTCATTCGCAGACCCAGACATCACCATTCACAGACACAGAACGCTCCAGTTACAGACTCTGGCATCTCCATTGACAGACCCAGACAGCTCCATTCACAGACCCAGACAGCTCCATTCACAGACCCAGTCAGCTCCATACACAGACCCAGACAGGTCCATTCACAGACCCAGACAGCTCCATTAACAGACCCAGACAGCTCCATTCACAGACAGAGAAAGCTCCATTCACAGACCCAGACAGCTCCATTCACAGACCCAGACAGCTCAATTCACAGACCCAGACAGCTCCATTCACAGTCCCAGACAGCTCCATTCACAGACCCAGGCAGCTCCATTCACAGACAGAGAAAGCTGCATTCACTGACCCAAACAGCTCCATTCACAGACCCACACAGCTACATTCACAGGCCGAGACAGCTCCATTTACAGACACTGGCAGCTCCATTCACAGACCCAGACAGCTCCATTCACAGACCCAGACAGCGCCATTCAAAGACCCAGACAGCTCCATTCACAGACCCAGACAACTCCATTCACAGACCCTGAGAGCTCCATTCACAAACCCAGACAGCGCCATTCACAGACCCAGACAGCTCCATTCACAGATCCAGGCAACTCCATTCACAGACCCAATAAATCCATTCACAGACCCAGACAGCTCCATTAACAGACCCAGACAGCTCCATTCACAGACAGAGAAAGCTCCATTCACAGACCCAGACAGCTCCATTCACAGACCCAGACAGCTCCATTCACAGACCCAGACAGCTCCATTGACAGACCCAGACAGCTCCATACACAGACCCAGACATCTCAAATTACAGACCCTGGAAGCTCCATTCACAAACCCAGACAGCGCCATTCACAGACCCAGACAGCTCCATTCACAGATCCAGGCAACTCCATTCACAGACCCAATAAATCCATTCACAGACCCAGACAGCTCCATTTACAGAATCTGGCTGCTCCATTCACAGACAAAGACAGTTCCATTCACAGACACAGACAGCTTCATTCACAGACCCAGACAGCTTCATTCACAGAAACAAACAGCTCCATTCAGAGACACAGACAACTCACTTCACAGCCTCAGACAGCTCGATTCACAGACCCAGACAGTTCCATTCACAGAACAAGTGAGCTCCATTCATACACCCATGCTGTTCTCTTCACAGACCCAGAGAGCTCCATTCACAGAATCAGACAGCTCAATTTACATACCCAGACAGCTCCATTCACAGACCCAGACAGCTCCATTCACTGATGCAGACAGCTTCATTCACAGACCCAGATATCTCCATTCACAGACCCAGACAGGTCCATTCACAGACTCAGATAGCTCCATTGACAGACCCAGACACCTCCATTCAGAGACATAGAAAGCTCCATTCACAGACACAGACAGCTCCATTCACAGACGCAGACAGCTCCATTCACAGACCCAGACAGCTCCATACACAGACCTAGACATCTCCAATTACAGACACTGGAAGCTCCATTCACACACCCAGAGAGCTCCATTCACCGACAGTTGCAGTACAATTCACAGATTCAGACAGCTCCATTCACAGATCCAGACAACTCCATTCACAGACCCAGACATCACGAATCAAAGACCCAGGCAACTCCATTCACAGACCCAGAAAATCCATTCACAGAACCAGAGAACACCATTGACAGACCCAGACAGCTCCATTCACAGACACAGACAGCTCCATTTACAGAATCTGTCAGCTCCATTCACAGACAAAGACAGTTCCATTCACAGACACAGACAGCTTCATTCACAGACACAAACAGCACCATTCAGAGACACAGACAACTCACTTCACAGACGCAGACAGCTCGATTCACAGACCCAGACAGTTCCATTCACAGAACAAGTGAGCTCCATTCATACGCCCATGCTGGTCTCTTCACAGACACAGAGAGCTCCATTCACAGACTCAGACAACTCAATTTACAGACCCAGACAGCTCCATTCACAGACCCAGACAGCTCCATTCACTGACGCAGACAGCTTCATTCACAGACCCAGACATCACCATTCACAGACCCAGACAACTCCATTCACAGACCCCAAAATCTCCATTCACAGACCCAGACAGTTCCATTCACAGACACAGATAGCTCCATTCACAGACCCAGAGAACTTACTTCAAAGACAAAGACAGCTCCATTCACAGACCCAGACAGGTCAATTGACAGACACAGACAGATCCATTCACAGACACAGAACGCTCCAGTTACAGACTCTGGCATCTCCATTGACAGACCCAGACAGCTCCATTCACAGACCCAGACAGCTCCATTCACAGACCCAGTCAGCTCCATACACAGACCCAGACAGGTCCATTCACAGACCCAGACAGCACCATTAACAGACCCAGACAGCTCCATTCACAGACAGAGAAAGCTCCATTCACAGACCCAGACAGCTCCATTCACAGACCCAGACAGCTCAATTCACAGACCCAGACAGCTCCATTCACAGTCCCAGACAGCTCCATTCACAGACCCAGGCAGCTCCATTCACAGACAGAGAAAGCTGCATTCACTGACCCAGACAGCTCCATTCACAGACCCACACAGCTACATTCACAGACCGAGACAGCTCCATTTACAGACACTGGCAGCTCCATTCACAGACGCAGACAGCTCCATTCACAGACCCAGACAGCGCCATTCAAAGACCCAGACAGCTCCATTCACAGACCCAGACAGCTCCATTCACAGACCCTGAGAGCTCCATACACAGACCCAGACATCTCCAATTACAGACCCTGGAAGCTCCATTCACAAACCCAGACAGCGCCATTCACAGACCCAGACAGCTCCATTCACAGACCCAGACAGCTCAATTCACAGACCCAGACAGCTCCATTGACAGACCCAGACAGCTCCATACACAGACCCAGACATCTCCAATTACAGACCCTGGAAGCTCCATTCACAAACCCAGACAGCGCCATTCACAGACCCAGACAGCTCCATTTACAGAATCTGGCTGCTCCATTCACAGACAAAGACAGTTCCATTCACAGACACAGACAGCTTCATTCACAGACCCAGACAGCTTCATTCACAGAAACAAACAGCTCCATTCAGAGACACAGACAACTCACTTCACAGCCTCAGACAGCTCGATTCACAGACCCAGACAGTTCCATTCACAGAACAAGTGAGCTCCATTCATACACCCATGCTGTTCTCTTCACAGACCCAGAGAGCTCCATTCACAGAATCAGACAGCTCAATTTACAGACCCAGACAGCTCCATTCACAGACCCAGACAGCTCCATTCACTGATGCAGACAGCTTCATTCACAGACCCAAAATCTCCATTCACAGACCCAGACAGTTCCATTCACAGACACAGACCGCTCCAGTTACAGACACTGGCATCTCCATTGACAGACCCAGACAGCTCCATTCACAGACCCGGACAGCTCCATTCACAGACACAGACAGCTCCATACACAGACCCAGACAGGTCCATTGACAGACCCAGACAGCTCCATTCACAGACCCAGACAGCTCCATTCACAGACCGAGACACCTCCATTTGCAGAAACTGGCAGCTCCATTCACAGACCCAGGCAGCTCCATTCACAGACCCAGACAGCGCCATTCACAGACCCAGGCAGCTCCATTCACAGACCCAGACAGCTCCATTCACAGACCCAGACAGCTCCTTACACAGACCCAGACATCTCCCTTCACAGACCCAGACATCTCCAATTACAGACCCTGGAAGCTCCATTCACAAACCGAGACAGCGCCATTCACAGACTCAGACAGCTCCATTCACAGGCCCAGAAAATCCATTCACAGAAACAGAGAACACCATTGACAGACCCAGACAGCTCCATTCACAGACCCAGACAGCTTCATTCACAGACAGAAACAGTTCCATTCAGAGACACAGACAACTCGCTTCACAGCCTCAGACAGCTCGATTCACAGACCCAGACAGTTCCATTCACAGAACAAGTGAGCTCCATTCATACACCCATGCTGGTCTATCCACAGACCCAGAGAGCTCCATTCACAGACTTAGACAGCTCAATTTACAGACCCAGACAGCTCAATTCACAGACCCAGACAGTTCCATTCACTGACGCAGACAGCTTCATTCACAGACCCAGACATCACCATTCACAGACCCAGACAACTCCATTCAGAGACCCCAAAATCTCCATTCACAGACCCAGACAGTTCCATTCACAGACACAGATAGCTCCATTCACAGACCCAGAGAGATTACTTCAAAGACAAAGACAGCTCCATTCACAGACCCAGACAGGTCAATTGACAGACACAGACAGATCCATTCACAGACACAGACCGCTCCAGTTACAGACTCTGGCATCTCCATTGACAGACGCAGACAGCTCCATTCACAGACCCAGACAGCTCAATTCACAGACACAGACAGCTCCATACACAGACCCAGACAGGTCCATTCACAGACCCAGACATCACCATTCACAGACCCAGGCAACTCCATTCACAGAAACAGAAAATCCATTCACAGAACAAGAGAACACCATTCACAGAAACAGACAGCTCCATTCACAGACACAGACAGCTCCATACACAGACCGAGACAGGTCCATTCACAGACACAGACAGCTCCATTGACAGACCCAGACAGCTCCATTCACAGACAGAGAAATATCCATTCACAGACCCAGACAGCTCTCCATTCACAGACCCAGAGAGCTCCATTCACAGACCCAGACAGCTCCATACACAGACCCAGACATCTCCAATTACAGACACTGGAAGCTCCATTCACACTCCCAGAGAGCTCCATTCACCGACACAGGCAGTACAATTCACAGATTCAGAAAGCTCCATTCACAGATCCAGACAAGTCCATTCACAGACCCAGACATCACCATTCACAGACCCAGGCAACTCCATCCACAGACACAGAAAATCCATTCACAGAACCAGAGAGCTCCATTCACAGACCCAGACAGCTCAATTTACAGACCCAGACAGCTTCATTCACAGACCCAGGCAGCTCCATTCACAGACAGACAAAGCTGCATTCACAGACCCAGACAGCTCCATTCACAGACCCAGACAGCTCCATTCACAGACCGAGACACCACCATTTACAGACACTGGCAGCTCCATTCAAAGACGCAGACAGCTCCATTCACAGACCCAGACAGCGCCATTGACAGACCCAGACAGCTCCATACACAGACCCAGACAGCTCCATACACAGACCCAGACATCTCCATTCACAGACCCAGACATATCCAATAACAGACCCAGGAAGCTCCAATCACAAACCCAGAAAGCGCCATTCACAGACCCAGACAGCTCCATTCACAGATCCAGGCAACTCCATTCACAGACCCAGAAAATCCATTCACAGAACCAGAGAACACCATTGACAGACCCAGACAGCTCAATTCACAGACCCAGACAGCTCCATTTACAGAATCTGGCTGCTACATTCACATACAAAGACAGTTCCATCCACAGACACAAACAGCTTCATTCACAGACCCAGACAGCTTCATTCACAGACACAAACAGCTCCATTCAGAGACACAGACAACTCACTTCACAGCCTCAGACAGCTCGATTCACGGACCCAGACAGTTCCATTCACAGAACAAGTGAGCTCCATTCATACACCCATGCTGGTCTCTTCACAGACCCAGAGAGCTCCATTCACAGACTCAGACAGCTCAATTTACAGACCCAGAAAGCTCCATTCACTGACGCAGACAGCTTCATTCACAGACCCAGACATCACCATTCACAGACCCAGACAACTCCATTCACAGACCCCAAAATCTCCATTCAAAGACCCAGACAGTTCCTTTCACAGACACATATAGCTCCATTCACAGACCAAGAGAACTTACTTCAAAGACACAGACAGCTCCATTCACAGACCCAGACAGCTCCATTCACAGACACAGACAGCTCCATTCACAGACCCAGACAGGTCCATTCACAGACCCAGTGAGCTGCATTGACAGACTCAGACAGCTCCATTCACAGACAGAGAAAGCTCCATTCACAGACCCAGACAGCTCCATTCACAGACCCAGATAGCTCCATTCACAGACCCAGACAGCTCCATACACAGAGCCAGACATCTCCAATTACAGACACTGGAAGCTCCATTCACACTCCCAGAGAGCTCCATTCACCGACAGAGGCAGTACAATTCACAGATTCAGAAAGCTCCATTCACAGATCCAGACACTCCATTCAAAGACCCAGACATCACCATTCACAGACCCAGGCAACTCCATTCACAGACACAGAAAATCCATTCACAGAACCAGAGAACACAATTGACGGACCCAGACAGCTCCATTTACAGAATCTGGCCGCTCCATTCACAGACAAAGACAGTTTCATTCACAGACACAGACAGCTTCATTCACAGACACAAACAGCTCCATTCAGAAACACAGACAACTCACTTCACAGACTCAGACAGCTCGATTCACAGACCCAGACAGTTCCATTCACAGAACAACTGAGCTCCATTCATACACCCATTCTGGTCTCTTCACAGACCCAGAGAGCTCCATTCACAGACTCAGACAGCTCAATTTACAGACCCAGACAGCTTCATTCACAGACCCACACATCACCATTCACAGACCCAGACAACTCCATTCACAGACCCCAAAATCTCCATTCACAGACCCAGACAGTTCCATTCACAGACACAGACAGCTCCATTCACAGACCCAGACAGGTCGATTCACAGACACAGACAGATCCATTCACAGACACAGACCGCTCCAGTTACAGACTCTGGCATCTCCATTGACAGACCCAGACAGCTCCATTCACAGACCCAGACAGCTCCATTCACAGACCGAGACAGCTCCATTTACAGACACTGGCAGCTCCATTCACAGACCCAGACAGCTCCATTCACAGACCCAGACAGCGCCATTCACAGACCCAGACAGCTCCATTCACAGACCCAGACAGCTCCATTCACAGACCCAGACAGCTCCATTCACAGAACCAGACAGCGTCATTCACAGACCCAGACAGCTCCATTGACAGACCCAGACATCACCATTCACAGACCCAGACAACTCCATTCACAGACCCCAAAATCTCCATTCACAGACCCAGTCAGTTCCATTCACAGACACAGACAGCTCCATTCACAGACCCAGACAGGTCAATTCACAGACACAGACAGATCCATTCACAGACACAGACCGCTCCAGTTACAGACCCAGACAGTTCCATTCACTGACGCAGACAGCTTCATTCACAGACCCAGACATCACCATTCACAGACCCAGACAACTCCGTTCACAGACCCCAAAATCTCCATTCACAGACCCAGACAGTTCCATTCACAGACACAGATAGCTCCATTCACAGACCCAGA
Organism: Squalus acanthias; assembly: GCA_030390025.1. Lineage (NCBI taxonomy): Eukaryota > Metazoa > Chordata > Chondrichthyes > Squaliformes > Squalidae > Squalus > Squalus acanthias. The sequence continues at coordinate 11,278,743 of CM059452.1, read as the reverse complement.
GAACTTACTTCAAAGACACAGACAGCACCATTCACAGACCCAGACAGGTCAATTGACAGACACAGACAGATCCATTCACAGACCCAGACAGTTCCATTCACAGAACAAGTGAGCTCCAGTCATACACCCATGCTGGTCTCTTCACAGACCCAGAGAGCTCCATTCACAGACTCAGACAGCTCAATTTACAGACCCAGACAGCTTCATTCACAGACCCAGACATCACCATTCACAGACCCAGACAACTCCATTCACAGACCCCAAAATCTCCATTCACAGACCCAGACAGTTCCATTCACAGACACAGACAGCTCCATTCACAGACCCAGACAGGTCAATTCACAGACAGAGACAGATCCATTCACAGACACAGACCGCTCCAGTTACAGACTCTGGCATCTCCATTGACAGACCCAGACAGCTCCATTCACAGACCCAGACAGCTCCATTCACAGACCGAGACAGCTCCATTTACAGACACTGGCAGCTCCATTCACAGACCAGGACAGCTCCATTCACAGACCCAGACAGCGCCATTCACAGACCCAGACAGCTCCATTGACAGACCCAGACAGCTCCATTCACAGACCCAGACAGCTCCATACACAGACCCAGACATCTCCAATTGCAGACACTGGAAGCTCCATTCACAAACTCAGACAGCGCCATTCACAGACCCAGACAGCTCCATTCACAGACCGAGACAGCTCCATTTACAGACACTGGCAGCTCCATTCACAGACCCAGACAGCTCCATTCACAGACACAGACAGCGCCATTCACAGACCCAGACAGCTCCATTCACAGACCCAGACAGCTCCATTCACAGACCCAGACAGCTCCATACACAGACCCAGACATCTCCAATTACAGACACTGGAAGCTCTATTCACAAACCGAGACAGCGCCATTCACAGACCCAGACAGCTCCATTCACAGATCGAGACAACTCCATTCACAGACACAGACAAATCTTCCGAGCCAAGTGCCCCCGGGACCTCTGGAACACATTGGCGGATGACGTAAAGAACCAGACCTGGGTCCCGGAACTTGGAGCCACGTTGGCCGATCGAACAACCGCTTATAGTGATTTTAAACAGGCAGTATAAACGGCGTTGAGCAACCCGTTACCAAATTTTGGTAGAACACGATCACATGACCGCCTGGGGCAGACGAGGATTTGTCACCTCAGGAGGGAAGGCCATCAAACATGAAGGCCGATTACGCTGCTATTGGATGCTGCTAGTAAACCTGCCCAAGCAGCAGTCATCAAAATAAAGGCTCACCAGAAGGTGGAAAACGAGGTTCAGAAGGGAAATGAGGCAGCAGACATCCCCGCACGTGGTGCGGCGGAGACCCAGACTCCCATGGATGAGGCCGTGGGTGATTTGACCCTCGGAGAACATAGTATAGACGTTGCGAAATTGCAAGCCGATGCCAACCATAGGGAGAAGAAAGAGTGGAAAGAGAAGGGCGGGACCCAGTGTCCGAACTCTGTATGGCGAAAGGACGGCCGTGTAATAGCCCCGAATGCATACTGCTTATGCTGATGGTGCTACACACGGAGTCGATCATCGGGGAAGAACCGCCGTTACCAGACGTTTTGTCCGGGCCTCGTGGTGGCCGGTGGATTGCCGAGTACTGTCACCGATGTGTGATATGTGCCCAGCATAATCCGGGGAAAGCAGTGAAGATACGAATGTCGCATCAACCACGTCCTAGGGGCCCGTGGGAGAATTTACAGTTCGATTTTACTGGGCAACTACCCAGCTCTCGGGGGAAGAAATAATGTCCAGTGATGATTGTTCAGTTCACACGGCGGGTGGAAACATTTGCTACCCGCAATTTCACCGCCATCACTGTGGCAAAAATATTGGCAGACGAGGTGAATCCCCGTTGGGGAATCCCTGCACAAATTGACTCGGATCAAGGGACAGACTTTACCGGAAAGGGAATCAAAGAATTGTGTACAATGTTGGGTATCAAACAGAAGTTCCACATCCCCTACCACCCCCAGAGTTCGGGAATTTTAGAGAGGATGAATCGTTCGTTGAAAACATCATTGACCAAAGTCATCCAGGAGACAGGTCAATCCTGGTCGGAATTGTTGCCCACCATCCTCATGAGGTTGCGTGCAACCCCTAACGGGACCACGGGGCTTACCCCCTATGAGCTGATGACAGGGCGAGCTGTGAAATTACCGGAATGAATAGTAACGGGAGGATCAGATCTTGGCCCACTAAGGGACCAGATCCGACGGTATGTAATGGAATTGAGTAAACTACTAAAAGGATTACGACAGGAGGTAAGGGAACAACAAGAGTGTGCAGACCAAAACCAGGATACGGGGTGTCCGGCAGCGTGGCACCAATAGGAGAGAAGGTTATGGTTAAGGGTCTGCCCGGGCGAACGGGGTTCGCCCCTCCGTGGACGGGACGTACGAGGTCTTAATAAGCGGGACACGTGCGCATGCATAGATAAGAGGGGAAAGGGTCGGTGGAAACATGGGACCCAATTAAAACGATACAACAATAACCCAGCTGACTTTAAATCCCACAGGAACAATGGAATAAACATCGGAGATAAACTAACATCTGGTGACGACCAGATTTCTGCTTAAGTTACAGGTAACTTTGGCCTTGGACGACAGACACTCGAGGCACCCACCCTAAGTTCTACCCACAGAATGTTGCCTCTATACATCACGATCCTGACAGTACTGGAGACACTACTAGACGCCGTAGGAACAGGAGACCTTCTGAGAAATCGCGAACATACATAGCACAAGGGAGACCCGAATTACCGACAGGTCCTCGTCAGATGAGAGTATATCTGACGGGTATATTCCGGCGGAAGGGCACCAAGTCGCGGAACGGGCCGAACATTTCGCGGGTGTAAGGGAACCCAACCCAGGATATTGGGCGTTGAGTTAAGGTACAATAGGACCTTGTGTATTGAATGTGGTAGTGAGAGGGTATGGGCGGCCATATCAGAGATGTTTGTGAATTAAGTTCAGGTATCTACCAGGGATGCCACAGATACTACATGCCTATGGAAACATGTGGCCCCACGTTAACTATATGCGGTGCCTCCACACACAGGGTTCCTCCAACATAAGCAAGGTTTAGTCAATGACGTGTTGACTGGCGTAAATACCGGCACGTCCCTTATAAATGCCCTGAATATCCAATCCGTGAAAGCAAGCTCCGAGAGTCTTAAAGAGACTGTGCGGATTTTGCTGCAGAGGCACACGGGGGACGTCCGGGCGGGAGTAGACTTGGGGCAGCATATGGGGGATGGATGATAGGACAAGTCCGACACAACCTGCACCAGATGCAGACAGGTGGGGCCCCCGACTGGATCAATAGTACCCACCTACTGCAGTTGGCACAGCACCCAGGATCACTGGATGGCTGTACATTAAAGGGCATGACAAGGGTCTACTCTGTGCCGGGTGGGTGCACTGACTCTCACACCTCGCTGATAGGGTTGGTGCTAATGATCCCGGTAATGACTGGAGACGCGAAACCATACCCGCAGTACGAGGTGGAGAACATAGGACTGATCAGGGGAAGGTATTACCTGCGGTATTACCTAATGGATCAATACACGATCAAAAGAAACGGAACCATGAGAGGGGTCTCAATGATTGGGTGCCGCAGGCAAGGAAGCCTCGCGATCTGCTCACACCCGCTGGGGCAAGGTAGTAAGAATGGGTGCGGGTTCAATCAGACTGTGGAATGTGTGCTGGAAATAAGCCCAGCGGAATCTGACCCGACCCACGCTGCCTACCGGGGAAAGGACGAGTCCTGCGTGACGACAAACCAACGGATGTACGACTATGGTGGACTGACATGTAATATCACGAACCCTAAATTCTGTTTCACCCCCAGCCTACCAGTTAAGAGCGGCCTGGGGCTTACGAGGAACACCCCGCATCTCCCAGAAGATCTAAAGAAGCTTCAGCACCGTCCACGCGAGAACATAAAACGGTCCCATCTCCTAAAACAAGAGTTAACTAGACAAGCAGATCGAAACCGAACTCCGTAAGATCCCGTGGTATGAAACAGCCTGGAACTGGGGCTTGAAGGTAGATATCCACCCTTGGATCCGCATCATCTCTCATGTACTGGTAGCGCTACAATTAATATTAACATTAGGTTGGCTTAGAATGACTTGTGCTGCTTGGTCGAAACGTAGAAACAAAACCAGGGCAAAGGCGAAGTTAAGGAACAGAGTAAGCTGCTCAAACGTGTGCAAGACGAAGGAATTATTTAGAACTAAACGCACTAGGTGCTCACAACCTAGCAGCTGGCCACTGCAAGCGGGGCAGGACGCGTAAGGCAGTAGTAGCGGTAATTGGTCATCTTGGGAAGGTTAGCCAAGGACCAAAAGGGGGGACTGAAGTGAGCAGCGGCGCCCTTCAGGAATTAAGGGGTTAACAATGCAGCTTGCACACGAGACCAGCGAAGACAGGTCAGACATGTTGACCAGAGGTCTCGAAGCTTTTGCAAAATTAGATGTAAACAGCTCAGAAGCACCAACCACAAACTATGGAACCTAGAGATAAGTAAAACCACACGGGGCACAGCAAGACAGAAATGCAGACATGTGGTTTTACTGAAGGTCGCAAACTTAGAACAACAGGTGAGATCATAAAGATCATGTGACAATAAATATAGGCAAACAGTCATGTGACGCGAGATAGGGAATTAGCCAATCAGCAAATGTGCACGCGGGCTTTAAGCCAATTAAAACAGTGTAACGGATTATGTACGAGTTTACCACGACTTTTGAAAGCATAAATATGTAACGCTTACTGTATCAATTTGCAGAAGTCTGCTGGTGCGCCAGTAAGAGATTGTCTCCCCACCGGTGTAATAAAGACTTTTGATTTGTACCTGACAGACTTGTGTCGAGTGTTGAATAAATACTCCACATCAGTCGTGAATCTTTGGAATTCTCTACGCCAGAGAGCTGTGGAGGCGGAGTCATTGAATATATTCAAGGCGGAGATGGACATATATTTGAGCTACAGGGGAGTCAAAGGTTATGGGGAGCGGGCGGAAAAGTGGCGTTGAGTCGAAGATCTGATCAGCCATGCTCTTATTGAATGGCGGGGCAGACTCGAGGGGCCGAATGGCCCACTCCTGCTCCAAGTACTTCTGTTCTTATTCTTATGTCTGTCCCTTCTGCTTCTTTGTCACTCTGTTCAAGGTCGATTCTTGCTCTGACAGATTCGGCAGCGTTCTGTTTCTCGTTAGTATAGTCGTGAGTATCCCAGCCTCTCAACCGGGAGGCAGGGGTTCAATTCCCTCACGCGGAGGATTTTTACCATCCCCAATCTTAAACCTTTGGGCGTCTCCTTAAATTTCTCCTTGGAAAAGTTGAACAGCAATAAATGATCTACAATCACTTTCAAAATATACTGGCATATGAAGAACTGTATAACAACTTCCTGCACCAGTTCATCGTTAGTATAGTGCTCTGCTTCCCTCTCCCTTTTGTGTGGGGCACTGAGGAGGGACAGAGGACAGAGAAAATGAGATAACAGGGATACGCCTCCCACTGTGCTGCCAGCCTCCATGAATCTATGAAACTCAGATGTATATCTGAGACATCTACACACAAAGAGAGCACACACACGTGTTTGTGTTTGTGTCTTTGTCTAATGCACTGCATAAACATTTCCTCTACAATGCCCTTGATATTATAGTGGTGAGTATTCAGATCCCCGACAGCTTCTCTCTGACTGTCTGTCTCTGTGTGTCTCTGAGAAAAGCAGAGAAGGAAATAGATTTCAAATGGATGCCTGACCGCACTTGGTGCTGTGGTTTCTAGAACATGTCATTTTGTACGAAAACATTGCGTTACGTGAAAGCGATCTGAATTTCAAAGCAGCAAAGAGGAAGGATTGCGTTGCTCTGCTTGCTGGCAAGGAAGCCTGCTGCAGATTCAATGGTGGTCCAGTGGTTAGGATTCGACGCTTTCACCCGGGCCCGGGTTCGATTCCCGAGTCAGGGAAAAGTCTGTTTTGGGGTTGTTTGAAATGCCACCAAACAAAGCACCCGCGCGCGAAGCAATGCTCGCTCCTGATCTAACTTTCCAAACCGCTGCTGCTGCCTCGACAGTCGGCAGCGTATCATTCGGTACAGCGATACAAAATGCTCTTTCTTGCCTTCTGTGAAATGCCTCATGTCAGCAGGAAATGACATTTGGAACGAAACACTTTAAATGTTTACATGCCTACATTTAACTGCAGCTCACAGTTTCAGAACAGTCACGCTTATCTTTAGCCTTCCATGTATCTTCTTGAACTGCATCTCCCTTACAACCTTAGCTTATCACAGCACGGCTATCAATCAATTCGTTGCCAGTGTCAAAAATATAACATTTGAAACTTAGCAACGTGAGCAAAACTGGAATGAGAGAGTGCCTTGGCAGTGATAACTTACCCTGAGCATTAAGATATTCATTAGGCCTGAGCCCTTGCTGCGTAAGAAAATTCTCTTCAACTCCCCTCTGGGTATTTTGCTGATTATCTTCAATCGGTGACCTCTGGTTACCGACCCACCTGGAAATGGTTTCTCCTTATTTACTCTATCGAAACCCCTTGTAATTTTGAAAACCTCTATTAAATTTCCTCTTAAACTTCTGAGGAAAGTAATCCCAGCTTCGCCTTTCTCTCAACATAACTGAAGGCCCTCATCCATGATGACCACTCTGTGAGACGTCAAACCGAGGCTCTCGCTCTGTGTGTCTCTCTTTGTCCCTGATTCTCTCTCTCTCTCTGTTAGATTCTGAGGGGGCTTGACAGGGTAGATGCAGGGAGGATGTTTCCCCTGTTGGGGAATCTAGAACTAGGGGGCACTGTTTCAGGATAAGGGTTCGCCCATTTAAAACGGAGATGAGGAGGAATTTATTATCTAAGAGTGTCTTGAATCTTTGGAATTCTAGAGACTAGAGAGATGTGGGGTGGAGACATTGAATATATTCCATATGTATATTTGCGCTACAGGGGATTCAAGTGTTATGGGGAGCGGGCGGGAAAGTGGCATTGTAGTGTGGCTGAGATCTGATCAGCCATGAAGTTATTGAATGGTGGAGCATGCTCGAGGGGCCGAATTGCCTACCCCTGCTTCTATTTCTTCTGTTCTTATTCTTATGTCTGTCTCTTGCATCTTTCTCACTCTGTTCCCAGATCGATTCTTGTTCTAACAGACCCGCCAGGTGCCAGTTCCTTGTTAGTATATTGGTGAGTATTCCCGCATGTCACGCGGGAGACCGGGGTTCAGTTCCCCGACAGGGGGATTTTTTAAAATCCCCAATTTTAATCCTTTGAACAGCTCCTTAAAATGCTCGTTGAAAAAGATGAATAGAAAAAAATCAACGAAAATAATTTGAAAAGATATACCGGCATAAAAAGAACTGTAAAACAACTTCCTGCACCTGTTCCTCGTTAGTATAGTGCTAGCCTTTCCCTTTTGTGTGCTGCACGGAGGAGTGAAAGAGAAAATGAGATTAACAGGGATTCACAGAAAAAGCGGGAGTGTGGGACATACACACACAAAGAGAGCGCACACAAGTGCGTGTGTTTGAGTCTTTGTCTCATGCACTGTATAACCATTTCCTCTACAATGTCCTTGATATTATTGTGGTGAGTGTTCAATTCCCCGACAGCTTCTCTCTGACTGTCTGTCTCTGTGTGTCTCTGAGAAAAGCACAGAAGGAAACAGATTTCAAATGGATGCCTGGCCGCACTTGGTGCTTTGGTTTCTAGAACATGTCATTTTGTACGAAAAATTTGCCTGGCGTGAAGGCGATCTGAATTACAAAGCAGCAAGGCGGAAGGACTGCGTTGCTCTGCTTGCTGGCAGGAAGCTTGCTGCTGCTTCCCTGCTGATCTAGTGGTTAGGTATTCGGCTCTTTCGCGGGCCGGGTTCGATTCGCTTTCAGGGAAAAGTGTGTTTTGGGGTTGTTTGAAATGCCACCAATCAGAGCACCGCGCGAAGCAATGCTCGCTCCTGATCTAACTTTCCACACCGTTGCTGCTTCAACAGTCGGCAGCGCATCATTCGGTACAGCGATACAAAAATGCACTTCCTGGCCTTCTGTGAAATGCCTCATGTCAGCAGGAAATGACATTTGGAACGAAACACTTTAAATGTTTACATGCTCACATTTAACTGCAGCTGACAGTTTTAGAACAGTCCCACTTATCATTCGCCTTCCATGTATCTTCTTGAACTGCATCTCTCTAACAACATTAGCTTATCACAGCACAGCTATCAATTAAATCATTGCCAGTGTCAAAAATACGACATTTGAAACTTAGCAACGTGTGCAAAACTGGAATGAGAGAGGGCCGTGGGCAGTGATAACTTATCCTGAGCATTAAGATATTGGTTAGGCCTGAGCCTTTGCTGTGTAAGAAAATTCTCCTCATCTCCCCTCTGGTTCTTTTGTCGGTTATCTTCAATCGGTGTCCATTGCTTACCGATCTTACTGTCACTGGAGACGGTTGCTCCGTGGGCAGCACGGTGGCATAGTGGTTAGCACTGGTGCCTCACAGCGCCAGAGACCCGGGTTCGAATCTGACCTCGGGTGACTGTCTGTGTGGAGTTTGCACATTCTCCCCGTGTCTGCGTGGGATTCCTCCGGTTTCCTCCCACAGTCCAATAATGTGCGGGTTAGGTTGATTTGGCTATGATAAATTGACCCTTAGTGTTAGGGGGGGGATTAAATATGTGGGGTTACGGGGGTAGGGTGGGATATGTGTACTGTGGGGATTAAAGTAGGGACAGGGTACTGGATTTGGATGATCAGCCATGATCGTATTGAATGGTGGAGCAGGCTCGACGGGCCGAATGGCCTACTCCTGCTCCTAGATTCTATGTTTCTATTTCCTCTATCAATGCCCCTTGTAAATTTGAGAACCTCGATTAAATGTCCTCTTAAACCTGTGAGGAAAGCAATCGCAGCTTCTTAAAATCCATATACACAACATCCGCTACATTCCCTTCATCAACAAATTAAATTAGATTAGTCAAACACAATGTGCCGTTTACAAATCCGTGCTGCCTCTACTTAATTAACTTCAAACTCTTCAAGTGCCGGTTAATTTTTTCCCTGATTTTTGTTTCTAAAACCTGCCACATCACCGATGATAAACTGACCGGCCTGTAGTTACTAGGATTGTCCTTACACACCTTTTTGTAAAAGGATGACACATTTACCACTTTCCAATTCTCTGGCACCTCCCCCGCATCTCGGGAAGATTGGAAGCTTAAGGCAAGCCCTTCCGCTATCTCCACCCCAAATGCCCTTAGTAACCTTAAATGAAAAACAGTTTCCAATTGTGCCCATTTTTAAGCCAGGTCTCCGTTATAGCCTCTATTTCATAACCTTATGTGGCATCTTGCGCCTGCTACTCGTCAATCTTATTTGTAACACTCCTCGCATTAACAACAGCATGCTAGTTGGCTTTGCTGTTTTCCTCACTTTAACTGCTGCTCTTTCTACATTATTCTTTGTTCTGTTTCGGTTTGTCTCTGCTAGTTTTCTATGCACCTTGTCTCTCCTCTCAATTGCTGTGTCGGGGAGCCCCTCCGCAGTGTGTGTTTTTAGGCTATCTTATTTTCTTCTTCTGCTTTTCCAGCCCTCTGTCTCGACCCCATTGTGTTTGTGTAGCAGCAGGAGAATGTGCAGCGAAGATATGGTCAAAGGAAAGCGAGAGAGAGCAGCAAAAATGTAATCGAAGGGTTAACAGCAGTGCGTGTGCAGAACAGTGAGCAGCCTGTGGCTGCAGCAAAAGCGTACTGCACTTGACATTGCCAGGCGGTCTCCCAAACAAGTAACTAACCAGGCCTGACTCTGCTTAGTTTCTTGAAATCAGAGGAGATCGGGAGTTTTCAGAATAGTATGGCCGTAGGCATCGGATGTCTGGCTTTACTTTACTTAAATGCACATAGGGCTGTCGTCCATTCTTTTTTTCTTCGTCTATGGGTTCATACAAGCATACAGAACACAATTTGTATTGCTTTATTTTACTCCCCCGCCCCCCAACTCTTATGGTGCTCCTACTCCCACACAAACAAACTACAAGACTTACCATTCATTGTCTTCTATTAAGCTGCAAAACTACCGCCCTTTCACCATTTACTCACTCACACCCAAATTACCGACTCACGAATCACCCCACTCCACCCCACCGCAAATTCACTCCATGAACCAAATCACTACTTGTTCAAAAATGCTGCTCCCTCAGGCCTCAAAATAGAAACAATCGGGCCGCAGTCTTTTCTCGCAAGTCGTGTTGCCAACTCTGCATGGAGGGATTCCTGGATGTATGGTCGTGTCACCATCCCACAACATGACATCTGACCATGTGCTGCCTGATCAAGTGACATGTAACGACACAACTTCTACAAATGTTATTACTTTGCAGCCAGGGTTGTTTATAGAGTCATTCAGGCATTACAGCACAGAAGGAGGCCAGTGGGCCCATCGAAACCTTGCCGGCTCACTGGAAAGAAATCGAATCAGTCCCATTCCCCCGCTCTATTCCCGTGACCCTGCAAGTTTATTTCCCTCAAGTGTCCATCCAATATCCTTTTGAAATTATTGAGGAATTAAAGGAAATTTTTAGTAATAAAAAAATAGTGCTGGAGAAATTAATGGGACTGAAAGCTGATAAATCCCCAGGGCCTGATAATATGCATCCTAGAGTACTGAAAGAGGTAGACATGGAAGGAGTGGATGCATTGGTTATCATCATCCAAATTTCTATAGATTATGGAACATTTCCTGCAGTTTGGAGAGTGGCAAATGTAACACCACAATTTAAAAAGGTGGGAGAGAGAAAACAGGGTACTACAGACCGGTTAGCCTCACATCAGTAGTAGGGAAAGTGCTATAATGTCTACTATAAAAGAAGAGATAACAGGACACTTAGAAAATATCAACGGGATTAGAAAAATAAACATGGATTTATGAAAGGCAAATCGTGTTTGACAAACCGACTTGAGTTTTTTGAGGATGTAACTTTTAGAATAGATAAGGGCGAACCAGTGGATGTGGTGTATTTGGATTTTCAGAAGACATTTGATTAAGTCCCACATAAGAGGTTAGTGTGCAAAATTAAAGCACATGGGATTGGGAGTAATATACTGGCATGTATTGAAAATTGGTTAACAGACGGGAAACAGAGAGTACGAATAAATGTGTATTTTTCGGGGTGGCAGGCGGTAACTAGTAGGGTACCGCAAGGATCAGTGCTTGGGCCCCAGCTATTCACAATATATATCAATGATTTGGATGAGGGAACCAAATGTAATATTTCCAAGTTTGCTGACGACACGAAACTAGGTGGGATTGTGATTTGTGAGGGGATACAAAGAGGCTTCAAGGCGATTTAGACAAGTTGGGTGAGTGGGCAAATACATGGCAGATGAAGTATAACGTGGATAAATGTGAATTTATCCACTTCGGTAGGAAAAACAGAAATGTAGAGTATTATTTAAATGGTGATAGATTGGGAAATGTTAATGTACAGAGGGACCTGGGTGTCCTTGTACACCAGTCACTGAAAGCAAACAATCAGGTGCAGCAAGCATTTAGGAATGCAAATGGTATGTTGGCCTTCATTGCAAGAGGATTTGAGTACTGGAGCTAAGATGTCTTACTACAGTTGTGCAGGGCCTTGGTGAGACCACACCTGGAGTACTGTGTTCAGTTTTGGTCTCCTTACCTAATAAAGGATATACTTGCCAAAGATGGAGTGCAGTGAATGTTCACCAGTCTGATTCATGGGATGGCAGGACTGTCGTACGAGAAGAAATTAGGTCGACTAGGCCTGTATTCCCTAGAGTTTAGATGAATGAGAGGGGATCTCATTGAAACGTATAAAATTCTGATAGGGCTAGACAGACTGGATGTAGGGAGGATGTTTCCCCTGGCTGGGGGTTCTAGAACGAGGGGTCACAGTCTCAGGATATGGGGTAGGACATTTAGGACTGATATGAGGAGAAATTTCTTCACTCAGGGGGTGGTGAACCTGTGGAATTCTCTACCACAGAAGGCTGTGGAGGCCAAGTCACTGAATATATTTAAGAAGGAGATAGATAGATTTCTAGACACAAAAGGCATCATGTAGCATGGGGAGATAGCGGGAATATTGAGATAGAGGATCAGCCATGATCATATTGAATGGTGGAGCAGGCTCGAAGGGCCTACTCCTGCTCATATTTTTCTATGTTTCTATGTTTGATCATCTCCGCTTCCACCACCCTCGTCGGCAGCGAGTTCCAGGTCATTATCACTCGCTGCATAATAAAGTTCTTCCTCACATTTCCACTTTATCTCTTGTCCAAAACCTTAAGTCTGTGTCCCCTAGTCCTTGTATCATCAGCTAATGGGAACAGCCTTTCTCTGTCTACCTTATCGAAACCCGTCATAATCTTGTACACCTGTATCAAACCTCCCCTCAATTTCCTTTGCTCCAAGGAGAACAACTCCAGTTTCTCCAACCTGGCATTGTAGCTAAAATCCCTCATCCCTGGAAACATTCTTGTGAATCTCCTCCGCACCCTCTCAAGGTCCTTCATATCCTGCCTAAAGTGGGGTGATCAGAAATGCTCGCAATGCTCTAGTTGTAGCCTAACCAGAGAATTATAATGGTTCAGCATATCTTCCCTGCTTTTGTGCTCAATACCTCTATTTATGAAGCCCAAGATCACATATGCTTTGATCACTACTCTCTCAATATGTCCTGCCACCTTCAAAGGTCTAAGCACATGAACCACGAGGTTCCTCTCTCCCTGCACACTCTTTAGAAGTGTTCCATTCAGTCTATATTGCCTATCCCTATCCCTTCAACCAAAATGCATCGCCTCATACTTCGCTGTAATAAATTCCAAGTGAATCTTGTCTGCCCATTCTGCTAACTTTATCTATGTCTTTTTGCAGTCGATTGGTATCCTCCACACCTCCAAGTTTGGTATCATCGGCAAATTTCCAAATATTACTCTGTGTTCCAATATCCAATTCATTTATATTTTTCAAAAAAGCAGGGGCCCTAGCATTGACACTTGGAGAACACTACTGTCTACAATCCTCCAGTCTGAAAAACAACCATTTACCTCGACTCGCTGTTTTCTGTCCATAAGCCCATTTCTTATCCAATCTGTCACCGACCCTCCTATTCCATGAGTCTCAATTTTGTTAATCAGCGTTTTATGTTGTATTTTGTCTCAAACGCTTTCTTAAAATCCATATAGACAACATCCGCTATAATCCCGATATCAACCTTCTCTGTTCCTTCATCAAAAAAATCAATTAAATTAGTCAAACTCAATATGTATTTTACAAATTCGTGCTGGCTCTCCTTAATTGACTTAAACCTCTCCAAATGCCTGTTAATTTTTCCCTGAATATTGTTTCTAAAATCTTACCCAGTACTGATGTTAAACTAACCGGCCTGTAGTTACTAGGTTTGTCCTTACACCCTGTCTTGAACAAAGATTTGTCCACCCCAGTCCAACACCGGCATCTCCACATATTGAACAGGGATGTCACATCTACTACTTTCCAATTCTCTGGCAGCTCCCCAGCATCTAAGGAAGATTGGAAGATTAAGGCAAACCCTTCTGCTTTCTCCACCCCAACTTCCCCTTGTAACCTGAGATGCAAGACATTATCCAATTATACCCATTTTTAAGCCAGGTCTCCGTTATAACCTCTATTTCATAACCTTATGTGGCATCTTGCGCCTACGGCTCGTGAATCTTATCTGTAAACTCCTCGCATTAACACACAAGCATTGCAACAGCATGCTCATTGGCTTTGATTTTTTCGTCATTTTAACTGCTGCTCTTTCTACATTATTATTTAATCTGTTTCTGTTTGTTCCTCCTAGATTTCTATGCACCTTGTCTCTCCTCTCTACTGCTGTGTCGGGGAGCCCCTCCGTCAGTGTGTGTTTTTTGGCTATCTTATTTTCTTCTTCTGCTTTTCCAGCCCTCTGTCTCGAGCCCCTTGTGTTTGTGTAGCAGCAGGAGAATGTGCAGCGAAGAAATGGTCTAAGGAATGCGAGAGAGCAACAAAAAAGGTTATTGATTCATTAACAGCAGTGTGTGTGCAGATCGTGAGCTGCCTGTGGCGGCAGCAGAAGCCTACTTCACCTGATATTACCAGGCGATCTCCCACCTAAGTACTATCCAGGCCTGAACTCTACTTAGACTTCCAGAGATCAGACTAGATCTGGCGTTTTCAGACTAGTATGGCCGTAGGTATCCGCTATCTGGCATTCTCTTTACGTAAATGCACATAGGGCTGTCGTCCATTCGTGTTTCTTCATTTATGCGTTTATACAAGCATACAGCACACAATTTATATTGCTTTATTTTACTTCCCCGCCCCCAACTCTTCTTCGTGCTCTTACTCCCACACAAACACACTACACACCCTACCCTTCATTGTAGAGAGAGGAAGGCTGTTCCCATTAGCTGATGGTACAACTACGAGGGGAAACAGATTGAAGGTTTTGCGCAAGAGAAACGGGGGTGATGTGAGAACGAACTTTATTACGCAGCGAGTGGTAATGACCAGGAACTCGCTGCCGACGTGGGTGTTGGAAGCGGAGAAAATCAAACATTTCAAAAGGAAATTGGATGCGCACTTGAGGGAAATAAACTTGCAGTGCCACGAGCAACAAGCAATGGAACTGACTGGATTGCTCTACAGAGAACCGGCATGGGCTCGATGGGCCCAATGGCCTCCTTCTGTGCCTGAATGACTGTATGACTCTATGAACAATCCTGGCTACAATGCAATAACATTTGTAGAAGTCGTAAGCAGATGTCACATGATCAGGCAGCACATGGTCAGCTGTCATGTTGTGGGATGCTGACACAACCCCACATCCAGGAATCCCTCCAGGCCGAATTGGTCACACAACTTGCGAGAAAAGACTGCGCCCGATTATCTGTATTTTGAGACATGAAAAGCAGCATTTTTGCTCAAGAGAGTGATTTGTTTGAGCGAACGAATTTGCGGTCGGGTGGAGGGGGTGATTAGTGAGTCGGTAATTTGGGGCTGATTGAGTGAATGGTGAAAGGAACGTAGTTATGCAGCTTATTAGAAGGCAATGAAGGGCAGGGTGTGTAGTTTGTTTGTGTGGGACTAAGTGAACTAAGAAAAGTTGGGGGCGGGGGTGTAAAATAGAGCAATAGAAATTGAATGTTGTATGCTTGTATGAACGCATAGATGAAGAATAAAGAATGGACGACAGCCCTATGTGCCTTTAAGTAAAGAGAATGTCAGATAGCGGATGCCTACGGCCATACTCGTCTGAAAACGTCCGATTTCGGAAACTAAGACACAGTCAGGCTTGTTTAGGATCGAACCCGCGACCATTGGTAGAAGTATCACCCCGTTCGCATCAACAGAGGTAACCGGCCACAAAGTGCCCAGTGGATGAGTTCGAGCCCAGGCTGGGGGATTGTAATTCAGGCTCACACTGGGTGACAGAGTTACTGTAAAAACATTGAACACAGCACATCGCTTAAACATTGTTAACTGTTCATATATACAACTGGGCAGAGTTTAAATCGAAAGTATCAGAAAAAAGAGCTCTTTAATTTACCAAACTTCATTCAGAAAATTATTATTGCACCACCGCTGAACAGCACCTCCATCAAACATTGTCCCGTTATAAAATGAGCCGGCTTCGAACCCGCAGCGGGGGGCTGGAGCCAGATCCAGAGGATCAGATGCGGTTTCACACCCAGTCGATTCGGAGATGCGGGTTTAGGTGCGGAAAATCTCACCTGATTCTCTCCTCTTATAATGAAGGAGACGCAAAGTAACCAAAACCTTGGATTTAAACAAGGACCTTTAGATCTATCAGTCTAACGTTGTCCCAACTGAGCTATTGCGGCTGCGCAGTAAACTAAAGATGGTGTCATGATTTTGGAGGATTTTCTAACCCCGGGTGGAATTGCCACTCCCGCTCATTCCTCACTTCAGAGCATGGGAGCCGACCAGATCGCGGAGCTCAGGTTGTGTTAATGTAAAGCTGGAGTGCTGATAAAGATACGAAGATGATACACCAGTGAGATCCTCACAGTGTTGGACACAGCGTGAAATAAACTGAAATGTTTATATAAAGTTACAGAACACAACTCATGTGTAAAATTCCCCGTTGTTTTCTCGGCACTGATGGATTGTGAAGGGTGCGACTGGTTGAACTCCAACTAAGCCGCACTGATCCCGAGCAGCTGAAATTATGTCAAGTTCAATCTTCAGCAGCAGGTAAGGTGTTGAGCCCCACACAGAACTGAAAATGCCCAGGCTCATCCCCGACCTGTGGTCTCTTAGTTCCTCACTCAGTGGGCTACTGAGCAATACAGGAAGAGCTCAGGACTAATGAATATCTTAATGCTCAGGATAAGTTATCACTGCCCACGGCCGAGACACTCTCTGATTCCAGTCTTGCACACGTTGCTAAGTTTCAAATGGTGCATTTTTCACACTGGCAATGAATTGATTGATAGCCGTGCTGTGATAAGCTAAGGTTTTTGGGGAGATGCAGTTCAACAAGATACATGGAAGGCTAATGATTAGCGTGAATGTTCTGACACTGTGAGCTGCGTTAAATGTGGGCATGTAAACATTGAAAGTGTCTCTTTCTACATGTTGACAGAAAGTGCTAGTCATTTCCTGCTGGCTTTGTTGAAACAGCTGGCATTTTATAGAAGGCAAGGAAATGTAGTTTGTATCGCTTTACCGAATGACAAATAAACTGGGCTGAAAAAGAAGTTGTCGCTAATTCCACAAGATATAATTGCACTAAAAGTGAAAAGAACCGTACGTCAGAAGTGGAATTCTAACCCACGGCCAGAGCAATCTTTAATCTAAATCCAAAACCTTAGACCACTCCACCAGCCTGAAGCAGGAAATCAGAATGAACCAAAAAACGAAACACAGTTAGCAGTTTTGTGAATCTTTGGAAACGCTTTGGGAAACGGAATGAGAGGAGAATGAAGGGCTGAATTGCCTGACTGACCAGAAGCGGTCAATGCACCTTTCCCTGGTTTAAGATACTGGAACATTTACTCTGATGTTAGCGGGGAAGTTAACATATCAGAGCAATATAAAAGATTCTCGTTAATGCAGATCAGGAATTAAAACCTAATACCGGCATCTGGACAATCAGAATACTTCGTCACAGACAAGGCACCGAAAGGCTCGAAGGGAGACCGTGCCAGTTACGGGAAAGCTGGTTGACGGTGAAATGGATGTGTCAGCAGTGAGCGGGACCAGACTGCTGCCAGGTATCCACAATCAATGTCCCACCCTTTATTTTGGAAAAGTAAAACTGATAGTGGACAAGTTCCATCCTGATCGAAGCAATCTGATTTAGGATGCGTTGCAAAAGAGGTTTGCATCTTTTTCTGTAGCGCAGTTGTTTAACGCGTTCGGCTGTTAACTCGAAAGTTTGGTGGTTCGACTCCACCCAGGGACGAAGTCTGTAACTGTTTTTTTCCCCCTGCGGAATCAGTCCCACACACTTCCAGGTTGTTTATGTGCGCTTTGGCTGCAAGAAAATATTCCACAAACATTGCCAGGGGTGCTGTTATCCACTGAGCTCCCACTCCAATACTTTTACGAGTATTTATTTCACGTAAAATTATAACAAAAAGTAGATGGATAATATTCCTGTTTCCAACTCTTTGGAAATAAATTTAATTTTATGGGATTTAAAGAAACAAATGCAAATTCATTCTATGATCCATATATTGAACGGTAACACGTCTTTTTACCGTGTGAGGCTACATTTAACTGTTGGCTTGAACACACACATCTAGGCAAATACTCCAGTGAAGTTCTGAGGGAGCGCTGCAGTGTCGGAGGTGCCGTCTTTTGAATGAGACGTTAAACCGCGGCGCAGTCTGCTCTATCAGGGGGATTTAAAAGATTCCATGGTATTATTTAAAAGAAGACCAGAGGATTTACCCCCGGTGTCCTGGGCCAATATTTATCGCTCAAACAACATAAGAAAAACAGATGATCTGATCATTGTCACATTGCTGTTTGTGGGAGCTTGCTGTGCAAAAATTGGCTGCCGCTTTTCCTACATTACAACAGTGACTCCACTTCAAAAAGTACTTCATTGGCTGTAAACCGCTTTGAGATGTCCAGTGGTGGGGAAAGCTGCTGTAGAAATGCAAGTCTTATGCCTCCGAAACCAAAAAAATAAGAAGTGAACCGGTGCCTCCGGAACTTCGGACTCTACCGGTCCTGGGACTGCAGGCGTCCGCCTGCGTAAAGGCCCACAAGTCCCGGTTTGGAAGCGTCCCTGGGATCACGTGGGCCAGGCCAACCAATGAAAAAGGGGGATTCCTTGATGCTTATGGGGATTCAGGACCTTTATAGTCCAAAGCTCCGGAGACACAAGGTACGTACGTAGTTTTCTTGCGGTTCGGAGGCGTATACGGGCGGCAAGCCTCCGATTGCAATTTCAAAGCCCATGTTTGTTTTGTCTTTTCACAATAACCAGAACCTTGCCCTAAAGTCTGTCTCACTAGTTCCCCAGTGTCAGGCAGAGAATCGCCTGATGTCCTCATTTACTTAATGCAACAAGCAGACACGAACACACATATTCTGTGAAGTGTTCCACACAGCTTGATAAACCATGCCCCGCTCCGCAGTTCCAGGGGATCTCCCAATAGAGGTGGAATCAAAGATATGAAAGCCAAATCCAAAGAGGGAGCTATTAAGATATGTTAGCAAAAGTGACAAGGAAAGCAATGGTCCTAAATACTAATAGCAACCCTTGAGGGAGCCCACATCTCTCCAGTCAGAAAAACATCAGTTCACCACTACATCTGCCTTCTATCCCTTAGCCAATTACAAACCCAAGTTACCACCGTGCCTTTCATCAATGTACTTCTATTCTCCGAGTAAGACTGTTCATGGTATTTTAATCAAGTGCCTTTTGAAAGTCCATAGATTTAACATCCACTCCCCCACCCCTTCATCAACACTTTATGTTAGGTCTTCAAAGAACTCAATCAGATAGGTCAGGCACGATTTCCCTTTAACAAATCCATGCTGGCTGTCCGGTATGCTTCTCCAAGTGAGAATTAATTTGACAATTAATTAGGATCATTACTTCACTTGTTAAGTATACGTTTTCTGGACTTGGCCTTAGGGAGTAGAATTTCGAAGTGTGCAACAGATGCAAAACTTGACAATGGACTCGAATAGTTTTCCCACCGCTGACATCAGAATGATTGTCCTGTGGTTTAAGGCTTATCCCTCGCCCATTTTATGAATTAGTGTGTAACATTTGCAATCTGGCAGCACTCCACATTTCGATCCAAGGAGGAGTCAAAAATTGTGGTCAGAGCCTCTGCTATCTGCACCCTAGCTTCCCTCAGCTAGCTAGTAACTGAGAGCGTGGGTGGGGTATTGTAGCGCCGGTGAAGGTAAAAGATATTGGGAGGGAGGATATCATGAAAAGATTTAAATCCCAGGATGTGAATTTGAATTTTGGGGCATTGAGAGGCCAGCCTGTCATTGTAGGTTAGTGCATTCAGGAGATGTGTGAGCGGCTCTTGGTGCGGGATAGAAGCATAGAAGATAGGAGCGGGAGTAGGCTATTCGGCCCGTTGAGCCTGCTCCGCCATTTAATGAGATCATGGCTGACCTTCCACTTTTGCTTTACTCCTTCCTGTCTTTTGCTTCTATCCTTGCTTCCTTTTCCTCTGTTTCCCTGCACATGTTCCCAACCCCCTGCTATTTTATTTTAAACCCTCCCTAACAGCACTCGCAAACACTCCCCCGAGGACAACGGTCCCGTTCCTGCCCAGGTGTAGACTGCCCGGTTTGTAAGGTCCCACCTCCCCAAGAACCGGTTCCAATGTCCCAGGAATTTGAATCCCTCCCCCTTGCACCATTCCTCTCGCCACGTATTCAGCTGAAATATCCTTCTATTTCTACCCTGACTAGCATGTGACACCGGTAGCAATCCTGAGATTATTACCTTTGAGGTGCTATTTTTTAATTTACCTCCTAACTCCCTATATTCAGCTTTTAGGACCTCATCCCGTTCTTTACCGATATCGTTGGTACCTATATGCACCACGACAAGTGTCTGTTCTCCCTCACCCTCCAGAATGCCCTGCAGCCACTCCGAGACATCCTTGACCCTTGCACCAGGGAGGCAACATACCATCCTGGAGTCTCTTTTGCGGCCGCAGAAATGCCTATCTATTCCCCTTACAATAGAATCCCCTATCACTATAGATCTCCCTCTCTTTTTCCTCCCGTCCTGTGCAGCAGAACCACCCATGGTGTCAGGAAGTTGGCTGCTGCTGCCTTCCCCGATAAGCCATCTCCCTCAACAATATCCAAAGTGGTATATCTGTTTCAGAGGGGGATGTCCACAGGGGACCCCTGCACTACCTGCGTGCGCCGACTACTCTGCCTGGTGGTCACCCATTCCCTTCCTGCCTGGGCAGCCTTTACCTGCGGTGTGACCAACTCCCTAAACTTGCTGTCCACGATATCTTCAGCATCGCGAATGTTCCGGTATGCATCCATTCACAGCTCCAGCGCCGCAATGAGGTCTGCCAGTAGCTGCAGCCGAATACACTTCCCGCACTAATGGTCAACAGGGACACAGGAAGTGTCCCCGATTTTCCACATAGTGCAGGAGGAGCATGCCACGGGGCTGAACTGTGCTGCCATGACTTATCCTTTAATTAATTTAAATTAACTCAAATCAATACCACAAATTACACTAAAATTAAATGATATACTGAAGGGCCATTGTATACTGGCACACCCTGCTACACAACAAAGACCTTAGAAACTACAACCACAGAAATTAGGGCCTTCTATACTTGATAAACTATTAAACTTAACTGTCAAACGAAAGAGTTGTATAAATACTCACCTGGCCGTACTCACCCAATCAGCTGCTTCCTCTTGTTGCGTCACTTTTTGAATTGTAACCTGGCTCTGGAACGCCGCCGCCGGTCTATGAGATTGGTAAGCCTCTGAAAACAATCCCGCGAAAGTGAGTTAAATACTCACTGTGCTGCTGATCTCTCCGCTCCCGACACCGGCAGTAGACTTTTGGCTGGGATGATGTTAATGGAGGGCGGAGGATGAAATATCGGTCAGGAGAACATTGGAATAGTCAAGTGTGCACAGATGTTGAATGACCGTTTGTTTCAGGATCTGTTAATTTTTGTTGAAAGCTTGGTTTTGGGATGAGCTGAATGACGTCACAACATGCGGTGGATGGAGGTGGGGTGAGTTTTATGACAGGAACGAATGAACTGGGTTGAAAAATCAGCTTCTGCTAATTCCACAAGATATAATTGCTCGTAAAAGTGAGAAGAACTGTATGTCAGAAATGATTTTCGAAGCCAGGCCATCAGGGAATATTGCGATCGAAGCGCAGCACCTGAAACCTCTCGGGCACCCTCACCCATGGGACAGGCCTTCAATGTGCCTGAATTTCCCCAGAGGCCCAAAGAAAGTTTCGCTCATTCTTGTCCACCGTAAATGCTGAGAGAAGATTTCGGGTCGAGAATAAATAGTTTTCCGGTTATCCTGCGCATGCGTTCTGTGTATGCAGAGAAAGCCATTCGGCCCATCGTACGAGTGCCCGCTCTTTCGGAGGCGAGATTTCGAAATCCCACCTCCATATGGAGCTCGGAACTATAACATGTTAGAGTTCTCCGGCTAAAACTCGCAGGGTTTTGTCGTAAATCCTGGTGTTAAGTGTATGTGTAATTATTGTATGATTATTAACTCTGACATTTAATGTTGCGAACTCTATCACTGCACTGCCCGTTTTCCAGCTGTGCTTGGAGCGACGTTCCCTTCAATCCATTGCTCACAGGGGCAGTTCCATTCACGTTTCTTTCCTCTGGCCCTTGGTGAAATTTCAAAGATTGAAAGCGACGAATCTGAACCCCAACCTCTTCACCTACTCGCGAACCGCTACACAGCGACCACACTGTGCTCCCGTGAGATGGAAGCCCAGGTGCTGTGTCAAGGTCGAGAGCAGTTACAAGCAGAGCTCATTCAAAGAAAGTCCACGTCATTGAGGCGCCTGATTATTTGCACCGAACTCTAGCCCGAAGAGTTGAGATTGGTGTGAGATGAATTGGGCACATCTTTCCCCACATTACAGCACTTCAAAGGTACTTCAATGGCTGTAAAGCACTTTGTGACATCCTGAGTGGGTACAAGGCGTTGTAGAAAGGCAAATCTTTCTTGTTATAAATTTCAACTGCAAGTTCAAAACTCGGGCTCGTCCGGGATTTGAACACGGCACCTCGTAAAATTCAACCAACATTCCCGAAACGAGAATCACGTCCCTCGACCAACTCTCTAAAAGGACACCCAGACCGATTCCAATTGTAATTCGAATCCTGTCGCTGACCCTGTGTTTTCCTATAAATCTGTGTTGTTCTGATCCCAAATTCTCAATGAGAAGGTTCCGAGCCTCATTTTTTACCTAAAATAAGTCCACCTCTTCAGTAGCGACACGCGAGGGCGAGATCCCTAAATCCTCGCTAACTTTCCCGATAAAGAACTCATAGTCCACAACCAAAACTGTGTCCTATATGGGAAATATCATTGAGAATTATTTCACTCACTGTAGCTTTGCCATTTGAATGGCATAATCCGCCTGTCAATGCGTATTTTATTTATACTTAACCAAACATGTAAATTTTTGCAGTTTTCATATTTATTAAACTAGAATGGAGAAAAGGCATCAGATTGTCTTTACCCACTATCGAACCGTTGAGATTTCGTGTGTTAGTGGACTAGCGATAAACACTACACACCGGAAACCCTCCAACACTGGGGTGCATTGTATTGCAGCGACTCAATAGGGACAGGAGGAGTCCATTCAGCCCCAGGAGCCTGTACACCATTCAGTTAGATCATGGCTGATCTGTATCTTAACTCCATCTACCCGCTTAGGTTCCCCAGCCCTTAATACCCTTACCCAACACAATTCTATCGACTGTAGAGGCAATCTTCAGCATTAAACCAGCTCCAATCCCGGATCCAGACAGAAAAGGCTTCTTACTGACGGCCACCATGCAGATTAAGGAATACATTTCTGAACTTTACTCGGGAAGGATTCGGAGTTTCCCAAGGGAACAAAAGATGTAATGTGCGTCATTGTGAATCAGTCTCCTCTCACTCAAAGTTTATCTATGAATGAAGTGAAATAAAGAGCAGTTAAATAATAAGGGACCAGCCACTGCAGCCATTTTGACAGGAGAATAAATTCGCCTCTCGATGTTAATCCACAGCAAGTTGAAACATAATGAATCCACCCGGGATCAAACCGAAGATGTTTCGCGTGTAAATCGAACGTGATAACCACTACACTACGGAACCCGCTGACTTTACAGAGACAGCAGAGGGGACATTAAGAGATATTCAAGGCAAAAGGAGATGATAATGGGACAGGTTAAGAAACAAAGGATGGCTCTAGATGAAGTGTGAATTGCGCTGGCAGAATGAAAGACAGCTGCCATGTGCGAGAGAAGAAAAAAACACACAGACACAACGTGTGGATGAAAAATATATATATGATAGGGGCCGAGGTTATGATCTGAAATTGTTGAACTCTATTTGAGTCCAGGTGGCTGTAAAGTGCCTAATCGAAAGATGAGGTGCTGTTCCTCGAGCTTGCACTGAGCTTCAGTTGAACAATGCAAGAGGCCGAGGACGGTGAGGTCTGAGTGGGAGTGGTGCGAAGAATGAAAGTGACAGGCGACTGGGAGCTTGGGGTCCCCCTTACGGACTGAACGGAGATGTTCCGCAAAGCGGTCACCAATCTACGTTTGATCTCTCCAATGTAGAGGAGACCACATCGTCAGCAGCGAATACAGGATACTAAATTGCAGGAAGTACAAGTACATCGCTGTTTCACCTGGAAGGGGTGTTTGGGGCCCTTGACAGTGGGAAGGGGGGAGGTATAAGGGCATGTGCTGCATCTCCTGCGCTTGCACGGGAAGGTGCCGGTCGAAGGGGAAGGGGTGCTGGCGGTGGTAGAGGAGTGGACTAGGGTGTCTCGGAGGGAGTGGTCCCTACGGAATGCTGAAAGGGATGTGAGGGGAAGATGTCGTTTGGTGGTGGGATCACGTTGGAGGTGGCGGAAATGGCGGAGGATGATCCGTTGAATGTGGAGGCTGCTGGGGTGAAAGGTGAGGACAAGGGGAACCCTATCGTGGTTAAGGGAGGGAGGAGCAGGGGTGAGGGCGGAAGTGCGGGAGATAAAACGGACACGGTCAAAGGCCGTGTCAACCGCAGTAGAGGGGAATTTTAGGTTGGGGAAAACGTAAGACATGTCGGAAGCACTGGTATGGAAGTTGTCATCGTCAGAGCAGATGCGGCGGAGACGGAGAAACTGGGAGAAGGGAATAGAGTCCGTACAGGAGGCGGCGTAGGAGGAAGTGTCGTCCAGGTATCTGTGGGAGTCAGTGGGCTTGTAGTGAATGTTTAACAATAACCTATCCCCAGAGATGGAGACGGAGAAGTCGAGGAAGGGAAGGGAAGAGTCGGAGATGGACCAAGTGAAGGTGAGGGAATGGTGGAAATTGGAAGCAAAGTGAATTAAATTTTCTAGTTCAGGGCGAGAGCAGGAAACAGCACCAATACAGTCATCAATGAACCGGAAAAAGAGGTGAGGGAGGGGACCTGAGTAGGACTGGAACAAATAATGTTCCACTTATCCCACGAAAAGGCAGGCATAGCTGGGACCCATGCGAGTTCCCATAGCAACACCTTTAATTTGGAAGAAGTGAGTGGAGTCAAAGGAGAAGTTGTTCAATGTGAGAACTAGTTCAGCCAGGCGGAGGAGTGTGGTGGTGGATGGGGACTGTTTGGGTCTCTGTTCAATGAAGAAGCGGAGCGCCCTCAGGTCATCCTGGTGGGAGATGGAGCTGTAGAGGGATTGAACGTCCATAGTGAAAAGGAAGCGGTTGGGGCCAGGAAACTGGAAACTGTTTAAGTGGCGGAGCGCATCGGAAGAGTCGCGGATGTAGGTGGGAAGAGACTGGAGAAGGGGAGAAAAAAGGGCTAAAACCTAATACCGGCTTCGAGACAATCAGAATACTTCGTCACAGACACGGCTGGAAGCCAGACCGCGCCAGTTGCCGGAGAGCTGGTTGGCGGTGACATGGATGTGTCTGCTGTGTGCGGGACCAGACTGCTGCCAATTATCCACAATCAATATCCCACCCTTGATTTTTAACACTAAAACTGTTAGTGGAAAAGTTCCATCCTGATCCGAGCAATCTGAAGCTTTAATTCACTGACACCCTGGTTTAGGACGTCTTATATTAGTTGGCACTAGTCTCTGCAGCGCACTAGGATAGCGTTTTTAACCGTAAAAGTTGGCGATTGGAACCCACCCATGGACAGACCTTGAACTGTTTTATTTCCCTTAAGGATTCAGTTCCAAACAGTTCCAGGTTGTCAATGTGCGCTTTGGCTGCACAAAAATATTCCGCAACCATTGGCAGCTGTGCTGTTATCCAGTGCATTCCCAGTCAAAACACTTTCACGAGTACTCATTTCAAATAAAATGATTTAAAAATCATTGTAGATGGATCATGTTCCTCCATTAAAATGAACTAATGGGAATTGATTCCATATATACATATATAGAACTGCAACCGTGTGAGGCTACATTTACTTTGTGCTTGGGATTCGGGTAACAATTCAGAACATGTTGGTCCATTTTAATGATAATTTACCCGCATCTAATAACTTCATATCTGTTAATGTAAATTTGGTGAAACACTGCGGCCCGATAACAAGCACATAAGAAAATGATACAATATTAGTGTAGGCGTCATGCTCTGGAATTCCCTGCCTAAAGCCCTCCACCTGGACCTCTCCGTCGCTTCCTTTCAGACGCTCCATAAACCGAGATCTTTCAGCAGTCTTTTGGGAACATTAATAGCTCCTTTTTGGGGTTTGGCATCCAAGTTTTGACTAAACCTCTGTGAAGCACTTTTCGACATCTCTAAAAGTGTGTGTATGCGTGCATTTAGAAAATCCTCCGAACTCTCTTACTTTGTTCCAAAGTGGATGGTGTCACACTTGCGCACAGTGAACTCGATTTGCCATTGTTTGCCCGCTTACTTCAACAGTCTCTGCCCCTTTAGTTACCTCCACGTTCCCATTTGCACGACTACCGTGCCTCCTAACTTAGTGCAATCTTCAAACTTGGATCTACAGCGCTCTATTGTACCATCCAAGTCAATTATAAATACGGTTAAAAGCTGAAGATCCAATACGGATATCTGGGGGACGGCACTTGTCACATCTGACGCCGCTGCTATAGAGCGTGTCGTTTGTCGGAGGGAGAATATTTCTGAAGTGAAGCCGGTTTGAGGCAGTCAGTCTGGATTTCTGAGAGAAATGCGCTGCACAGGCTGGATTACTGGACAAGAAATGGAATTTGCCGAGGCTGCAATGAAGCACGGCAGCAAATGAAGGTCCTTTTCTGCGGTTTAGCCAACAACAGCACGGGTAGCTTAGTCGGTAGAGCATCAGACATTTTATCTGAGCATTCAGGGTTCAAATCCCTGTTCAAGCGCTGCTTTTAAATCGCGGTAATCATCTGTACATTCGTGCTCTGCTCCTTTAACAATGAGAATAGTAACAGGAGTAGGCCTTTTAACCGCTCGAGCCTTTCTGCCATTCAATTAGATCTGTGACCTAACTCTGTTTCCATCTCTTTGCTCCAGATCCCTTAAGCCCTTTGGTTAACAAAAATCTATCAATCTCAAGTTGACAATTTACCCAGCTTTAACTATTGTTTGTGGAAGAGAGTTACAAATTTCTACCACTCATTCCCTGTAGAAGTCTTTCCTAACTTCACTCCTGAAAGGCTTGGATCTAATGTTGAGGCTATGTCCCCGAGTCCTAGACTGGACAATCATCGGAAATAACCTCTCTCTATCGATACTATCAGTTCCCCTTAATATCGTGAATACTTCAATCAAATCACCACTTAAGCTTCCAAATTCCAAGGAATACAACCGTAGTTTGTGTAATCTCCCATTGTAATTTATCCCTTGGACTCTGTGTAGCACTCTGGTAAATCTACGCTTCACTTTTTAAGCCTGATATTATCATCCTAAGGGGTGATGCACATAATTTTTTTTTATTCGTTTACGGGATGTGGGCGTCGCTGACAAGGCCAGCATTTAGTGCCCATCCCTAAATGCCCTTGAGAAGGTGGTGGTGAGCGGCCTTCTTGAACCGTCTGGTGAAGGGTAGGGGGTTAGCTAGGAGGTTCCAGGATTTTGACCCTGCGACGTTGAAGGATCGGCGATATTCTTCTAAGTCAGAATAATGTGTGACTTGGAGGGGAACTTGGAGGTGGTGGTGTTCCCACGCGCCTGCTGCCCTTGTCCTTCAAGGTGGTAGAGTTCGCGGGTTTCAGAGGTGCTGCCTAAGAAGCCTTGGTGAGTTGCTGCAGTGCATCTTGTAATGGTACACACTGCAGCCAGGGTACGCCGGTGGTGGAGGGAGTGAATGTTTAAGGTGGTGGATGGGGTGCCAATCAAGCGGGCTGCTTTTTCGTGGATGTTGTCGAGGTTCTTCAGTGTTGTTGGAGCTGCACACATCCAGACAAGTGGAGATTATTCCATCACACCCCTTACTTGTGCCTTGTAGATGGTGGAAAAACTTTGGGGAGTCAGGAGGTGAGACACTTGACGCAGAATACCTAGCCTTTGACCTGCTCTTGTTGCCACAGTATTTAAGTGGCTGGTCCATTTAAGTTTCTGGTCAATGGTGACCCCCAGGATGTTGATGGTGGGGATTCGGCGATGGTAATGCCGTTGAATGTCAAAGGGAGGTAGTTAGACTCTGGCTTGTTGAAGAAAGTCATTGCCTGGCATTTCTGTGGTGCGATTGTTACCTGCCACTTATCAGCAAAAGCCCGAACGTTGTCCAGGTCTTGTTGCATGCGGGCATGGACTGATTCATTATCTGAGGAGTTGTGAATGGCGCTGAACACTGTGCAGACATAGAAACATAGAAATATAGAAACATAGAAGATAGGAGCAGGAGTAGGCCATTCGGCCCCTCGAGCCTGTTCCGCAATTCAATGAGATCATTGCTGATCATCCAAATTCAGCACCCTGTCCCTGCTTTCTCCCCATATTCCTTGATCCCCATAGCCTTAAGAAATATATCTAACTCCTTCTTGAATATATGTAATAAATTGGCCTCAAATGCCTTGTGTAGTAGAGAATTCCACAGGTTCACCACTCTCTGGGTGAAGAAATTCCTCCTCATCTCTGTCCTAAATGGCTTACCCCTTATCCTTAGACTGTGACCCCTGGTTCTGGACTCCCCCGCCATCGGGAACATCCTTCCTGCATCTAGTCTGTCTAGTCCTGTTACAATGTTATACATTTCAATGAGATCCCCTCTCATTCTTCTAAACTCTAGTGAATATATGCATAATCGACCCAATTTTTCCTCATTCGTCATTCATGCCATCCCAATATCAGTCTGGTGAATCTTCGCTGCACTCTCTCCATGGCAAGAACATCCTTCCGCAGATTAGTTGACCAAAACTGCACACAATACTCAAGGTTTGGTCTCACCAAGGCCCTGTACAACTGCAGCAAGACATCCTTGCTCCTGTACTCGAATCCTCTCGCTATGAAGGCCAACTTACCATTTGCCTTCTTAACCGCATGCTGCACCTGCATGCTTACATTCAGCACCTGGTGCACAAGGACACCCAGGTCTCGTTGCACTTCCCCTTTTCCCAATCTATTGCTGCTCAGATAATAATCTGTCTTCCTGTTTTTACCACAGAAGTGGATAATCTCGCATTTATCCACATTATACTGCATTTGCAATGCTTCTGCCCAATACCCAGCCTGTCCAAATCATACTGGAATTACTCTGCACCCTCCTCACAGCACACACGCCCACCCAGCTTTGTGTCGTCTGCAAACTTGGAGATATTACATCTAGTTCCCTCGTCTAGATCATTTATATATATTGTGAATAGCTGGGATGCTAGCGCCGATCCCTGCGTTACCCCACTAGTCACTGTCTGCCACTCAGAAAAAGACCAGTTTATTCCAACTACTTTGCTTCCTGTCTGCCAACCAGTTCTCTATCCAAGACAGAAACTTACCCCGAATCCCGTGTGCTTGAACTTTCCACGCTAATCTCTTATGCGGGACCTTATCGAAAGCCTTCTGAAAGTCCAAATACACCACATCCACTGGCTCTCCCTTATCTATTCTAACAATTACATCCTCAAAAAATTCCAGTTGATTAGTCAATCATGATTTATCTTTTGTAAATCCATGTTGACTTTGTCCGATCCTGTCACTGTTTTCCAAGTGCTCCGCTATTACATCTTTTATCCTCCAATCCATGGGAACTGTACCAGAGTCTCTAGAATTTTGGAAGATGACCAGCAATGCATCTACTTTTTCTAGGGCCACTTCCTTAGGTACCCTAGGATGTAGATTATCGGGCCCTGGGGATTTATCGGCCTTCAATCCCATCAATGTCCCTAACACCATTTCCCTTCAAATACTGATTAAATTCAATCCCTGCGTCGCATTGGACCCTATGTTCCCCGACATCTCTTCGAGGTTATTTGTGTCCTCCTTTGTGAAGACAGAACCAAAGTATGTATTTATTTGCTCACCATTTTTTTCTTCCCCATTATAAATCCCCTGATTCTGACTGCAAGGGACCTACGCTTGACTTTACCAATCTTTGTCTCTTTACATATCTAAAGAAGCTTTTACAGTCAGTTTTATGGTCCCTACAAGCTTACTCTCATAATCAATTTTCCTTCTCTTAATTAATCCATTTGTCCTCATTTGCTGAATCCTAAACTGCTCCCAATCCTCAGGTTTGCTGCTTTTTCTGACCAAATTATATGCCCTCTCCTTGGATCTTAAGCTATTCCTAATTTCCCTTGTTAGCAACGGTAGAGTCACCTTTTTTGTCTTATTTTTATGCCAAAGAGGGATGAACAAGTTCTGTATTCATCCATGCGATCTTTAAATGTTTGCCATTGCCTATCCAGCGTCAACCCTTTAAGAAACGTTCCCCAATCCGTCCTAGCCAACTCGTGCCTCATACCTTCGTAGTTTCCTTTATTTAAATTCAGGACCCTAGTCTCTGATTCAACTACTTCACTCTCCATGTTAATGTATAATTCTATCATATTATGATCGCTCCTCCCCAAGAGGCCTCGCACAACAAGATTGCTAATTAATCCTTTCTCGTTACATAACACCCAGTCTAAGATGGCCTGATCTCTCGTTGGTTCTTCGACATATTGTTCCAGGAAACCATCCCGTATACAATCTAGGAATTCCTCCTCCACAGATTTGTTACTAATTTGGTTAGCCCAATCTATATGTAGATTAAAGTCACCCATGATAACTGCTGTGCCCTTATTGCACGCGTCTCTAATATCCCGTTTAATGCCATCCCCAAACTCTGCATTACTGTTTGGGGGTCTGTATACAACTCCCACTAACGTTTTCTGCCCATTGGTATTTCTCAGCTCTGCCCATACAGATTCCACATCATCAGAGCTAATATTCTTCCTTACTATTGTGTTAATCTCCTCTTTAACCAGCAATGTTACCTCACCTCCTTTTCCTTTTTTACTCTCCTTCCTGAATATTGAATACCCCTGCATGTTGAATTCCCAGACTTGGTCAACCTGGAGCCATGTCTCCGTAATCCCAATTATATCATGTGCATTTACATCTATTTGTGCAGCTAATTCATCCATCTTATTACGAATGCTCCTTGCATTAACACTCTCAGTCCTTTTAAAATTATTATTTACTGTGGCCCTGCTTGATTTACACCCCTGATTTCTCTGCCTTCCACTATTGCTTTTCACCTTCCTGTCATCAGCGAACATTCCCATTTCTGACCTTATGTTGTAGGGAAGGCCATTTATGAAGCAGCTGAAGATGGTTGGGCCTATAACTCTGCCGTTGAGAACTCCTGCAGCGAAGTTCTGGGGCGGTGATGAATGAACTTCCAACCACCAGAACCATTTTCCTTTGTGCTCGGTATGTCTCCGGCCAGTGGAGCGGTCCCCCCCCCCCCCCGTCCATTCCCATTGACCTCAATTTACCTGGGGCTCCTTGATGCCATAGTCGGTCAAATGCTGCCTTGATTTCAAGGGCAGTCACTCTCACCTCACCTCTGGAATTCAGCTCTATTGGCTATGTTTGGCCAAAAGTTGTAATGAGTTCTGGAGCCGATTGATCCTGGCGGAGCCTGAACTGAGCGTTGGTGAGCAGCTTATTGCAGAGTAAGTGCCGATTGATAGCACTGTCGATGATAGCTTCCATCATTTTGCTAATGATTGAGAGCAGACTGATGGGGCGGTAATTTGTCGGATTGGATTTCTCCTGCTTTTTGTTGACATGACATATCTGGGCAGTTTTCCACATTGTCGGGTAAATGCAAGTGTTGTAGCTGTACTGGAGCAGCTCGGCTAGAGTCGCGGCTAGTTCTGGAGCACAAGTCTTCAGCACGACAGCCGGGATGTTGTCAGGTCCATAACCTTTGCTGTATCCAGTGCGCTCAGCCTTTTCTTGTTATCACGTGGAGTGAATCGAATTGGCTAAAAACTGGCTTTTGTGATGGTGGGAACCTCAGAAGGAGGCCGATATGGATCATCCACTTGGCACATTTGGCTGTAGATGGTTGCAAACGCTTCAGTATTGTCTTTTGCACTAATTGTGTTTGGGGATATTCCAGGAGCCTCATCCTCCCGTTAGCTGTTTAATGGTCCACCACCATTCACGACTGGATGTGGCAGGACTGCAGAGCTTTGTTCTGATCCGTTGATTGTGGGATCCCTTAGCCCTGTCTATAGCATGCTGCTTCCGCTGTTTAGCATGTTTGCTTCTCTATATATTTCCCATTAGTTGCTGTTCTATAAAATAAACCTAGTCATGTAATGGCACCTCTATTAGTTCTTAACTCTAAACAAATGGATTCTGTCCTTGACCCCTCCAGGACATCATCTCTCTCCAGCACTGTAACATTCTCCTGAATCAATGCTGCCACACCTCCTACTTTCTTCCATTCCCTTTCTTTCCTGAACACCTTCTACCCAGGAATATTTAGTACCCAATCCTGTCCTTTTTTGAGCCAGGTCTCCGTTTTCACCACGAAACCATATTCCCATGTGGCTGTTTGCGCCTGCAGCTCACCAACCTTATTTACCACACTTCATGCATTTACCCACATGCACTGTAAACCTGCAATGTATTCTCTTAGTCTGACCCCACATAATGGCCCAAAAATTCGGCCGTTCTCGGGTTAGTACTGACTGCGTACTCACGCGTATTCATTCCCGAAGTGCCGGTTTCCTGCATGCACTGCGCATGCGCGGGAAACCGGCACTTCCGGTATGGCGTTGGGGGCGGTTCCTATGTGAGCCGCGTGCGCACTTGAGGCTGCGCGCATGCAGCACACTTAGGTTTTTTTTCAGGTTTCAACGCGAGTGTAAGTATTGAAGATTCTACGCTAGTAAAAAGGAGACGTAAGACCCATTTTGAACAAGGTAAGTAGTTAATTAAGTAAAATTTTTAATTTTTTTCAACAGCTTTATCTTTTTTAGAGACTTTAAAGAAAGGTAAGTCTATTTTTATAACTTTTAAAAAGTATTTTAATTTTTTCAAAAATTTAAATTTTTGTTTAGAGCGATTAATTTATTTAACTATAGTTATTTTATTAATGTGATGGTTTTTTAAAATTTATTTGAGGTTTAGCTGTTCTTTTGGGGCCGATTTCAATTCACAGATTTATGAATGAAAGATGGTCTGCTGCCATTGGCTCTCCATGGCCCACGTGATCCCAGGTGTCGCATCACACTAACTGCGCCCCTGGAACACGCAAGCACTGCGCGCCGGCTCTTGGGAGAGGCCCGGGACCTGAAGTTCCTGTGGGCCCGAAACACAAGGGCAGGCGCGGTGGGTAAGAGCGTGCGTGATCCTTACCCCCGCGGCAAGCCGGCCACCCGAATTTCTAGGCCAGTAACTTATTATTTAATACTCTTGTGCCAACCGTCTCTCCCAATCCTTTGTGCAACTTGTTTCTCCTTTCCAAAGCTACAGCCTGGTGCCCAGCCCCTCCTAAATTAGTTTAAAACCTCCACAACATCACGAGCAATCCCCCCCCCGCACCGTCGAGGCCATTGATTGCGGCCCTGTTGAGGTGCAACCTCTCAGGCCTGTACAGGTCCCACCTCCCCGAGAACCGGTCCCAATGTCCCAGGAATCTAAAGCACTCCCTCCTGTACAATTTCCCCAGCCACGCATTCATCTGCTCTATCCTCCTATTTCTATACTCACCAACACAGGCACCGGGAGTAATCCGAAGATGACTACCTTTGAGGTCCTGATTTTAATCTCTTTCCTAGATCCCTAAAATCTGCTTACTGAACATCATCCCTCTTTCTAATTATGTCATTGGTACCGATATGACCCCTGGCTATTCAAACTCGCCTCTCAGAATGTTCTTCAGCTGCTCAGTGACATCCTTGACCCTGGCCCCAGGCATGCAACATACCATCCTGGATTAACGTCTGCGGCCGCAGAAACGCTTGTCTATTCCCCTACCTATTGAATACCCTATCACTGTTGCTTTCCTGATCTTTCTCTCCCTCCCACTGCACAGCTGAGCCACCCGTGGTGCTCTGGACTTGGCTCTGGCTGTACTCGCCAGGAGAACCATCGTCCTCTCCAGTATTTAGAACTGAATACCGGTTAGAGAGTGAGATTCACTCACGGGACTCCTGCACTACCTGCCTGGTGCTCCTTGTCTGTCTGGCGGTCACCCATTCCCTCTCTGCCTGCGCACTCTTAGGTTGCGGGGTGACCACCTCCTGAAACGTGCTATCCAAGTAGCTCTCAGCCTCACGGATGCACCGCAGTGACGTCAGTTGCTGCTCAAGCTCCGAAACCCGGAGTTCCAGCTCCTCCAGCTGACGACACCTCCTGCACATGTGGTTGTCCAGGACACAGGAAGTGTACTGGATTTGCCACATGGCACAAGATGTGTATTTCTCGGGAATGAGGTGCCCTGCCATGCCTTTGTTTAATAGACCATTACTAACTTAACATAAATAAAATCAAGACTTTTAAAAATGTATTAAGAATTCGCATTGTTAAACTCTTCAAATAATCTGTAAAATCAGTTATTGTTAGCCTGGTAACGAACAAATGTTGTCTGGCAAGAGAGATATCATGCACTGTGAGTTCGTGGGAATACGAGATTACTGGATTTTGGACCAGAGAGGTGGTGGGCTTGTCTGACTACTAGTTTGAGGTGCTGTATTAGTTTAAGGAGCTGCATTACTTTGATGGGCTGTATTAGTTTGAGGAGCTGTATTAGATTGAGGTGCTGCATTAGTTTCAGGGGCTGTATTAGTTTGAGCGGCTGCATTAGTTTGAGGGGCTGTATCGGTTTGAGGGGCTGTATTAGCATGAGGGGTTGTATTAGTCTGAGGGGGTGTATTAGTTTGAGGGTCTGTATTAGTTTGAGGGTCTGTATTAGTTTGAGGGGCTGTATTAGTTTGTGGGTCTGTATTAGTTTGAGGGGCTGTATAGGTTTGAGGGGCTGTATTAGTTTGAGGGGCTGTATAGATTTGAGGGGCTGTATTAGTTTGTGGGGGTGTATTAGTTTGAGGGTCTGTATTAGTTTGAGGGGCTGTATTAGTTTGAGGGGCTGTATTAGTTTGAGGTTCTGTATTAGTTTGAGTGGGTGTATTAGTTTGAGGGGCTGTATTAGTTTGAGGTTCTGTATTAGTTTGAGGGGCTGTATTAGTTTGAGGGGCTGTTTTAGTTTGAGGGGCTGTATTAGTGTGAGGGGCTGTATTAGTTTGAGGGGCTGTATTAGTTTGAGGGGCTGTATTAGTTTGAGGTGCTGTATTAATTTGAGTGGGTGTATTAGTTTGAGGGGCTGTTTTAGTTTGAGGGGCTGTATTAGTGTGAGGGGCTGTATTAGTTTGAGGGGCTGTATTAGTTTGAGGGGCTGTATTTGTTTTAGTCGCTGTATTATATTGTGGGGCTTCCTTAGTTTGAGCAGCTTTATTAGATTGAGGGGCTGTATTAGTTTGAGGATCCATCGACACAAATTCTCCACTTTAATTGTTTAACTAAATGGCCACAGTTAAGGCTGACAGCCCCATCCCAGAGTGCAGTAGAACAGCCCTGAGAGGAAACTCTAACATTTGGAATTGAATTACTGAATGGCCACAGCAGAGTGAAGGACATCACCGAAACAATATGACGTCGAGAGATGAGCCTGGTGGTGTTTGAAACAACAACCCTATTGCTGGGAGAATACAGCTGGCAATTTCCATTAGTTAATTCATGTGACCAGAATTCTCCGGTCTTTGGGGTTTTCAATTTCAATCTCAGCACGAATATATTCCATCACAACAGGGGATTAACTCGCCTGTCATCATCTGTTTGTTCAAATGTTTTTTTAAGTAGTATATTCAGCGATGTAGCAACCTCAATGTTCTCGTGGAGATCCCGCAGGGTACAAATGAAAGGCTCTGGGAATGTACCGCCTCAGAGTTTAATTCAGAGAGATGTGTACAGCACGAAGGGACACATCGCTTCACACAAAAAATGCATCTGCCAATTGACGGTATCCTGAAAATATGTTACGTGATCATTGCCGTCATTGGTGTTCCTGGTAAGTGATTATAACCAGTGAAGTTGTGTAAATCTGTATGTGAGCTTGTCTCTGGTTTTTCTCTGAGACTGATAATGTTACATCCTGATCTAGTGGTCACTGTTATACCGACACCCGATCAGTGATAACATTTTTTTAAGTCAAATGACCTGAATTACTTCTGAGGTTTTATTCCATTGCCTCAACTGAAATTAAAACTCTGTTTTTAACTCACGGGCTCGCTGTGTTATGAAGTTATTGCCTTTAGTGTAATATTGTGTACTGTTGAATCAGACCTCAGTGTAGCAACTCTGTGAGAGAAGGCATTAGTGGAAGGGACTGTCAATGTAGAGCTACTGAGTGTGGGTCACTAACTGGAGTGCAACACATGACCGCAGTGGCCATGTATTACTGGGAGTATCTGTCACTGTTGAACTACTGAGTGTGGGTCACTAACCGGATTAGAACACCTGACCAAGTGGCCATGTATTACTGGGAGTATCTGTCACTGTAGAATTGTCCTGAGTGTGGGTCACTAACTGCAGTGGAACACCTGACCCAGTGGCCATGTATTACTGGGAGTATCTGTCACTGTAGAATTGTCCTGAGTGTGGGTCACTAACTGGAGTGGAACACCTGACCCAGTGGCCATGTAATACTGGGAGTATCTGTCACTGTAGAATTGTACTGAGTGTGGGTCACTAACTGGAGTGGAACACCTGACCCAGTGGCCATGTATTACTGGGAGTATCTCTCACTGTAGAATTGCACTGAATGTGGGTCACTAACCGGAGTGGAACAAGTCGGTTCCAAATTGAAATTATTGTTTTAGATAACTGATCTCTCCCCTTCATGGAGCTGCATTCGTGTTTTCCCAAAGTAATCAATCACAAAGAGGAAGATTTTTGCTGTTGGTTGAAGAAGTTTGGTTATAAGCAAATGGGGCGTGCAGCGAAGGTTCACGAGATTGATTCCTGGGATGAGAGGGCTGTCCTATGATGAGAGATTGTGTAGAATGGGCCTATACTCTCTGCAGTTTAGAAGAATTAGAGGTGATCTCATTGAAACATACAAGATTCTGAAGGGGATTGCCAGGGCTAGATGCTGAGAGGTTTTTCCCCCTGGCTAGAATGTCTAGAAGTAGGGGGCCCAGTCTCAGGATACGGGGTAGGCCATTTGAGACTGAGATGAGAAGGGTATTCTTCACTCAGAGGGTTGTGAAACTTTGGAATTCTCTGCCCAGATGCCTGTGAATGCTGAGTCTTTGAGTATATTCAAGACTGAGATAGATGAATTTTTGGAGTCTCTGGGAATCAAGGCATATGGAGATCGGGCAGGAAAGGGCTTTTGAGGTGGATGATCAGCCATGATCTTATTGAATGTCGGAGCTGGCTCGAGGGCCTGTATGGCCTACTCCTGCTCCTGTTTCTTATGAACTTATGTTCATATATAAGGTAAAATGTATTGATAATGCTTTGTTTCCTATGAACTGCTCCAACAGAAACAGATGTTAACTAATTACTGACAGGTAAACAGCAGGACAGCAGTGTTACAGTATTCAAATCCTCTGTATAACGACTTTTTCTGACTCTATGTATAGTTATTTTAAACATTTTAATTGTTTTAGTGCTGATTAATCCCCTTCCGCCAACACAGTCCTGAAAATCTGTGGGTCATGAGTCCTGAATTTCATTATGTTACCGTTAGACAGGATGGAAATTGGGCAGTGGTTATTGATTATTCCACTTCTGTAACTGATTAAGATTTGGCGAACTAGTTCTTATCTCTGATTCAGAGTCTCTACACAGGTAACCTGCAACGATCTCTGGCCTTAGCTCAGTGAGGTGAGTCCCTGCGAGGAGGGAAACGTATAACTGAAGAACATGCATATCTGGTTTTCATAATACACAGATCAGTCCCGGGGGCAGTAAATATCAGCATTAATAAATTGATAATAAGGTAATATATAGGGTAATGCTTCAATAAATAAAACACTTCAATATCCGCAATGAGTAAATAGAAACATAGAAACATAGAAGTAGGAGCAAGAGTAGGCCATTCAGCCCCTTGAGCCTGTTCCGCCATTCAATGAGATCATGGCTGATCATCCAAACTCAGTACCCTGTACCTGCCTTCTCCCCATATCCCTTGATCCCTTTAGTTTTAAGAAATATATCTAACTCCTTCTTGAATATATTTAATGAATTCGCCTCTACTGCCTTCTGTGGCAGAGAATTGCACAGATTCACCACTCTCTGGGTGAAGAAATTCCTCCTCATCTCAGTCCTAAGTGGCTTACCCCTTATCCTTAGACTGTGACCCCTGCTTCAGGAGTCCCCGGCCATCGGGAACATCCTTCCTGCATCTAGTCTGTCTAGTCCTGTAAGAATGTTATAAGTTTCAATGAGATCCCTTCTCATTCTTCTAAACTCCAGTGAGGATAAGCCCAATCGACCCAATCTCTCCTCATACGCCATTCCTGCAATCCCGGGTATCAGCCTGGTGAATCTTCGCTGCACTCCCTCCATGGCAAGAACATCCTTCCTCAGATAAGGCGACCAAAACTGCACACAATACTCAAGATGTGGTCTCACCAAGGCCCTGTACAACTGCAGCAAGACATCCTTGTTCCTGTACTCGAACCCTTTCGCTACGAAGGCCAACATACCATTTGCCTTCTTAACCGCCTGCTTCAGCTGCATGCTTACCTTCAGCGATTGGTGCACAAGGACACCCAGGTCTCGTTGCACTTCCCCTTCTACAAATCTATTGCCATTCAGATAATAATCTGCCTTCCTATTTTTGACACCAAAGTGGATAACCTCGCATTTATCCAAATTATATTGCATCTGCCATGCTTCTGCCCAATCCCCCAACCTGTCCAAATCATACTGGAGTTTCTCGGCATCCTCCTCACGGCACACACTCCCACCCAGCTTTGTGTCGTCTGCAAACTTGGAGATATTACATCCAATTCCATCGTCCAGATCATTAATATATATTGTGAATAGCTGGGGTCCTAGGACTGATCCCTTCGGTACCCCACTAGTTACCGCCTGCCACTCGGAAAAAGACCCATTTATTCCAACTCGTTGCTTTCTGTCTGCCAACCAATTCTCTATCCAAGTCAATACCTTGCCCCCAATACCATGTGCCTTAACTTTACACGCTAATCTCTTATGCGGGACCTTATCGAAAGCCTTCTGAAAGTCCAAATACACCACATCCACTGGTTCTCCCTTATCTATTTTACCAGTTACATCCTCCAAAAATTCCAATAAATTAGTCAAGCACGATTTGCCTTTTGTAAATCCATGTTGACTTTGTCCGAACCTGTCACTGTTGTCCAAGTGCTCTGCTATTACATCTTTTATAATGAACTCTAGCATTTTCCCCACTATCGGAAAATGAACTGATGAATGTGATTAATTTGTACTCAAGTTACGGAGAACTCCTTAGAATTTACAGCACAAAACAGGCCATTCGGCCACACTAGGTTATGCCAGTGTTTATGCTCCACAGGAGCCTCCTCCCACCCCTCTTCATCTCACCCGATCAGCATAACCTTCTACTGCTTTCTACCTCGTGTACTTCTCTCGCTTCCCCTTAAATGCACCTCTGCTATTCGCCTCAAGTACTCCAAGTTGTAGCGAGTTCCACATTCTAACCAATCTCTGAGTAAAGACATTTCTCCTCAATTCCGTATTGGATTTATTAGTGACTATCTTTTATCGATAATCTCCAATTTTGCACTCACGTCACAAGTAGAAACATCTACCCTATGTTACCCCTTCAAAATTTAAAGGCCTCTATTCGGCCACCCCTCAGCCTTCTCTTTTGTAAAGAAAGGAGCCCCAGCCTGTTCAATCTTTCCTGATGGTTATAATGTCTCAGTTCTGGTGCCATCCTTGTAAAAATATTGCACTTTCTCCTGAGCCTTAATATCCTTTATGTAATATGGAGATCAGAACTGCACACAGTACGCTCAGTGTGGTGTAACCAAGGTTCGATATAAGTTTAAGCTAACCTCTTTGCTTTACGATTCCATTCTTCTAGAAATGAACCCCAGTGCGTTGTTTGCATGTTTATGGTCATGTTAACATACATTGCCACTTTAAATGATTTGTTAATCGGTACCCCTCTACCCCATTCCCACTCTGATTTCCAAGGAGTATTTGGGAAACCAATTCTTCCTACCAAAATGCAGTACCTCTCACTTAGCTATATTGAAATTAATTTGCCATTTAAACGCCCTTTCTGCAAGTGTATTAATGTCTTCAGGTATTGTGCTGCATTCTTCCTCTGTATTAACTGTACTTCCAATTTGGATTCATCTGCAAATTTTGAATTTGCTCTTCTGCTTCCCGATTCAATATCGTTTATGTAAACGGTAATCAACAGAGGTCGCAACGCCGATCCTTGTGGAACATCACTTCTCACCATCCACCTGTCTGAGTAAATAGCTTTATCCACGAATCCCTATTTTCTGTTCTTGCAGCCATCTTGCTATCCATTCTGCTGCTTGTCTCCTAACTCCACT
Organism: Squalus acanthias; assembly: GCA_030390025.1. Lineage (NCBI taxonomy): Eukaryota > Metazoa > Chordata > Chondrichthyes > Squaliformes > Squalidae > Squalus > Squalus acanthias. The sequence continues at coordinate 11,238,428 of CM059452.1, read as the reverse complement.
TGCTCTGTGATTCAGTCTGCTATGTGGTAACTTATCGAATGGCTTTAAAAAATCAAATATATCTCCTGCATAACCCTTATCTAATATTTCTGATACTTATTCAAAGAATTCACTAAGGTTACTCAAGCAAGACATTCCAAAGGGGGTGCAGGAACAGATGGACCCGGGGGTACATGTACAAAAATCGTTGAAGGTGGCAGAGCAAGTTGAGAAAGCGTTTAAAAATGCTTACTGGAATCTGATCTTTATAAATAGAGGCATAGAGTACAAAAGCAAATAAATTATGATAAACATTTATGAAACATTGGTTCGGCCACAACTGAAGTATTGTGTCCAATTCTGGGCACCGCACTTTAGGAAGGGGCATGAAGGCTTTAGAGAGTGTGCAGAAAAGATTCACAAGAATGGTTCCAGGGATGAGGGACTTCAGTTATGTAGATATATTAGAGAAGCTGGTGTGGTTCTCAGTAGAGCAGAGAAGATTGAGAGGAGATTTCATAGAGGTGATCAAAATCATGAGGGTTCTCTACAGAGTAGACAGAGCAGATAGAGAGAAGCTGTTCCCATTGGTAGAACGGTCGAGAACCAGAGGGCACAGGTTTTAGGTGATGTGCTGAAGAGCCAAAGGTGACATGAGGAAAAACTTTTTAAGGCAGAGTTGGGTTATGATCTGTAATGCACTGCCTGAAAGGGTGGTGGAGGCAGATTCAATCGTGGCTTTCAAAAGGAAATGGGATAAGTACCTGAAGGAAAAGAATTGCAGGGCTACGGTGAAAGGGCGGGGATTGGGATTAGCTGCAGTGCATGTGCAGATGTGAGCACGGGCTCGACAGGCCGAATGGCCTCCTTCTGTGCTGTAACCATTCTATGATTTCCTTTTGGAATGCCTGCTGACTACTCATTATTATAATTTGTGTTTCTAGATGTTTTTCTGTTACATCTTTGAGTAAGGATTCCATTAACTTTTCTACCATCGACGTTATGCTAACTGGTCTGTAGATCCATGGAATTGTTCTATCTTCCATTTTAAATACAGGAATAACATGTAAATGGTGAACAACAGTGGTCTTCCCTTCCCTTCCTCGACTTCTCGATCTTCATTTCAGGGGCTGGGCCGTCCACCAATATCTACTATAATCCCACCAACTCCCACAGGAATCTTGAGTAGACTTCCTCCAACCCGGCTTCCTGGAAGGGCTATATTCTATTCTCAAATTTTCTCTGCCACCGTTGCATATGTTCTGACGATGCCACCTTCACACCAGTGCTTCCCAAATGTCTTCATATTTCCTCAGCCGAGTATTCACCTCCATTGTGAATGACAGGGCCCTCGACCGTGTCAATCTGCATTGCTCCCATCACCCCTTGTCCTCAGCTTCCACTGCACCAGCCTTCACATTCAACGGATCATCCTCTGCCATTTCCATCATGTCCAGCTAAGGCCAACAACAAACATATCTTCCCCTGCAGTCCCATCCCCCTGGTCCTCGCAACACCCTGGTCCACTTTTCATTCACCACTAACATCTGATCCCCTTCCCCGGCACCTTCCTATGCAAGCGCAGGAGATGCAACAGCTACCCTTTCCCATCTTTCCATCCCACCAGCCAAGGCCCCAAACATTCCATCCTCGTGAAAGACTAATTTACTTGTACTTCCACCAATTTAGTATATCATACTCGCTGCCCACGATCCAGTCTCCTGTACATTGGGTGGACAAAGCACAGATTGGGTGATTGCTTTGCTGAACGCGTCCGTTCAGTCCACAAGTGTGATCCAGAGCTTCAGGTCGCTTCCCACTTTAATTCTACATCCCACTCCCACTCTGAACTCTCTGTTCTCGGCCTCCTGCACTGTTCCCATTATAAACTCAATGAGGAACAGCACCTTATTTTTCGATTCGGCATTTTATTGCCTGCCGGATTCAACACAATGTTTAAAAACTTCAGATCATAACCTCCGCTCCCGTTTTCTCGGACGACATGTGCTGGTAATGGAGGATGGCTCCACCAGAGCCACTGGGAGTGGAGGAGGTTTGGGCTGGGGCTTGGGGTGGCGATCCCGGTACACGGTCAGCGGGCTGGCCCAAACACCTGGGGTCTACCCAACTTTCTCTGCCACATGTGCCCTACTACCCCTCCCCCTTGTTATTCTGCTGTAACCATTTACACCTCCTCTAGACCCATCTTCTGTTTCTTTAATTGTCCCATTCGCCTTGCACCATCATCCCTTTTGTCATTGAATCACTCCTGCCCTCCAACCAATCACAGCGATTCCTCTTTTTTCTATCGTTATGCTCAAGCACTTTTCTGTGACTCTATCATTGCTTTAATACTGATAATATCTGGAATCGTCCAGTTCTTATGAAAGGTCATGGACCTGAAATGTTAACTCTGTTTCTCTCTGCACAGATGCTGCCTGACCCGCTGAGTGTTTTCAGCATTGTCTTTTTTAATAAATTAAAGCTAGTATTAAGTCAAAGGAGGAAGCTTATAAAGTTGCCAGAAAAAACTGTCAGCCTGAGGATTGGGATCTTTTTAGAAATCAGCAAAGGGGGACCAAGAAATTGATAAAGAAAGGGAAAATGGAATATGAGCACAAATTAGCGAAAAATATAAAAACGGATTGTAAAAGCTTCTATAGGTACGTGAAAAGGCAAAGACTGGCGAAGGTAAATGTAAGCCCTTTACAGTCAGAGACGGGAGAATTTATAATGGGGAATGAGGAAATGTCTGAGAAATTAAATAAATACTTTGTTTCTGTCTTCACGGAGGAAGACACAAAAAACTCCCAGAAATACGAGAAAACCAAGGGTGTGGCGAGAATGAAGAACATAATGAAATTATTATTAGTAAAAAAAACAGTACTAGCAAAATTAATGGGACTAAAAGTCGATAAATCTCAAGGACCGAATGACCGACATCCTCGGGTGTTGAAAGAGGTGGCCATTGGGATAGTGGACGCAATGGTTGTCATCTTCCAAAATTCTATAGATTCTGGAATGGTTCCTGCAGATTGGAGGATAGCAAATGTAACACCGCTTTTTAAGAAAGGAGGGAGAGAGAAAAGGGGAACTACAGACCTGCTAGTCTCACATCAGTCGTTGGGAAAATGCTGGAATCTATTATAAGGGATGCAATAACTGGGCACTTAGAAACTAATAGTAAGATTGGGCAGAGTCAACATGAATTTATGAAAGGGGAAGGCCTGTTTGACAAAACTATTGGAGTTCTTTGAGGATGTAACAGTAGACAAAGGGGAACCGGTAGATGTGGTGCATTTGGATTTTCAGAAGACCTTCGAAAAGGTCCCACACAAGAGGTTGGTGAACAAAATTAGGGCACATGGAATGGGGGTAATATACGAGCATGGATTAAGAATTGGTTAACAGACAGGAAACAGAGTAGGGATACACGAGTCTTTTTCAGGATGGCAGGCTGTGACTAGTGGGGTACCGCAAGGATCGGTGCTTGGGCCTCAGCTATTCACAATCTATATCAATGATTTGAATGAGGGGACTATATGTAACATTTCCAAATTTGCTGATGACACAAAGCTAGGTGGCAGTTTCAGTTGCGAAGAGGATATGAAGAGGCTTCAAGGGGATGTCGACAGTCTCACTGAATGAGCGAGAACATAGCAGATGGATTATAATGAGGATAAATGTGAAGTTATGCACTTTGGTCGAAAAAACGGAAAGGCAGAGTATTTCCTAAATGGTGAAAGATTGGGGAATGCAGATGCTCAAAGGTACCTGGGTGTTCTTGTACATGAGTCACTGAAAGTGATTGTGCAGGTGCAGCAAGCCATTAGGAAGGCAAATGGTATGCTGGCCTTCATTACAAGAGGTCTTGCGTACAGGAGTCAAGAAGTCCTCCTCCAATTATATAGGGCCTTGGTGAGACCACACCTGGAGTACTGTGTACAATTGTGGTCTCCTTACATAAGGAAGGATCTACTTGCCACAGAGGGAGTGCAACGAAGGTTCACGAGATTTATTCCTGGGATGACGAATCTGTCGTATGAGAAGAGATTGAGTAAACTAGGCCTGTATTCTCTTGAATTTAGAAGAATGAGAGGGGTTCTCATTGAAACATGCACAATTATTACAGGGCTTGATAGGGTGGATGCTGGGAGAATGTTTCCCTTGGCTAGGGTGTCTAGAACCGGGGGCCACACCTTAGGATAAAGGGTCGGCCATTCAGGACAAGGATGAGAAGAAATTTCTTCACACAGAGGGTGGTAAATCTTTGGAATTCTCTACCCCAGAGGGCTGTGGATGCTCAGTCATATTCAAAACAAGTCGATAGATTTCTGACTGGTAAGGTCATCAAGGGACATGGCGATAAGGCCGGTGAATGGAATTGAGGCAGAAGATCAGCCATGATCTCATTGAATGGCGAAGCAGGCTCGAAAGGCCGAATGGCCTACTCCTGCTCCTATTTCTTATGTACTTTTGTTCTTATCAGATTACAGCAGTCTCTGTATTTTGCATTTGCTCATATACTTCCGCCTGGATATTAAGAGAGGCGGGTTATGCACGATGGCGGGAGGGTATGGGGTGGATGTGGAATATCAGACATTATACCAGGATGTCCAGCTATTCCCGGACGTTGGGGTGTCTTAACTCCACAGCATACGTCCTTTGTCCTTGACTGGTTCCCACCCCGGAAGTCAGCCTGATTGACAGTCGGGTTTCCAGTCGGACGGGGTGGGGGGACTCCGGAGCAGGACCAGGTCAGTCTGATGGATGAAACTAGGTTGGATGGGGCGTCTGATCCCGCGGTGTGTCCGATTAAGGACAAGGGGATTGACCTGTCCCGGGAGGTGTGACCGGTCCCCGGGGGGTGACCAGTCCTGGGGGTTTGACCGGTCCCGGGACTTTGACTGGTTCCGGGGGATTGACCGGTCCCGGGAGTTTGAACGGTCCCGGTGGATTGACCGTCCTGGGAGTATGACCGGTCCCGGGGGTTTGACCGGTCCTGGAGATTTGACCAGTCCCGGGGGTTTGACCAGTCCCGGGGGGTTTGAACAGTCCCGGGGTTTTGACCGGTCCCGGGAGTTTGACCGGTCCCGGGGTGTTTGAACAGTCCCGGGGGTGTGACCGGTCCCGGGGGTTGACGGGTCCTGGGTGGGTATCCAATCCACAGTTTTGGGGATGTCCAATACCGACCCCAAGTTTCTATCCATGGGGGGTTTCGGGCGATGTGTAGAGTTTGGGGGGTGGGAGGTTTAATCATTCCCGAGGCCCAGGAAGCCCGGCCAGCCGAAGGTAAACCTGTAAAACAGGATAAATCAGAGGCTGCCCGCCTCATTAAAATATGTAACTTGCCAACCCGCCTCCTGGGAGCGGTTCGCTGCCCGCCCCCTATCCCGTATTCGTTAAACTCGGAAGCGGGCGGGTTGGAGGCGGGTTGGGGTCGGGACGATATTCTTCAATTTTCACCTCTGACCTGACTCCAACACGCCGGTTTTTGGGGTGTTAAAATCCCGCCCTTACTGTCTGGGCTCAGACACGGAGAATGTGTGATCAGTAATTTCCAGTCTCTTTCCCTTCTGTGTTTTACAGTGAATTTGCTGGCGATTGTGATCCTATCCCGGGGAAAGTGCGGGCTCTCCACCTGCACCACTCGCTACCTGGTGGGCATGGCAGCGGCGGATCTCCTGTTCATTGTCACTGAGGTCATACTGAGGCAGATCAGACGGTATTATTTCCCACTGTGTTTCCTGGACCTCACCCCTGTGTGTAGTGTTATCCTTGTCCTGTCTCGTGCAGCCACAGACTGTTCTGTCTGGTTCACCGTCACTTTCACCTTTGATCGATTTGTGGCCATTTGTTGCCAGAAGCTGAAAACTAAATATTGCACCAAGAAAACTGCGGCTGTGGTTCTGGCAACAACCTGCATTCTGCTCTGTTTAAAAAACGTTCCCTTCTACTTTATATATCAACCCTGGGAGATAATCGACAATGTGCCGTGGTTCTGTGACACAATCCCGAGCTATTATACTGAGCCCGGGTGGGTGGGATTTGACTGGTTTGATTCAGTTTTAACCCCATTGCTCCCATTCGCTTTAATTCTGTTCCTCAACGCTCTGACAGTCAGACACATTTTAGTGGCCAGTCGGGTCCGTAAGGGACTGAGGGGTGAGAGCAAGGGAGAGAATGGCAGTGACCCAGAGATGGAGAGCAGAAGGAAGTCTATGATTTTACTCTTCACCTTATCCACCACCTTCATACTGCTGTGGCTGGCCTATGTTATAGAATTCTTATATTATAGTATTACAGGAACAGATTCCCGTTATTACACTGGTTCTTTATATATCTTTCAAAAAGTCGGATATATGCTGGTGAATTTAAGTTGCTGCACAAACACATTTATTTATGGGGTGACCCAGTCCAAGTTCAGAGAGCAGGTGAAGAGGGCGGTGAAATATCCGCTTACCTCAATTACTCAATTCATTAATAATCAGTAACAAGTGAGCGCAGCCCAGAGGCGGCTCCCAGTGTTTCCAGTCCAGAAATGTAATATTCAGCCCCAGACTGCCATCCACTGAATTACACCAGCAATCGCTGGAGATCTGAAGATACAGCCAGCGGCGGGGCGAGCACTGTGTTTAGGATTCGGCACTGTTTCTGACTGACATTTCCCGCAATGTCTTTCGGGACAGGACCACTAGTTTGCTGCTTTCACTCTGAGCTCTTCTGTAAAAAGTCCCTTCAGCGATTGAGGGCAGCAATTCATTCGCAGCTTCCAGAGTAAGAGCCTGGTCAATAGGTGGGCAGATAGAGGATTATATTACATGGCATATACAGCACACAAACAAGCCATTCGGCCCAATCAGTCTGTGCTGGTGTTTATGCTCCACACCAATCTCCTCTCATTGCATCTACTTCATCTCAGCCTCTCAGATTATCTTTCTATTCCCCTTTCTAGCATTTACTCGACTAATTTCATTCTGAAAGAATCTAAACTATTTTCCTTAACCACCTCCTGTGCTAGTATATTCCACATTCTAACCACTCTCTGAGTACAGTAATTGCTCCTTATTTCCCTATTGGATTTATTAGTAACTGTCTTGTATTTATGACCCAAGAGTTGCATTCTCCCACAAGTGTGAACATTATCTCCACATCTACCCTGTCCAACCCATTCACAATTTTCAAGATCTCTATCAGGCCTTATCTAAGTCCTCTCTCTTCTACAGCAGAAAGGCCCAACCTGTTTAATCTTTCCCGATAGCTGAAATCTTTCAATTCTGGTGCCATCCAACTCAATATTTGTAAGACCGAAGCTATTGGCCCCCTTCACAAACTCCGTTGCCAAGCCAACGACTCCATCCCTCTCCTTAGCCCCAGTTTGCTATTTGCAATCTTGGTGTCTTATTTGACCACGGGATGATCTTCCGACCGGATATTCACTCCATCACCAGGACGGCTTACTTCCACCTCGGTAACATCGCCGAACTTCTCCCCTACCTCAACTCATCTGCTGCTCAATCCATCATCAATGCCTTTGGTAGCTCTAGACTTGATAACACCAACTCTCTCCTGGCCGGCTTCCCATCTCCCACCCTGCATAACTTGAGCTAATCCAAAGCTGTGCTGCCCGTAACCTAACCCACACCAAATGCCGGTAAACCACCACCCCTGTGCTCGCTGACCTACAGTGACTCCCGTTCCGGCAATGTCTCCATTTAAAAATTATCTTCCTTGCTTTCAAATCCCTACATGGCCTCGCCCTCCCTACGTCTGCAAGCTCCACCAGCCCCACAACAATCCCGAAATCTCTGTGTTCCTCTAATTCTGGCCTCTCGAACATCACCGATTGTAACCGCTCCACCATTGGCGGCTGTGCTTTCAGCTGCCTGGGCCCTAAGATCAGGAATCCCCTCCCTAAAACTCTCTGCTTCTCTAAATCTCCGTTTTACATTAGATGCTGCTTAAAACTTACCACTTTGACTAAGCTTTTGGTCATCTTTCCTAATATCTCCTTATGTGGCTCAGGGTCAGGTGTTGTTCAATAACGCTCCTGTGAATCGCTTGGGTCACTATACTATGTTAAAGGCGCTATATAAATGCAAGAAGTTGATGTTGTAAGTATTTTTTGCACTTTCTCCAGTTCTGCTTTGACCTTTTTATATTATGGAGACCATAACTATACACAGATCTCTAAGTGTGACCTGACCCCCGTCCTATACATGTTTAATACAATTTACAAAGTATTTACAGCACAGAGACATGCCATTCGACCCAAAATGTTCATGTTGGTGTCCATGCTCCACACGAGACTCCACCCACCCTCCTTCATCTAACCCAGTAAAAATATCGTTCTATTCCTTTCCCCCTCATGTGCTTGTCTCGCTACCCCTTAAATGTGTCTATGCTATTCGCATCAACTACTCCTCGTGGTAGCGAGTTCCACATTCTGAACACTCATTTGGTAAAAAGGTTTCTCCTGAATTCCCTATTAGATTTATTAATGACTATCTTAAATCTCTGACCCCAAGTTCTGTATCTCTCCTGAAAGTGGAAACACCTTCCCTAATCTACCCTATGAAACCCTTTCATTAATCTCAAAGTACTCTATCTGATTATCCCTCAGTCTTCACTTTCCTAACGGAAAGAGCCCCAGCCTGTTCAGTCTTTCCTGGCAGGTATAACCTCTCAGTTCTGGTATCATTCTAGTAAATAATGTTTGTACCTTCGCCAGACCCTCTATGTCCTTTTTATAAGATGGAGACCATGTTCACAGTACACCAAGTGTGGTCTAACCAAGGTTCCATACAGTTTCAACATAACTTCTATTCTTTACAATTCTATTCCTCTAGAAATGAACCCCAGTGCTTTCTTTGTTTTTATGGCCTTATCAGCCTGTATTGCAACTTTTAGTGATTTATGTAACTGTACCCTCACATCCCTCTGTCCCTCAACCCCGTTTAGAACTTATTTTCCGAGGAGTATGCGAACTCCGTATTCTTCCTATTAAAATGCACTACCTCGCATTTCTCTATATTGAGGTTCATTTGCCAGTTACACGCCCATTCTGCAAGTTTATTAATGTATTCCTGGATTTTGTTGCAGTCCTCCTCTGTATTAAGTATAAATCCCCATTTAGGTGGCATCCACAATGTTTGAAATTGCACTTCTGATTCCTGAGTCCTAATTGTTTAAGTAAATGGTGAACAAAAGTGTTCCCAGCACCGATCCTTGTGAAACACCACTTCCCACCATTTGCCAACTTCACTTCTTTTGAATTCTATTGCCTTAGAAATAAACCCCAATTCATTGTTAGCATTTTAATTGCTTTGCTGTCCTGAGATACTGCATTTAATTATTTGTTCACCTGTAGCCCTAGAGCCATTTGCTCTTCTGCCACGTTCAGTTTCTTATTTTCTAAGGTATCGGTGATTATTGAATCATGGAATGATACAGCACAGAAGGAGGCCATTCGGCCCACCGTACCTGTGCTGTCTCTTTGGTACAGCTGTCCAATTAATCCCACTCCTCTGCTCTTTCCCCAGTATTTTATTTTACTTCAAGTATTTTTTCCAAATCCCCTTTGAAAGTTACTATTGAATCTGCTTCCACCACCCTTTCAGGCAGCACATTCCAGATCACAACAACTCGCTGTGTAAAACAAAATCCTCCTCATGTTGTCTTGGGTTCTTTTGCCAATCACATTAAATCGGTGTCATCTGGTTACCGACCACACTGCCACTGGAAACAGTTGCTCTTCAATTACTCTATTAAATCTATTTAGGCTTTTGAATACCTCTATCAAATCTCCTCTTAACCTTCTCTGCTCTAATCAGAACAACCCCAGCTTCTCCAGTCTCTCCACATAACTGAAGTCCCTTGTCTCTGGTACCATTCTAGTAAATCTCTTCTGCACACGCTCCAAGGCCTTGACATTTTCCTAAAGTGTGGTGCCCAGAATTGGACACAATACTCCAGCTGAAACCTAATCAGTGCTTTAAAATGTTTTCGCATAACTTCCTTGCTTTTGTACTCTACTGCTTATTAATAAAGCGAAGGATCCCGTATGCTTTATTAACATACTTCTCAAATTGTCCGGCCGCCTTCAAAGATTAGTGTACATACATGCCTAGGTCCCTCTGTTCCTGCACTCCCTTTATAGTTACACCATTGAGATCACATTGCCTCTTCTCATTTTTCACTTCACAATTCTCTGTTCAATAGAACTGCCAAGTGTCTGCCTAATTGAATCAGAGTTCGGGCTATGCTGTAAGCAAAGGGATTGAATTCGGAAAGAAACGCCATCAGAGAAGTGTAGGATCATGTCAGGGACTTCTCTGAAGCTCTCAATCCCTCCAGCCTGAGGAACAGTTTATAAGGGTAAAGACCCAGCCAAATGTTCTTGGCATTTAGTGTCTTGCTTTCGGCTCCAATTATATTTTATTCTGCTAATGGAAAATATGCCAGTAAACTGAGTAAGGAGATAACTTTATATGCAGGAATGAGGGTCAGTTAGTAGGTGTTGCATGAATGACTTATTAACCGCAGGTCAGCCATGATCATATTGAATGGTGGAGCAGGATCCATGGGCCGAATGGCCCACTCCTGCTCCTATTTCTTATGTTCTCTTGTTGACCAGTCAGTCTACGTCCTCCTGAAGTCTGTGACTATCTTCCTCATTATGTACTACATTTCCGAGTTTTGATGCCCTCTATACCCAACTCTAGGTCATTAAAATATATCAAAGAGAACACTGGTCCTGGGGAACACCACTGTATACTTCCCTCCAGTCTGAAAAACAACCAGTCACCACTACTCTCTGCTTTCTGACACTTGGCCAATTTGGTATACATGCTGCCCTGTCCCATTAATCCCATGGGCTAGAATTTTATAACCAGGTATGTCACGTGGTACTTTGTCAAACGCCTTTTGAAAGTCCATATACACATCATCAACCACACTAACCTCATGATGTTTAGATTTTCCGACCAAAGTGCATGACCTCGCATTCATCTATGTTAAAGTTCACTTGTCACTTAACTGCGCAGTCTGTGTGTTTCCATTGTCTATTCTGAGATGTCATGTAGAGAAATGTCTTTTCAATATTTGAAGCAAAGCATCAGTTTATTGAATAAAAAACAATAATAATTAATAAAGGCAGCCATCTACAACTGTGTGTGGTTTTGGAATTTTATCAGAAAATCTGAGGATTTGTTGCAGAGTAAACTCCTGGCTTGTCACTTTGTACTGCTGCTTTTCGAAGAAGTTGGTGAAGATATTATTTATTTCAAATAACAGAACTGCTCTCCTGTTTGCTTCAGCCTCACTTTGTGACTTTCGATATATGAATCGAACATCGTAAACTCCTCCCCACCCCATCTAATATCCTCAGCTCCTCCCCACCCCACCTAATATCCTCAGCTCCTCCCCACCCCAACTAATATCCTCAGATCCTCCCCACCCCACCTAATATCCTCAGCTCCACGTCACACCACCTAATAGCATCAGCACCTCCCCACCTCATCTAATATCCTCAGCTCCTCCTCACCCCACCTAATATCCTCAGCTCCTCCCCACCCCACCTAATATCCTCAGATCCTCCCCACCCCACCTAATATCCTCAGCTCCTCCTGAACACCCCTAATATCCTCAGCTCCCCCCCACCCCACCTAATATCCACAGCTCCTCCCCACCCCACCTAATATCCTCAGCTCCCCCCACCCCACCGAATATCCTCAGCACCTCCCCACCCCACCTAATATCCTCAGCTCCACCCCACCACACCTAATATCCTCAGCTCCACGCCACCCCACCTAATATCCTCAGCTCCTCCCCACCACACCTAATATCCTCAGCTCCACGCCACCCCACCTAATATCCTCAGCTCCTCCCCACCACACCTAATATCCTCAGCTCCTCCCCACCACATCTAATATCCTCAGCTCCTCCACACCCCACTTAATATCCTCACCTCCTCCCCACCTCACCTAATATCCTCAGCTCCTCCCCACCCCACCTAATATCCTCAGCACCTCCCCTCCCCACGTAATATTCTCAGCTCCTCCCCACCCCACCTAATATCCTCAGCTCCTCCCCACACCACCTAATATCCTCAGCTCATCCCCACCACACCTAATATGCTAGGCTCCTCCTGAACCCACCTAATATCCTCAGCTCCACCCCAACCCATCTAATATCCTCAGCTTCTCCCCACCTCACCTAATATCCTCAGCTCATCCCCACCACACCTAATATGCTCAACTCCTCCTGAACCCACCTAATATCCTCAGCTCCACCCCACCCCACATAATATCCTCAGCTCCTCCCCACCACACCTAATATCCTCAGCTCCTCCCCACCCCACGTAATATCCTCAGCTCCTCCCCACCACACCTAATATCCTCAGCTCCTCCCCACCCCAGCTAATATCCTCAGCTCCTCCCCACCTCACCTAATATCCTCAGCTCATCCCCACCACACCTAATATCCTCAGCTCCTCCCCACCCCACCTAATATCCGCAGCTCCTCCCCACCCCACCTAATATCCTCAGCTCCTCCCCACCACACCTAATATCCTCAGCTCCTCCCCACCCCACCTAATATCCACAGCTCCTCCCCACCCCACCTAATATCCACAGCTCCTCCCCACCCCACCTAATATCCTCAGCTCCTCCCCACCCCACCTAATATCCTCAGCTCCTTCCCACCCCAACTAATATCCTCAGCTCCTCCCCACCCCAACTAATATCCTCAGCTCCTCCCCACCCAACCTAATATCCTCAGCTCCTCCCCACCCCACCTAATATCCTCAGCTCCACCTCACCCCACCTAATAGCATCAGCACCTCCCCACCCCAACTAATATCCACAGCTCCTCCCCACCGCACCTAATATCCTCAGCTCCTCCCCACCCCACCTAATATCCAGAGCTCCTCCCCACCCCACCTAATATCCACAGCTCCTCCCCACCCACCTAATATCCTCAGCTCCTCCCCACCCCACCAAATATCCTCAGCTCCTCCCGACCACATCTAATATCCTCAGCTCCTCCACACCCCACCTAATATCCTCAGCTCTTCCCCACCACATCTAATATCCTCAGCTCCTCCCCACCTCACCTAATATCCTCAGCTCCACCCCAACACATCTAATATCCTCAGCTCCTCCCCACCTCACCTAATATCCTCAGCTCCTCCCCACCCCACCTAATATTCTCAACTCCTCCCCTCCCCATCTAATATCCTCAGCACCTCCCCACACCACCTAATATCCTCAGCTCCTCCCCACCCCACCTAATATCCTCAGATCCTCCCCACCCCACCTAATATCCTCAGCTCCTCCCCAACCCACCTAATATCCACAGCTCCTCCCCACCCCACCTAATATCCTCAGCTCCTCCCTACCCCACCTAATATACTCAGCTCCTCCCCACCCCACCTAATATCCTCAGCTCCTCCCCACCCCACCTAATATCCTCAGCTCCTCCCCACCCCACCTAATATCCTCAGCTCCTCCACCACCTAATATCCTCAGCTCCTCCCCACCACACCTAATATCCTCAGCTCCACCCCACCACACCTAATATCCTCAGCTCCTCTCCACCCCACCTATTATCCTCAGCTCCTCCCCACCACACCTAATATCCTCAGCTCCTCCCCACCCACCTAATATCCTCAGCTCCTCCCCACCCCAGCTAATATCCTCAGGTCCTCCTGAACCCACCTAATATCCTCAGCTCCACCCCAACCCATCTAATATCCTCAGATTCTCCCCACCTCACCTAATATCCTCAGCTCATCCCCACCACACCTAATATGCTCAGCTCCTCCTGAACCCACCTAATATCCTCAGCTCCACCCCACCCCACCTAATATCCTCAGCTCCTCCCCACCACACCTAATATCCTCAGCTCCTCCCCACCCCACGTAATATCCTCAGCTCCTCCCCACCCCACTAATATCCTCAGCTCATCCCCACCACACCTAATATCCTCAGCTCCTCCCCACCCCACCTAATATCCTCAGCTCCTCCCCACCCCACCTAATATCCTCAGCTCCTCCCCACCACTCCTAATATCCTCAGCTCCTCCCCACCCCACCTAATATCCTCAGCACCTCCCCACCCCATCTAATATCCACAGCTCCTCCCCACCCCACCTAATATCCACAGCTCCTCCCCACCCCACCTAATATCCTCAGCTCCTCCCCACCCCACCTAATATCCTCAGCTCCTTCCCACCCCAACTAATATCCTCAGCTCCTCCCCACCCCAACTAATATCCTCAGCTCCTCCCCACCCCACCTAATATCCTCAGCTCCTCCCCACCCCACCTAATATCCTCAGCTCCACCTCACCCAACCTAATAGCATCAGCACCTCCCCACCCCAACTAATATCCACAGCTCCTCCCCACCGCACCTAATATCCTCAGCTCCTCCCCACCCCACCTAATATCCAGAGCTCCTCCCCACCCCACCTAATATCCACAGCTCCTCCCCACCCACCTAATATCCTCAGCTCCTCCCCACCCCACCTAATATCCTCAGCTCCTCCCCACCACATCTAATATCCTCAGCTCCTCCACACCCCACCTAATATCCTCAGCTCTTCCCCACCACATCTAATATCCTCAGCTCCTCCCCACCACACCTAATATCCTCAGCTCCACGCCACCCCACCTAATATCCTCAGCTCCTCCCCACCACACCTAATATCCTCAGCTCCTCCCCACCACATCTAATATCCTCAGCTCCTCCACACCCCACTTAATATCCTCACCTCCTCCCCACCTCACCTAATATCCTCAGCTCCTCCCCACCCCACCTAATATCCTCAGCACCTCCCCTCCCCACGTAATATTCTCAGCTCCTCCCCACCCCACCTAATATCCTCAGCTCCTCCCCACACCACCTAATATCCTCAGCTCATCCCCACCACACCTAATATGCTAGGCTCCTCCTGAACCCACCTAATATCCTCAGCTCCACCCCAACCCATCTAATATCCTCAGCTTCTCCCCACCTCACCTAATATCCTCAGCTCATCCCCACCACACCTAATATGCTCAACTCCTCCTGAACCCACCTAATATCCTCAGCTCCACCCCACCCCACATAATATCCTCAGCTCCTCCCCACCACACCTAATATCCTCAGCTCCTCCCCACCCCACGTAATATCCTCAGCTCCTCCCCACCACACCTAATATCCTCAGCTCCTCCCCACCCCAGCTAATATCCTCAGCTCCTCCCCACCTCACCTAATATCCTCAGCTCATCCCCACCACACCTAATATCCTCAGCTCCTCCCCACCCCACCTAATATCCTCAGCTCCTCCCCACCCCACCTAATATCCTCAGCTCCTCCCCACCACACCTAATATCCTCAGCTCCTCCCCACCCCACCTAATATCCACAGCTCCTCCCCACCCCACCTAATATCCACAGCTCCTCCCCACCCCACCTAATATCCTCAGCTCCTCCCCACCCCACCTAATATCCTCAGCTCCTTCCCACCCCAACTAATATCCTCAGCTCCTCCCCACCCCAACTAATATCCTCAGCTCCTCCCCACCCAACCTAATATCCTCAGCTCCTCCCCACCCCACCTAATATCCTCAGCTCCACCTCACCCCACCTAATAGCATCAGCACCTCCCCACCCCAACTAATATCCACAGCTCCTCCCCACCGCACCTAATATCCTCAGCTCCTCCCCACCCCACCTAATATCCAGAGCTCCTCCCCACCCCACCTAATATCCACAGCTCCTCCCCACCCACCTAATATCCTCAGCTCCTCCCCACCCCACCTAATATCCTCAGCTCCTCCCGACCACATCTAATATCCTCAGCTCCTCCACACCCCACCTAATATCCTCAGCTCTTCCCCACCACATCTAATATCCTCAGCTCCTCCCCACCTCACCTAATATCCTCAGCTCCACCCCAACACATCTAATATCCTCAGCTCCTCCCCACCTCACCTAATATCCTCAGCTCCTCCCCACCCCACCTAATATTCTCAACTCCTCCCCTCCCCATCTAATATCCTCAGCACCTCCCCACACCACCTAATATCCTCAGCTCCTCCCCACCCCACCTAATATCCTCAGATCCTCCCCACCCCACCTAATATCCTCAGCTCCTCCCCAACCCACCTAATATCCACAGCTCCTCCCCACCCCACCTAATATCCTCAGCTCCTCCCTACCCCACCTAATATACTCAGCTCCTCCCCACCCCACCTAATATCCTCAGCTCCTCCCCACCCCACCTAATATCCTCAGCTCCTCCCCACCCCACCTAATATCCTCAGCTCCTCCACCACCTAATATCCTCAGCTCCTCCCCACCACACCTAATATCCTCAGCTCCACCCCACCACACCTAATATCCTCAGCTCCTCTCCACCCCACCTATTATCCTCAGCTCCTCCCCACCACACCTAATATCCTCAGCTCCTCCCCACCCACCTAATATCCTCAGCTCCTCCCCACCCCAGCTAATATCCTCAGGTCCTCCTGAACCCACCTAATATCCTCAGCTCCACCCCAACCCATCTAATATCCTCAGATTCTCCCCACCTCACCTAATATCCTCAGCTCATCCCCACCACACCTAATATGCTCAGCTCCTCCTGAACCCACCTAATATCCTCAGCTCCACCCCACCCCACCTAATATCCTCAGCTCCTCCCCACCACACCTAATATCCTCAGCTCCTCCCCACCCCACGTAATATCCTCAGCTCCTCCCCACCCCACTAATATCCTCAGCTCATCCCCACCACACCTAATATCCTCAGCTCCTCCCCACCCCACCTAATATCCTCAGCTCCTCCCCACCCCACCTAATATCCTCAGCTCCTCCCCACCACTCCTAATATCCTCAGCTCCTCCCCACCCCACCTAATATCCTCAGCACCTCCCCACCCCATCTAATATCCACAGCTCCTCCCCACCCCACCTAATATCCACAGCTCCTCCCCACCCCACCTAATATCCTCAGCTCCTCCCCACCCCACCTAATATCCTCAGCTCCTTCCCACCCCAACTAATATCCTCAGCTCCTCCCCACCCCAACTAATATCCTCAGCTCCTCCCCACCCCACCTAATATCCTCAGCTCCTCCCCACCCCACCTAATATCCTCAGCTCCACCTCACCCAACCTAATAGCATCAGCACCTCCCCACCCCAACTAATATCCACAGCTCCTCCCCACCGCACCTAATATCCTCAGCTCCTCCCCACCCCACCTAATATCCAGAGCTCCTCCCCACCCCACCTAATATCCACAGCTCCTCCCCACCCACCTAATATCCTCAGCTCCTCCCCACCCCACCTAATATCCTCAGCTCCTCCCCACCACATCTAATATCCTCAGCTCCTCCACACCCCACCTAATATCCTCAGCTCTTCCCCACCACATCTAATATCCTCAGCTCCTCCCCACCTCACCTAATATCCTCAGCTCCACCCCAACACATCTAATATCCTCAGCTCCTCCCCACCTCACCTAATATCCTCAGCTCCTCACCACCCCACCTAATATTCTCAACTCCTCCCCTCCCCATCTAATATCCTCAGCTCCTCCCCACACCACCTAATATCCTCAGCTCCTCCCCACCCCACCTAATATCCTCAGATCCTCCCCACCCCACCTAATATCCTCAGCTCCTCCCCAACCCACCTAATATCCACAGCTCCTCCCCACCCCACCTAATATCCTCAGCTCCTCCCTACCCCACCTAATATACTCAGCTCCTC
Organism: Squalus acanthias; assembly: GCA_030390025.1. Taxonomy (NCBI): domain Eukaryota; kingdom Metazoa; phylum Chordata; class Chondrichthyes; order Squaliformes; family Squalidae; genus Squalus; species Squalus acanthias. The sequence continues at coordinate 11,220,691 of CM059452.1, read as the reverse complement.
CCCACCCCACCTAATATCCTCAGCTCCTCCACCCCACCTAATATCCTCAGCTCCTCCCCACCCCACCTAATATCCTCAGCTCCTCCACCACCTAATATCCTCAGCTCCACCCCACCACACCTAATATCCTCAGCTCCACCCCACCACACCTAATATCCTCAGCTCCTCCACACCCCACCTAATACCCTCAGCTCCTCTCCACCCCACCTATTATCCTCAGCTCCTCCCCACCACACCTAATATCCTCAGCTCCTCCCCACCCACCTAATATCCTCAGCTCCTCCCCACCCCAGCTAATATCCTCACGTCCTCCTGAACCCACCTAATATCCTCAGCTTCTCCCCACCACACCTAATATCCTCAGCTCCTCCCCACCCCACCTAATATCCTCAGCTCCTCCACACCCCACCTAATATCCTCAGCTCCTCCCCACCCCACCTAATATCCTCAGCTCCTCCTGAACCCACCTAATATCCTCAGCTCCTCCACACCCCATCTAATATCCTCAGCTCCTCCCCACCCCACCTAATATCCTCAGCTCCTCCAAACCCCAACTAATATCCTCAGCTCCTCCCCACCCCACCTAATATCCTCAGCTCCTCCCCACCCCACCTAATATCCTCAGCTCCAACTCTCCCCACCTAATATCCTCAGCTTCTTCCCCCCATCTAATATCCTCAGCTCCTCCCCACTCCAACTAATATCCTCAGCTCCTCCCCACGCCACCTAATACCCTCAGCTTCTCCCCCCATTTAATATCCTCAGCTCCTCCCCACCCCTCCTAATATCCTCAGCTCCTCCCCACCCCACCTAATACCCTCAGCTTCTCCCCCTCATCTAATATCCTCAGCTCCTCCCCACCTCACCTAATATCCTCAGCTCCTCCCCACCCCTCCTAATATCCTCAGCTCCTCCCACCCCACCTAATATCCTCAGCTCACCCCCCCCCCACCTAATATCCTCAGCTCCTCCCCACACCACCTAATATCCTCAGCTCCTCCCCACCCCACCTAATATCCTCAGCTCCTCCACACCCCACCTAATATCCTCAGCTCCTCCCCACCCCTCCTAATATCCTCAGCTCCACCCCACCCCACCTAATATCCTCAGGTCCTCCTGAACCCACCTAATATCCTCAGCTTCTCCCCACCACATCTAATATCCTCAGCTCCTCCCCACCCCACCTAATATCCTCAGCTCCTCCACACCCCACCTAATATCCTCAGCTCCTCCCCACCCCACCTAATATCCTCAGCTCCTCCTGAACCCACCTAATATCCTCAGCTCCTCCACACCCCATCTAATATACTCAGCTCCTCCCCACCCCACCTAATATCCTCAGCTCCTCCAAACCCCAACTAATATCCTCAGCTCCTCCCCACCCCACCTAATATCCTCAGCTCCTCCCCACCCCACCTAATATCCTCAGCTCCAACCCACCCCACCTAATATCCTCAGCTCATCCCCACCCCACCTAATATCCTCAACTCCTCTCCACCCCACCTAATATCCTCAGCTCCTCTCCACCCCACCTAATTTCCTCAGCTCCTCTCCACCCCACCTAATATCCTCAGCTCCTCCCCACCCCACCTAATAGCCTCAACTCTACTCCACCCCACTAATATCCTCAGCTCATCCCCACCCCACCTAATATCCTCAGCTCATCCCCAACCCACCTAATATCCTCAGCACCTCCCCACCGCACCTAATATCCTGAGCACCTCCCCACCCTACATTTTATTCTCAGCTCATCCCCACCAATGTTCTGTCTAATTTCTTTCAACTGAGCGGGCCACAAACTCCTTTGACTGCGACCTTTTCTTCCGCGGAATTTGTCTGCATCGTCCCCGGAGGTGATTTGAGTGCTAAAGCAAGCGCTGCACACCTCTCTTAGGACACTAACATCGGGAACGATCGGGGAGCGAGGCACTAACTCAGAACGCTACTGAGACTCAGGCGATGTCAATAACCCTGGAACTCAGACAGACTGGCGCCATCCAGTTCTTGAAGTGGAGGGTCCATCTTGTTGCACAGCCACAACCTGCTCATTGCAGCTTTGAGCATCGGCCTGCTAACATCATTGAGATTGCTGAAACGATTGTGTTGGATACTCAGAGGCCAGGGAGAGAGCTCGGCGCTTTAGTGACCATCTTTGGTGGCTCTGGTTGGCACAGTTGAACTGCAATGGGCAGTGCTCTTTCCAGAGAGTGGCAGGTGGCTATTGCCCCATGAGTTTAGAAGAGTCTGGAGGCAGGTGGCTCAGCTTGTGTCATCGCGGAGCCTGGCGCCGAGGACACATACACAGTGTCTTAAAATGTTCAACGACCTCACTCGGGTTGTCAGGGTGAGTATCTGCTCTTCAATACCTCTACATCCCTCCATCTCAACCTCACTCTGTGCACAGAGAGTTTTCAAACCCAAATGACCAACGCTCATCCAAGAACTATGGCCATCTCATAAAACTCACATGCGCATTCCACACCTTGCATACATTAATGGCTATTCAACTATGATAGGTACATCTGCCAAACACATGGCTGCACACTCACTCACACGCTGTCCTTTTCCTTGCAGGCCAAGCTTTCACATAACCAGCAAGTGACCCAGCGGATGGGAGGAGGACAGGCAGAGCTACACACCATTACAGAATGGAGGAGAGTCCACAGACTCATTGCGAGCCAGGTAGTAGGCGCTATGGCCGTTGGAGAGTCGACCTCCTTGGCGACAGCAATGGTATGTTCATCAGCTTTCTCTCCTCTCTCATTACACTTCCCCCTCACAACACCAGCCTTTTACACTTTCAATCTAACTAACTGTCTCCAGTCCTTTCTCCCTTCATGCCCACCTGCCCTCACGCTAAAACCACTCTTTCAGATAGTGAACCAGCAGCTGACCAGCCTGTCTCTCAGCCTAGCCAGTGACAGCGACACGCCAGGGGAGGAGGAATAGGAAGCCCAAACCTCACCGCCTGCGTCTCCCAATGGCGACACTTCCGACACAGGGGCCAGGCATTCCCTGGAGGGTAGCAGAGGGTTAGCATCTGATGTGGGTGAAGCTCCGGGATCCAGCGGGCTGCAGCAATGCCATGGGGGAAGGGAAGTTCGAGGACCATCTCCACGGGTGGTGAGTGCATGCACGAGTTCTGCTGCACAGGATTCGGATTCAGACCTCGATATAGCGACCATGAATACGCAGACAATGAGCATGCACACGGAGCTCATGGGTGCAATGGAAAGGATGCCCGAAAGCATGGATGCACTGGTTAGCAGCGTTGAGGAATCCGCCACCAGCACAGCTGTCACCTGTGCACAAACCCTTGAACCCTTCCTTGCCTTGTTGTGGAGGATGGCTAAATTGCAGGGAGACCGTGGGGAACCAGACCCCATGCCGTGTGTAATAGGTGAGGTGGCAGGATCTATTGCAGCACAGCCCGAGGCAATGCAATGGCTTAGTGCTGCAATCGAGTCATTGGCTGGTGCCATCCAGTCTCAGACTGCTGTCATCCTCGCTGGGTCGCCCACAATCCACCGGGGATCTCACGGTATCGCTTGGCCATCAATCTGTGCTCGACCAGTTTGCTCCGGAGGCTGATGTACTGCCCCGGGTGTGTGGCAGTGTGTCGGTCGAGCAGGAAGGTGCTGCCCTCTATCAGGAGGACAGCATTCCTGCTCCCACCACTGCCACTTCCCCATTGCACTTAGCACGGCCTGTAAAAAAGCCAGCCCAGACTGCTGCCACCCATTCAGAGTTGGTGCAGTCTGCAGCCGGGCCCTCGAGGCCCAGAGTTGGTCGAGGGCGTCCTTCAAGGGCATCTGCAGTCTCTGCATCCAACATTCAGCAGCCTTCCGCCAGCCTTGCTGCAGCCACTGGGGCCACATTACGGAGCAGTAGGGTGGGAAGTGGGGAAGTGTGCAGGGGATGGAGATCACCCTCGAAGGCCGAAAACTAAACATTATGTAATAAATGGGGGGAATGTTTGTGGGAAAGTTTGATGTTCATCTAAATATATTGGTTTACTGTTTTTACGTTTATCTTGATGTGGTAAGAACGAGTTTGTTCGTGTATGAATTGTTGTGTTTGTTTCTAATTGTTTGTCCTGAATAAATAAGACACAGTTTCTTATATAAATAAAACATTTATTGGAACTTTACAACTTTGCTGATTTGACTCATTGGAGCTTTGCCCGGTAATAGGGGCTGCGGGATGCTTGTGATGATGTCCTTCTTCATCCCAGAAGGCATCTTCTCTGTCATTCGTCAGAAGTGGTGTCTTACCAGGTGTTCTTGCAGAGACAACATTGAGCGCCTCCCTCCCATGTTATTGCTGCTGATCCTCCTCTTCATCCTCCACCTCCGCCTCCTCCTCCTCTCCATCTTCCTCCTCCTGAGGTGCTGCACCAATCCCTAGTGGCAATGGCTGTGTCCTCATCATTGCAAGGTTGTGAAGCATGCAGCACACTACAATTAAATGCGAGATTCGCTCGGGAGAGTACCGCAGGGCTCCTCCAGAGTGGTCCAGACACCGGGCCCGTTGTTTCAAGACGCCGATCGTCTGTTCAATGATGTGCCTGGTGGCGCTATGGCTCTCATTGTATTGGAGCTCAGCAGGAGTGTTGGGGTTACGGAGTGGTGACATCAGCTAGGTGCAGACTGGATAAACCTTGTCCCCGAGGAGCCATCCACGAGTTTGATGCGGTGGTTGGAAGAAGTCTGGGACACCAGCCTGGCGCAGGATGAATGTATCATAGCTGCTGCCAGGATAGCGGGCATCGAGGGCGAGGAAGCGCTGTCTCTGGTCGCACACCAGCTGGACATTCAGAGAGTTGACACCCTTGCGGTTTCGGAACACCTCTGCATTCTCATGTGGTGACCGCAAAGCCACATGCGTGCAGTCAATGGCCCCCTGAACCATGGGGATGGCCACTAGCCGAGCAACGCCACATGCGCTTTCGCATTGTTTGTCCCATGTCATGGGCAAAGAGATATACGCCCTTCTCCTTTTGTAGAGAGCATTTGTGACCTCCAGGATGCAGCAATGGACAGCGATCTGGAAGATATTCGCTATGTCCCGATTTGAAGCTTGGAATGAGCCGCTGGCATAGAAATTCAGAGCCACCGTCACCTTCACTACCACTGACAGAGACGCCCTGGTCCTGAGCTGAGGCTGCAGATCTGGTTGCAGGAGGTGGCAGAGCTCAGTGACCCGCTCCTTGCTGAAGCTCAGCATTCTGAAACACTGCTCCTCAGAGAAATGGATATCGGAGAATTGCTCCCGGAATACCCTGGGAGGGAAAGGTCTCCTGTGCAGAGCCCTGTTGGCCCTCCTCCCTCTGTCCACGTTTGCCACTCTCTCTCTCTCTGCGCCACTGCTGCCTCCGAAGATGAGGCTGGACGGCGACGCCCCAAGTTAGTAGAGCCCCATTTAAAATCTTCTAAATGTGGTAAACACGAAGCTCAGAGAAATAGGAACCTGGAAAGTGTTGCTCAGGACCCAAACTCCTTCGGACAGCGTTAAATCTCTCCAGACGTCTCTCTCTCTCTCAGCCTCATATGCCACAAAATTTGCCGACATGAAAAAGCAGGAAGCGCACGCCTAAAAATAGCGCTCCCGCAGCTCCTTCCCAACTTCAAACCGTTCCCCTCTACCAGTCGTTCCTAGCGGCAAGCAAGTCAGGGGGCGAGAATCAATTTCTGGTCTGGGGCGCTACCGGGGCGTTGCACGCTCGCATGACTTCACGGTCTGCGGGCACAGGTGACCGCGGCAGTAGTGTATAGCGCCACCGCAAAACGACAGGTCTGTTTCGTGAGCGGCGCTAAAATCGCTGCGCTCGGGCACTAAGTTCCTAATGCCTCATTAGCACCATTCAGAGGTGCTATAGGGAGTCACTAAACAACCTATTTTTCCCCCTTTGACTCTTATTTTCCAAGGAGTAGCTCGGCTCCTTATTCCTGCTACCAAAATGCACCACCTCACACTTACCCATATTGAAATTCATTTGTCATTGACATGCCCATTCTGCAAGTTTGTTTACGGTAGAATTATTTAATTTTTAGTTGGTCATGCACAAACTCTATTTAAATAAATACTTGTCATAAATGACTGGGATATAAAAGAACTGCAGAATAATAAATTAACACTTCAGAAACGTCACTCAGTTATACGGTTATGCATCGACCAACAATCCAAAAGCCCAAGGTGAGCTGAATGAGGCAGATCTATTCGTGCAATTTGTATTAATTTTAAAGTTTTCAACGTATTAGCAAATCCCTCATGTCACTATAGCAATGGCAGCTCAAGCAGCAGGAGCAGCAGCTTTCCTATGGCGCTGACTTGCTCTACGTCCAGATATGTAATCAGAATATTAATCACAATGCAACCAGACAACCAACAAATATAAAGTGCTGTAGTTCTTTAGATCACAGTATTAAAAATAATTGAACAAAAACGGGTATCCGTATTTCCAATTTCAATCTCTTCCATTAATAACCGTGGTCTTGTTGAACCAGCACACCGCCCATGTAACATGTCAGAAATGCAGCACTTATTCACAAGTGCAAAAAAACACACACACAATGTGTGTCACTGAATTAACTCAAAAAGCAGGAAAAGCTATGATTTAACACAAATAAATATTCATCATTCTTCCTGGACAAGAGAACCAATCAGACTGACTTGGAAATATTTACTAATATGTTGATGTAAAGATGTTAATTTACAAATTTTGCTTCCAATGTTTTTTCTCAAACATTCTCCACAATATTAATCCCTGCTCTTATCACGAAAAGTGTTGAATTATTTTAGGTACTTTCCAATTAAATAGCAGGAAATAAACTTCATTTTGCTCTCAATTTTTAATCTCCTAATTCAAACATTTATACCAAATAGAAATTGTACATTATCAGTTCAATCAGAGTATTTTGTGTGTCTTTCTCAATAAACAAATAATGGTTTCTTCTAAAGTAGCTTCCTGCATTTTTCATACATCAGTACAGAGTTCTTGTTTCTATTAACACTCCACTAAACATTTAAGAGGAAATCTATATTTATATTATTTACATTATTCCTGGGAATTGTTCAGACTATAGAACGACAGACACAATGAAATCGTTCACAATAGCAAAATACAGCGGATGCTGGAATCTGAAATATAAACAGAAAATGCTGGAAATACTCAGCAGGTCAGGCAGCATCTGTGGAGAGAGAGAGAAACAGAGTTAACGTTTCAGGTCTGTGACCTTTCGTCCGAACTGGAAAAAGTTAGCGATGTTAACCAGGTGCAGAGGGCGGATTTAACCACTCCCGCCTTCCACCATATCACAGACCATCCCTTGTGTTCCTTCCTCCCCTCCCGCCTTTCCCTGTCTCTGCACCTGGTTAAAATCTGTTACATCTCTAACATTGTCCAGTTCTGACGAAAGGTCACAGACCTGAAACGTTAACTCTGTTTTTCTCTCTCTCTCCACAGATGCTGACTGACCTGCTGAGTATTTCCAGCATTTTCTGTTTTTATATTATATAAAATAAAATGGTTTGTGTTTTTCTCCTTTTTTGGTTCTCTTTCTAAACGTCTTAATGATATTTTTTAAATGTCAATAAAAAGTAACATGTAACTCCTCCAAATCCATCCCTGCCTTCCCCTCCTGAACAGCATGGTTGCATGTTTGTGTGAAGCTACTCACTTCAGTCGATCGTTCAAAATCAAATATTGAGAAATGTCAATTATAAAATGTTTTAAGCATTTCAGAGCCTCCTTAACAGCGTTCGGACTTCAAGACCCACTTGAAACTTGTTTAGACGAAGGTAACATTGATTTATCCTTGTTTCTTCAAAAATCATACCAGAAAATTAGGGTGAAAAAAGTGTTTTTAACGTTAATTTTTTGTGAAAAGTTAATTAAAAATCTTCAAATTCTTTCTAGTCTCATTGCAGCTTTGACAGAAGAAGTTGCTCCAAGTTTCTCTTTCCCTCTTCAATGCTGTCGCTAAACATGCAACAATAAAATAAAGTTAACTCTGACTCCAAACGGAGCTCAAATCAGAAAGTGAATAAAGTGATTAAACTTCCAATGAAGGCGGTGAGGTTTTCTGTCCTCAGCCTTGGCGATGAGTTGGGATCAGTTCTGGAGAAGTTGTTTCCTTTATTTCTGCTGCCGTTCCCTCCGTCTCTCACAGACTCGGAGGTACAAACGGGGGCACAATCTTTTCCCCCTCTCCCAATAACATTACAAAATAACCCGAATAAACTCTTTCAAAAAGGGACAATATCTGGCAAAATTTAACTGGAACTTACCGCGGGACATTCAACATCACTTTCCCGAATTTTTTGCGGATTTAAGTAATTTACCGATTTTTAAAAAAATTCATTGTGGGCCTAAAACTTGTTTGCTTTCTCATCCTTCCAGCGGCCCTTGTACATGTGCTGCACCTCCACCTGTGTTGTTGTGAGACCCGGCTAAGTCCCCGCGAGTGGAACACATGATCCTGGACCTTCACCCCTCTCTCTCTCGCTGTGTGCCCCTCCCTGACCCTCCCTCTGTGTCACTCTCTATCGCCCTCTATCCCTGTCTCTCTCTCAATCATCCTCTGTCCCAGTCTCTCTCTCTCTCTCTCGCTGTGTGCCCCTCTCCCTGTCCCTCCCTCTGTTTCACTCTCTATCGCTCTCTATCCCTGTCTCTCTCTCAATCTCCCTCTGTCCCTGTCTCTCTGTCTCTCTCTCTCTCTCTCTCCCTCTGTCCCTGTCTCTCTCTCTATCTCCCTCGCTGTCTCTCTCTCTCTCTCTCTCTCTCTGTCCCTGTCTCTCTATCTCCCGCTATCCCTGTTTCTCTCTCAATCTCCCTCTGTCCCTCTCTCTCTCTCTCTCTCTCTGTCTCTCTCGCTCTCTCCCTCTGTCCCTGTCTCTCCGTCTATATCCCTCGCTGTCTCTCTCTCTCTCTCCCTCTGTCCCTGTCTCTCTCTCTCTCTCTCTGTCTCTCTCGCTCTCTCCCTCTGTCCCTGTCTCTCCATCTATCTCCCTCGCTGTCTCTCTCTCTCTCTCTCCCTCTGTCCCTGTCTCTCTATCTCCCTCTATTCCTGTCTTTCTCTCTATCTCCCTCTATTCCTGTCTTTCTCTCAATCTCCCTCTGTCCCTGTCTCTCTCTCTCAATCTCCCTCTAACCCAATCTCTCTCTCAATCTCCCTCTGTCCCTGTCTCTCTCGGTCTCTCTCTCTCCTTCTGTCCCTGTCTCTCTCTCAATCTCCCTCTGTCTCTCTCTCTCTCTCTCTCTCTCTCTCTCTCTCTCCCTCTGAAACTGTCTCTCTCTCTATCTCCCTCTGTCCCTGTCTCTCTCCCTATCTCTCTCTGTCTGTCTCTCTATCTCCCTCTATCCCTCGCTCTCTCTGTCTGTTCCTCTCTCTATTTCTCCCCCTCTGTCCCAGTCTCTCTCTCTCTCTCTCCCCAGTCTCTCTCTGTCTCTCTCCATCTCCAGCCGTCTCCCTGTCTCTCCCCAGATTCTCTCTCTCACAAGACTCTCTCTAACTTCCCCAGTCTCTCTCTCTCTCCCCACTCTCTCTCCCCACTCGCTCTCTCCCCCACTCTCTCTCCCCCCTTTCTCTAACCCCCCAGTCTCTCTCCCAGTCTCTGTCTCTCCCCGTCTCTCTCTCGCTCCCCAGTCTCTCTCTCATCCCAAGTCTCTCTATCACCCCAGTCTCTCTCGCTCCCCAGTCTTTCTCACTCCCTATTCTCTCTCTCTTTCTCTTTTCAGTCTCTCTCTCCCCAACCTCTGTCTCTCCCCCTCTCTCTCCCTCTTCCCGTCTCTCTCTCCACAGTCTATCTTTCCCCACTCTCTCTCTCTCCCCAGTCCCTCTCCCCCTCCCCGTCTCTCTCACCCCAGTCTCTCTCTCTCTTCCCTCTCTCTCTCACCCCAATCTCTTTCTCTCCCCCAGTCTCTATCTCACCCAGTCTCTCTCGCTTCCCAATGTCTCTCTCTCCCCAGTCTCTGTTCTCCCCAGCTCTCGCTCTCGCTCCCGCTCCCCAGTGTCTCTCTCTCTCCCTGTCTCTCCCTCCCCACTCTCTTTCTCCCAGTATTTCTCTCACAACCAGTCTCTCTCTCACCCCAGTCTCTCTCGCTCCCCAGTTCCACTCTCTCTCTAGTCTCTCTCTCTCTTTCTCTCTCTTCGGCTATCTCGCTCCCCCACTCTCTATCTCTCCCCCTCCGTCTCTCCCCGTCTATCTCTCCCCTGTCTCTTTCTCTCTCCCCCTCTCTCTATTCCAGTCTTTCTCTCGCTCCCCAGTCACTCTCTCTCTTCCAGTGTCTCTCTCTCTCCCCCTCTCTCTATTCCAGTCTTTCTCTCGCTCCCCAGTCTCTCTCTCTCTTCCAGTCTCTCTCTCACCCCTCTCTCTTTTCCAGTCTCTCTCTCGCTCCCCAGTCTCTCTCTCTGTTCCAGTCTCTCTCTCTCTCCCCCCTCTCTATTCCAGTCTCTCTCTCGCTCCCCAGTCTCTCTCTCTTCCAGTCTCTCTCTCTCCCCCTCTCTCTTTTCCAGTCTCTCTCTCGCTCCCCAGTCTCTCTCTCTCTTCCAGTCTCTCTCTCGCTCCCCAGTCTCTCTCTCTCTTCCAGTCTCTCTCTCTCGCTCCCCGGTCTCCCTCTCTCTCTTTCAGTCTCTCTCTCGCTCCCCAGACTCTCTCTCTCACGAGTCTCTCTCTCTCTCTATTTCACTCTCCACGTCTCTCTCTCACCATTCTCTTTCTCACCCCTCTATCTCTCTCACTCCCAGTCTCCCTCTCTCCCCAGTCTCTCTCTCTCCCCCTCTCTCTCTCCTAGTCTCTCTCTTTCCCAATCTCTCTCCCTGTTCTCTCTCTCTCCCCTCTCTCTCTCCCCCCAAATTCTCTCCCCAGTCTTTCTCTCTCCCCCTCTCTCTCTCCTAGTCTCTCTCTTTCCCAGTCTCTCTCCCTGTTCTCTCTCTTCCTTCACTCTCTCCCCATCTCTCTCCCAGTCTCCATCTCTCTCCCAGTCTCCATCTCTCTCCCCCTCTCTCTCTCCTAGTCTCTCTCTCCCCAGTCTCCCTCTATATCTCGCACGCTCTCTCGTCTAGTCTCTGTCTCGCTCCCCAATCTCTCCCCCGTCTCTAACTCCCAGTCTCTCACTCTCTCTCCCCTCGTCTCTCTCTCCCGGTCTCTCTCTCCCCCCAGTCTTTCGCTTTCTGCCCCACTCTCTCTCTCCCTCCAGTATCTCTTTCTCCCAGTCTCTCTCTCTCCCCACTATCTCTCTCTCTCAGTCTCCCTCTCCCCAGTCTCTCTCTCTCATACTTTCTCTCTCTCCCAGTCTCTCTCTCTCGCAGTCTCTTTCTGCAGTCTCTCTCCCCAATTTCTCTCTCACCTTCGCTCTCGCTCTCGCAGTCTCTCTCCCGAGTCTCTCTCTCTCTCCCTCTCTCTCCCAGTCTTTTCCTCCCCAGTCTATCTCTAACACCTTCCTCTCTCTCCCTCAACAATCTCTCTCTCCCAGTCTCTCTCTCCCCAGTCTCTCTTTTTCACAGTCCCTCTCTCCCATTCTCTCTCGCCCCGTCTCTCTCTCGCACAGTCTCTCTCTCACCCTCTCTCTCCCCAGTCTCTCTCTCTCCCCAGTCTCTCTTTCTCTTTCTCCAGTCTCTCTCTCCCTCTTCACCCACTCTCTCTCTCCCAGTCTTTCTCTCTCTTCCCACTCTTTCTCCCCAGTCTCTCTCTCTCTCTGCCCAGTCTCTTTCTCTCTCTCCCCAGTCTCTATCTCTCCTGTAATCTCTGTCTCTCATCCCAGTCTCTCTTTCTCTTTCACCCCAGTCTCTCTCTCTCTCCCCAGTCTCTGTCTCCTCTACTCACTGTCTCTCCCCCCAGTCTCACTTCCTGTCTCTCTCTCTTCCAGTCTGCCTCTCTCCCCACTATCTGTCTCTCTCCCCGTCTCTCTAATAATATGATTGAATTTTACATTCAGTTTGAGAGAGAGAAGTGTGGGTCCAAGATTAGTATTTTAAACTTAAATTAGGGCAATTATGACGTCATGAAAGCAGAGCTAGCTAAAGTGAACTGGCAAATTAGGTTAAGGGATAGGTCAATAGAGTTGCAGTGGCAGACATTTAAGGGGATATTTCAAAATACACAGAATATATACATTCCAACAAGAAAGAAAAATTCCAAGGGGAGGACCCACCATCCGTGGTTAACTAAAAAAGTTAAAGGTATTAAACTTAAAGAAAAAACATATAATTGTGCAAAGATGGGTGGCAGGTCGGAAGATTGTACATTCTATAAAAAACAGCAAAGAATTACTAAAAGATTAACAAGAGGAGAAAGATTAGAGTACGAGAGAAAGCCAACTAGAAATATAAAAACAGATAGTAAGAGTTTGTATAGATATTTAAAAAGAAAAGATTTAACAAAGTGAGCATTGGTCCGATAAAAAGAGAGTCTGGAGAATTAATAATGGAAAATAAGGAGATGGCAGTTGAATTGAACAGGTATTTTGCATCGGTCTGCACTATAGAGAATACAAGTAACATCCCAGAAATAGCTGTAAATCAGGAAATGGAAGGGAGGGAGGAACTCAGGAAAATTATTATCATCAGGGAAGTGGTACTGAGCAAATTGTTGGAGCTGCGGTCTGACAAGTCCCCGGGCCCTGATGAACTTCATTCTAGGGTCTTAAAAGAAGTGGCTAGTGAGATAGTTGATGCGCTTAGTTTTAATTTTCCAAAATTCCCTAGATTCGGGAAGGTTATATTAGATTGGAAAATAGCGAATGTAACTCCTTTATTCAAAAAGGGAGAGAGACAGAAAGCAGGAAACTACAGGCCAGTTAGCTTAACATCTGCCCTAGGGAAGATTTTAGAAGCTATTATTAAAGACATTACAGCAGGGCAGTTCAAAAATTTCAAAGTAATCAGGCAGAGTCAACATGGTTTTATGAAAGGGAAATCATGCTTAACCAATTTATTGGAGTTCTTTGAGGAAGTAACATGTGCTGTGGTTAAAGGGGAACCGGTGGATGTACTGCACTTCGATTTCCAGAAGGCATTTGATAAGGTTCCACATCAAAGGTTATTGTGGAAAATAAAAGCTCATGGTGTAGGTGGTAACATATTGGCATGGATAGAAGATTGGCTAGCTAACAGGAAACAGAGTGTAGGCATAAATGGGCCATTTTCTGATTGGCAAGATGTAACGAGTGGTGTGCCACAGGGATCAGTGCTGGGGCCTCAACTTTTTACAATTTATATACATGACTTGGATGAAGGGACCTAAGGTATGGTTGCTAAATTTGCTGATGACACAAAGATAGGTAGGAAAGTAAATTGTGAAGAGGCCATAAGGAGGCTCCAAAGGGATATAGATAGGTTAAGTGAGTGGGCAAAGATCTGGCAAATGGAGTATAATGTAAGAAAATGTGAAGTTGTCCATTTTGGCAGGAAGAAAAAAAATAAACATATTATCTAAATGGTGAGAGATTGCAGAGCTCTGAGATGCAGAGGGATCTGGGTGTCCTAGTGCATGAATCGCAAAAGGTTAGTATACAGGTACAGCAAGTAATTAGGAAAACTAATACAATGTTATCGTTTATTGCGAGGGGAATTGAATACAAAAGTAGGGAGGTTATGCTTCAGTTATACAGGGCATTGGCGAGACCACATCTGGAGTACTGTGTACAGTATTGGTCTCCTTATTTAAGGATGGATGTAAATGCGTTGGAAGCAGTTCAGAGAAGGTTTGGTAGACTAATACCTGGAATGGGCGGGTTGTCTTATGAGGAAAGGTTGGACAGGCTAGGCTTGTATCCGCTGGAGTTTAGAAGAGTAAGAGGTGACTTGATTGAAACATATAAGATCCTGAGGGGTCTGGACAGGGTGGATGTGGAGAGGATGTTTCCTCTTGTGGGAGAATCTAGAACTAGAGTCACTGTTTAAAAATAAGGGGTCTCCCATTTAAGACAGAGATGAGGAGAATTTTTTTCTCACAGAGGGTCGTGAGTCTTTGGAACTCTCTTCCTCAGAGGGCGGTGGAAGCAGAGTTTTTAATTATTTTTAAGGCAGAGGTAGATAGATTCTTGATCAGCAAGGGTGTGAAAATTTATCGGGGGTAGGCAGGAATGTGGAGTAATCAGATCAACCATGATCTTATTGAATGGTGGAGCAGGCTCGAAGGGCCGAGAGTCCTACTCCTGCTCCTAATTCGTATGTTCGTATGATTGTCAAGGGGTGGTGGTTAGATTCTCGCTTGTTGGAGATATTCATTGCCTGGCACTTCTGTGGTGCAAATGTTACCTGCCACTTATCAGCCCAATCCTCCACCACGTCCAGGTCTTATTGCATGCGGGCATGGACTGCTTCATTATCTGAGGAGTTGTGAATGGCACTGAACACTGTGGAATCATCAGAAAACATCCCCATTCCTGAACTTATGTTGGAGGGAAGGTCATTGATGAAGCAGCTGAAGATGATTGAGCCTAGGACACTGCCCTGAGGAATTCCAGCCAACAATGCTCTGGGGTTGTGATGATTGACCTTCAACCACCACAACCATCTTCCTTTGTGCTAGGTATGATGACACCTTCCATCACTTTACTGATGATTGAGAGTAGACTGATGAGGCGGTAATTGTCCGGATTGGATTTGTCCTGCTTTTTGTGGACAGGACATACCTGGGCAGTTTTCCACATTGTCGGATAGATGCCAGTGTTTTAGCTGTATTGGAACAGCTTGGCTAGAGGCGCGGCTAGTTCTGGAGTACAAGCCTTCAGCACGATAGCCGGGATGTTGTCGGGGCCCACAGCCTTTGCTGTATCCAGTGCGCTCAGCCGTTTCTTGATATCTCGTGGAATGAATCGAATTGGCTGAAGACTGGCTTCTGTGATTGTGGGGACCTCAGGAGGAGGCCGATATGCATCATCCACTCGGCACTTCTGGCTAAAGATGGTTGCAAACACTTCAGCCTTGTCTTTTGCACTCACGTGCTGGACTCCACCATCATTGAGGATGGGAATATTCATGGAGCCTCCTCCACCCGTTAGTTGTTTAATGGTCCACCACCATACTGCAATATGTGGGAGCTGGTGGACACCATTGATGCTCACGGTGATCACATTTGCAGTAAGTGTTGGCTGCTCGAGGAACTCCGGCTTCGTGTTGATGAGCTGGAGTCCGAACTTCAAACACTGCGACACATCAGGGAGGGGGAGAGTTACCTGGACTCTGTGTTCCAGGAAGTAGTCACACCAATTAGATCAACTAACTCAGATGTAGTCCGTGGTCAGGGACAGGAAGGTGTGACTATGAGTGAGGCAGGTACGGGATCCAGGAGGTAGTGTTGGAGGAGCCACAGCCCTTGCTCTTGTCCAACAGGTTCGAGGCTCTAACTCCCAGTTAGGACGGGAGCAGGGACTGCAGGGAGGATGAGCAACCTGGCCATTAACCGTGGAACGGGGGGCCATTCAAGTGGGGGGAGTAAAAAGAAATGTTGTAGTGGTAGGGGATAGTATCATAAGGGGGATAGATAGGGTTTTTTGCAGCCAAGAGCGAGAGTCCCGAAGGCTGTGTTGCCTGCCCGGTGCCAGGGTTAAGGACATCTCCTCTGGGCTGGAGAGAAACTTGGAGTGGGAGGGGGAGGATCCAGTTGTCGTGGTCCATGTTGGTACCAACGACATAGATAGGACAAGGAAAGAGGTTCTGCAGAGGGAGTATGAGCAGCTAGGGGCCAAATTAAAAAGCAGAATCACAAGGGTAATAATTTCTGGATTACTACCTGAGCCACGAGCAAATTTGGCTAGGGTAAATAAAATCAGAGCGTTAAATGCATGGCTCAAAGGCTGGTGTGGGAGAAATGGGTTTTGCTTCTTGGGACACTGGCACCAGTACTGGGACGGGAGAGAGCTATTCCGTTGGGACGGACTTCACTTGGCCAGTGCTGGGACTAGAATCCTGGCGAATCGAATAACTAGGGCTGTAGAGAGGGCTTTAAACTAATTAGGGGGGTAGGTTTCAAGAGAGCGAAGAATAATAATGTCAGCGGAGAAGGCAATAGAGCAAATCAGCAGTGGGGAAATTAAAAACCAGAGCGTGTCAGAAAGGGAAAGAATATATAAAGATAAAGGTGATGTAGTAAAGGGGGTAAAAGCAGGAATACATTTTCACAAAACATGTTTAAAAGTTCTTTATCTGAATGCACGCAGCATTTGTAACAAAATAGACCAGTTGACGGTACAAATAACTACACATGGGTATGATCTGGTGGCCATTACAGAAACATGGCTGCGAGGTGACCATGAATGGGAACTAAACATCCAGGGGTATTTGACTATTAGGAAGGACAGACAGGAAGGAAAGGGTGGCTATGTTAATAAAGGATGGAATCACTGCAATAGTGAGAAATGATATTGGGTCAAAGGATCAGGATAGTGAAACAGTTTGGGTGGAGATAAGGAATAATAAGAGGAAAAAGTCACTAGTGGGCGTAGTCTATAGGCCTCCTAACAGTTGTAACTCTATTGGTCGGTGTATAAATCAGGAAATATTTGGGGCTTGTAATAAGGGAACAGCTATAATCATGGGAGATTTTAACTTTCATATTGACTGGATAAATATAATTGGGCAGGGCAGCCTTGAGGAAGAGTTCATAGAGTGCATTAGGGACGGGTTCCTTGAGCAGTATGTTACTGAACCAACCAGGGGGCAGGAAATCTTAGATCTGGTCCTGTGTAATGAGACAGGATTAATAAAACATGTCTTAGTAAAGGATCCCCTTGGAATGAGTGACCATAACATGGTTGAATTCCAAATTCAGTTGGAGGGTGAGAGAGTTGGATCTCAAACCAGCGTACTAAGCTTAAATAAAGGAGACTATGAAGGTATGAGAGCAGAGTTGACTAAAGTGGACTGGGAAAATAGATTAAGGTGTAAGACGGTACAGGAGCAGTGGTGTACATTTAGGGATGTATTTCACAACTTTCAAGAAAAATATATTCCACTGAGGAAAAAGGGGCATAAAAGAAAAGACTAAGTAAAGTAATAAAGGATAGTATCCGACTGAAAACAAGGGCATATAAAGTAGCCAAATCTAGTGGGAGGATAGAAGATTGGGAAGCATTTAAAAGCCAGCAAAGAATAACTAAAAGATTAATTAAGAAGGGGAAGATAGATTATGAAAGTAAACTAGCAAAAACTATGAAAAAAATAGCAAGAGTTTCTACAGTTATATAAAAAGAAAAAGGGTGGCTAAAGTTAATGTAAGTCCCTTAGAGGACGAGACCGGGAAATTAGTAGTGGGGAACACGGAGGTGGCAAATACGCTGAACAAATATTTTGTATCAGTCTTTACAGTAGAGGATACTAAAAATATCCCAACACTGGACAAACGGGGGGCTATGGGGGGAGGAGCTAAACACGATTAAAATCACTCAGGAGATGGTACTCGGTAAGATAATGGGACTTAAGGCAGATAAATCCCCTGGACCTGATGGCTTACATCCTAGGGTCTTGAGAGAAGCAGCGGTAGGGATTGCGGATGCATTGGTGGAAATTTTCCAAAACTCCCTGGATTCGGGAACGGTCCCAGCTGATTGGAAAACTGCTAATGTAACGCCCTTATTTAAAAAGGGAGGTAGACAAAAGGCTGGTAACTATAGACCAGTTAGCCTAACATCTGTGGTTGGTAAATTGTTGGAGTCCATTATTAAGGAAGCAGTAACAGGACATTTGGATAAGCATAATTTAATCGGACAGAGTCAGCGTGGTTTTATGGAGTGGAAATCATGCTTGACAAATTTACTTGAATTCTTTGAGGACGTAACAAATAGGGTGGATAAAGGGGAATCAGTGGATGTGGTGTATTTGGACTACCAATAGACATTTGATAAGATGCCACACAAAATATTACTGCACAAGATAAAAAATCACGGGATTGGGTGTATTTTCCTGGCATGGGTGGAAGATTGGCTATCTAACAGAAAACAGAGAGTTGGGATAAATGGTTCATTCTCGGGTTGGCAATCAGTAACTGGTGGTGTTCCGCAAGGGTCAGTGCTGGGACCCCAACTCTTTACAATCTATATTAACGATTTGGAGGAGGGGACCAAGTGCAACGTATCCAAGTTTGCTGACGATACAAAGAGGGAGGAAAAGCAGTGAGTGAGGAGGACATAAAAAACCTGCAAAAGGACATGAACAGGCTAAGTGAGTGGGCGGAAATTTGTCAGATGGAATATAATGTTGGAAAGTGTGAGGTTATGCACTTTGGCAGAAAAAATCAAAGAGCAAGTTATTATCTAAATGGAAATAAACTGCAAAGTGCTACAGTACAAAGGGATCTGGGGTTCCTGGTGCATGAAACACAGAAGGTTAGTATGCAGGTACAGCAGGTGATCAGGAAGGCCAATGGAATTTTGGCTTTAATTGCAAGGGGGATGGAGTATAAAAGCAGGGAAGTCTTGCTTCAGTTATACAAGGTACTGGTGAGGCCACACCTGGAATACTGCGTACAGTTTTGGTTTCCATATTTAAGAAAATATATACTTGCTCTCGAGGCAGTTCAGAGAAGGTTCACTCGGTAGGTTCCGGAGATGAGGGGGTTGACTTATGAGGAAAGGTTGAGTAGGTTGGGCCTCTACTCATTGGAATTCAGAAGAATGAGAGGCGATCTTATCGAAACATATAAGATTGTGAGAGGGCTTTATCGCGTGAATGCGGGAGGATGTTTCCACTGATGGGTGAGACTCGAACTAGGGAGCATAATCTTAGAATAAGGGGCTGCCGTTTCAAAACTGAGATGAGGAGAAACTTCTTCACTCAGAGGGTAGAATTTGCTACCTCAGAGAGCTGTGGAAGCTGCGACATTAAATAAATTTAAAACGGAGATAGACAGTTTCCTAGCTGATAAGGGAATTAACGGTTATGGGCGACAGTCTAGGTTCGGATCAGCCATGATCCTATTGAATGGCGGAGCAGGCCCGAGGGGCCATATGGCCTACTCCTGCTCCTACTTCTTATGTTCACGACTGGGTGTGGCAGGACTGCAGAGCTTTGATCAGATCCGTTGATTGTGGGATCGCTTAGGCCTGTCTATACCATGCTGCCTCTGCTTTTTATCATGCATGTAGTCCTGTGTTGCAGCTTCCCCATATTGGCACCTCGTTTTTAGTTACGCCTGGTGCTGCTCTTGGCATGCTCTTCTACATTCCTTATTGAACCAGGGTTGGTCCCCTGGCTTGATGCTTATGTTAGAGTGAGGGATATTCCGGGCCATGAGGTTACAGATTGTGTTTGGAATATAATTCTGCTGCTGCCCCACAGCACCTCATGGATGCCCAGTTTCGAGCTGCTAGATCTGTTCTGAATCTATCCCATTTGGCACGGTGGTGGGGCCACACAACACGATGGAGGGTGCCCTCATCTGTGAAGACGGGACTTCGTCTCCACGATGGTCACTGCTACCAATATTGTCATGGACAGATGCATCTGTGACAGGTAGATTGGTGAGGACGAGGTCAAGTAGGTTTTCCCCTCATGTTGGTTCTCTCACCACCTGTCGCAGGTCCAGACTTGCAGTTATGTTCTTCAGGACTCGGCCAGCTCGATCAGTACTGGTGCTACCGAGCCACATCTTGGTGATGGACATTGAAATCCCCCACCCAGAGTACAATCTGTGCCCTTGCTACTCTCAGTGCTTCTTCCAAGTGATGTTCAACATGGCGAAGTACTGATTGATCAGCTGAGGGAGGGCGGTAGGTGGTAATCAGCAGGAGGTTTTGCTTGCCCGGAGTAAATGATGAGGACTCCCAGGGCCAGTCCTTCCCGACTGTATACCACGGTGCCGCCACCCCTGGTGTGTCAGGACATACCCAGTGGATGGTGAAGGAGGAGTTTGGGACATTGGCTGAAAGGTATGATTCTGTGAGTATGATTATGTCAGGCTGTTGCTTGACTGGTCTGTGGGACACCTCTCCCAATTTTGGCACAAGTCCCCAGATATTGGAGAGGAGGACTTTGCAGGGTCGACTGGGCTGCGTGTGCCGTTGACGTGTAAGGAGCCAGTGCTGAGATCGATGCAGGGTGATTCGTCCAGTTTCATTCTTATTATGTTGTTTCGTAGCGGTTAGTTACAACTGAGGGCAGTTAAGAATCAATCACATTGCTGTGGGTCTGGAGTCACATATCGGACAGACCAGGTAAGGACGGCAGATTTCCTTCCCTAAAGGAAATTAATGAACCAGATGGGTTTTTACGACAATCCGATAGTTTCACTGATACTAGCTTTTTATTCCTGATTTATTTAATTAACTGAATTTATATTCTCCAGCTGCCGTGGTGGGATTTGAACTCACGTCTCAGGATCATTAGTCCAGGTCTAACTGGATTAACTTGGCCAGTGACATTACCACTACGCTACCGTTCCCATTATTAGTAGAGCCGCACTGTGTAACTCAGTGAGGACATTACGGTCTCTGGAGTGAAACGGAGAGACTCCGCAGGTCGTTGACAGCAGTCTGGGGAGCGCCTCTCTTTGGGTTGAATTATAATGAGGCGGCCAAAGCTGCAGCTCGTGTTCTAACTGTGGCCGAACCAAAGCCTTGCTCAAATGTATTATTACTTGTTGCTGTTCCGCCCAATGTCCCTCTTATTAAACTCGAATCCCTGCTGCTTTTATTATGGATTTACTCTCTGTACCCGTACTGTCAGGGAATTAAGTCTCTAAATCCCGAGATCTGGCTGTTCATCTTCGCCTTTCATTCCATTCATACCTTATTCCCAAACATTGTTATTCACATCGGAATGTGAGGGTAGCTCACCTGTGAACAACGAGTTACTGATTCAAACTGGTGACATGTTCTCAATGAGTTGGAACAATATGTGTCCAGGTCCTAAGACGGCACTCACCAAATATGCTTTATAAGGACCTGCAAAGGTTCAGCAGAACACCGACTTTACACCATTTGGAAGTCTGATTGAGACCAGAATACCAATATTGTTGCTCATCGTTGTTTAGTCACAAGAACAACCTTCATTTTTCAAAAAAACATTTTCATTTTCAGTAACTATCCTTAAACAGAGATGCCTAACATCACTTTGACAACTCAAGTTCCTCCTGCCTCCATCATTAGAGCACTTATCAGCAGACAGGTCAGGGTTCATTTGGCACAGTAGACAATGGGATCTGATGGGGAGACCGAGCCTGCAATATTCTTAACAAACTTCCAGAACAGTTACAAATACCTACCATTAAAAGACTCCTGACTGTTGCAAATGTGAGGTCATCCACTTTGGACATAAAAAGGATAAAAAAAACATAAGAACATAAGAAATAGGAGCAGGAGTAGACCAATTGGCCCCTCGAGCCTGCTCCGCCATTCAATAAGATCATGGCTGATCTGATCCTAACCGCCAATCTACTATCACAGAACCATCACCTGAACCGAATAGAATTGGACACACGAAATAGGAGCAGGATCAGGCTACACGGCCCCTGGGCCCGCTACGGTACCCACAGGGCCATGACCGATCCGAACGTAGACTCATGCCCAAATTCCTGCCCGCTCCCCGTAACCCTTAATTCCCTTTACTTCTAGGAAACTGTCTATTTCTGTTTTAAATTTATGTAATGATGTAGCTTCTACAGCTTTTTGGGGCAGCATATTCCATGGACCTACCACCCTCTGAGTGAAGAAGTTCCTTCTCATCTCAGTTTTGAAAGAGCAGCCCCTTATTCTATGACTATGCCCCATGGTTCTTGTATCACCCATCTTCGGGAACATCCTCCCCGCATCCACTGGATCCAACCCCTTCACAATCTTATATGTTTCAATAAGATCGCCTCTCATTCTTCTGAACTCCAATGAGCAGAACGCAATCTACCCAAGCTCTCCTCATATGTCCATCCCCTCAGCCCCGGGATTAACCGAGTGAACCTTCTTTGTACTGACTCGAGAGCAAGTATGTATTTTCTAAAGTATGGACACCAAAACTGTATGCAGTATTCCAGGTGCG
The DNA here is from genome assembly GCA_030390025.1 of Squalus acanthias. Taxonomy (NCBI): domain Eukaryota; kingdom Metazoa; phylum Chordata; class Chondrichthyes; order Squaliformes; family Squalidae; genus Squalus; species Squalus acanthias. Next base: position 11,198,720 of record CM059452.1, on the reverse strand, counting down.
GTCTCACCAATACCTTGTAGAACTGAATCAATACCTCCCTATTGTTATATTCTATCCCCCTAGCAATGAAAGCCAACATTCCATTGGCCTTCTTAATCACTTGCTGCACCTGCATACTAAACTTTTGAGTTTCGTGCACCAGGATCCCCAGATCCCTTTGTACTTCAGTACTTTCCAGTTTCTTGCCATTAAGATAATAACTTGCTCCACTATTTTTCCTGCCAAAGTGCATAACCTCACACTTTCCAATATTTTATTCCAACTGCCAAATCTCTGCCCACTTACTTAGCCTGTTTATGTCCCCTTGCAGATTTTTTATATCCTCCTCACTCACTACTTTCCCTCCCATCTAAGTATCATTTGCAAACTTTGATATGTTGCACTCGGTCCCCTCCTCCAAATCGTTAATATAGATTGTAAAGAGTTGGGTACCCAGCACTGACCCCTGCGGAACATCACTAGTTACTGATTGCCAGTCTGAGAATGAACTATTTTTCCCAACTCTCTGCCTTCTGTTAGATAGCCAATCCTCTATCCATGCCAGAATATTACCCCCAATCCCGTGATTTTTTATCTTAAGCAATAATCTTTTGTGTGGCACCTTGTCAAATGCCTTTTGGAAGTCTAAATACACTACATCCACTGGTTACCCTTTATCCACCCTGTATGCTACTTCCTCAAAGAACTCCAGCAAATTTGTCAAACATGACTTCCCCTTTCATAAAACCATGCTGACTCTGTGCTATTAAAGTATGATTATCCAAATGTCCCGTTTCTGTCTCCTTAATAATGGACTCCAAAATTTTACCAACCACAGATGTTAGGCTAACCGGTCTATAGTTTCCAGCCTTCTGTCTACTGCCCTTTTTAAATAAGGGTGTTACAATAGCATTTTTCCAGTCTGCCGGGATCTTTGCTGAGTCCAGGGAGTTTTGGAAAATTAATACCAATGCATCCACAATCCCTACCGCCACTTCCTTCAAGACCCTAGGATGTAACCCATCAGGTCCAGGTGATATATTCGCCTTGAGTCCCATTATTTTACCGAGTACCACTTCCTTAGTGATTTTGATCGTGCTTAGCTCCTCCCCCCTTATAGCTCCCTGTGTGTCCAGTGTTGGGATATTCTTAGTGTCCTCTACTGTAAAGACGGATACAAAATATTCATTCAGTGTATTTGCCATCTCCATATTTCCCACCATTAATTTCCCGGTCTCATCCTCTAAGGGACCAACATTTACTTTAGCCACCCTTTTGCTTTTTATATAACTGTAAAAACTCTTACTATCTGTTTTTATGTTTTTTGCTAATTTACTTTCATAATCTATCTTCCCTTTCTTAATCAATCTTTTTGATTTTTTCTGCAGTCTTTTAAAGTTTTCACAATCCTCTATCCTCCCACTAGATTTGGCTACCTTTTAGCCCCTTGTTTTTAGTCGAATACTATCCTTAATTTCTTTACTTAGCCACGGATGACTGTCTTTTCTTTTACACCCTTTTCTTCTCAGTGGAATATATATTTTTGGAAGTTGTAAAATAACTCCTTAAATGTACACCACCTGATCATATATCGTCTTACCCTTTAATCTATTTTCCCAATCCACTCTACTCAATGCCGCGTGCATACCTTCTAAGTCTCCTTTATTCAAGCTTAGCACGCTTGTTTGAGATCCAACCTTCTCACCCTCTAATTGAATATGGAATTCAAACATGTTCTGGTCACTCATTCCAAGGGGATCCTTTACTAGGACATTTTTACTTAATCCTGTCTCGTTACACAGGACCAGATCGAAGGTTGCTTGCCTCCTGGTCGGTTCAGTTACATACTGCTCAAGAAACCCATCCCTAATACACTCAACTAACTCATCCAAAATGCAGCCCTGCCCAATTTGATTTGTCTAATTAATATGATAGTTAAAATCCCCCATAATTATAGATGTTCCCTTATTACAAGCCTCAACTATTTCCTGATTGATACTCCGTCCAACAGAGTTGCAACTATTGGGAGGCCTATAGACTACGCCCACTAGTATTTTTTTTACCATTATTATTCCTTATCTCCACCCAAACTGTTTCATTATCCTGATCTTTTAACCCAATATCATTTATCTGTATTACAGTGATTCCTTCCTTTATTAACATAGCCACCCCACCTCCCCTTCCTTCCTGCCTGTCCTTCCTGATCGTTACCTAACATGGTATGTTTAATTCCCAGGCATTGTCACCCTGCAGCCATGTTTCTGTAATGGCCACAAGATCATACCCATATGTAGTTATTTGTGCCATTAACTCGTCTATTTTGTTACGAATGCTACGTGTATTCAGCTAAAGAACTTTCAAATATGTTTTGTGACACTTAGTTCCTGTTTTTGCCCTTTTTGTTACTTTTACCATTTACTCCATACCTTCTGCCCCTTCCTGACACACTCTGGTTTTTAATTTCCCCACTGCTTCCTAAGTCTATGACCTTCTCTGTTGTCATTTCTTTTATTTGCTCTCTAGGAACCTCCCCCCCGCCCCCCCCCCCGCCCCCAACCACACTAGTTAGTTTAAAGCCCTCTCTACAGCCCTAGTTATATGATCCGCCACGACTCTAGTCCCAGCACTGGCCAAGTGAAGCCCATCCCAACGGAAATGCTCCCTCCTGCCCCAGTACTGGTGCCAGTGTCTCAAGAAGCAAAACCCATTTATCCCTCAACAGTCTTTGAGCCAGTCATTTAACTCTCTAATTTTTTTTCCAAGCCAAATTCGCTCGTAGCTGAGGTAATAATCTGGAGATTATTACCCTTGCGGTTCTGTTTTTTAATTTTACCCCTAGCTGTTCATACTCCTTTAACAGAACCTGCTTCCTTGTCCTATCGACATCGTGGAGGATAGTACTTTACTGAAAAGCTAGAAACCGTGGAGGGCCAAAGAGACTCGGTGATCTGGTCCATGCACATAGATCAGTAAAACAGAAATAATCTAAAAGGCTGATGGAATGTTGGCCTTTATATCTCGAAGACTATAATACAAGGGGGTAGAAGTTTGGCTACAACTGTGCAAAGCCCTGGTCAACCCACACCTTAGAGAGAGTGCAGAGATTTACCAGAATTCAAGGGTTTAATTACGAGGAGAGATTACACAAACTGCGTTTGTATTCCCTGGAATTTCTAAAGAAAGGGCGGGGTTGTGATTTGATGGATGTTTTCAAAATATTAAAGGGACCGTATAGTGTCGATAGAGAGAAATTCGCAGCTTAATTACATTGACCAGTTTTCAGAAGAATTAGAAGGGTAACCAATAAGTATTGGTTATAATTGATTGCTTTTCCTGATTAGATTAAGTAGCAAACATCAGAAATTGAAAATTTGTTTGAGGAAAAAATGATAAGGTAATCTATGATGGAGTAAAGAAGGAGAAAGGGAAAGATTCTGTCCCTTTTCTATTATTAAAATCTGAAAGGTTTTAGTATACTACCTCTGTGAACAGCTTGTGTGAAGGTTGTTGGTGCCACTGTGGCTCCGCCCTCTTTTCCCCCTTTGTGTAAGAGTGTGAAATGTTGTGTTTCACAGGAAAAAAACTAACTTATTGTTTAGCTATATTCAATATTGTTGCAGTCATTTGGAAAGACACCTGAAGAAAGAAAAGGAAAGATGTAATTCACTGTTAGCATACGCGATTTATTTTATTTTATCTGTTCTGTATTGTGTTTAGTCAATAAACTATTGGTCTGAATTAAATTGGAACTATTGAGGTATAACTATCCTATGAAATGGTGAAAGCCCGATTTTCATTGTGGCCAAAGTGAAATGCTGGTTATTTTAAATTGTGTGACGGTCTCAATCCCGGACATGAGCCTTTCACATTGAGAAAATAAAAGACACTCTATGGTGGAGTAGAATTGGTTCACAGAATGTTTAAAGTTAATAGTGATGTTGATCACGATTTTTGCTGATAAAAAATAAAAAGATGGCGTTTGGTTGTTTGGGAAAGTTTGCTTAAATTTACGTAAAGTGACGTAATGACGTCAGAAAACGTTTTGCTTCGCCTTCTTAAAAACCTACAAAGAAGTTAACCCTTTATGCTGACTGCCGCTTTCTTAAATCATCAAGGAACCACTTTTGTATTGCTGGTTTTAAATATGTCCCCACGGTGACAGAAGGAACTTATGAATTATCAGGTTAACCCCTTGGGGTCTTAAGCAGAGTCACAATGGATACTCTCTTTCTTTTGTCCGTTAAACAGGGGACCACGGTTTTCCGGACTATATCGACGTTGATGGCAGAGCAGGAGATGCGGTAGTTCCAAGAATGTATCTGCAGACATCGAATGTCGCAGCGTGGTGACAAAATTAGATTGAGGATTTTAACCTATGGGTTGAGTTCAAACTATGTACTCTGAAAGAAGTTTTGGGGGGAGACTTTGGTGTTAAAAGTAATTGACACCCCTCATCTTGCAGACTGAATTGCTCTCTGGCAAATTTTGGGGAATAAAAGTTCCAAGAAGAGGTTCGGTTAAATAAAATTAAACCAACAAAATGGGTTAAAACTTGATCCAAGTGAGAATGTATGATCGATGTTTGAAAGATATTATGCTAATATTGTATTGGACAGTAAGGTTCATCCGGGGTGAATGAATGAAGTGGTGAATACTGTATAACATTGAATTAGAGGAAGTGAGTGTGGAAATAAGAGGTAAACAGGAAAACTACACAACCAAAATTTGATTATCTCTAAAATCATTTTTCTTAGATGAATTGGCATAAATCACCTGGGTGCAATCTGATATGAATATAAATTAGTGTGAAAGTCAGGGAGTGTAGTAAATTGTTAAGCTTTCGCTTGGAGATGTTTTTGGCATTGTCCATACTGAACAATAAGAAAACTGAATTTGATAGCCAGGCCACTATCCGAGATATCGGGAGCATGCAGAGGGAGATGAGCAAAGATCACCAGACATTTCAAGATCTTTTCTTAAGATCACCTGAAAGCCCGAGAATGGCTTGGTACAGATGTCAGATCTGGAATGTTATATATATTTTTTATTGGTTTATGGGATGAGGGCGTCGCTGACAAGGCCAGAATTTATTGCCCATCACTAGTTGCCCTTAACAAGCTGGTGGTGAGCCGCCTTCTTGAACCGCTGCAGTCCGTGTGGTGAAGGTACTCCCTCAGTGCTGTTAGGTAGGAATTTCCAGGATTTTGAACCAGCGACGATGAAGGATTGGTGAGATACTTCCAGGTAAGGATGGTGTGTGACTTGGAGGGGAACTTGGAGGTGGTGATATTCCCATGCCCCTGCTGCCCTTGCTTTCTAGGTGGAAGAGGTCGCGGGTCTGGGAAGTGCTGCCGAAGAAGCCTTGGCGAGTTGCTGCAATGCATTTTGTAGATGGTACACACTGCCGCCACGGTACGCCAGTGGTGGAGGCAGTGAATGTTTGAGGTGGGGTTTGGGGTGCCCATCAAGCGGGCTGCTTTGTCCTGGATGGTGTCGAGCTTCTTGAGTGTTGTTGGAGCTGAACTCATTCAGGCAGGTGGAGAGTATTCCATCACACTCCATACTTGTGCCTTGTAGATTGTGGAAAGGCAGTGGGGAGTCAGGAGGTGAGACACTCGCCGCAGAATACCCATCCTCTGAACTGCTCTTGTTGCCACACTATTTATGTGGCTGGTCCAGTTAAGTTTCTTTGCAATGGTGAACCCCAGGATGTTGCTGGTGGGGGATTCTGCGATGGTAATGCCGTTGAATGTCATGGTGAGTTGGTTAGACTCTCGCTTGTTGGAGATAGTCATTGCCTGGCAGTTCTGTGGCGCGAATGTTACCTGCCACTTATCAGCCTAAAACTGAACGTCATCCAGGTCTTGCTGCATGCTGGAATGGACTGCTTCATTTTCTTTCTGAGGAGTTGTGAATGGCGCTGAAAACTGTGCAGTCATCAGCGAACATCCCCATTTCTGACCTTATGTTGGAGGGAAGGTCATTGATGAAGCAGCTAAAGATGGTTGGGCCTAGGCCACTGCCCTGAGGAATTCCTGCAGCGATGTCCTGGGGCTGTGATGATTGACTTTCAACCACCACAACCGTCTTCCTTTGTGCTAGGTATGACTGCAGTCAGTAGAGCATTGTCGACCCGATTCCCATTGACTTCAATTTTACTATGCTCCTTGATGCCACACTTGGTCAAATGCTGCCTTGATGTCAAGGGCAGTCAAGCTCACCTCACCTCTGGAATTCAGCTCCTTTGTCCATGTTTGCACCAAGGCTGTAATGAGGTTGGGAGCTGAGTGGTCTTTGCGGAACCCAAACTGGGCATCAATGAGCAGGTTTTTGGTGAGTAAGTGCACTTGATAGCACTCTCAATGACATCTTCCATCACTTTGATAATGATTGAGAATAGACTGATGGGGCGGTAATTGGCCGGGTTGGATTTGTCCTGCTTCTTGTGTACTGGACATACCTGGGCAGTTTTCCACATTGTGGGATAAATGCCATTGTTGTAGCTGTACTGGAACAGCTTGGCTAGAGGCGCGGCTAGTTCTGGAGCACATGTCTTCAGCACGATAGCCGGGATGTTGTCCGGGCACATAGCCTTTGCTGTATCCAGTGCGCTCAACTGTTTCTTGATATCACGACATTCGAACGAGTCTCAGACATGCTCAGTTATCGACAACTGGACAACCTGAAATGGTTAATGCGGCTCAGTGGAGTGAGACAAATTCTGATTTTTAAAAATTCATTCACAGATTGTGGTTGACTCTTAAATGCCCTCTCAAATGGCCTAGCAAGTCGATCTGTTTTCAGGAAGAGTTGCTTAACGTCTGGAGTCACATATTGGCCAGACTGGTTAAGAACAGCCAATTTACTTCCCTAAAGAACATTAGTGAACCAGATGATTCTTTACGACAATCATGTAGTTTCATGGTCACCATTACTGATACTAGCCAGGACTCATTATCCATAGAGAAACCAACTTTGAAATAATCAGAATAGAGTTAAACACATTACTTAAAATTATAAGTAAAGCGAATGCTGATCAAATTAATATTTCCTTACATCTGGAATGGTCGTCAATTGCAAGACCTCCACTAAGTACTGAACAAAGAAAGCTTATAGGGAGATTAAATAAGGAAAAAATATCACGGAGGCCGAGGCCTGTCTCTCTGGACAAGGGGAGGCCATGGTTGTATGCAAATCAGCTACAAGCTGAAGGTGGGAGACAAGGTGCCACAACAACACATCCAAGTGAGAGGCGACCTCCAGGAGGAAGCAGAGGACCTCAAAAGGGTGAAGTTTGGAATCCGTGCTAAACTGAGGTACAGCCTCTCAGAAGCATAATTTCGGTGGTACTAGTCAAATAACCTTAAGGCGGGATCCTTGGGAAAATTGGGAATCCCGTATGCGGGAGACGAGGAAGACTCCCCTGAACCAGGTTGGATGGGACACTTCCTGAACTAAACACTGAATTGGTCACGGAATTAATAGCGTTCAGTTAAAGAGTTAGTATCACACTAGGGCAAAAAGTGATTCAAGAACAGTGTAAAAGCCTTCAATATAAACTTAAAAGGTAATGACAGCCTGTTATAATTTAAATTAAGAAATGTCTTATGTTGATAAGTAATGTTAACATTTGCTTTGCCAGTTACAAACGCTGATGGTGATCTTCATCACACTAAAATATATGTGGGGCTAAAAAAAAGAAATCCCACCTCGCAAATAAAACTCTACCTGTCCGATCCTGGAAAAGGACGGAAATGGTCATGGACTTCAATAAATTGAATCATGAAATGTAATAAATAACGATATGCGTTTTGAAATTATTAATTGAAATCGAAAGTGTTAAACAAGAGCTTGAATCTGTAAACTAAATTATGTGAAGGGAGATATTCACAATTAATAGACAACATGGTAGGAGAATTATTAAAGGATGTGTCAGTAAAGAATAGAAAACAGGAATCAATTGCTGAGTAAGATAGGGAACAGAAGGAGAATCAGTTTAAATCACAAATAAAGCGAGAGCTGACAGGAGAGCTGGGAATAGGAGCCACGGCAAGGTTAGCAGGAGTAAACAGAATAGATATAGAAAGTATGTGGGAACACGATGAGTTAATGAAGAGGCGATTAAAAAGATTGTGGGCAAACAATGAGGCTGACCAGAATCAGGGCCTTGCTAGAGGTATCGAGTGTAGCCTCTCTGTGACACTTGTGGTGAATGTGGTACAGAAGGGACTGGACAACATAGAGTGTCATCAAATCCCTGTGTTTATTCATGAGAACAACGGAGAAAATGGTTTAAAGGAACCACGGCATAGACTATGATGTCATACAGCAAATGGGAATGGCGTTTTTGTCCCCTAGGATGGGGAAATAAATGAAGAAATTATGCCAGTGCGATTGGTCTTGCCTTTGTTAAGGAAAAATGGAAATGCAACAATACCTTGGAAGGAGGATAGGGTAGAATCGATTGGAATGGTGAAAGACTCAGAGTTAGGTCCGATCCATAAACAGTATGAGGAATATCCAAGGTAACTGATTAAGAAGGGAGGAAGTTGGATCGCACCATATATGCAATGTTGTACTCTGAAAGGGACAGCATGAGTTTGTAGATGTGACGTAGTCCATCAACATACTGTTCCAGCTTATGGGTTCATCCTCGACAAAGAATACCAAAATGCCAGATTGGAATAAGTAAATGGGGCGAAGACCAAAATAAAATGGTGTATAAAGGAAAATGATTATATTGTGTGACTACTACGGCCACTTGTATGCCAGTGCGTTCGAGCAAATGCTCCAAACTAGAACATCAGTTTTGTTTGATTCCAATTAGAAATACACATATTGGAGCTAAAACTTTGGTGCCGATACATCACTATAAAGTTAGTAATCTACAGGTGTAATAGCCTCTGGAGGATGAAGCCATTCGAACCATTCATCAAATGGGACACTACATACCTCCCCTGTCTCTGGCTTTAAAGGCCATAATTGAATGAAGTAGGATATCCCAGAAACACATAGTGCAAATGATACAGACAAATAGAGAGACAGAACAGGCAATCCCGAGACTTGGGAATCATGAATGGTGGAAGTAGTATCTAGCGTGGAACTACATCCTTGGTTTTGATTGTTCCAGATGGGATTGGTGATAGCACAGATAAAAGCTTTAGGGATTCTGGTCATTGTGTTCTGCTGTGCAAGGAAGTCGATAAGGGATTGCATTTATTTTAATGAAAGGAGTCTTGCGAGTAAGGCAGATGAATTGAAAGTGTTGATGACCACATGGGAGTATGATATTGTTGCTATCACAGAAACATGGTTGAGGGAGGTGTAGGGGGTGAAAATGGGGTCAGCCTTCACCTCTGACTCATTGAGCGGTTCGAATCGCTCCCACGCCCCTGGTTCCTATACTTTGGACTTATTTAGGGGTTGTGAACAAAAATGCAGTAGACAACAGGTTCTGCTCAAAGAATTTTGACTTCATTAAAAGAAAAAGGTAACAAACTTAAAACACACTTAATACTTATACACAGGTTGGGGAACACACGGTACAATCGAGGGAGAATGACAATGTACCAAACAAAAAAACCGTATCCCTCCCAAAAATCCCACTATCTAGCTAGGTTTTGGTTTCAGGAGATCAGGGATAATGCTCACCAACGAATCCTTGACAGGGTTTTAGAGTCTTTTGATTAAATGATTTCGTAAGGCCCTTGTTGCTGCGAGGTGTCCGATGGTCACTGAGGCAGCCGCTCTGGTTTCTTCTTGTGTGATGGTCTGTTTGTGGAGTTGTTGGCTTTCCTTCCTCCTCCTCCTCGTGGCTTGTGGTGTCTTTGCTGAAGCAGAGCTGAGAGAGAGAGAGCTGTGCCAGCGTTGTCAGCGAGTCCAGAGAGAGCGAGCCCTGGGACATTAGGCTCCAATTATACTGTCCTTTTCGCGCCCAAAACCCCTTACTACAACGGTTTCCTTTAGATTTCAAATAAGCCCTGTTTAGTCCATTGTCTTAGTTTTGGCGGGCTTGTTAGTTTCGATGGCTTTAACTTGGTGTTAAACATGTCCTGATCGCTTTCCGATTTAGGCAAGGCCTTTATCTACGCGCCAAATCCCGTCCCTATTTTCCTAGGTCTTTTGGCGGGCTTTAAATCTGTCCTGTGGATACCTGGTTGATTGGTTTTTGATGAAGTAAATCGGGTTGCTTAATGTTTTATTGATTTCAGGCCACTGACATTCTGTGTCGGCCTGGGAATTTCAAAAGAGGTCTTGGATTATTCATATTTCGAAGTGTGTGTGAGGCTTTTGGGTTTTGTCTCTCCCTCCTCGATAGGAAGGCAGTGTAAACACATTCCCAGACAGCTTAATTGGGACCCAATACTCAAAGCTATCCACTGCCTGGCCACGCCCCTCTGCAGCCTGTCGGTGTCTGTGAAAGGTGTCTTTCCGAACAGTAAGATTCAAAAAGTCATTTTCCTCAGGGTTTTCTTCCCCGATCTTTAAATATGTCCAAATCGAGGGTTTTACCTCAAATCACTTCACTTAGGGTTCTGTTCGAGTTTCTGGGGGGTATTGCGAAGCCTACAGAGGGGCAGGACTGGCAGCTCAATATTCCGGTTTATAGAATATTCAGGCGAGACAGAGGGGGGTGTAAAAAGGAGGGTGTGTCGTAATATTAATCAAGGGGTCAATTACTGCTGGAAGGAGGGTTGATATCTTAGCAGGTTCCTCTAATGAGGCCATATGGGTAGAACTTAAAAACAAAAAGTGGGCAAGCACTTTGCTGGGAGTGAACAATAGGCCTCCAAATAGTCAGGTGGAGATAGAGGAACAGATATGTACGCAGATCTCAGAGAAGTGTAGAAATAATAGGGTAATAATAGTAGGGGATTTCAACTTCCCCAATATTAACTGGGATATTCAGAGTGTGAAAAGCTTAGAGGGTGCTGAATTCGAAAATTGCATCCAGGAGAGCTTTTTGAGACAGCATGTAGAAAGTCCGACTTTAGAGGGGGCGGTACTGGACCTAATTCTAGGGAAAGTAGCCGGGCAAGTGGCAGAAGTGTTAGCAGGAGAGCATTCTGGTGACAGTGACCATTATTCGTTGAGATTTAAGGTAGTCATGGAAAAGGACAAAGATGGACCGGAAGTAAAGGTTCTAAATTGGGCGTAGGCCGATTTAAATATGATACGGCATGATACTGGCCAAATTGGATAGGATAGCTACTTGTAGTAAAATCCAGACCAGAGCAATGGGAGTCTTTCAGAAATGAAATAGAGACAGTACAAAGCCAACATGTTCCCGTAAAGGTCAAGGGTGGGACCAACAAGCCCAGAGAACCATGGATGTCAAGGGATATACAAGAATGGATTAGGAAAAAAAGGCAAGCTTTTGGCAGACACAAAGGACGAAAAACAGTGGAAGCCCTAGAAGAGTATAGAAAGTGCAGGGGGGAACTTAACAAAGAAATTAGGAGAGCGAAGAGGGGGAATGAAAAAACACTGGTGGGCAAAATAAAGGAAAATCCCATAGTGTTTTAGAAGTACATTAAGGGCAAGAAGATAACCAGGGAAAGAGTAGGGTCCATTGGGGACCAACGTCACAATGTGTGTGCAGAGCCGGAAGATATAGGTGAGATTTTAAATGAATATTTTGCATCTGTGTTCAATATGGAGAAGGACGATGCAGACACAGATATCAGGCAGGGGAATTGTGATATACTTGAGCAAATTAGTATTGAGAGGGAAGAGGTACTAATGTTTTATCGGGCATAAAAGTGGATAAATCCCCAGGCCCAGACGAGATGTATCCAAGGCTGCTGTGTGAGGCAAGGGAGGAGATTGCAGGGGCTCTGACATAAATTTTCAGAGCCGCTCTGGCCACAGGGGAGGTGCCAGAGGACTGGAGGACAGCTAACGTAGTACCATAATTCAAGAAGGGTAGTAGGGATAAACCAGGGAATTACAGGCCAGTGAGCCGAACATCAGTGGGAGGGAAAATATTGGAAAAAATTCTGAGGGACAGAATTAGTCTCCACTTGCAGAAGCAGGGATTAATCAATAACAGTCAGCATGGCTTTGTCAGGGGGAGATCATGTCTAACCAGTTTGATTGCATTTTTCTATGTGGTGAATTTGTGTGTGGTTGAGGGTAGTGCAGTTGATGTGGTCTACATGGACTTCAGTAAGGCTTTTGACAAAGTCCCGCATGGGAGACTGGTCAAGAAGGTAAGAGCCATGGGATCCAGGGCAACTTGGCACATTGGATCCAAAATTGACTTAGTGGCAGGAGGCAGAGGGTGATGGTCGAAGGTTGTTTTTGTGATGGAAGCCTGTGTCCAGTGGTGTAACACAGGGATTGGTGCTGGGTCCTTTGCTGTTTGTAGTGTACATTAATGATTTAGATATGGATGTAGGATGTATGATCAGTAAGCTCGCAGGTGACACGGAAATTGTTGTAATGGTAAATAGCGAGGATGGAAGCCTCAGGCTACAGGACGATATAGACGGGTTGGTCAGATGGGCAGAACAGTGGCAAATCGAATTTAACCCTGAAAAGTGTGAGGTGATGCATTTTGGGAGGACTAACAAGGCAAGGGATTACACAATGAATGGTAGGACCCTAGGAAGCACAGAGGATCCGAGCAACCTGGTGTGCATGTACATAGATCCCTGAAGGCAGCAGGACAGTTCGATAAGGTGCTTAAAAATGGAAATGGGATACTTGCCTTCATTAGTCGAGGAATAGAATTTAAGAGCAGGGAAGATATGATGGAGCTGTACAAAACGCTAGTTAGGCCACAGCTGGAATACTGTGTGCAGTTCTGGTCACCATGCTATAGGAAGGATGTGATTGCATTGGAGAGGGTGCAGAGAAGATTCACCAGCATGTTACCTGGGCTGGAGCGCTTCAGCTATGAAGTGAGACTGGACAGGCTGATTTTTTTTTCCTTAGAGCAGAGAAGGCTGAGGGGGGACCTGATTGTGGTGTCCAAAATTATGAGGGGCATAGATAAGGTAGATAGAAAGAACGTTTCCCCTTAGTAGAGGGGTCAATAACCATTGGGCATAGTTTCAAGTTAAGGGACCGGTGTTTTGGAGGGGATTTGAGGAAAAACCTTTTCACCCAGAGGGTGATTGGAATCTGGAACTCGCTGCCTGAAAGTGTGGTAGAGGCAAGAACCCTCTCAACATTCAGGAAGCATTTAGATGAGCACTTGAAAGGCCATAGCATACAAGGCTTCGGACCAAGTGCTGGAAATGGGCTTAGAATAGACAGGGCTTGATGGCTGGCGCGGACACGATGGGCGAAGCGGCCTCTTTCTGTGCTCTATAACTCTATGACTATGGCATAGAAAATATTGAAAGGTAAGGAGATAGCAAGGACACTAAAAAGAAGCCAGGATTAGTAAAGATAAAGAATGATATAAAACACTTTGCCAAGAGGTAAATTAACCCATAAAAGAGGGACATGCTTGCATATGGACTCCGGTTAATTCAGCTTCTAAAAGGAGTTCATGCTCAATTCATTACATAGAGGGAAAAATGCGTTTTGTATCATTAGAGAGAGAAAGAGACAAAGAGACAGAGAGGCAGATTTTACTTAGCAACAGCTGGTGTTTTGCGACCAACCAGCCTTCGATATACATAATATTTTGATTAGAAATACATAATGTTTTGATTAGAAATATTATGTTAAGATAAGGAAAGTCCAGAACGAGTGGTTTATGCTCAGCATAGCAAGGCCACGATATTTTTCTGTGTGTTATTGATGTAGACTTGTGTCTCTGGACTATACAGTAGACAGACACATCCATATTCGGCAATGTCTGCAGAGGTTTGATAAAGAAACAGTGCATAAATGTAAGCTTTTTCCTTTGTATGGGTGCATGGAGGTACCCATGACTAGGTACGCGTGCTCTGTCTGTGACTGGACTCTGCTTGTAATCTGCTTTCTATGCTGATGTCAAATAATTAAATGATTCTAACCAGAAGACTGAATTCGTTACTACTCAAGTGAACAAACTGAAGGGAACAGGTTTTACGCTTATACTATTCGGCTACCTTGGGCTGCACAAACTAAAACAGTGTTCCGCCAAGCTGAAGCCACGCTCGACATATTTATACGACAATCTAATCCTTTTGGCCTCCAACTCTCCCCATAAGCATTGTTTATTGTATGTTTAATGCGTGGGACAATCTTTATCATCACTGTGGTGTGTAGTTTCTTAGCAACTAGTCCCATATCCGGGTATGGCAATCTCTTGAACTGGGTGTTTACCATTCTCTGTCTTTGAGTTTCCAAATTGTCGTTTGTTCACACCCAGAGACAAAATTTAACTTCCCCTTTCCTCCCATTCGTCTGCAACATATACACGTCTTTAAAACGTTGTAACAATTATTAGAAAATAATTTGTAGAATTGTAATATAACTGTTACTGCAAGCATGATGAATTGTAATATTTTAATAACAGCAGGAAGTCGATTGCGATACCGTGATGACTGCAGGCATCAGAAATGACAAAATTATAAAAACTACAGAAATATCCTATTGTGATACATTGATCATGATATACATGGGTAATTGTGTTATTTTAAAATCTACAGGTATATCCAATGTAATATTGATCAAACAGAGATGTGCAATTCTAATATATTAAAACTACAGGTATGTCCAATTGTAATATTGATCACCACAGACATGGGAAATCGTAATATAATAAAACTACAGGAATATCCAATTGTAATATTGATCACACAGACATGAGGAATTGTAATATAATAAAACTACAGGTATATCCAATGTAATATTGATCAAACAGAGATGGGGAATTGTAATATTTTACAACTACAGGTATATCCAATTGTAATATTGATCACCACAGACATGGGGAATCGTAATATAATAAAACTACAGGTATATCAAATTGTAATATTGATCACCCTGCTAACAAGGGCCCTGAATGAAAGGCAACAGACAAACTGTGTTTATTTGAGGGTTTTCGTGAGTGAGCGAGTCTGGGGAATAGTTTGAAACATTCTGATACATGGCGCTGTTGGGTCGTTTTACCTTAACAGGTTACCTGTCCCGGACAAGCCCAGTTTCACTCTCGTCCCTGACGATCGTATGTTCAAGACCCACACCAAGGGCTTGAGCACATAAACGGAAATGAGTGCTGCATTGTCGAATGTGTCATCTTTCGAATGAAAAACGCAATCCAGGTCCTGTCTGCCTCTACAGGTGGAAGGGAAATATTCCACGGCTCTACTGAAGGAAGAGTAGAGGACTCCTCTCAGTCTCTAGGTCTACACTGAGATATCTTAAAAATTTAAGACCAGATTATACTCCCTGTAGTTTTCTTTAAGTATCCACGACTTTCTAATTTACCCCAGCACCCCCGCAGATCAGGGTCTGTCCAGGATATTCAGGATCCCGCCCGCCCGATTGTTCCCAGGCAGACATGTACAGGTCCTTGGAGCACAAGCACTGGTCTTAACATCACTGATCTCAGTTTATACCTGCAGATTTGTGGGGGTTTGGGTGCTGCACAGCCGGGAGCACGGAATCGCCTCTCCCGTGTATGATAACGATAACTGGTTCACGGTACCATAGTGGCTATGTTAATGGAATAGTAATCCAGAGACCTATACTAATGATCCGGAGATATGACATCAAATTCCACCGCGACAGCGGGGGAATTTAAATTGAGTTAATTAAATAAATCTGGAATATACTGTAACTACCGGATTGTCGTAAATGTCCATTTGGTTCAGTGATGTTCTTTAGGGAAGGAAATCTGCCGTCCTTACCCGATCTGCTATATGTGACTCCAGTCCCACAGCAATGTGATTGACTCTCAACTGCCCTCTGAAATGGCCTAGCAAGTCACTCAGTTGTACCAAACCGATACAAAGAAGTAGATTGTGGGAGTACCTCCACAAAACAGACTGCAGCAGTTTAAGAAGGCGGCTCACCACAACCTTCTCAAGGGCAATTAGAGATGGGCAATAAACGCTGGCCTTGCCGGCGAGTCCCACATCGCAGGGAGGAATAAAAATGTATTATATTAATTCCAATTAATTATTGTGTGTGTTGAGTCAGAATGAAGGCTCTCGGTGCTCTGCTGATCCAGCTCCCTGCCTCGGCCGACGGTTCATTTTATAAAACTAAGAGCAGTGTTTGTCCCCATATTTTCTGGATTTATTTCCCTTCTCGTTCAACACAGTCACCTGATTATTGCGGGGACCTGCTTTTAATAGGAAATAAAAACACAATGTTTCTGTCCTTTAAAGAGGAACTTGAGTTTCATGAAATAATATGTCTGTTCAAATTTTATAAAATTTCTTATGTATAAACAAGCTGATTATCAGATGTTTTGACATCGAATTCAGTATTTTAGCAGCAATTTAAATGGTCACTGTTAGCAGTTACAGATTTAAATGATTTAAGACAATCAGATTTGCAGAGGTGACGCGGTCTATTTCTAACAATGTCACTATTTTATTGATGTATTTCTGTAGATGGGGCGCTGCTTAGTTTTCTGGGACTGACGGCGGATTCAGTAAACCCGCAGTGTCAGGTCTGGTGGTGTAAAAATCCGTTATTGAAATCGCAGCTTCATGGTTAGAAACACTGGCTGAATGTTCAGGGTTAATGTTCTTCACTAAACTCAGAACATGTGATGTTGGTTTTGTTATTTCCGTTTTTGTTATTTTCGCTGAGTGATTTCCTCTATTGCCAGGGTAACAGTCTGTCAGATCTCAGCACAAGAGGCCTTGGCTACAATTTATATCCGAAAGACCGTCAAACATTCAGTGTAAACTCTGTGTACTCGGCATTCCAGGAGTAGGGACATCTTCTGAATAGTTTTAATACAATGTCCACAATATTAAAATAAGATTATAAAGCTGTTGTGTAGGAGCAGTAGGTTTTATAGATACACATCATTCGTAAAACGTCCTCCTGCCACGGTTAAATAATGCTTCTTATATTGATAAAGACTGGTTGAACCCGATGTTCACACATGTTCTAACATTCCCACATATCCGCCTGCCGTTCTGGCCTCTTCTTACAGACGCAGTGAAAAGATATTCCAGTTCATCAGTTTGAGTTTGAGCAATGACTTTGAGATTCATCAGTAATGAATTAATAATTGTTTGTAAAGCACACTTCCTGTAAGATTCACATTTACTGTTGGGCCAACTCATCTCCTGTCACATTAATTTCCTATTACACCTCAGACATCAAAGTTCCAGTGAATCCTTTCACTCGTTCCAAATGACAGTGGATCTGCGAGTTCTAATTACATGAGACACGTTTATTCATCTTACAACTGTTTAGAGAGAGCCTTTATGTGATAGATTGTTAATATTGGTTCCAGATACTAAACACATGATTGAAATATAAGACAGTACAAGAACATAGACAGATAGGAACAATTTGATTCAATTCAGGCCATCTATCCTGTTCCGCCAATAAGTTAATGAGAGCAGGCAAAATAGCCTGGCTCTGTTGCGCAGGTGCAGGCTAGCACTCTTGCTCTCACGCAGGCGCAGACTCGCTCTCTTGCTCTCACGCAGGCGCAGACTCGCTCTCTTCCTCTCACGCAGGCGCAGTATTGCGCGCTGCCATTATTCCGGGGGTTCCCCGTCACGGGTCAATTTGCCTCTTGTGCCGGGCGGCTCGGGTTTATCTGTGAGAGACGGTGAGGAGCAGGATCGCTCTACGGGATACAGGGGTATCGCTGCCTGTTAGCGCGGGAATGTGCAGCGGGCGGGGTTTGATGTGTGCAGTGGGCGGGGTTTGCTGCGGGCCGGGCCGGGCGGCGCGGGCCGGTGTGTGAGTGACGGTCAGAAACAGGATGGTTGCCCGGGTTACAGGGGCCGCGCTCTGTGACTGAGGGAACTCGGCTCCATTCAGCACACGGCCCGACAGCGCGGCTGCTCAGCCCAGTGTCTATATCACAGCGAGGGAGGGAGGGGATTCACAGTCTCACAGCTCAGGTTAGTAACTGCTCAGAGAAAATGGCGCATTTCCGTCTACAGCAGTGAAAATGCGGATGTCTCAGTTCGAATGTTTTATATTACTGGGAGGGAGGTTAAAGTGCAACAGCACCGGTTTGTAACTCAGCAGAGAAACGGAGGGGAGATTCCTGTCAGCATCAGCTCCCGGGGAAATAGCTGAACCGGCTCACAATACAGGGGCAGGTCCGGGGGTGGAGGGCGCGGTGGGTTCATAGGCAGTTTGGACAGAAAATGGCGCATTTCCGCCCTCAGCAATGAACATGGGGATGTCTCAGGAGCCGGAATTTACTGTGAGGAAAATCTCCAAACTAAACACATAGCACAGGAACTGAGAGTTTGGAGAGGAGGGAGTTAGAATGAAAATACCAGTGAGATCAGACACTGTGTAAATGTGGGAGGTTGGGCCCAGTGTGATCCGACAGTGCGTAACCCGGGGTGGATGGGCCCAGTGAGATCAGACAGTGTGTAACCCGGGGAGGATGGGCCCAGTGAGATCAGACAGGGCGTTACCCGGGGAGGATGGGCCCTGTGAGATCAGACAGTGTTTAACCCGGGGAGGATGGGCCCAGTGAGATCTGACAGTGTGTAACCCGGGGAGGATGGGCCCAATGAGATAAAACAGTGTGTAACCCGGGGAGGATGGACCCAGTGAGATCAGACAGTGTGTAACCCTGGGAGGATGGACCCGGTGAGATCAGACAGTGAGTAACCCGGGGAAGATGGGCCCAGTGATATCACACACTGTTTCATCGGGGGAGGATGGGCCCAGTGAGATCTGACAGTGTGTAACCCGGGGAGGATGGGCCCAATGAGATAAAACAGAGTGTAACCCGGGGAGGATGGGCCCAATAAGATCAGACAGTGTGTAACCCGGGAAGGATGGGCCTAGTGAGATCAGACAGTGTGTAACCCTGGGAGGATGGGCCCAGTGAGATCAGACAGTGTGTAACCCGGGGAGGATGGGCCCAGTGAGATCAGACAGTGTGTAACCCTGGGAGGATGGACCCAGTGAGATCAGACAGTGTGTAACCCTGGGAGGATGGGCCCAGTGAGATCAGACAGTGTGTAACCCGGGGAGGATGGGCCCAGTGAGATCAGACAGTGTGTAACCCTGGGAGGATGGACCCGGTGAGATCAGACAGTGAGTAACCCGGGGAAGATGGGCCCAGTGATATCACACACTTTTTCATCGGGGGAGGATGGGCCCAGTGAGATCTGACAGTGTGTAACCCGGGGAGGATGTGCCCAATGAGGTCAGACAGTGTGTAACCCGAGGAGGATTGGCCCAGTGAGATCAGCCAGTGTGTAACAAAGGGGTGGAGGGACCCAGTGAGATCAGATGTGTGTAGCCCAGTGAGGATGTGTCCAGTGAGATCAGACGGGGTTTAACCCGAGGAGGATGGGCCCAGTGCGATCAGACAGTGCGTAAAACGGGGAGGATTGGCCCAGTGAGATCAGCCAGTGTGTAACAAAGTGGATGTTGAGCACAGTGGGATCAGACAGTGTGTAACTCGGGCAGGCTGGGACCAGTGATTCAGAAAGTGTATAAACAGGGGAGAATGGGCACAGTGAGATCAGACATCGGTTAACGCGGGGAGGCTTGACCCAGTGAGAGCAGACACTGTGTAACCCGGGGAGGATGGGCCCTTTGAGATCAAACATCGTGTAACCCAGGGAGGATGGACCCAGTGAGATCAGACAGTTGTAACCCAGGGAGGATTGTCCCAGTGCGATCAGATGTGTGTAACCCAGTAAGGATGGGTCCAGAGAGATCAGACAGTGTGTAACAAGGGGAGAATGGTCCCAGTGAGATTAGACAGTGTGTTAGCCGCAGAGGAGGGGCCCTGTGAGATCAGATTGTTTATAACCCGGGGAGGATGGGTCCAGTGAGATTAGACAGTGTGTAATCCGCGGAGGATGGGCCTGTGGGTTCTGACAATGTGTAACCCGGCGAGGATGGGACGGGTGAGTAAAAATTGTGTGCAACCCGGGAACAATGGGCACAGTGAGATCAGACAGTGTGTAACCAGGCGAGAATGGGCCCAGTGAGATCAGACATCGTGTAACCCGGGGAGGATGGGCCCAGTGAGATCAGACACTGTGTAACCCGGGGAGGATGGGCCCAGTGAGATCGAACAGTGTGTAACCATGGGAGGATGGGCCCAGTGAGATCAGACAGTGTGTAACCCGGGGAGGATGGGCCCAGTGAGATCAGACAGTGTGTAACCCGGGGAGGATGGGCCCAGTGAGATCAGACACTGTGTAACCCAGGGAGGATGGGCCCAGTGAGATCAGACAGTGTGTAACCCGGGGAGGATGGGCCCAGTGAGATCAGACAGTGTGTAACACGGGGAGGATGGGCCCAGTGAGAGCAGACACTGTATAACCCAGGGAGGATGGGCCCAGTGAGATCAGACGTGTGTAACCCAGTGAAGATGGGTACAGTGGATCAGACAGTGTGTAACCCGGGAATGATGGGCCCAGTGAGATCAGGCAGTGTGTAACCCGGTGGGCATGGGCGCAGTGGGATGAGAAACTTTGTAACCCGTGGAGGATGGGCCCAGTGAGCTCAGACATCGTGTAACCCGGGGAGGATTGTCACAGTTAGATCAGATGTGGGTAACCCAGTAAGGATGGGTCCAGTGAGATCAGAATGTGCGTAACCCGGGGAGGATGAGCCCCGTGAGATGAGCCAAATTATAACCCGGGGAGGATGGCCCAGAAAGATCAGACAGTGTGTAACCCAGTCATGATGGGCCACGTCAGATCAGATAGTTTATAACCCACGGACGATGGGTCTAGTGAGATTAGACAGTGTGTAAGCAGGGGAGGATGGGACGAGTGGTTTCAGACAGTGCGTAACCCAGGGAGGATGGGCCCAGTGAGATCAGCCAGTGAGTAACAAAGGGGAGGAGGGGCCCAGTGAGATCAGACAGTGCGTAAACCGGGGAGGTTGGGCCCAGTGAGGTCAGACAGTGTGTAACTCGGGCAGGCTGGGCCCAGTGATTCAGAAAGTGTATAACCAGGGGAGAATGGGCCCAGTGAGATCAGACATTGGTTAACCCAGGGAGGCTGGGCCGAGTGAGAGCAGACAGTGTGTAACCCGGGGAGGATGGGCCCAGTGAGATCAGACAGTGTGTAACCCGGAGAGGATGGGCCCAGTGAGATCAGACAGTGTGTATCCCGGGGAGGATGGGCCCAGTGAGATCAGACAGTGTGTAACCCGGGGAGGATTGTCCCAGTGAGATCAGATGTGTGTAACCCAGTAAGGATGGCTCCAGTGAGATCAGCCAGTATGTAACCAGGGGAGAAAGGGCCCAGTGAGATAAGACAGTGTGTTAGCCGCGGAGGAGGGGCTCTGTGAGATCAGACAGTGTGTTAGCCGCGGAGGAGGGGCCCTGTGAGATCAAATTGTTTATAACCCGGGGAGGATGGGTACAGTGAGATTAGGCAGTGTATAATCCGCAGAGGATGGGCCTGTGGGTTCTTACAGTGTGTAACCAGGCGAGGAAGGGACGGGTGAGTACAGACTGTGTGTAACCCGGGGTGGATGGGCCCAGTGAGATCAGACAGTGCATAACCCGGGGAGGATGGGCCGAGTGAGATCAGACACTGTGTAACCCGGGGAGGATGGGCCCAATGAGATCAGATGTAAGTAACCCAGTGAAGATGGGTCCAGTGGATCAGACAGTGTTTAACCCGGGGAGGATGGGCCCAGTGAGATCAGACAGTGTGTAACCCGGGGAGGATGGGCCCAGTGAGATCAGACAGTGTGTAACCCGGGGAGGATGGGCCGAGTGAGATCAGACATAGTGTAACGTGTGGAGGATGGGCCGAGTGAGATCAGACAGTGTGTAACCCGGGGAGGATGGGCCCAGTGAGATCAGACAGTGTGTAACCCGGGGAGGATAGGCCCAGTGAGATCAGACAGTGTGTAACCCGGTGGGGATGGGCGCAGTGGGATCAGACACTTTGTAACCCATGGATGATGGGCCCACTGAGATCAGACATCGTGTAACCCTTGGAGGATTGGTCCAGTGAGATCAGACTGTGTGTAACACTGGGAAGATGGGGCCAGTGAGATCAGATAGTCCGTAAGCCGGAGAGGATGGGACGTGTGAGATCAGACAGTGTGTAACATTGGGAGGATAGGCCCAGTGAGATCGGACAGTGTGTAACCCGGGGAGTATGGGTCCAGTGAGATCAGACAATGTGTAACGCAGGCATGATGGCCCCGTGAGATCAGATAGTTATAACTCAGGGAGGATGGGTTCAGTGAGATTAGACAGTGTGTAACTCGGGGATGATGGGCCCAGTGAGATCAGATGTGTTTATCCCAATGAAGATGGGTCCAGTGGATCTGACATTGTGTAACCCGGGGATGATTGGCCAGTGGGATCAGACAATGTGTAACCCCGGGAGGATTGGTCCAGTGAGATCAGACAGTGTGTAACCCGGGTAGGATGGGCCCAGTTGGATCAGGCAGTTTGTATCCCGGGGAGGATGGATCCAGTGAGTTCAGACAGTGTGTAACCCGGGGAGGATGAGCCCAGTGAGATCAGACAGTGTGTAACCCGGGGAGGATGGGTCCAGTGAGATCAGACAGTGTGTAACCCGGGGAGGATGAGCCCAGTGAGATCTGAGAGTGTGTAACCCAGGATGAATGGGTCCAGTGAGATCAGACAGTGTGTAACCCGGGGAGGATGGGCCCAGTGAGATCAGACAGTGTGTAACTTGGGGAGGATGGGTCCAGTGAGATCAGACAGTGTGTAACTCGGGGAGGATGGGCCCAGTGAGATCAAACAGTGTGTAACCCTGGGATGATTGTTCCAGTGAGATCAGACAGTGTGTAACCCGGGGAGGATGGGCCCAGTGAGATCAGACAGTGTGTAACTCGGGGAGGTTGAGCCCAGTGAGATCAGACAGTGTGTAACATGGGGAGGATGGGCTCAGTGATATCAGACAGGGTGTAACCCGGGGACGATGGGCCCAGTGAGATAAGGCAGTGTGTAACCCGGGGAGGATAGGCCCAGTGAGATCAGACAGGGTGTATCCCAGTGTGGATGGATCCAATGAGATCAGGCAGTGTGTAACCAGTGGAGTATGGGCCAAGTGAGATCAGACAGTTTGTAACACGTGTAGAATCGGGCAAGTGAGATCAGACAGTGTGTAACCCGGGGAGGATGGGTCCAGTGCGATCAGAGTGTGTGTAACCCGGGGAGGATGGCCACAGTGGGATCAGACAGTGTGTAACCCGGGGAGTAGGGGCGCAGTGAGATTAGACAGTCAGTAACCGGGGAGGATGGGACAACTGAGTTCAGACAGTGTATAACCCGTGGAGGGTGTGCCCATTGATATCGTTCACTGTGTAACCCGGGGAGGGGGAGTCAGTGAGATCAGACAGTGCCTAACCCGGGGAGAAAGTGCACAGTGAGATCAGCCAGTGTGTAACGCAAGGAGGTTGGTCCCGTGAGATCAGATAGTGTGTAAGGCGGGGAGGATGGCCCAGTGAGATTAGACAGTGTGTAACCCGGGGAGGATGGGCCCAGTTGGAGCAGGCAGTGTTTAACCCGCGGTGCATGGGTCCATGAGCTCAGACAGTGTGTAACTCGGAGAGGATGGTCCCAGTGAGATCAGACTGTTTACCCAGGGGACAATGGGCCCATTGAGATCAGACAGTGTGTAACCCGGGGAGGATGGGCACAGTGAGATCAGACAGTGTGTAACCCGGGGAGGATCGGCCCAGTGAGATCAGACTGTGTAACCCGGGGAGAATGGGCCTATTGAGATCAGACAGTGTGTAACCCGGGGAGTATGGGCCCAGTGAGATCAGACAGTGTGTAACGCAGGGAGGATCGCCCCAGTGAGATTAGACAGTGTGTAAACGGGGAGGATGGGCCCAGTGAGATCAGACAGTGTGTAAACCGGGGAGGATGGGCCCAGTGAGATCAGACAGTGAATAACGCAGGGAGGATCGCCCCAGTGAGATTAGACAGTGTGTAACCCGGCGAGGATGGGCCCAGTGAGATCAGACAGTGTGTAAATCGGTGAGGATGGGCCCAGTGAGATCAGACAGTGTGTAACCCGGGGAGGATGGGCCCAGTGAGATCAAACAATGTGTAACCCGGGGAGGATGGGCCCAGTGTGATCAGACAGTGTGTAACCCGGGGAGGATGTGCCCAGTGAGATCAGACAGTGTGTAACCCGGGGAGTATGGGCCCAGTGAGATCAGAAGTGTGTAACGCAGGGAGGATCGCCCCAGTGAGATCAGACAGTGTGTAACCTGGGGAGTATGGGCCAAGTGAGATCAGACAGTGTGTAACCCGGGGAGGATTGTCCCAGTGAGATCAGATGTGTGTAACCCAGTAAGGATGGCTCCAGTGAGATCAGCCAGTGTGTAACCAGGGGAGAATGGGCCCAGTGAGATAAGACAGTGTGTTAGCCGCGGAGGAGGGGCCCTGTGAGATCAGATGTAAGTAACCCAGTGAAGATGGGTCCAGTGGATCAGACAGTGTGTAACACGGGGATGATGGGCCCAGTGAGATCAGACAGTGTGTAACCCGGGGAGGATGGGCCCAGTGAGATCAGACAGTGTGTAACCCGGTGGGGATGGGCGCAGTGGGATCAGACACTTTGTAACCCGTGGAGGATGGGCCCACTGAAATCAGACATCGTGTAACCCAGGGAGGATTGGTCCAGTGAGATCAGACTGTGTGTAACACTGGGAAGATGGGGCCAGTGATATCAGACAGTCCGTAAGCCGGAGAGGATGGGCCGAGTGAGATCAGACAGTGTGTAACACTGGGAGGATAGGCCCAGTGAGATCGGAGAGTGTGTAACCCGGGGAGGATGGGTCCAGTGAGATTAGACAATATGTAACGCAGGCATGATGGCCCCGTGAGATCAGATAGTTATAACTCAGGGAGGATGGGTTCAGTGAGATTAGACAGTGTGTAACTCGGGGACGATGGGCCCAGTGAGATCAGATGTGTTTATCCCAATGAAGATGGGTCCAGTGGATCTGATAATGTGTAACCCGGGGATGATTGGCCAGTGGGATCAGACAATGTGTAACCCCGGGAGGATTGGTCCAGTGAGATCAGACAGTGTGTAACCCGGGGCGGATGGACCCAGTGTAATCAGACAGTGTTTAACCCGGGGAGGATGGGACCAGTGAGATCAGACAGTGTGTAACCTGGGGAGGATGGGCCCAGTTGGATCAGGCAGTTTGTATCCCGGGGAGGATGGATCCAGTGAGATCAGACAGTGTGTAACCCGGGGAGGATGTGCCCAGTGAGATCAGAGAGTGTGTAACCCAGGATGAATGGGTCCAGTGAGATCAGACAGTGTGTAACCCGGGGAGGATGGGCCCAGTGAGATCAGACAGTGTGTAACTCGGGGAGGATGGGTCCAGTGAGATCAGACAGTGTGTAACTCGGGGAGGATGGGCCCAGTGAGATCAGACTGTGTGTAACCCTGGGATGATGGTTTCAGTGAGATCAGACAGTGTGTAACCCGGGGAGGATGGGCCCAGTGAGATCAGACAGTGTGTAACATGGGGAGGATGGGCGCAGTGAGATTAGACAGGGTGTAACCCGGGGTCGATGGGCCCAGTGAGATAAGACAGTGTGTTACCCGGGGAGGACAGGCCCAGTGAGATCAGACAGGGTGTATCCCAGTGTGGATGTGTCCAATGAGATCAGACAGTGTGTAACCAGTGGAGTATGGGGCAAATGAGATCAGACAGTTTGTAACACGGGTAGAATCGGGCAAGTGAGATCAGACAGTGTGTAAACCGGGGAGGATGGGTCCAGTGCGATCAGAGTGTGTGTAACCCGGGGAGGATGGGCCCAGTGAGATCAGACAAGATGTAACCCGGGGAGTAGGGGCGCAGTGAGATGAGACAGTCAGTAACCGGGGAGGATGGGACAACTGAGTTCAGACAGTGTATAACCCGTGGAGGGTGTGCCCCGTGAGATCGTTCACTGTGTAACCCGGGGAGGGTGAGTCAGTGAGATCAGACAGTGCCTAACCCGGGGAGAAAGTGCCCAGTGAGATCAGCCAGTGTGTAACGCGAGGAGGTTGGTCCCGTGAGATCAGATAGTGTGTAAGGCGGGGAGGATGGCCCAGTGAGACTAGACAGTTTGTAACCCGGGGAGGATGGGCCCAGTTGGAGCAGGCAGTGTTAAACCCGGGGTGCATGGGTCCAGTGAGCTCAGACAGTGTGTAACCAGGTGAAGATCGGCCCAGTGAGATCAGAGTGTGTAACACGGGGAGAATGGGCCCATTGATATCAGACAGTGTGTAACCCGGGGAGGATGGGCACAGTGAGATCCGATGTGTGTAAACCAGTGAGGATGAGCCCAGTGAGATCAGACAGTGTGTAACACGGGTAGGATGGGCCCAGTGAGATCAGACAGTGTGTAACACGGGTAGGATGGGCCCAGTGAGATCAGACAATGTGTAACCCGGGGAGGATGGCCCCAGTGAGATCAGAAAGTGTGTAACCCGGGGAGGATGGGCCCAGTGAGATCAGACAGTGTGTAACCCGGGGAGGATGGGCCCAGTGATATCAGACAGTGTGTATCCCGGGGAGGATGAGCCCAGTGAGATCAGACAGTGTGTAACCCGGGGAGTATTCGCCCAGGAGATCAGACAGTGTGTAACGCAGGGAGGATGGGCCCAGTGAGATCAGACAGTGTGTAACCCGGGGAGTATGGGCCCAGTGAGGTCAGACAGTGTGTAACCCGGGGAGGATGGGCCCAGTGAGATCAGACAGTGTGTAACCCGGGGAGGATGGCCCCAGTGAGATCAGACAGTGTGTAACCTGGGGAGGATGGGCCCAGTGAGATCAGACAGTGTGTAACCCGGGGAGGATGGGCCCAGTGAGATCAGACAGTGTGTAACCCGGGGAGGATGGGCCCATTGAGATCAGACAGTGTGTAACCCGGGGAGGATGGGCCCAGTGAGATCAGACAGTGTGTAACCCGGGGAGGATGGGTCCAGTGAGATCAGACAGTGTGTAGCCCGGGGAGGATCGCCCCAGTGAGATCAGACAGTGTGTAACCCGGGGAGGATGGCCCCAGTGAGATCAGACAGTGTGTAGCCCGGGGAGGATCGCCCCAGTGAGATCAGACAGTGTGTAACCCGGGGAGGATGGGCCCAGTGAGATCAGACAGTGTGTAACCCGGGGAGGATGGGCCCAGTGAGATCAGACAGTGTGTAACCCGGGGAGGATGGGCCCAGTGAGATCAGACAGTGTGTAACCCGGGGAGTATTCGCCCAGGAGATCAGACAGTGTGTAACGCAGGGAGGATGGGCCCAGTGAGATCAGACAGTGTGTAACCCGGGGAGTATGGGCTCAGTGAGGTCAGACAGTGTGTAACCCGGGGAAGATGGGCCCAGTGAGATCAGACAGTGTGTAACCCGGGGAGGATCGCCCCAGTGAGATCAGACAGTGTGTAACCCGGGGAGGCTGGGCCCAGTGAGATCAGACAGTGTGTAACCCGGGGAGGATGGGCCCAGTGAGATCAGACAGTGTGTAACCCGGGGAGCATGGGCCCAGTGAGATCAGACAGTGTGTAACCCGGGGAGGATGGGCCCAGTGAGATCAGACAGTGTGTAACCCGGGGAGGATGGGCCCAGTGAGATCAGACAGTGTGTAACCCGGGGAGGATGGCCCCAGTGAGATCAGACAGTGTGTAGCCCGGGGAGGATCGCCCCAGTGAGATCAGACAGTGTGTAACCCGGGGAGGATGGCCCCAGTGAGATCAGACAGTGTGTAGCCCGGGGAGGATCGCCCCAGTGAGATCAGACAGTGTGTAACCCGGGGAGGATGGGCCCAGTGAGATAAGACAGTGTGTAAACCAGGGAGGATGGGCCCAGTGAAATCAGACAGTGTGTAACCCGGGGAGGATGGGCCCAGTGAGATCAGACAGTGTGTAAAGCAGGGAGGATCGCCCAAGTGAGATAAGACAGTGTGTAAACCAGGGAGGATGGGCCCAGCGAGATCAGACAGTGTGTAACCCGGGGAGGATGGGCCCAGTGAGATCAGACAGTGTGTAACCCGGGGAGGATGGGCCCAGTGAGATCAGACAGTGTGTAACCCGGGGAGTATGGGCCAAGAGAGATCAGACAGTGTGTAACCCGGGGAGGATGGGCACAGTGAGATCAGATGTGTGTAAACCAGTGAGGATGAGCCCAGTGAGATCAGACAGTGTGTATCCCGGGGAGGTTGAGCCCAGTGAGATCAGACAGTGTGCAACCCGGGGAGTATGGGCCCAGTGAGATCGGACAGTGTGTAACCCGGGGAGGATGGGCCCAGTGAGATCAGAGAGTGTGTAACCCGGGGAGGATGGGCCCAGTGAGATATGACAGTGTGTAACCCGGGGAGGATGGGCCCAGTGAGATCAGACAGTGTGTAACCCGGGGAGGATGGACCCAGTGAGATCAGACAGTGGGTAACCCGGGGAGGATGGGCCCAGTGAGATCAGACAGTGTGTAACCCGGGGAGGATGGGCCCAGTGAGATCAGACAGTGTGTAACCCGGGGAGGATGGGCCCAGTGAGATCAGACTTTGTGTCACCCGGGGAGGATGGATCCAGTGAGATCAGACAGTGTGTAACCCGGGGAGGATGGGCCCAGTGAGATCAGACAGTGTGTAACCCGGGGAGGATGGGCCCAGTGAGATCAGACAGTGTGTAAACCGGGGAGGATGGGCCCAGTGAGATCAGACAGTGTGTAACCCGGGGAGGATGGGCCCAGTGTGATCAGTCAGTGTGTAACCCGGGGAGGATGGGCCCAGTGAGATCAGGCAGTGTGTAACCCGGGGAGGATGGGTCCAGTGAGATCAGACAGTGTGTAACCCGGGGAGGATGGGCCCATGAGATCAGACAATGTGTAACCAAGGGAGGATCGCCGAAGTGAGATCAGACAGTGTTTAACCCGGGGAGGATGGGCCCAGTGAGATCAGACAGTGTGTAACCCGGGGAGGATGGGCCCAGTGAGATCAGACAATGTGTAACCCGGGGAGGATGGGCCCAGTGATATCAGACAGTGTGTAACCCGGGGAGGATGGGCCCAGTGAGATCAGACAGTGTGTAACCCGGGGAGGATGGGCCCAGTGAGATATGACAGTGTGTAACCCGGGGAGGATGGGCCCAGTGAGATCAGACAGTGTGTAACCCGGGGAGGATGGACCCAGTGAGATCAGACAGTGGGTAACCCGGGGAGGATGGGCCCAGTGAGATCAGACAGTGTGTAACCCGGGGAGGATGGGCCCAGTGAGATCAGACAGTGTGTAACCCGGGGAGGATGGGCCCAGTGAGATCAGACTTTGTGTCACCCGGGGAGGATGGATCCAGTGAGATCAGACAGTGTGTAACCCGGGGAGGATGGGCCCAGTGAGATCAGACAGTGTGTAACCCGGGGAGGATGGGCCCAGTGAGATCAGACAGTGTGTAAACCGGGGAGGATGGGCCCAGTGAGATCAGACAGTGTGTAACCCGGGGAGGATGGGCCCAGTGTGATCAGTCAGTGTGTAACCCGGGGAGGATGGGCCCAGTGAGATCAGGCAGTGTGTAACCCGGGGAGGATGGGTCCAGTGAGATCAGACAGTGTGTAACCCGGGGAGGATGGGCCCATGAGATCAGACAATGTGTAACCAAGGGAGGATCGCCGAAGTGAGATCAGACAGTGTTTAACCCGGGGAGGATGGGCCCAGTGAGATCAGACAGTGTGTAACCCGGGGAGGATGGGCCCAGTGAGATCAGACAATGTGTAACCCGGGGAGGATGGGCCCAGTGATATCAGACAGTGTGTAACCCGGGGAGGATGGGCCCAGTGAGATCAGACAGTGTGTAACCCGGGGAGGATGGGCCCAGTGAGATCAGACAGTGTGTAACACGGGGAGGATCGCCCCAGTGAGATCAGACAGTGTGTAACCCGGGGAGGATGGGTTCAGTGAGATCAGACAGTGTGTAACCCGGGGAGGATGGGCACAGTGAGATCAGACAGTGTGTAACCCGGGGAGGATGGGCCCAGTGAGATCAGACAGTGTTTAACCCGGGGAGGATGGGCCCAGTGAGATCAGACAGTGTGTAACCCGGGGAGGATGGGCCCAGTGAGATCAGACAGAGTGTAACCCGGGGAGGATGGGCCCAGTGAGATCAGACAGTGTTTAACCCGGGGAGGATGGGCCCAATGTGATCAGTAAGTGTGTAACCCGGGGAGGATGGGCCCAGTGAGATCAGACAGTGTTTAACCCGGGGAGGATGGGCCCAGTGAGATTCGACAGAGTGTAACCCGGGGAGGATGGGCCCAGTGAGATCAGACAGTGTTTAACCCGGGGAGGATGGGCCCAATGAGATCAGACAGTGGCTAACCCGGGGAGGATGGGCCCAGTGAGATCAGACAATGTGTAACCCGGGGAGGATGGGCCCAGTGAGATCAGACAGAGTGTAACCCGGGGAGGATGGGCCCAGTGAGATCAGACAGTGGCTAACCCGGGGAGGATGGGCCCAATGAGATCAGACAGTGGCTAACCCGAGGAGGATGGGCGCAGTGACATCAGACAGTGTGTAACCCAGGGAGGATGGGCCCAGTGAAAACATACAATGTGTAACCCGGGGAGGATGTGCCCAGTGAGATCAGACAGTGTTTAACCCGGGGAGGATGGGCCAGTGAGATCAGACAGTGTGTAACCCGGGGAGGATGGGCCCATTGAGATCAGACAGTGTTTAACCCGGGGAGGATGGGCCCAGTGAGAACAGACTGCATCTGTCTAAATCGCAGAAGTAAAACGCCACATGTCCGCCCCAAATGTTTGGTATTTCCAGGAAGTCCAGGTGGCCCGTATCGGCGCTCGCTGTAAGGTGGCAGAAATTTACTGAAATACTGGGCCCTGAACCTGAACCTTCGCAGCCTCCCGGCTCTGATTGAAGCTTCTGCAATCGGGAATACAGTCTCAGATAAAGCACTCGATTTATTTTTTTTAACTCTAGCGAGAAATAGAGTTTCATAGACCGCAGTATTCAACAGGGCATAAACATGGCGATGTATGACATTAGCAGAGATTGTGTCACTGGTAGCGTCTCTGGGCGGGAATAGCTGTGAGTTAATGCAGGAAATGCTGGGAGTTAACTGGGAAATAGACCTGCTCGGGATACAGTGTCTCCTGTGGGATGGTGTGTGGTAGCGGCTAGGGATATGGGAAAATGAAAATGATCTCATCTGCAGAAATTTCAGCGCCGTGGGCGTTGTGTGTTTGATCTGTGAAATCGGATAATCCTTTGTTCATCATGAAGAAAAATGTAACCGCACATTAAGGTAGTTGATCCGCTCAATTCAGATTAAAGGAGCTCACAGAAGGCGGGCGGTAACTATCATTTTTAACGGTCCATTCTCCATATGGCGCAGATAATCAGCCAGGAATTGAGAGAGTACTTCATCTCTCTCTCCTCCTTTAAGACACTCCTTAAAACCTACAGTTTTGATCAAGATTTTGGTCACCTGCCCTAATTTATCCTTATGTGGCGCGATGTCAAATATGTTTCTCTTCAAATGCTCCTGTGCACCGCCTCGGGACCTTTTTCTACGTTAAATGCGCTATAAAAATAAAAGTTGTTGTTGTTGTAATAGTTTTCTTCAGACAAAGAAGAGAGCTGTAGACAGTGGGAGGAAGAAACCGGTTGTCAATAAGTGTAATTAATACATGGCAACAATCCAGGATATTTGCTGGGTTGTCTGAGCTGATTATATTTTCTGTCAGCTCTCTCTGCCTGAGATGCCACTGAAAGAAAGCAAAATACGAGAGAAAAAAAGACACTTGGAGACTGGGCGGATGTGTCCTGGATGGACTTCAGCCAAGAATATAAATGCATGGCAGTGATTACAAATACCGGAGCAAGTCCCCAAAATGTGAGCTACTCATGGATACCGCGCGTCAATTATATGAGGAGTTTCTAACTGCGGACTGGGGAATTATATTTTTTTATGTCAATGCTTTTCGTTTTTACGAATAATGACGGGATTAATTTATCTTACATTCCACTTCACACCGACAATATTGTTCTCCTTTTCAGCCCTGCTAGAATTAGATTACCCGATGTATGACGGATTGATTCAGACAGATGCACAGCTGGAAGTAAACAGAGATTGTAGACTGAGGAACATCAGCAGGTGAACCAGCACAGGATTGCGAGAACACCAACCAGAGAGAACCCTTCCGATTCAAAGAGCTTCCAAAGATCGAGTGGGGAGAAAGGTAAGAGTGAGTCCCATTGACTCAGATACACACTGGTCCTGGAGATGGACTGGGGAGAAAGGTCAGCGAGATTCCCATTGACTCAGATATACACTGGTCCTGGAGATGGACTGGGGAGAAATGTCAGAGAGTCCCATTGACTCAGATACACACTGGTCCTGGAGATGGACTGGGGGGACTGGTCAGAGAGAGTCCCATTGACTCAGATACACACTGGTCCTGGAGATGGACTGGGGGACTTGTCAGAGAGAGTCCCAGTGTCTCTGATAAACACTGGTCCTGGAGATGGACTGGGGAGAAAGTTCAGAGAGAGTCCCATTGACTCAGATAAACACTGGTCCTGGAGATGGACTGGGGATAAAGGTCAGAGAGAGTCCCATTGACTCAGATACACACTGGTCCAGGAGATGGACTGGGGAGAAAGGTCAGAGAGAGTCCCATTGACTCAGATACACGCTGGTCCTGGAGATGGACTGGGGAGAAATGTCAGAGAGTCCCATTGACTCAGATACATACTGGTCCTGGAGATGGACTGGGGAGAAAGTTCAGAGAGAGTCCCATTGACTCAGATAAACACTGGCCCTGTAGACAGTACACAGAGGATACCAGGTAAGGCAGGCAATGGTGAGAATGAGACTGGGAGAGTCTGACCACCGAGCAGAATTATCCAGCATGAGGCCGTGCAATGGGATGTGAAGTGAGATCAGTTTCTGTCGTTAACACACAGTCACAAGTAATGCTTGTGTGTATTTTAGAGTAAAGGGGTTTGGTCTAAGTGGTGACTTCAGTCTGGGGTAGAGTCCAGCAGAAATTAACTGTCTTCCTGCCCCCAGCATCAACTCTGAAACAACCAACCTTTGTGACATCCATAATATCGATATTATACTGCGTGTTGATGTAGTTCCAGACATTCAAATATATTTCCTATCCAATTCTCAATAAATAATCTTTCCATGCTGAACACGCAGTGACAAGTGGATCTTGCTTGTGTTTTAGAGTAAATGGGTTTGATCTAAAATGTGACTCCAGTCTGGGGCAGAGCCCAGCAGATGGACAGGTGTCTGTTTATTAGGTGGGGCGGAACTCACAGCGACACCATCAGATCTCAATGTTAAAATGTCTCATCTGGTTAGAAATCAAGGGGAAAGATTGAACAGAAAAACTAATTATAATTAATTCATTGAACACGATGCAGAGACAAACCTCAAAGATCAGCACGGCCTGTGACCAGCAAGTACAGAGTATTGTCAGATAGTTAATGCTGAGCACAGCTTCATTACCTTTGGACATCCCCAGTGTTTAGTACATGGGGAAGGTGAAACACAGTAAACGCCGGGGAGTGTTTGCCTCCTGTTTCATTGGTCACAGACACAGACAATACAGAAGTAGAACAACAAAAGTAAGCAAGGAATGTGCTTCCAAAATCAACGTCAGATACTCAGCAAGCATCAGATTCCCATTGTATTCTGATATGATAAGAATCCAAACCATGTAAAACACAGAATATAGTCTGAAATGGGAACTAGCAATAATATTCGAAATAAAAGCAGAAAAACTGAACACCACAAGATTTCCCTCTGCTGCCTCTAGACTCGACTATTCAAGTGCTCTCCTAACCGGCTTCCCACCATGCATCCTCTGTGAACTTAAACTCATCCAAAACTCTGCTGATCATATCCTAACTCGCACCAAGTCCAGTTCACCCATGGCCCCATGTGCCTGATTACTAACATTGTCTCCCGGTTTGGACAATGCCTTGATGTAAAATTGTCATCCTTGTTGTCAACTCACTCCATGGCCTCGCCTCTGCCTCCCACTTTAATTTGCTATAGCCCTGTCATCCCCCCAGATCTCTGTACTCCTCCAATTCTGGCCTCTTGTGATCCCAAATTTTCATCGGTCTACCAGTAGCGGACGTGCCTCCTGCTGCCAAGGCCCTAAGCTCTGGAATTCCCTCCCTAGACATTTCTGCCTCTCTACCTTTCTCTCACCGTTTAAGGCGCTCCTTAAAACCTATACCGTTGACCATGCCGTTGGTCACCACTCCTAATATATCAATTCTGGGAGTCAACCATATTGATAACGATCCTGTGAAGCGCCTTGAGACGTTTTCCTACGTTAAAGGCGCTATATAAATGCAAGTTTCTGTTGTTGATAACAAAATAAATGTAGAATTGTGAAGTAACGATAACTACAGCAGAAAAGGTGAAGAGGAGACTCGCTAGTTGTGTTCAAAGTCATAGACAGTTTTGATAGAGTAAATAAAGAGGAACTGTTTCCAGTGGCAGAAGGGTCGGTATCCAGGGCGCACAGAGTTAAGGTGACTGGCAAAAGAACCAGACGTGACATGAGGAAACATGATTGTACGCAGCGGGTTATTGTGATCTGGAATGTACTGCCTGAAGGGGTCGCGGAAGCAGATTCAGTAGTAACATTAAAAAGTGAATTGGATACTTGCTTGAAGGAAAAATGTTTACAGGGCTATGGAGAAAGAGCCGGGGAGTGGAACAAATTTTTTGGGTCTACCAAATAACCTGCACGGGCACGATGGGGTGAATGGCCTCCTTCTGTGCTGCATCATTCTATGATTCTATGATAATTTTTTAACTTTGCATTAGTGCCGGCGAGTACTGTCCACTGGCGACAGGCATCAGTAAATCACAGGAGCGCTGCCCATGGTTAATGGACGGAAAACTGTGGGCGGAGAATCGGCCATTTCCCGGTGTGCAGTGTCCGTGGGCGAGGCTCCTCGCTGGCAGCACCAGCTCGGAGAGAAATAGGCTTTATGGCCCCCATAAGATCGAAATTATACTGCTTTTAAAGTAATACCAGATGTTTTGTCAAGTATTTTGGTGCTTAGTGCACGTTAGTTTGAAAAAATACGTACAACTGAATATATAAATAATCTAGAATAAGATATGGCAGAACAGGTCGTGTGTATGGACTGCAGTATGTGGGAGTTTTGTGGACAGCGAGCCTGTCCGGAGGGAATATGTTTGCGGGAGATGTCTCCATCTCGAATCGCTCCAGCTCAGATTAATTGAGCTGGAGTCCGAGTTGGTGACACTCGGACACAGAAAGGATGGGGAAGAATATCTGCACAGTTTGCTCCAGACTTCGGTCATGCCTCATAGAGAGGTACAGGTTCAGAAGGGGTTTGGTGTCACCGATAGTGTACAGAGTAAGGGAAAACCAGGAGAGACAGAGTATGAGTATCTGCAGAAACTGTTCCTATACAATAGATACAATGTACTTGCGAACTGTACTAACTTCTAACTAAGGATAAAGACTGTGGGAAGGAAATCCAGAATGCTGACCATGGCACCTTGGAGCAGGATGCTTTCCAAAGGAGGGAGGAGAATGAGGAGGAGTGGAAGTGTAATGTGTTAGCTGTAGGGGATTCACTAATTAGGAGGACAGATAGCTTCCTTTGAAAGCAGGATCGAGAGACCCACATGATATGTTGCCGATATGATGACAGGGTGAGGGACATCGCGAAACGGTTTGAACGAATATTGAAGAAGGAGGTGGAGTATCCAGACGTTGTGGTCGATGTAGGGAACAACACCACAGGAAGGAGTAGGCAGGAGGTCCAGTTTGGAGACTACCAGGAACTAGGAGCACAATTAAAAAAAACACGACCACAAGGGTTGTAATCTCTGTATTATTACCCGAGCTACGTGTAAACTGACGTAGAGATAAGCAGGTTAGGGAGATGAACACGTGACTGAAGAATGGTGTGGGAAGGAAGGGTTCCATTTCATGGGGCACTGACACCTGTACTTGGACTGGAAGGCACTGTAATATTGGGACGGGATCCACCTGAACCATGCTAGGATCAGTGTCCGAGAGGACAAATAGGGCGGTCACAAGGACTTTAAACTAATAAATGGCGGAGGGGGGAGGGGTGGGTGGGGAGGTCTTCGATGTAAAAGGTAGTATAAATAATAGTTCGAAAACAAACGAAAGGGTAGATAGTAGAGGAATCGTCAGACTTGGTGCTTTAGGAACTTCAGGTATAGGGAAAACTAACAGATGTAAAGTAATTAAAACAGGAAAGCCAAATAAGCAACGTGTAGGTAAAACATTAGAGCGGAAGGACAGGTTATGGCCTATGGCCCAAGTAAGCTTTCTTTTTACAAACGCACGGAGTAAAACGAACAAATTCAAGGCGTCAATTAAACTTGGAGGGCATGACATGGTAGCCATTACTGAGGCATGTCTACAAGATGGCCAGGACTGGGACCTAAATATACCAGGTTATAAGGTCTAAAGGAACAATGGGAGAAAAGGTAGAGGGGAGGATAGCCTTAGCGATTAAGGTTGAAATCAGTTCAATGCTAAGAGAGGATATAACAAGAGGTGAGCAGGCCGTGGAGACTTTATGGCAAGAAATAATGAATGGATAAACATTTGGGAGTTGTGTATATGGCCCCTGGTAGCAGCTGTTAAATTGTAGAATGTAGAAATGCAGAACTGAGACAAGCATGTAGCAAAGGCAGAGTGAGTTAAATAGGGAATTTAACTTTCATATAGATTATGATAAGCAGGCTAGCTCATGTCAGAAAGGTAGGGAATTTCTTGAGCGTGTACGGAATAGTTTACTGCCACTATATACCATTGAACCAACAAGCAGGCCATATTAGATTTAGAAATCAGTAATGAGCAGCTTTAGTTAACAACCTAACTGTGCGTGAACATTTATCTAACAGGGGTCATAATATCATCGTTGTGTTTGAAAGGGCGATACATGCAACAGCTGCTAAGATTTTAGATTTCTGTAAGGCTGACTTCAATGCGATGAGCCAGAGGCTGTCCACAGTAAACTGGGGTCTCTGTTAATAGGTCAAAAGACAGAAGATCAGTGGGAGGTGTTCAACAATAATTAAACTTGTTACAGAACCGGTATATACCGTTAAGAGGCAAGAGCTCTATTTGCCAAAAGAAACTGCCATGAATGACAAAAGCGGTAAGGGCAACATTAAACTCAAAGATAAAGCATAAAAAATGCAAAATCTACCACAGATCCTGGCGAATGGGAAAGATACAAAGACCAACAAAAATGACAAAACAGACAACAAGAGATACAAAAAGGAATATGGAACAAACTTGCAAGAGATATCAAAATCAACACTTTTTTCACAATTATATTAGGAAAAAAGAAGATGGTCGGGAGAAATGTGCGCCCACTTCAAAACTGATAACGATGATATTGGAAATGGAATAAAGGACATGGCAGACATATTGAAGAATTATTGTGCCAGTGCGTACAGTAGAGGAAAAGGATAACATGCCGAACATTACAAGTCAATTAATATTGAATCAGGAACGGGGATTCAGCAAAATTAACGTTGTCAAAATAACAGTAGTTAAGAAAATAATGACAGGAAAGATTGACAAAATCCACAGGAGCAGATGTTTTCTATCCCAGGTTATTCAAGGAAGTCGGTGACAACATTATGGGTGGCCTAATTACAATCTTCCAAAGTTCTCTCGATTAGGGAACCGTTCATTTAGATTGGAAAATTGTTCATGTTCCGCTATATAATAAAGGTGAAAGCGTGAAACCAGCAATTAATAGACCAGTTAGCTTCACATCTGTTCTCGGGAAATGAATAGAAACTATAATTAAGTATAGAGTTACTAAACAACTTGACATTTTTAGCTGTTCAGTGAGCCAGCAGATTTGTAAAGGGTATTACATGCCTGACGAAACTGATTGAATTTTTTGAAGAGGTGACTAAAGTAGTGGACAGGGGCATGTCTATGGATGTTATTTATATGGACTTCCAGAAGCCATTTGATAAAGGCCCTCGTAAGAACCAATGTTGAAGTGCATGGAATTTAAGGCAAATTATTGACCTGGTTAGGACATTGGCTGAGTTGCAGGAGACAGAGAATAGGGATAATAAGCAGGTAATCTAATTGGAAGGATAGGACGTGTGATATACCGCAAAGATCTGTGTTCGGGCCTCAACTGTTCAACATATTTATTAACGACTTAGATGATGGGATGGAAAGCCACATATGCAAGTATGCCGTGTAAATGGAAGCATAAAATTGGAAGGTGATATTAATAGATTAAGTAAATGGGCAAAACGGTGGCAAATGGATTTATATGTAGGCAAATGTGAGGTTAAAAGCGATAGAACATAATACTTTCTAAATGATAAAAAGCTAAAAAAGTGGAGGTCAAAAGAGACTCGAGTGTCCATGTACATAAATCATTAAAATGTAATGGACAGGTGCAGAAAATAGTTAAAAAGATTAATTGAATGCTGGTATTTATATCTAGAGGACTATAGTACAAGGGGGTCGAAGTTATTCTATAATTATACAACACCCTTTTCAGAAAACACCTGGAGTACTGTGAGCAGTTCTGGGCACCAAACATTATGAAGGATATATTGGCCTTGGAGGGAGTGAATTGTAGATTTGCCAGAATGATACCCAGACTCCAGGGTTTCAATTAAGAGGAAAGATTACATGAACTACGGTCGTATCCCTGGAATTTAGAAGGTTAAGGAGTGATTTGAATGAAGTTTTCAAGATATTCAGGGGAAATGAAAGGGTAGACGGAGAGAAACTATTTCCGCTGGTTGTGGAGTCTAGGACTAGGTAGCAGGGTCTAAAGATTAGAGCCAGGCCTTTCAGGAGTGAAGATAGAAAAAAACTTCCACGTGCAAAGAATGGTAGAAGTTTGGAATTCTCTTCCGCAATCGCCAATTTGTGATTGGTCAATTGCTAATTTTAAATCTGGGATTAGTTTATTTCGTTAACCAAGGGTTTGAAGTGACATGGAGCGAAGGAAGATATATGGAGTTAGGCTCGAGAGGCTAAATGGCCTATTGCTGTTCCTGTGTACCTATATTCCTATAATGTTACTGAATTAAACATATTTCATAAAGAAATATCAAAATAAATAATCTTGCAATTCTCAACCAGAAGCTGGATTATACTTCTCAAAGTTATTTCCCTAATTGCATCTATATCTGGATTTAGCAATTGCCGTTCAAATAAATGGTTATTAATGAACGATAAACCTGAGATAAAATTATGATTAAATGTTATTTTTTTAATTAAGGGTTTCTAAAATTAATTCCAATTGATTATTTTGTGTGTTGTGTCAGAATGAAGTTTCTCGATGGTCACCTGATCCAGCTCCCTGCCTCGGCCGAGGGTTCTTTTTATTAAACTGAGAGCGAAGTTTGTCCCGATACGTTCCAGATTCATGACCCTCCTCTTTCGACACAATCACATGATTATTATGCGGGCCTGGTTTTAGCAGGAAATAAAAACACGATGTTTCAGCCATTTAAACACTAACTGGATTGCAAGAAATTCGTTTATTCATTTTTTGAACATTTCAGCTGTAAAAAGAGATTGGGCCGTAGAATTAGGTAAATGGTCGCGGTTAAGTTACAGATGCAGATGGGTCAGGACGATCAAATTTTCAGAGGTGTCACGTCGATTTCTAATAATGTGATTCGTTTGTCGATGTACTTCTGAAGATGCGGTGCTGTTTATTTCTCTTTACAGCCAGAACTGACGGTGCAGTCACTAAATATGCAGTATCAGGTCTTGTGGTGTAAACTCTGTTGTTGGAATCGCAGCTGCAAAGTTAGAAAAACTGGCTGAATGTTCAGTGTTAATGTTCTTAACTAAACTCAGAATTCGTGATGTTGGTTTTGTTATTTCCGTTTCAGTTATTCTGGCTGAGTGATTTCCGATATTGCCAGGGTAACAACCTGTCAGATCTCAGTACTAGAGACGTTGACGCCAATTTATTTCCGGAAGACGGCTAGACATTCAGTGTAAACTCTATTCTATGAGTTCGGGAGTCCAGTAATAGGAACATCTTCTGGATATTTGCAATATTTTTATATAATTTCCATACCAGTAAAATTATATTATAATAGCAACAGAGGAACAGGAGGAGACTTTTCAACCCCTCGAGTCTGTTCCTCCATTCAATTGGATCATGGCTGATCTCTATCTTAGCTCAAACATCTGCAATGACTCTCTAACCCTAATACCTTAACCTAATAAAAATATGTAAATATTGGTTTTGATTGTGGCTGATCTGTATCTGAACTCCTTGCACCTGCCTTGGTTCCAGAACCCTTAATGCCTAACAAACATCTATCAGTCTCAGTTTTGACATATTGAATTGAACAAGCCTCATCAGCTTTTTGAGGGAGTGTTCCAGATTTCCACTACCATTTGTGAGTGAAGAGCTTTCTGACATCACTCCTGAACGGCCAAGCTCTACTGTTAAGTTCATGACACCTTCTGCTGGACTCCCCCACCAGAGGAAATAGCTT
Source organism: Squalus acanthias (assembly GCA_030390025.1). Lineage (NCBI taxonomy): Eukaryota > Metazoa > Chordata > Chondrichthyes > Squaliformes > Squalidae > Squalus > Squalus acanthias. The sequence continues at coordinate 11,158,146 of CM059452.1, read as the reverse complement.
CTCTCTATTTACCCAATTAAATCCTTTGACTGTATAAAACGCATCAATTCGGTCACCCATAATCTCCTATACTCAAGGCAATGAAAGACTGGTGAATCTGCGCTACATCCCCTCCAAGGCCAATATATCCTTCCTGAAGTGAGGTGCCCAAAACTGAATACAACACACCAGACGGGTTCTAACCAGAGCTCTGTTCAGCTGTAGCATAAATTCTACACTTTGGATAAGTATCGTAGAATCATAAAATGGTTACAGCGCGGAAGAAGTCTATTCGGCCCGTCGAGCCCATGCCGAATCTCAGCTAGTCCCACTGCCCTGCCCTTTCCCCGTAGCCCTGCATTTGTTTTTCCTGCAAATACTTATCCAACTCCATTTTTCATGAAAAAAATGAGTTTGCCTCCACCACCCTTTCAGGCAGTGCATTCCAGCTCTTAACCACTCGCTGCGTAAAAACGTTTTTTCTGCTGTCGTCTGTGGTTCTTTTGCCTATCACCTTAATCTGTGTCCTCTGGTTCCCGACAATTCTGCCAATGGGAACAGTTTTCCTCTATCTACCCTGTCCATGATTTTGAACACCTCTATCTAATCTCCTCTCAATCTTCTCTGCTCCAAGAAGAACAACCCCAGCTTCTCCAGTCTTTCAAAGTAACTGAAGTCCCTCATTCCTGGAATCATTCTCGTAAATCTTGTCTGCGCCCTCTCCAAGGCCCTCACATCCATCCTAATGTGTGCTGCCCAGAATTGGACACAGTACTCCAGTTGGGGCCAAACCAGTGTTTTATACAGATTCATCATAATTTGCACACTCTTGAACTCTATACCTCCATTTATGAAGCCCAGAATCCTTTTTAACTGCTTTCTCAAACTGCCCTTCCGCCTTCACCGATGTATGCACACATGCCCCCAGGTCTCTCTGGTCGTGCACACCCTTTAAGATTGTACCATTTAGTTTATTTGTCCTCTCCTCTTTCTTTCCTCCAAAATGCATCACTTCACACTTTTCTGCATTAAATTTCATCTACCACGTGTCCGTACATTTCACCAGCCTATGTCTTGCTGAAGAGTATCGCTCTCCACCTCACTGTTCACTATACTTCCAAGTTCTGTGTCATCTGCACATTTTGATATTGTGCCCTGTACACCCACGTCCAAGTCATTATATACATCATAAAAAGCAGTGGTCCTAGAACCGACCCCTGGGGAACACACTGTATAACTTCCTCCAGTCCGAAAAACAACTGTTCACCACTAATTTCTGTTTCCTGTCACTCAACCAATTTCGTATCTAGGCTGCCACTGGTCCAAAGCTACTTCGGCCAGTAAGCTGTGAGGAGAACACATAGTCTGCAAAGGGATATAGATAGACAAAGTGATTGGCAGCAAGGTGGCAGATGCAGTATTACGTAGGGAAATGTGAGGTTATTCACTTTGGTAGGAAGAATAGAAAAACAGAATAGTTTTTAAATGATGAGAAACTTTTAAATGTTGGTTTTCAGAGAGATTTGGGTGTCCTCGTGCAAAAAACACAGAAAGCTAGCATGCAGGTACAGCAAGCAATAAGGAAGTCAAATAGAATGTTAGCCTTAATTGCAGGGGTGTTGTAGTGTAAGAGTAAGGAAGTCTTGCTACAATTATACAGGGCCATGGTGAGACCACACCTGGAGTACTGCGCACAGTTTTGGTCTCCTTATCTGAGGAAGTATATAATTGCCTTGGAGGCGCTGCAACGAAGGTTCACTAGATTGATTCCTGGGATGAGAGGGCTGTCCTATGATGAGAGATACTGTAGAATGGGCCTGTCCTTTCTGGAGTTAGAAACATAAGAGGTGATCTTCTTGAAACATGTAAGATTCTGAAGGGGATTGACAGGGTAGATGCTGAGAGGTTGTTTCCCCTGGCTGGAGTGTCTAGAACTAGGGGGCATAGTCTCAGGATTAGGGGTCGGCCATTTAAGACCGAGATGAGGAGGAATTTCTTCACTGAGATGATTGTGAAATTTTGGAATTCTCTACCCCAGAGGGCTGTGAATCCTGAGTCTTTGAGTATATTCAAGGCTGAGATAGATAGATTTTTGGACTCTAGGGGAATCAAGGGATATGGAGAGCGGGCGGGAAAGTGGAGTTGAGGTCGATGATCAGCCATGATCTTATTGAGGGGCCGTGTGACCGACTCCTGCTCTTATTTCTTATGTTATATTTTATTCCATGGGCTTCAATTTTGCTGGCAAGATTATTACGTGGCACTTTATCGAACGTCTTTTGGAAATCCACGTCAACCGCTTTACCCTCATTAACCCTGTCTGTTACCTCATCAACAAACTCGATCAAATTGGTTAAACACCATTTGCCTTTACCAAATCCCTGCTAGCTTTCCTTAATTATCCACCCCTATGCAAGTGATTGCTGATTTTGTCCCTGATTACTGTTTCGAAAAGCTTCCCCACTACCGAGGTTAAACTGACTGGCCTGTAGTTGCTGGGTTTAGCTTTACACCCTTTTTTGAATAATGGTGTAAGATTTGTTAATCTCTAGTCCTCTGGCACAGCCCCCGTATCTATGGAGGTTTGGAATATTATGTCCAGTAACTCTGCGATTGCCGACCTCAATTATGTTTCTTTTTTTTATTCGTTTATGGGATGTGGGCGTCGCTGGCAAGGCAGGCATTATTGCCCATCCCTAATTGCCCCTTGAGAAGGTGGTGGGGAGCCGCCTTCTTGAAACGCTGCAGTCCGTGTGGTGCAGGTACTCCCACGGTACTGTTAGGTAGGGAGTTCCAGGATTTTGACACAGTGACGATGAAGGATCGGCGATATAATTCTAAGTCAGGATAATGTGTGACTTGGAGGGGAACTTTGAGGTGGTGGTGTTCCCATGTGCCTGCTGCCCTTGTCATTCCAGGTGGAAGATGTTGCAGGTTTGGGAGGTGCTGCCGAAGAAGCCTTGGCGAGTTGCTGCAGTGCATCTTGTAGATGGTAAACACTGCAGCCACTTTACGCCGGTGGTGGAGGGACTGAATGTTTAAGATGGCTGCTTTGTCCTGGATGGTGTCGAGCTTCTTGAGTGTTGTTGGAGCTGCCCTCATCCAGGCAAGTGGAGAGTATTCCATCACAAACCCCTCACCATTCTAGGATGCATCCCATCCGCTCCTGGTGATGTATTTACATTAAGTACAGTCAACATTTCTCAGACCTAATCTTTATTAAATTTTATCCTACCAAGTCTCTCTGCTACCACCTCCTTTACTTTTCTATGGCAGCATCCTCTTCCTTGGTGAAGACAGATGCTAAAAACTCACTTAGTACCTCAGCTCTACCCTATGCCTCCATGCATAGAACTCCTTTTTGTTGAATGATCGGCGCCACTCCTCCTCTTTCTAAACTTTTACTATTTATATGCCTATAGAAGACTTCTGAATTTCCTTTTATGTTGGCTGCCATGCTATTCTCATATCCTCTCTTTGCCCCTTTTTTCATTTTCACTTCTCCTCTGACCATTCTATATATTTCCTGATTCTCAGATGTATTTGCAATCTGACATCTGTCATACGCGCTCTCTTTCTGCTTCATCATATTCTCCATCTCTTTCATCATCCAGGGAGCTCTGATTTTAGTTACCCGACCTTTCTCCCTCGTGGGAATGAACATCGGCTGAACTATTTCCTCTTTAAAGGCAGCCCATTGTTCCACTACAGTTATGCCTGCCAATCTTTGATTCCAGTTTACCCAGGCCAGATCCGTTCTCATTTCACTGAAATTGGTCTTCCCCCAATAAAACATTTTTACTCTAGATTGCTCCCTGTACCTTTCCATAGCTAATCTAAACCTTATGATATTATGATCACTGTTCCCGAAATGTTCTCCAAATGACACATGCTCCACTTGACCTACCTCATTCCCCAGAACCAGATCCAGCAATGCCTCCTCCCTCGTCGGGCCGGAAACATACTGATCAGGAAAGTTCTCCTGAACACACTTCAGAAATTCTTCCCCTTCTCTGCCCTTAACTCTATTACAATCCCAGTCTATATTAGGATTGTTGAAGTCCCCCATTATTACTACTCTATAGTCCTTGCACCTCTCTGTAATTTCTCTGCTATTTTACCTCCATATCTCTCCCAATATTTGGTGGTCTATAGAATACACCTAGTAGTTTCATGTTACCTCTATTATTTCTTAACTCTAGCATTATAGATTCTGTCCTTTACCCCTCCAGGACATCCTCTTTCTCCAGCACTGTAACATTCTCCTTAAACAATACTGCCACATCACCTCCAATCTTTCCTTCCCTATCTTTCCTGACACCTTATTATTAGGAATATTTAATAACCAATCCTGCCCTTTTTTGAGCCAGGTCTCAGTTACCAACACAACATCATATTACATGTGGTTATTTGTGCCTGCAGCTCATTTGCATTGTTTACTACGCTTTGTGCGTTAACACACATACATTATAAACTCATCTTACAGCATTCTGTATTCTCTCTTTTTGGACCCCACCTAATACCTTATTATTTCTTACTTTAGTGCTCTCTGCCTCTCCCAATTCTTTGAGCCCTTTATTTCAACTTTCTAACTTTACTTCCTTTTGCCCATCCACGTGCCAAATTAGTTTAAACTCTCTCCAACAAAATTAGCAAACCTACACGCGAGGATATTGGATCCGGCCCAGTTGAGGTGCAGCACGTCCGGTCTGTACAGATCCCACCTCAACCAGAACCAGTCACAGTGCCTCAGGAATCTGAAACCCTTCCCTCCTGCACCATCTTGCCAGCCACGCATTCTTCTGCTCAGTCCTTCTATATTAATACTCACTCGCATATGGCACCGGGAGCACTACCTTGGAGCTCCTGAGAGGTTACTGCCTTGGAGGTCCTGAGAGGTTACTACATTGGAGGTCCGGAGAGATTACTACCTTGGAGGTCCTGAGAGGTTACTACCTTGGAGGTCCTGAGAGGTTACTATCTTGGAGGTCCTGAGAGGTTACTGCCTTGGAGGTCCTGTGAGTTTACTCCCTTGGAGGTCCTGAGAGGTTACTGCCTTGGAGGTCCTGAGAGTTTACTGCCTTGGAGATACTGAGAGGTTACTGCCTTGGAGGTCCTCTGAGTTTACTGCCTTGGAGGTCCTGTGAGTTTATTACCTTGGAGGTCCTGAGAGTTTACTGCCTTGGAGGTCCTGTGAGTTTACCACCTTGGAGGTCCTGAGAGTTTACTGCCTTGGAGGTCCTGAGAGGTTACTACCTTGGAGATTCTGAGAGGTTCCTGCCTTGGAGTTACTGAGAGGTTACTGCCTTGTAGATCCTGAGAGGGAACTACCTTGGAGGTCCTGAGAGGTTACTACCTTGGAGATCCTGAGAGGTTACTACCTTGGAGGTCCTGTGAGGTAACTGCCTTGGAGGTCCTGAGAGGTTACTTCCTTGGAGGTACTGAGCGATTACTGTCCTGGATGTCCTGAGAGTTTACTGCCTTGGAGGTCCTGAGAGGTTACTACCTTGGAGGTCCTGAGAGGTTAATACCTTGGAGGTCCTGAGAATTTACTGCCTTGGAGGTCCTGTGAGTTTACTACCTTGGAGGTCCTGAGAGGTTGCGACCTTGGAGATCCTGAGAGGTTACGGTCTTGGATGTCCTGAGAGTTTACTACCTTGGAGATCCTGAGAGGTTACTGTCTTGGAGGTCCTGAGAGGTTACTACCTTGGAGGTCCTGAGAGTTTACTACCTTGGAGGTCCTGAGAGGGTACTACCTTGGAGATCCTGAGAGGTTACTACCTTGGAGGTCCTGAGAGTTTACTACCTTGGAGATCCTGAGAGGTTACTGTCTTGGAGGTCCTGTGAGTTTACTACCTTGGAGGTCCTGTGAGTTTACTACCTTGGAGGTCCTGAGAGGTTACTGCCTTGGAGGTCCTGTGAGTTTACTTTCTTGGAGGTCCTGAGAGTTTACTACCTTGGAGGTCCTGAGAGGTTACTACCTTGGAGGTCCTGAGAGATTATTACCTTGGAGGTCCTGAGAGGTTACTACCTTGGAGATCCTGAGAGTTTACTATCTTGGAGGTCCTGAGAGTTTACTGTCTTGGATGTCTTGAGAGTTTACTACCTTTGAGTTCCTGAGAGGTTACTACCTTGGAGGTCCTGAGAGTTTACTATCTTGGAGGTCCTGAGAGTTTACTGTCTTGGATGTCCTGAGAGTTTACTGCCTTGGAGGTCCTGAGAGGTTACTGTTTTGGAGGTCCTGAGTGGTTACTAGCTTGGAGGTCCTGAGAGGTTACTGCCTTGGAGGTCCTGAGAGGTTGCTGCCTTGGAGGTCATGAGAGGTTACTGCCTTGGCGGTCCTGAGAGATTACTACCTTGGAGGTCCTGTGAGTTTACTATCTTGGAGGTCCTGTGATTTTACTATCTTGGATGTCCTGAGAGGTTACTATCTTGGAGGTACTGAGAGATTACTACCTTGGAGGTCCTGTGAGTTTACTATCTTGGATGTCCTGAGAGTTTACTACCTTGGAGGTCCTGTGATGTTACTACATTGGAGGTCCTGTGAGGTAACTGCCTTGGAGGTCCTGAGAGGTTACTGCCTTGGAGGTCCTGAGAGGTTACTGCCTTGGACGTCCTGTGAGGTTACTATCTTGGAGGTCCTGTGAGTTTACTATCCTGGATGTCCTGAGGGGTTACTATCTTGGAGGTACTGAGAGTTTACTATCTTGGCGGTCCTGTGAGTTTACTATCTTGGATGTCCTGAGAGGTTGCTATTTTGGAGTTACTGTGAGTTTACTACCTTGGAGGTCCTGTGAGTTTACTATCTTGGATGTCCTGTGAGTTTACTATCTTGGATGTCCTGAAAGGTTATTATCTTGGAGGTCCTGAGAGATTACTACCTTGGAGGTCCTGTGAGTTTACTATCTTGGATGTCCTGAGAGTTTATTACCTTGGAGGTCCTGATAGTTTACTAACTTGGCGGTCCTGTGAGTTTACTACCTTGGAGGTCCTAAGAGTTTACTACCTTGGAGGTCCTGAGAGATTACTACCTTGGAGGTCCTGATAGTTTACTACCTTGGCGGTCCTGTGAGTTTACTACCTTGGAGGTCCTGAGAGGTTACTACCTTGGAGGTCCTGAGAGGTTACTATCTTGAAGGTCCTGAGAGGTTACTACCTTGGAGGTCCTGTGAGTTTACTGTCTTGGATGTCCTGAGAGGTTACTGCCTTGGAGGTCCTGAGAGTTTACTACCTTGGAGGTCTTGAGAGTTTACTACCTTGGAGGTCCTGTGAGTTTACTATCTTGGATGTCCTGAGAGGTTACTACCTTGGAGGTCCTGTGAGTTTACTATCCTGGATGTCCTGAGAGGTTACTATCTTGGAGGTCCTGTGAGTTTACTACCTTGGATGTCCTGAGAGGTTGCTATCTTGGAGGTCCTGTGAGTTTACTATCTTGGATGTCCTGAGAGGTTACTACCTTGGAGGTCCTGTGAGTTTACTACCTTGGATGTCCTGAGAGGTTACTATCTTGGAGGTCCTGAGAGTTTACTGTCTTGGATGTCTTGAGAGTTTACTACCTTTGAGGTCCTGAGAGGTTACTACCTTGGAGGTCCTGAGAGTTTACTATCTTGGAGGTCCTGAGAGTTTCCTGTCTTGGATGTCCTGAGAGTTTACTGCCTTGGAGGTCCTGAGAGGTTACTGTCTTGGAGGTCCTGAGAGGTTACTACCTTGGAGGTCCTGAGAGGTTACTGCCTTGGAGGTACTGAGAGGTTGCTGCCTTGGAGGTCCTGAGAGGTTACTGCCTTGGAGGTCCTGAGAGGTTACTACCTTGGAGGTACTGAGAGGTTACTACCTTGGAGGTCCTGAGAGTTTACTACCTCGGAGGTCCTGAGAGGTTACTGCCTTGGAGGTCCTGAGAGTTTACTACCTTGGAGGTCCTGAGAGGTTACGACCTTGGAGATCCTGAGAGGTTACTGTCTTGGTTGTCCTGAGAGGTTACTGCCTTGGAGGTCCTGAGAGGTTACTACCTTGGAGGTACTGAGAGGTTACTACCTTGGAGGTCCTGAGAGTTTACTACCGTGGAGATCCTGAGAGGTTACTGTCTTGGAGGTCCTGAGAGGTTACTACCTTGGAGGTCCTGAGAGTTTACTACCTTGGAGGTCCTGAGAGGTTACTACCTTTGAGATCCAGAGAGGTTACTATCTTTGATGTCCTGAGAGGTTACTACCTTGGATGTCCTGTGAGTTTACTACCTTGGAGGTCCTGAGAGGTTACTGCCTTGGAGGTCCTGTGAGTTTACTATCTTGGAGGTCCTGAGAGTTTACTACCTTGGAGGTCCTGAGAGGTTACTACCTTGGAAGTCCTGAGAGGTTACTGTCTTGGAGGTACTGAGAGTTTACTGTCTTGGATGTCTTGAGAGTTTACTACGTTGGAGATCCTGAGAGTTTACTATCTTGGATGTCCTGAGAGTTTACTGTCTTGGATGTCTTGAGAGTTTACTACCTTGGAGATCCTGAGAGTTTACTATCTAGGAGGTCCTGAGAGTTTACTGTCTTGGAAGTCCTGAGAGGTTACTACCTTGGAGATCCTGAGAGTTTACTATCTTGGAGGTCCTGAGAGTTTACTGTCTTGGATGTCTTGAGAGTTTACTACCTTGGAGGTCCTGAGTGGTTACTACGTTGGATGTCCTGAGAGGTTACTGCCTTGGAGGTCCTCAGAGGTTACTGCCTTGGAGGTCCTGAGAGGTTACTGCCTTGGAGGTCCTGAGAGGTTACTACCTTGGAGATCCTGAGAGTTTACTATCTTGGAGGTCCTGAGAGTTTACTGTCTTGGATGTCTTGAGAGTTTACTACCTTTGAGTTCCTGAGAGGTTACTACCTTGGAGGTCCTGAGAGTTTACTATCTTGGAGGTCCTGAGAGTTTACTGTCTTGGATGTCCTGAGAGTTTACTGCCTTGGAGGTCCTGAGAGGTTACTGTTTTGGACGTCCTGAGTGGTTACTACCTTGGAGGTCCTGAGAGGTTACTGCCTTGGAGGTCCTGAGAGGTTGCTGCCTTGGAGGTCATGAGAGGTTACTGCCTTGGCGGTCCTGAGAGATTACTACCTTGGAGGTCCTGTGAGTTTACTATCTTGGAGGTCCTGTGATTTTACTATCTTGGATGTCCTGAGAGGTTACTATCTTGGAGGTACTGAGAGATTACTACCTTGGAGGTCCTGTGAGTTTACTATCTTGGATGTCCTGAGAGTTTACTACCTTGGAGGTCCTGTGATGTTACTACATTGGAGGTCCTGTGAGGTAACTGCCTTGGAGGTCCTGAGAGGTTACTGCCTTGGAGGTCCTGAGAGGTTACTACCTTGGAGGTACTGACAGGTTACTGCCTTGGATGTCCTGAGAGTTTACTACCGTGGAGATCCTGAGAGGTTACTGTCTTGGAGGTCCTGAGAGGTTACTACCTTGGAGATCCTGAGAGGTTACTGTCTTGGTTGTCCTGAGAGTTTACTACCGTGGAGATCCTGAGAGGTTACTGTCTTGGAGGTCCTGAGAGGTTACTACCTTGGAGGTCCTGAGAGTTTACTACCTTGGAGGTCCTGAGACGTTACTGTCTTGGAGGTCCTGTGAGTTTACTATCTTGGAGCTCCTGAGAGTTTACTGCCTTGGAGGTCCTGTGAGTTTACTATCTTGGAGGTCCTGAGAGTTTACTACCTTGGAGCTCCTGAGAGGTTACTACCTTGGAAGTCCTGAGAGGTTACTGTCTTGGAGGTACTGAGAGTTTACTGTCTTGGATGTCTTGAGAGTTTACTACCTTGGAGATCCTGAGAGTTTACTATCTAGGAGGTCCTGAGAGTTTACTGTCTTGGAAGTCCTCAGAGGTTACTACCTTGGAGATCCTGAGAGTTTACTATCGTGGAGGTCCTGAGAGTTTACTGTCTTGGATGTCTTCAGAGTTTACTACCTTGGAGGTCCTGAGAGTTTATTGTCTTGGATGTCCTGAGAGGTTACTGATTTGGAGGTCCTGAGAGTTTACTACCTTGGAGGTCCTGAGAGTTTACTACCTTGGAGGTCCTGTGAGTTTACTACCTTGGAGGTCCTGAGAGGTTACCATCTTGGATGTCCTGAGAGGTTACTACCTTGGAGGTCCTGTGAGTTTACTATCCTGGATGTCCTGAGGGGTTACTATCTTGGAGGTACTGAGAGTTTACTATCTTGGCGGTCCTGTGAGTTTACTATCTTGGATGTCCTGAGAGGTTACTATTTTGGAGTTACTGTGAGTTTACTACCTTGGAGGTCCTGTGAGTTTACTATCTTGGATGTCCTGTGAGTTTACTATCTTGGATGTCCTGAGAGGTTATTATCTTGGAGGTCCTGAGAGATTACTACCTTGGAGGTCCTGTGAGTTTACTATCTTGGATGTCCTGAGAGTTTATTACCTTGGAGGTCCTGATAGTTTACTAACTTGGCGGTCCTGTGAGTTTACTACCTTGGAGGTCCTGAGAGTTTACTACCTTGGAGGTCCTGAGAGATTACTACCTTGGAGGTCCTGATAGTTTACTACCTTGGCGGTCCTGTGAGTTTACTACCTTGGAGGTCCTGAGAGGTTACTACCTTGGAGGTCCTGAGAGGTTACTATCTTGAAGGTCCTGAGAGGTTACTACCTTGGAGGTCCTGTGAGTTTACTGTCTTGGATGTCCTGAGAGGTTACTGCCTTGGAGGTCCTGAGAGTTTACTACCTTGGAGGTCTTGAGAGTTTACTACCTTGGAGGTCCTGTGAGTTTACTACCTTGGAGGTCCTGAGAGGTTACTATCTTGGATGTCCTGAGAGGTTACTACCTTGGAGGTCCTGTGAGTTTACTATCCTGGATGTCCTGAGAGGTTACTATCTTGGAGGTCCTGTGAGTTTACTACCTTGGATGTCCTGAGAGGTTGCTATCTTGGAGGTCCTGTGAGTTTACTATCTTGGTTGTCCTGAGAGGTTACTACCTTGGAGGTCCTGTGAGTTTACTACCTTGGATGTCCTGAGAGGTTACTATCTTGGAGGTCCTGAGAGTTTACTGTCTTGGATGTCTTGAGAGTTTACTACCTTTGAGGTCCTGAGAGGTTACTACCTTGGAGGTCCTGAGAGTTTACTATCTTGGAGGTCCTGAGAGTTTCCTGTCTTGGATGTCCTGAGAGTTTACTGCCTTGGAGGTCCTGAGAGGTTACTCTCTTGGAGGTCCTGAGAGGTTACTACCTTGGAGGTCCTGAGAGGTTACTGCCTTGGAGGTACTGAGAGGTTGCTGCCTTGGAGGTCCTGAGAGGTTACTGCCTTGGAGGTCCTGAGAGGTTACTACCTTGGAGATACTGAGAGGTTACTACCTTGGAGGTCCTGAGAGTTTACTACCTCGGAGGTCCTGAGAGGTTACTGCCTTGGAGGTCCTGAGAGTTTACTACCTTGGAGGTCCTGAGAGGTTACGACCTTGGAGATCCTGAGAGGTTACTGTCTTGGTTGTCCTGAGATGTTACTGCCTTGGAGGTCCTGAGAGGTTACTACCTTGGAGGTACTGAGAGGTTACTACCTTGGAGGTCCTGAGAGTTTACTACCGTGGAGATCCTGAGAGGTTACTGTCTTGGAGGTCCTGAGAGGTTACTACCTTGGAGGTCCTGAGAGTTTACTACCTTGGAGGTCCTGAGAGGTTACTACCTTGGAGATCCAGAGAGGTTACTATCTTTGATGTCCTGAGAGGTTACTACCTTGGATGTCCTGTGAGTTTACTACCTTGGAGGTCCTGAGAGGTTACTGCCTTGGAGGTCCTGTGAGTTTACTATCTTGGAGGTCCTGAGAGTTTACTACCGTGGAGATCCTGAGAGGTTACTGTCTTGGAGGTACTGAGAGTTTACTGTCTTGGATGTCTTGAGAGTTTACTACGTTGGAGATCCTGAGAGTTTACTATCTTGGATGTCCTGAGAGTTTACTGTCTTGGATGTCTTGAGAGTTTACTACCTTGGAGATCCTGAGAGTTTACGATCTAGGAGATCCTGAGAGTTTACTGTCTTGGAAGTCCTGAGAGGTTACTCCCTTGGAGATCCTGAGAGTTTACTATCTTGGAGGTCCTGAGAGTTTACTGTCTTGGATGTCTTGAGAGTTTACTACCTTGGAGGTCCTGAGTGGTTACTACGTTGGATGTCCTGAGAGGTTACTGCCTTGGAGGTCCTCAGAGGTTACTGCCTTGGAGGTCCTGAGAGGTTACTGCCTTGGAGGTCCTGAGAGGTTACTGCCTTGGAGGTCCTGAGAGATTACTACCTTGGAGGTCCTGTGAGTTTACTATCTTGGAGGGCCTGAGAGGTGACTACCTCGGAGGTCCTGAGAGGTTACTACCTTGGAGGTCCTGAGAGTTTACTACCTTGGAGGTCCTGTGAGTTTACTACCTTGGAGGTCCTGAGAGGTTACTATCTTGGATGTCCTGAGAGGTTACTACCTTGGAGGTCCTGTGAGTTTACTATCCTGGATGTCCTGAGAGTTTACTACCTTGGAGGTCCTGTGAGTTTACTACCTTGGAGGTCCTGTGGGTTTACTGCCTTGGATGTCCTGTGAGTTTATTATCTTGGAGGTCCTGAGAGATTATTATCTTGGAGGTCCTGAGAGATTACTACCTTGGATGTCCTGTGAGTTTACTGTCTTGGATGTCCTGAGAGTTTATTACCTTGGAGGTCCTGATAGTTTACTAACTTGGCGGTCCTGTGAGTTTACTACCTTGGAGGTCCTGAGAGTTTACTACCTTGGAGGTCCTGAGAGATTACTACCTTGGCGGTCCTGTGAGTTTACTACCTTGGAGGTCCTGAGAGGTTACTACCTTGGAGGTCCTGAGAGGTTACGATCTTGAAGGTCCTGAGAGGTTACTACCTTGGAGGTCCTGTGAGTTTACTGTCTTGGATGTCCTGAGAGGTTACTGCCTTGGAGGTCCTGAGAGTTTACTACCTTGGAGGTCCTGAGAGTTTACTACCTTGGAGGTCCTGTGAGTTTACTACCTTGGAGGTCCTGAGAGGTTACTATCTTGGATGTCCTGAGAGGTTACTACCTTGGAGGTCCTGTGAGTTTACTATCCTGGATGTCCTGAGAGGTTACTATCTTGGAGGTACTGAGAGGATACTACCTTGGAGGTCCTGTGAGTTTACTACCTTGGATGTCCTGAGAGGTTACTACCTTGGAGGTCCTGTGAGTTTACTATCTTGTAGGTCCTGAGAGTTTACTATCTTGGAGGTCCTGTGAGTTTACTATCTTGGATGTCCTGAGAGGTTACTATTTTGGAGTTACTGTGAGTTTACTACCTTGGAGGTCCTGTGAGTTTACTATCTTGGAGGTCCTGTGAGTTTACTATCTTTGATATCCTGAGAGGTTATGATCTTGGAGGTCCTGAGAGATTACTACCTTGGAGGTCCTGTGAGTTTACTACCTTGGAGGTCCTGAGATGTTACTACCTTGGAGGTCCTGAGAGGTTACTACCTTGGAGATCCTGAGAGTTTACTATCTTGGAGGTCCTGAGAGTTTACTGTCTTGGATGTCTTGAGAGTTTACTACCTTTGAGGTCCTGAGAGTTTACTACCTTGGAGGTCCTGAGAGTTTACTATCTTGGAGGTCCTGAGAGTTTACTGTCTTGGATGTCCTGAGAGTTTACTGTCTTGGAGGTCCTGAGAGGTTACTGTCTTGGAGGTCCTGAGAGGTCACTACCTTGGAGGTCCTGAGAGGTTACTGCCTTGGAGGTACTGAGAGGTTGCTGCCTTGGAGGTCCTGTGAGTTTACTATCTTGGAAGGCCTGAGAGGTGACTACATACATAGATACATAGAAGATAGGAGCAGGAGTAGGCCATCCGGCCCTTCCAGCCTGCTCCGCCATTTAATGAGATCATGGCTGATCCTCCAATTCAGTATCCCGTCCCCGCCTTCTCTCCGTAACCCTTAACCCCTTTTGCCTGTAGAAATATATCTAATTCCCTCTTAAATATATTTAATGAGCTGGCGTACACTGCCCTCTGTGGCAATGAGTTCCACAGGTTCACCACCCTCTGAGTGAAGAAATTCCCCCTCATTTCTGTCCTAAATGGTTTAGCCCTTATCCTTAAATTATGTCCTCTAGCTCTGTTCTCACCCGCCAAGGGAAACATTCCTTCTGCATCTAGTCTGTCTAGACCTGTCAGAATTTTATACACTTCTATGAGGTCCCCTCTCAATCTTCTAAACTCCAGTGTGTACATCCCTAAACTACATAGTCTCTCCTCATAGGTCAATCCCGCCATTCCTGGTATCAGCCTGGTGAATCGCCGCTGCACCCCCTCCATGGCAAGAACATCTTTCCTCAGATGAGGCGACCAAAACTGTACACAGTACTCGAGGTGTGGTCTCACCAGTGCCCTGTACAGCTGCAGCAAGGTATCCCTGTTCCTGTATTCCAACCCTTTTGCTATGAAGGCCAGCATACCGTTTGCCTTCTTGACCGCCTGTTGCACCTGCATGCTCGCCTTCAGTGACTGGTGTACAAGAACACCCAGGTCTCTCTGTACTTCCCCCTCTCCCAATTTATTGCCATTTAAATAATAAGTTGCCCTCCCGTTCCTGCACCCAAGGTGGATAACTTCGCACTTGTCCACATTATAGTGCATCTGCCATTTATCCGCCCAATCACCCAGTCTGTCCAATTCGCTCTGGAGCTTCCTGGTCTCCTCCTCTGAGCCCACCCCCACTCCTAGTTTAGTGTCGTCTGCAAATTTGGAAATGCTGCATCCGACTCCCTGATCCAGGTCATTAATTTAAATTGTGAACAGCTGGGGACCCAGGACAGATCCCTGTGGTACCCCACTTGTTACTGCCTGCCATTCAGAAAATGAGCCGTTTATTCCAACTCTCTGTTTTCTATCTGACAGCCAGTTCTCTATCCACGTCAATACTTTCCCCTTTATCCCATGAGCTTCAATTTTCCATGCTAATCTTTTATGTGGGACCTTGTCGAAGGCCTTTTGGAAGTCCAGGTACACCACATCTACTGGCTCTCCCCCATCTATTTTACCAGTTACTCCCTCAAAAAATTCCAATAGATTAGTCAAGCACGATTTACCCTTTGTAAATCCATGTTGACTCTGTCCTATCCTGTCCCCATTTGCTAAGTGCTCCGCTATTTCATCCTTAATGATGGACTCCAGCATTTTGCCCACAACTGATGTAAGGCTTACAGGTCTGTAATTACCTGCTTTTTCCCTACCCCCCTTTTTGAATAGTGGGGTAACGTTAGCTACCCTCCAATCCATGGGCACTGTTCCCGAGTCTAATGAATTCTAAAAATCATACTTAGTGCATCCGCTATCTCTAGGGCCACCTCCTTCAGTACCCTAGGATGCATGTTATCAGGCCCTGGGGATTTGTCCGCCTTCAATCCCTTTAGCTTCCTTAACACCATATCCTTAGAGATATTGACTTGCGTCAGTTCCTCCTTTGCCAATGTCCCTATTTTTCCCGATATCCCAGGGAGGTTTTTTGTGTCTTCCTTCATAAAGACTGACCCAAAATATGCATTTAGTTGGTCTGCCATTTCCTTATTTCCCGTTATATATTCCCCCGTATCTGACTGCAATGGACCAACTTTGGTTTTCACCAGTCTTTTCCTCTTGATATACTTATAAATGCTTTTGGAGTTAGTTTTTATATTTTCCGCCAGCTTGCTTTCGTAAGCTATTTTGCCCCTCTTGATTAAGCCCTTTGTCCTCCTTTGCTCTATCTTAAACTGTTCCCAATCTTCCGCTCTGGCGCTTTTTTTGGCTATTTTATACGCCCTATCTTTGGATTTTATGCTGTCTCTAATTTCCCCTGTTATCCACGGTTGAGTCACCTTTTTAGATTTCCTTTTATGCCAGATTGGTATAAACAATTTTTGCAATTTTTTCATTCTATCTTTAAATGCTTGCCATTGTTTATCTACCTCCAGTCCTCCCAGGAACGTTGTCCAATCAGACCTACTCAGTTCCCGTCTAATGGCATCATAATTCCCCTTGTTTAAATTCAGGACCTTAGTCTCTGAGTCAATTTCTTCGCTCTCCATTTCGAGTGAGAAATCAATCATGTTATGATCGCTCTGACCCAAGGGTCCCCGTACAACAAGATTACTAATTAGACCCTTCTCATTGCACAGTACCCAGTCCAATATAGCCTGTTCCCGAGTTGGTTCCTCGACATATTGATCCAGATAACCATCCCTTAAACACTCAAGGAATTCCTCCTCCTCATTATTTTTACTGATTAGGCTAGTCCAATCTATATGTAAGTTAAAGTCACCTATGATGACAGCTGTGCTCTTATTGCACGCTTCTCTAATTTCCCTCGTGATGCCCTCCCCAACCTCTATTTTACTATTTGGAGGCCTATATACCACTCCTATTAATGTTTTTCGCCCCTCGCTATTTCTTAGCTCCACCCATATAGATTCTGTATTAACTGAGTTAATATCCTTCCTTTCAATTGCATTTATCCCCTCTTTTACCAGCAATGCTACCCCTCCTCCCTTTCTTTTTTGTCGATCCTTCCTAAATACTGTATACCCCTGTATGTTAAGCTCCCAGCCCTGCTCACCCTGCAACCATGTTTCCGTAATCCCAATTAGATCATAATTATTAACCTCTATTTCCAAAGCTAATTCATCTACCTTGTTCCTGATGCTTCTCGCATTAAGGTATAAAACCCTCAGGCTTTTTTTATGCTCACATTTTTTATGAATTAGTTTGGCCCTTTGTTTTTTGTTCCTCACCCTTTTACCATTTATTTCTGTCTGCCTTTCACTTTCCTCTATTTCACTACATAGGTTTCTAGCCCCCTGCCATACTAGTTTAAATGCTCCCGAACTGCTTTATCAAAAATTACCCCGAGAACATCAGTTCCATCTTTGCACAGGTGTAGACCGTCCCTTTTGTATAGGTCACACCTACCACAAAACTGGTTCCAATGCCTCAAAAATTTAAAACCCTCCCTCTTACACCAATGCTCAAGCCACGTATTTAGCCTAACTATCCTGTTCTCTGTACTCTTACTAGCACGTGGCACTGGTAGTAATCCAGAGATTACTACCTTCGAGGTCCTACTTTTTAGCTTGGCTCCTAACTCCCTAAATTCTACTTGTAGGACCTCTTCCCTTTTTTTAGCTACGTCGTTGGTACCAACATGTATCACGACAACTGGCTGTTCCCCCTCCCCTTCCAGAATGTTCTGCACCCGCGCCGAGACATCCTTGACCCTTGCACCAGGGAGGCAACATACCATCCTGGAGTCTCGGTCGCGACCACAGAAACCCCTATCTATTCCCCTTACAATCGAATCCCCTATTACTATAGCCCTGCCACTCTTTTTCCCTCCCTTCTTTGCAACAGAGCCAGTCATGGTGCCATGAGCCTGGCTGCTGGTGCCTTCCCCCGATGAGTCATCCCCCCCGACAACAGCACCTAAGGCGGTGAACCTGTTGCTAAGGGAGACAACCCCGGGGGATTTCTGCACTACCTTCCTACCTTGGAGGTCCTGAGAGGTTACTATCTTGAAGGTCCTGAGAGGTTACTACCTTGGAGGTCCTGTGAGTTTACTGTCTTGGATGTCCTGAGAGGTTACTGCCTTGGAGGTCCTGAGAGTTTACTACCTTGGAGGTCCTGAGAGTTTACTACCTTGGAGGTCCTGAGAGGTTACTATCTTGGATGTCCTGAGAGGTTACTACCTTGGAGGTCCTGTGAGTTTACTAACTTGGATGTCCTGAGAGGTTACTACCTTGGAGGTCCTGTGAGTTTTCTATCTTGTAGGTCCTAAGAGTTTACTGTCTTGGAGGTCCTGTGAGTTTACTATCTTGGAGGTCCTGTGAGTTTACTATCTTGGATGTCCTGAGAGGTTACTATCTTGGAGGTCCTGAGAGACTACTACCTTGGAGGTCCTGTGAGTTTACTATCTTGGATGTCCTGAGAGTTTACTACCATGGAGGTCCTGAGATGTTACTACCTTGGAGGTCCTGTGAGGTAAATGCCTTGGAGGTCCTGAGAGGTTACTGCCTTGGAGGTCCTGAGAGGTTACTGTATTGGATGTCCTGAGAGTTTACTGCCTTGGAGGTCCTGAGAGGTTACTACCTTGGAGGTACTGAGAGGTTACTACCTTGGAGGTCCTGAGAGGTTACTACCTTAAGGTCCTGAGAGTTTACTACCTTGGAGGTCCTGAGAGGTTACTGCCTTGGATGTCCTGAGAGTTTACTACCTTGGAGATCCTGAGAGGTTACTACCTTGGAGATCCTGAGAGTTTACTACCTTGGAGGTCTTGAGAGTTTACTGCCTTGGAGTTCCTGTGAGTTTACTACCTTGGAGGTCCTGAGAGGTTACGACCGTGGAGATTCTGAGATGTTACTGTCTTGGAGGTCCTGAGAGGTTACTACCTTGGAGGTCCCATGAGTTTACTACCTTGGACGTCCTGAGACGTCCTGAGAGGTTACTACCTTGGAGATCCTGAGAGGTTACTACCTTGGAGGCCCTGAGAGTTTACTACCTTGGAGGTCCTGAGAGGTTACTACCTTGGAGATCCTGAGAGCTTACTATCTTGGATGTCCTGAGAGGTTACTACCTTGGAGGTCCTGTGAGTTTACTACCTTGGAGGTCCTGAGAGGTTACTGCCTTGGAGGTCCTGTGAGTTTACTATCTTGGAGGTCCTGAGAGTTGACTACCTTGGATGTCCTGAAAGGTTACTACCTTGGAGATCCTGAGAGTTTATTTTCTTGGAGTTCCTGAGAGTTTACTGTCTTGGAGGTCCTGAGAGGTTACTACCTTGGAGGTCCTGAGAGGTTACTACCTTGGAGGTCCTTAGACGTTACTGCCTTGGAGGTCCTGAGAGGTTACTGCCTTGCAGGTCTTGAGAGATTACTACCTTGGAGGTCCTGTGAGTTTACTATCTTGGAGGGCCTGAGAGGTGACTACCTCGGAGGTCCTGAGATGTTACTATCTTGAGGTCCTGAGCGGTTACTACCTTGGAGGTCCTGTGAGTTTACTATCTTGGAGGGCCTGAGAGGTGACTACCTCGGAGGTCCTGAGATGTTACTATCTTGAGGTCCTGTGAGGTTACTGCCTTGGAGGTCCTGACAGTTTACTACCTTGGAGGTCCTGAGAGTTTACTACCTTGGAGGTCCTGTGAGTTTACTACCTTGGAGGTCCTGAGAGGTTACTATCTTGGATGTCCTGAGAGTTTACTACCTAGGAGGTCCTGTGAGTTTACTACCTTGGAGGTCCTGAGAAGTTACTATCTTGGAGGTCCTGTGAGGTTACTACCTTGGAGGTCCTGTGAGTTTACTATCTTGGATGTCCTGAGAGGTTTCTATATTGGAGGTACTGAGAGGTTACTACCTTGGAGGTCCTGTGAGTTTACTACCTTGGATGTCCTGAGAGGTTACTCCCTTGAAGGTCCTGTGAGTTTACTATCTTGTAGGTCCTGAGAGTTTACTCTCTTGGAGGTCCTGTGAGTTTACTATCTTGGATGTCCTGAGAGTTTACTATTTTGGATGTCCTGAGAGGTTATTATCTTGGAGGTCCTGAGATATTACTACCTTGGAGGTCCTGTGAGTTTACTATCTTGGATGTCCTGAGAGTTTACTATCTTGGATGTCCTGAGAGGTTATTATCTTGGAGGTCCTGAGATATTACTACCTTGGAGGTCCTGTGAGTTTACTATCTTGGAGGTCCTGTGAGTTTATATCTCGGAGGTCCTGTGAGTTTACTATCTTGGATGTCCTGAGAGGTTATTATCTTGGAGGTCCTGAGATATTACTACCTTGGAGGTCCTGTGAGTTTACTTTCTTGGATGTACTGAGAGTTTACTACCTTGGAGGTCCTGATAGTTTACTACCTTGGCAGTCCTGCGAGTTTACTACCTTGGAGGTCCTGAGAGTTTACTATCTTGGAGGTCCTGAGAGGTTACTGCCTTGGATGTCCTGTGAGGTTACTATCTTGGAGGTCCTGTGAGTTTACTACCTTGGATGTCCTGAGAGGTTACTACCTTGGAGGTACTGTGAGTTTACTGTCTTGGATGTCCTGAGAGGTTACTGCCTTGGAGGTCCTGAGAGGTTACTATCTTGAAGGTCCTGAGAGGTTACTACCTTGGAGGTCCTGTGAGTTTACTGTCTTGGATATCCTGAGAGGTTACTGCCTTGGAGGTCCTGAGAGTTTACTACCTTGGAGGTCCTGAGAGTTTACTACCTTGGAGGTCCTGTGAGTTTACTACCTTGGATGTCCTGAGAGGTTACTATCTTGGATGTCCTGAGAGGTTACTACCTTGGAGGTCCTGTGAGTTTACTAACTTGGATGTCCTGAGAGGTTACTACCTTGGAGGTCCTGTGAGTTTTCTATCTTGTAGGTCCTGAGAGTTTACTGTCTTGGAGGTCCTGTGAGTTTACTACCTTGGAGGTCCTGTGAGTTTACTATCTTGGATGTCCTGAGAGGTTACTGTCTTGGAGGTCCTGAGAGACTACTACCTTGGAGGTCCTGTGAGTTTACTATCTTGGATGTCCTGAGAGTTTACTACCTTGGAGGTCCTGAGATGTTACTACCTTGGAGATCCTGTGAGGTAAATGCCTTGGAGGTCCTGAGAGGTTACTGCCTTGGAGGTCCTGAGAGGTTACTACCTTGGAGGTCCCATGAGTTTACTACCTTGGACGTCCTGAGACGTCCTGAGAGGTTACTACCTTGGAGATCCTGAGAGGTTACTATCTTGGATGTCCTGAGAGTTTACTATCTTGGATGTCCTGAGAGGTTATTATCTTGGAGGTCCTGAGATATTACTACCTTGGAGGTCCTGTGAGTTTACTATCTTGGAGGTCCTGTGAGTTTATATCTCGGAGGTCCTGTGAGTTTACTATCTTGGATGTCCTGAGAGGTTATTATCTTGGAGGTCCTGAGATATTACTACCTTGGAGGTCCTGTGAGTTTACTTTCTTGGATGTACTGAGAGTTTACTACCTTGGAGGTCCTGATAGTTTACTACCTTGGCAGTCCTGCGAGTTTACTACCTTGGAGGTCCTGAGAGTTTACTATCTTGGATGTCCTGAGAGGTTACTGCCTTGGACGTCCTGTGAGGTTACTATCTTGGAGGTCCTGTGAGTTTACTACCTTGGATGTCCTGAGAGGTTACTACCTTGGAGGTACTGTGAGTTTACTGTCTTGGATGTCCTGAGAGGTTACTGCCTTGGAGGTCCTGAGAGGTTACTATCTTGAAGGTCCTGAGAGGTTACTACCTTGGAGGTCCTGTGAGGTTACTGTCTTGGATGTCCTGAGAGGTTACTGCCTTGGAGGTCCTGAGAGTTTACTACCTTGGAGATCCTGAGAGTTTACTACCTTGGAGGTCCTGTGAGTTTACTACCTTGGATGTCCTGAGAGGTTACTATCTTGGATGTCCTGAGAGGTTACTACCTTGGAAGTCCTGTGAGTTTACTAACTTGGATGTCCTGAGAGGTTACTACCTTGGAGGTCCTGTGAGTTTTCTATCTTGTAGGTCCTGAGAGTTTACTGTCTTGGAGGTCCTGTGAGTTTACTACCTTGGAGGTCCTGTGAGTTTACTATCTTGGATGTCCTGAGAGGTTACTGTCTTGGAGGTCCTGAGAGACTACTACCTTGGAGGTCCTGTGAGTTTACTATCTTGGATGTCCTGAGAGTTTACTACCTTGGAGGTCCTGAGATGTTACTACCTTGGAGGTCCTGTGAGGTAAATGCCTTGGAGGTCCTGAGAGGTTACTGCCTTGGAGGTCCTGAGAGGTTACTACCTTGGAGGTCCCATGAGTTTACTACCTTGGACGTCCTGAGACGTCCTGAGAGGTTACTACCTTGGAGATCCTGAGAGGTTACTACCTTGGAGGTCCTGAGAGTTTACTACCTTGGAGGTCCTGAGAGGTTACTACCTTGGAGATCCTGAGAGCTTACTATCTTGGATGTCCTGAGAGGTTACTACCTTGGAGGTCCTGTGAGTTTACTACCTTGGAGGTCCTGAGAGGTTACTGCCTTGGAGGTCCTGTGAGTTTACTATCTTGGAGGTCCTGAGAGTTGACTACCTTGGATGTCCTGAAAGGTTACTACCTTGGAGATCCTGAGAGTTTATTTTCTTGGAGTTCCTGAGAGTTTACTGTCTTGGAGGTCCTGAGAGGTTACTACCTTGGAGGTCCTGAGAGGTTACTACCTTGGAGGTCCTTAGACGTTACTGCCTTGGAGGTCCTGAGAGGTTACTGCCTTGCAGGTCTTGAGAGATTACTACCTTGGAGGTCCTGTGAGTTTACTATCTTGGAGGGCCTGAGAGGTGACTACCTCGGAGGTCCTGAGATGTTACTATCTTGAGGTCCTGAGCGGTTACTACCTTGGAGGTCCTGTGAGTTTACTATCTTGGAGGGCCTGAGAGGTGACTACCTCGGAGGTCCTGAGATGTTACTATCTTGAGGTCCTGTGAGGTTACTGCCTTGGAGGTCCTGACAGTTTACTACCTTGGAGGTCCTGAGAGTTTACTACCTTGGAGGTCCTGTGAGTTTACTACCTTGGAGGTCCTGAGAGGTTACTATCTTGGATGTCCTGAGAGTTTACTACCTCGGAGGTCCTGTGAGTTTACTACCTTGGAGGTCCTGAGAAGTTACTATCTTGGAGGTCCTGTGAGGTTACTACCTTGGAGGTCCTGTGAGTTTACTATCTTGGATGTCCTGAGAGGTTACTATATTGGAGGTACTGAGAGGTTACTACCTTGGAGGTCCTGTGAGTTTACTACCTTGGATGTCCTGAGAGGTTACTCCCTTGGAGGTCCTGTGAGTTTACTATCTTGTAGGTCCTGAGAGTTTACTCTCTTGGAGGTCCTGTGAGTTTACTATCTTGGATGTCCTGAGAGTTTACTATTTTGGATGTCCTGAGAGGTTATTATCTTGGAGGTCCTGAGATATTACTACCTTGGAGGTCCTGTGAGTTTACTATCTTGGATGTCCTGAGAGTTTACTATCTTGGATGTCCTGAGAGGTTATTATCTTGGAGGTCCTGAGATATTACTACCTTGGAGGTCCTGTGAGTTTACTATCTTGGAGGTCCTGTGAGTTTATATCTCGGAGGTCCTGTGAGTTTACTATCTTGGATGTCCTGAGAGGTTATTATCTTGGAGGTCCTGAGATATTACTACCTTGGAGGTCCTGTGAGTTTACTTTCTTGGATGTACTGAGAGTTTACTACCTTGGAGGTCCTGATAGTTTACTACCTTGGCAGTCCTGCGAGTTTACTACCTTGGAGGTCCTGAGAGTTTACTATCTTGGAGGTCCTGAGAGGTTACTGCCTTGGACGTCCTGTGAGGTTACTATCTTGGAGGTCCTGTGAGTTTACTACCTTGGATGTCCTGAGAGGTTACTACCTTGGAGGTACTGTGAGTTTACTGTCTTGGATGTCCTGAGAGGTTACTGCCTTGGAGGTCCTGAGAGGTTACTATCTTGAAGGTCCTGAGAGGTTACTACCTTGGAGGTCCTGTGAGTTTACTGTCTTGGATGTCCTGAGAGGTTACTGCCTTGGAGGTCCTGAGAGTTTACTACCTTGGAGGTCCTGAGAGTTTACTACCTTGGAGGTCCTGTGAGTTTACTACCTTGGATGTCCTGAGAGGTTACTATCTTGGATGTCCTGAGAGGTTACTACCTTGGAGGTCCTGTGAGTTTACTAACTTGGATGTCCTGAGAGGTTACTACCTTGGAGGTCCTGTGAGTTTTCTATCTTGTAGGTCCTGAGAGTTTACTGTCTTGGAGGTCCTGTGAGTTTACTACCTTGGAGGTCCTGTGAGTTTACTATCTTGGATGTCCTGAGAGGTTACTGTCTTGGAGGTCCTGAGAGACTACTACCTTGGAGGTCCTGTGAGTTTACTATCTTGGATGTCCTGAGAGTTTACTACCTTGGAGGTCCTGAGATGTTACTACCTTGGAGGTCCTGTGAGGTAAATGCCTTGGAGGTCCTGAGAGGTTACTGCCTTGGAGGTCCTGAGAGGTTACTGTATTGGATGTCCTGAGAGTTTACTGCCTTGGAGGTCCTGAGAGGTTACTACCTTGGAGGTACTGAGAGGTGACTACCTTGGAGGACCTGAGAGTTTACTACCTTAAGGTCCTGAGAGTTTACTACCTTGGAGGTCCTGAGAGGTTACTGCCTTGGATGTCCTGAGAGTTTACTACCTTGGAGATCCTGAGAGGTTACTACCTTGGAGATCCTGAGAGTTTACTACCTTGGAGGTCTTGAGAGTTTACTGCCTTGGAGTTCCTGTGAGTTTACTACCTTGGAGGTCCTGAGAGGTTACGACCGTGGAGATTCAGAGATGTTACTGTCTTGGAGGTCCTGAGAGGTTACTACCTTGGAGGTCCCATGAGTTTACTACCTTGGACGTCCTGAGAGGTTACTACCTTGGAGATGCTGAGAGGTTACTGCCTTGGAGGTCCTGTGAGTTTACTATCTTGGATGTCCTGAGAGGTTACTACCTTGGAGGTCCTGTGAGTTTACTATCTTGGAGGTCCTGAGAGTTTACTACCTTGGATGTCTTGAGAGGTTACTACCTTGGAGATCCTGAGAGTTTATTTTCTTGGAGTTCCTGAGAGTTTACTGTCTTGGAGGTCCTGAGAGGTTACTACCTTGGAGGTCCTGAGAGGTTACTACCTTGGAGGTCCTTAGACGTTACTGCCTTGGAGGTCCTGAGAGGTTACTGCCTTGCAGGTCTTGAGAGATTACTACCTTGGAGGTCCTGTGAGTTTACTATCTTGGAGGGCCTGAGAGGTGACTACCTCGGAGGTCCTGAGATGTTACTATCTTGAGGTCCTGAGCGGTTACTACCTTGGAGGTCCTGTGAGGTTACGACCGTGGAGATTCTGAGATGTTACTGTCTTGGAGGTCCTGAGAGGTTACTACCTTGGAGGTCCCATGAGTTTACTACCTTGGACGTCCTGAGAGGTTACTACCTTGGAGATGCTGAGAGGTTACTGCCTTGGAGGTCCTGTGAGTTTACTATCTTGGATGTCCTGAGAGGTTACTGCCTTGGAGGTCCTGAGAGGTTACTATCTTGAAGGTCCTGAGAGGTTACTACCTTGGAGGTCCTGTGAGTTTACTGTCTTGGATGTCCTGAGAGGTTACTGCCTTGGAGGTCCTGAGAGTTTACTACCTTGGAGGTCCTGAGAGTTTACTACCTTGGAGGTCCTGTGAGTTTACTACCTTGGATGTCCTGAGAGGTTACTATCTTGGATGTCCTGAGAGGTTACTACCTTGGAGGTCCTGTGAGTTTTCTATCTTGTAGGTCCTGAGAGTTTACTGTCTTGGAGGTCCTGTGAGTTTACTACCTTGGAGGTCCTGTGAGTTTACTATCTTGGATGTCCTGAGAGGTTACTATCTTGGAGGTCCTGAGAGACTACTACCTTGGAGGTCCTGTGAGTTTACTATCTTGGATGTCCTGAGAGTTTACTACCTTGGAGGTCCTGAGATGTTACTACCTTGGAGGTCCTGTGAGGTAAATGCCTTGGAGGTCCTGAGAGGTTACTGCCTTGGAGGTCCTGAGAGGTTACTGTATTGGATGTCCTGAGAGTTTACTGCCTTGGAGGTCCTGAGAGGTTACTACCTTGGAGGTACTGAGAGGTGACTACCTTGGAGGACCTGAGAGGTTACTACCTTAAGGTCCTGAGAGTTTACTACCTTGGAGATCCTGAGAGGTTACTGCCTTGGATGTCCTGAGAATTTACTACCTTGGAGATCCTGAGAGGTTACTACCTTGGAGATCCTGAGAGTTTACTACCTTGGAGGTCTTGAGAGTTTACTGCCTTGGAGTTCCTGTGAGTTTACTACCTTGGAGGTCCTGAGAGGTTACGACCGTGGAGATTCTGAGATGTTACTGTCTTGGAGGTCCTGAGAGGTTACTACCTTGGAGGTCCCATGAGTTTACTACCTTGGACGTCCTGAGAGGTTACTACCTTGGAGATGCTGAGAGGTTACTGCCTTGGAGGTCCTGTGAGTTTACTATCTTGGAGGTCCTGAGAGTTTACTACCTTGGATGTCTTGAGAGGTCCTTGGAGATCCTGAGAGTTTATTTTCTTGGAGTTCCTGAGAGTTTACTGTCTTGGAGGTCCTGAGAGGTTACTACCTTGGAGGTCCTGAGAGGTTACTACCTTGGAGGTCCTTAGACGTTACTGCCTTGGAGGTCCTGAGAGGTTACTGCCTTGCAGGTCTTGAGAGATTACTACCTTGGAGGTCCTGTGAGTTTACTATCTTGGAGGGCCTGAGAGGTGACTACCTCGGAGGTCCTGAGATGTTACTATCTTGAGGTCCTGAGCGGTTACTACCTTGGAGGTCCTGTGAGTTTACTATCTTGGAGGGCCTGAGAGGTGACTACCTCGGAGGTCCTGAGATGTTACTATCTTGAGGTCCTGTGAGGTTACTGCCTTGGAGGTCCTGACAGTTTACTACCTTGGAGGTCCTGAGAGTTTACTACCTTGGAGGTCCTGTGAGTTTACTACCTTGGACGTCCTGAGAGGTTACTATCTTGGATGTCCTGAGAGTTTACTACCTAGGAGGTCCTGTGAGTTTACTACCTTGGAGGTCTGTGAGTTTACTATCTTGGATGTCCTGAGAGGTTACTATATTGGAGGTACTGAGAGGTTACTACCTTGGAGGTCCTGTGAGTTTACTACCTTGGATGTCCTGAGAGGTTACTCCCTTGGAGGTCCTGTGAGTTTACTATCTTGTAGGTCCTGAGAGTTTACTCTCTTGGAGGTCCTGTGAGTTTACTATCTTGGATGTCCTGAGAGTTTACTATTTTGGATGTCCTGAGAGGTTATTATCTTGGAGGTCCTGAGATATTACTACCTTGGAGGTCCTGTGAGTTTACTATCTTGGATGTCCTGAGAGTTTACTATCTTGGATGTCCTGAGAGGTTACTATCTTGGAGGTCCTGAGATATTACTACCTTGGAGGTCCTGTGAGTTTACTATCTTGGAGGTCCTGTGAGTTTATATCTCGGAGGTCCTGTGAGTTTACTATCTTGGATGTCCTGAGAGGTTATTATCTTGGAGGTCCTGAGATATTACTACCTTGGAGGTCCTGTGAGTTTACTATCTTGGATGTACTGAGAGTTTACTACCTTGGAGGTCCTGATAGTTTACTACCTTGGCGGTCCTGTGAGTTTACTACCTTGGAGGTCCTGAGAGTTTACTATCTTGGAGGTCCTGAGAGTTTACTGCCTTGGACGTCCTGTGAGGTTACTATCTTGGAGGTCCTGTGAGTTTACTACCTTGGATGTCCTGAGAGGTTACTACCTTGGAGGTACTGTGAGTTTACTGTCTTGGATGTCCTGAGAGGTTACTGCCTTGGAGGTCCTGAGAGTTTACTACCTTGGAGGTCCTGAGAGTTTACTACCTTGGAGGTCCTGTGAGTTTACTACCTTGGATGTCCTGAGAGGTTACTACCTTGGAGGTCCTGTGAGTTTACTAACTTGGATGTCCTGAGAGGTTACTACCTTGGAGGTCCTGTGAGTTTTCTATCTTGTAGGTCCTGAGAGTTTACTGTCTTGGAGGTCCTGTGAGTTTACTATCTTGGAGGTCCTGTGAGTTTACTATCTTGGATGTCCTGAGAGGTTACTATCTTGGAGGTCCTGAGAGACTACTACCTTGGAGGTCCTGTGAGTTTACTATCTTGGATGTCCTGAGAGTTTACTACCTTGGAGATCATGAGATGTTACTACCTTGGAGGTCCTGTGAGGTAAATGCCTTGGAGGTCCTGAGAGGTTACTGCCTTGGAGGTCCTGAGAGGTTACTGTATTGGATGTCCTGAGAGTTTACTGCCTTGGAGGTCCTGAGAGGTTACTACCTTGGAGGTACTGAGAGGTTACTACCTTAAGGTCCTGAGAGTTTACTACCTTGGAGGTCCTGAGAGGTTACTGCCTTGGATGTCCTGAGAGTTTACTACCTTGGAGATCCTGAGAGGTTACTACCTTGGAGATCCTGACAGTTTACTACCTTGGAGGTCTTGAGAGTTTACTGCCTTGGAGTTCCTGTGAGTTTACTACCTTGGAGGTCCTGAGAGGTTACGACCGTGGAGATTCTGAGATGTTACTGTCTTGGAGGTCCTGAGAGGTTACTACCTTGGAGGTCCCATGAGTTTACTACCTTGGACGTCCTGAGAGGTTACTACCTTGGAGATCCTGAGAGGTTACTACCTTGGAGGTCCTGAGAGTTTACTACCTTGGAGGTCCTGAGAGGTTACTACCTTGGAGATCCTGAGAGCTTACTATCTTGGATGTCCTGAGAGGTTACTACCTTGGAGGTCCTGTGAGTTTACTACCTTGGAGGTCCTGAGAGGTTACTGCCTTGGAGGTCCTGTGAGTTTACTATCTTGGAGGTCCTGAGAGTTTACTACCTTGGATGTCCTGAGAGGTTACTACCTTGGAGATCCTGAGAGTTTATTTTCTTGGAGTTCCTGAGAGTTTACTGTCTTGGAGGTCCTGAGAGGTTACTACCTTGGAGGTCCTGTGAGTTTACTATCTTGGAGGGCCTGAGAGGTGACTACCTCGGAGGTCCTGAGATGTTACTATCTTGAGGTCCTGTGAGGTTACTGCCTTGGAGGTCCTGACAGTTTACTACCTTGGAGGTCCTGAGAGTTTACTACCTTGGAGGTCCTGTGAGTTTACTACCTTGGAGGTCCTGAGAGGTTACTATCTTGGATGTCCTGAGAGTTTACTACCTAGGAGGTCCTGTGAGTTTACTACCTTGGAGGTCCTGAGAAGTTACTATCTTGGAGGTCCTGTGAGGTTACTACCTTGGAGGTCCTGTGAGTTTACTATCTTGGATGTCCTGAGAGGTTACTATATTGGAGGTACTGAGAGGTTACGACCTTGGAGGTCCTGTGAGTTTACTACCTTGGATGTCCTGAGAGGTTACTCCCTTGGAGGTCCTGTGAGTTTACTATCTTGTAGGCCCTGAGAGTTTACTCTCTTGGAGGTCCTGTGAGTTTACTATCTTGGATGTCCTGAGAGTTTACTATTTTGGATGTCCTGAGAGGTTATTATCTTGGAGGTCCTGAGATATTACTACCTTGGAGGTCCTGTGAGTTTACTATCTTGGATGTCCTGAGAGTTTACTATCTTGGATGTCCTGAGAGGTTATTATCTTGGAGGTCCTGAGATATTACTACCTTGGAGATCCTGTGAGTTTACTATCTTGGAGGTCCTGTGAGTTTATATCTCGGAGGTCCTGTGAGTTTACTATCTTGAATGTCCTGAGAGGTTATTATCTTGGAGGTCCTGAGATATTACTACCTTGGAGGTCCTGTGAGTTTACTATCTTGGATGTACTGAGAGTTTACTACCTTGGAGGTCCTGATAGTTTACTACCTTGGCGGTCCTGTGAGTTTACTACCTTGGAGGTCCTGAGAGTTTACTATCTTGGAGGTCCTGAGAGGTTACTGCCTTGGACGTCCTGTGAGGTTACTATCTTGGATGTCCTGTGAGTTTACTACCTTGGATGTCCTGAGAGGTTACTACCTTGGAGGTACTGTGAGTTTACTGTCTTGGATGTCCTGAGAGGTTACTGCCTTGGAGGTCCTGAGAGTTTACTACCTTGGAGGTCCTGAGAGTTTACTACCTTGGAGGTCCTGTGAGTTTACTACCTTGGATGTCCTGAGAGGTTACTATCTTGGATGTCCTGAGAGGTTACTACCTTGGAGGTCCTGTGAGTTTACTAACTTGGATGTCCTGAGAGGTTACTACCTTGGAGGTCCTGTGAGTTTTCTATCTTGTAGGTCCTGAGAGTTTACTGTCTTGGAGGTCCTGTGAGTTTACTACCTTGGAGGTCCTGTGAGTTTACTATCTTGGATGTCCTGAGACTTTACTACCTTGGAGGTCCTGAGATGTTACTACCTTGGAGGTCCTGTGAGGTAAATGCCTTGGAGGTCCTGAGAGGTTACTGCCTTGGAGGTCCTGAGAGGTTACTGTATTGGATGTCCTGAGAGTTTACTGCCTTGGAGGTCCTGAGAGGTTACTACCTTGGAGGTACTGAGAGGTGACTACCTTGGAGGACCTGAGAGGTTACTACCTTAAGGTCCTGAGAGTTTACTACCTTGGAGGTCCTGAGAGGTTACTGCCTTGGATGTCCTGAGAGTTTACTGCCTTGGAGATCCTGAGAGGTTACTACCTTGGAGATCCTGAGAGTTTACTTCCTTGGAGGTCTTGAGAGTTTACTGCCTTGGAGTTCCTGTGAGTTTACTACCTTGGAGGTCCTGAGAGGTTACGACCGTGGAGATTCTGAGATGTTACTGTCTTGGAGGTCCTGAGAGGTTACTACCTTGGAGGTCCCATGAGTTTACTACCTTGGACGTCCTGAGAGGTTACTACCTTGGAGATGCTGAGAGGTTACTGCCTTGGAGGTCCTGTGAGTTTACTATCTTGGATGTCCTGAGAGGTTACTACCTTGGAGGTCCTGTGAGTTTACTATCTTGGAGGTCCTGAGAGTTTACTACCTTGGATGTCTTGAGAGGTTACTACCTTGGAGATCCTGAGAGTTTATTTTCTTGGAGTTCCTGAGAGTTTACTGTCTTGGAGGTCCTGAGAGGTTACTACCTTGGAGGTCCTGAGAGGTTACTACCTTGGAGGTCCTTAGACGTTACTGCCTTGGAGGTCCTGAGAGGTTACTGCCTTGCAGGTCTTGAGAGATTACTACCTTGGAGGTCCTGTGAGTTTACTATCTTGGAGGGCCTGAGAGGTGACTACCTCGGAGATCCTGAGATGTTACTATCTTGAGGTCCTGAGCGGTTACTACCTTGGAGGTCCTGAGAGGTTACGACCGTGGAGATTCTGAGATGTTACTGTCTTGGAGGTCCTGAGAGGTTACTACCTTGGAGGTCCCATGAGTTTACTACCTTGGACGTCCTGAGAGGTTACTACCTTGGAGAAGCTGAGAGGTTACTGCCTTGGAGGTCCTGTGAGTTTACTATCTTGGATGTCCTGAGAGGTTACTGCCTTGGAGGTCCTGAGAGGTTACTATCTTGAAGGTCCTGAGAGGTTACTACCTTGGAGGTCCTGTGAGTTTACTGTCTTGGATGTCCTGAGAGGTTACTGCCTTGGAGGTCCTGAGAGTTTACTACCTTGGAGGTCCTGAGAGTTTACTACCTTGGAGGTCCTGTGAGTTTACTACCTTGGATGTCCTGAGAGGTTACTATCTTGGATGTCCTGAGAGGTTACTACCTTGGAGGTCCTGTGAGTTTACTAACTTGGATGTCCTGAGAGGTTACTACCTTGGAGGTCCTGTGAGTTTTCTATCTTGTAGGTCCTGAGAGTTTACTGTCTTGGAGGTCCTGTGAGTTTACTACCTTGGAGGTCCTGTGAGTTTACTATCTTGGATGTCCTGAGAGGTTACTATCTTGGAGGTCCTGAGAGACTACTACCTTGGAGGTCCTGTGAGTTTACTATCTTGGATGTCCTGAGAGTTTACTACCTTGGAGGTCCTGAGATGTTACTACCTTGGAGGTCCTGTGAGGTAAATGCCTTGGAGGTCCTGAGAGGTTACTGCCTTGGAGGTCCTGAGAGGTTACTGTATTGGATGTCCTGAGAGTTTACTACCTTGGAGATCCTGAGAGGTTACTACCTTGGAGATCCTGAGAGTTTACTACCTTGGAGGTCTTGAGAGTTTACTGCCTTGGAGTTCCTGTGAGTTTACTACCTTGGAGGTCCTGAGAGGTTACGACCGTGGAGATTCTGAGATGTTACTGTCTTGGAGGTCCTGAGAGGTTACTACCTTGGAGGTCCCATGAGTTTACTACCTTGGACGTCCTGAGAGGTTACTACCTTGGAGATGCTGAGAGGTTACTGCCTTGGAGGTCCTGTGAGTTTACTATCTTGGATGTCCTGAGAGGTTACTACCTTGGAGGTCCTGTGAGTTTACTATCTTGGAGGTCCTGAGAGTTTACTACCTTGGATGTCTTGAGAGGTTACTACCTTGGAGATCCTGAGAGTTTATTTTCTTGGAGTTCCTGAGAGTTTACTGTCTTGGAGGTCCTGAGAGGTTACTACCTTGGAGGTCCTGAGAGGTTACTACCTTGGAGGTCCTTAGACGTTACTGCCTTGGAGGTCCTGAGAGGTTACTGCCTTGCAGGTCTTGAGAGATTACTACCTTGGAGGTCCTGTGAGTTTACTATCTTGGAGGGCCTGAGAGGTGACTACCTCGGAGGTCCTGAGATGTTACTATCTTGAGGTCCTGAGCGGTTACTACCTTGGAGGTCCTGTGAGTTTACTATCTTGGAGGGCCTGAGAGGTGACTACCTCGGAGGTCCTGAGATGTTACTATCTTGAGGTCCTGTGAGGTTACTGCCTTGGAGGTCCTGACAGTTTACTACCTTGGAGGTCCTGACAGTTTACTACCTTGGAGGTCCTGTGAGTTTACTACCTTGGACGTCCTGAGAGGTTACTATCTTGGATGTCCTGAGAGTTTACTACCTAGGAGGTCCTGTGAGTTTACTACCTTGGAGGTCCTGAGAAGTTACTATCTTGGAGGTCCTGTGAGGTTACTACCTTGGAGGTCTGTGAGTTTACTATCTTGGATGTCCTGAGAGGTTACTATATTGGAGGTACTGAGAGGTTACTACCTTGGAGGTCCTGTGAGTTTACTACCTTGGATGTCCTGAGAGGTTACTCCCTTGGAGGTCCTGTGAGTTTACTATCTTGTAGGTCCTGAGAGTTTACTCTCTTGGAGGTCCTGTGAGTTTACTATCTTGGATGTCCTGAGAGTTTACTATTTTGGATGTCCTGAGAGGTTATTATCTTGGAGGTCCTGAGATATTACTACCTTGGAGGTCCTGTGAGTTTACTATCTTGGATGTCCTGAGAGTTTACTATCTTGGCTGTCCTGAGAGGTTATTATCTTGGAGGTCCTGAGATATTACTACCTTGGAGGTCCTGTGAGTTTACTATCTTGGAGGTCCTGTGAGTTTATATCTCGGAGGTCCTGTGAGTTTACTATCTTGGAGGTCCTGAGAGGTTATTATCTTGGAGGTCCTGAGATATTACTACCTTGGAGGTCCTGTGAGTTTACTATCTTGGATGTACTGAGAGTTTACTACCTTGGAGGTCCTGATAGTTTACTACCTTGGCGGTCCTGTGAGTTTACTACCTTGGAGGTCCTGAGAGTTTACTATCTTGGAGGTCCTGAGAGTTTACTGCCTTGGACGTCCTGTGAGGTTACTATCTTGGAGGTCCTGTGAGTTTACTACCTTGGATGTCCTGAGAGGTTACTACCTTGGAGGTACTGTGAGTTTACTGTCTTGGATGTCCTGAGAGGTTACTGCCTTGGAGGTCCTGAGAGTTTACTACCTTGGAGGTCCTGAGAGTTTACTACCTTGGGGGTCCTGTGAGTTTACTACCTTGGATGTCCTGAGAGGTTACTACCTTGGAGGTCCTGTGAGTTTACTAACTTGGATGTCCTGAGAGGTTACTACCTTGGAGGTCCTGTGAGTTTTCTATCTTGTAGGTCCTGAGAGTTTACTGTCTTGGAGGTCCTGTGAGTTTACTATCTTGGAGGTCCTGTGAGTTTACTATCTTGGATGTCCTGAGAGGTTACTATCTTGGAGGTCCTGAGAGACTACTACCTTGGAGGTCCTGTGAGTTTACTATCTTGGATGTCCTGAGAGTTTACTACCTTGGAGATCATGAGATGTTACTACCTTGGAGGTCCTGTGAGGTAAATGCCTTGGAGGTCCTGAGAGGTTACTGCCTTGGAGGTCCTGAGAGGTTACTGTATTGGATGTCCTGAGAGTTTACTGCCTTGGAGGTCCTGAGAGGTTACTACCTTGGAGGTACTGAGAGGTTACTACCTTAAGGTCCTGAGAGTTTACTACCTTGGAGGTCCTGAGAGGTTACTGCCTTGGATGTCCTGAGAGTTTACTACCTTGGAGATCCTGAGAGGTTACTACCTTGGAGATCCTGACAGTTTACTACTTTGGAGGTCTTGAGAGTTTACTGCCTTGGAGTTCCTGTGAGTTTACTACCTTGGAGGTCCTGAGAGGTTACGACCGTGGAGATTCTGAGATGTTACTGTCTTGGAGGTCCTGAGAGGTTACTACCTTGGAGGTCCCATGAGTTTACTACCTTGGACGTCCTGAGAGGTTACTACCTTGGAGATCCTGAGAGGTTACTACCTTGGAGGTCCTGAGAGTTTACTACCTTGGAGGTCCTGAGAGGTTACTACCTTGGAGATCCTGAGAGCTTACTATCTTGGATGTCCTGAGAGGTTACTACCTTGGAGGTCCTGTGAGTTTACTACCTTGGAGGTCTGTGAGTTTACTATCTTGGATGTCCTGAGAGGTTACTATATTGGAGGTACTGAGAGGTTACTACCTTGGAGGTCCTGTGAGTTTACTACCTTGGATGTCCTGAGAGGTTACTCCCTTGGAGGTCCTGTGAGTTTACTATCTTGTAGGTCCTGAGAGTTGACTCTCTTGGAGGTCCTGTGAGTTTACTATCTTGGATGTCCTGAGAGTTTACTATTTTGGATGTCCTGAGAGGTTATTATCTTGGAGGTCCTGAGATATTACTACCTTGGAGGTCCTGTGAGTTTACTATCTTGGATGTCCTGAGAGTTTACTATCTTGGATGTCCTGAGAGGTTACTATCTTGGAGGTCCTGAGATATTACTACCTTGGAGGTCCTGTGAGTTTACTATCTTGGAGGTCCTGTGAGTTTATATCTCGGAGGTCCTGTGAGTTTACTATCTTGGATGTCCTGAGAGGTTATTATCTTGGAGGTCCTGTGATATTACTACCTTGGAGGTCCTGTGAGTTTACTATCTTGGATGTACTGAGAGTTTACTACCTTGGAGGTCCTGATAGTTTACTACCTTGGCGGTCCTGTGAGTTTACTACCTTGGAGGTCCTGAGAGTTTACTATCTTGGAGGTCCTGAGAGTTTACTGCCTTGGACGTCCTGTGAGGTTACTATCTTGGAGGTCCTGTGAGTTTACTACCTTGGATGTCCTGAGAGGTTACTACCTTGGAGGTACTGTGAGTTTACTGTCTTGGATGTCCTGAGAGGTTACTGCCTTGGAGGTCCTGAGAGTTTACTACCTTGGAGGTCCTGAGAGTTTACTACCTTGGAGGTCCTGTGAGTTTACTACCTTGGATGTCCTGAGAGGTTACTACCTTGGAGGTCCTGTGAGTTTACTAACTTGGATGTCCTGAGAGGTTACTACCTTGGAGGTCCTGTGAGTTTTCTATCTTGTAGGTCCTGAGAGTTTACTGTCTTGGAGGTCCTGTGAGTTTACTATCTTGGAGGTCCTGTGAGTTTACTATCTTGGATGTCCTGAGAGGTTACTATCTTGGAGGTCCTGAGAGACTACTACCTTGGAGGTCCTGTGAGTTTACTATCTTGGATGTCCTGAGAGTTTACTACCTTGGAGATCATGAGATGTTACTACCTTGGAGGTCCTGTGAGGTAAATGCCTTGGAGGTCCTGAGAGGTTACTGCCTTGGAGGTCCTGAGAGGTTACTGTATTGGATGTCCTGAGAGTTTACTGCCTTGGAGGTCCTGAGAGGTTACTACCTTGGAGGTACTGAGAGGTTACTACCTTAAGGTCCTGAGAGTTTACTACCTTGGAGGTCCTGAGAGGTTACTACCTTGGAGATCCTGACAGTTTAATACCTTGGAGGTCTTGAGAGTTTACTGCCTTGGAGTTCCTGTGAGTTTACTACCTTGGAGGTCCTGAGAGGTTACGACCGTGGAGATTCTGAGATGTTACTGTCTTGGAGGTCCTGAGAGGTTACTACCTTGGAGGTCCCATGAGTTTACTACCTTGGACGTCCTGAGAGGTTACTACCTTGGAGATCCTGAGAGGTTACTACCTTGGAGGTCCTGAGAGGTTACTACCTTGGAGATCCTGAGAGGTTACTACCTTGGAGGTCCTGAGAGTTTACTACCTTGGAGGTCCTGAGAGGTTACTACCTTGGAGATCCTGAGAGCTTACTATCTTGGATGTCCTGAGAGGTTACTACCTTGGAGGTCCTGTGAGTTTACTACCTTGGAGGTCCTGAGAGGTTACTGCCTTGGAGGTCCTGTGAGTTTACTATCTTGGAGGTCCTGAGAGTTTACTACCTTGGATGTCCTGAGAGGTTACTACCTTGGAGATCCTGAGAGTTTATTTTCTTGGAGTTCCTGAGAGTTTACTGTCTTGGAGGTCCTGAGAGGTTACTACCTTGGAGGTCCTGTGAGTTTACTATCTTGGAGGGCCTGAGAGGTGACTACCTCGGAGGTCCTGAGATGTTACTATCTTGAGGTCCTGTGAGGTTACTGCCTTGGAGGTCCTGACAGTTTACTACCTTGGAGGTCCTGAGAGTTTACTACCTTGGAGGTCCTGTGAGTTTACTACCTTGGAGGTCCTGAGAGGTTACTATCTTGGATGTCCTGAGAGTTTACTACCTAGGAGGTCCTGTGAGTTTACTACCTTGGAGGTCCTGAGAAGTTACTATCTTGGAGGTCCTGTGAGGTTACTACCTTGGAGGTCCTGTGAGTTTACTATCTTGGATGTCCTGAGAGGTTACTATATTGGAGGTACTGAGAGGTTACGACCTTGGAGGTCCTGTGAGTTTACTACCTTGGATGTCCTGAGAGGTTACTCCCTTGGAGGTCCTGTGAGTTTACTATCTTGTAGGCGCTGAGAGTTTACTCTCTTGGAGGTCCTGTGAGTTTACTATCTTGGATGTCCTGAGAGTTTACTATTTTGGATGTCCTGAGAGGTTATTATCTTGGAGGTCCTGAGATATTACTACCTTGGAGGTCCTGTGAGTTTACTATCTTGGATGTCCTGAGAGTTTACTATCTTGGATGTCCTGAGAGGTTATTATCTTGGAGGTCCTGAGATATTACTACCTTGGAGATCCTGTGAGTTTACTATCTTGGAGGTCCTGTGAGTTTATATCTCGGAGGTCCTGTGAGTTTACTATCTTGGATGTCCTGAGAGGTTATTATCTTGGAGGTCCTGAGATATTACTACCTTGGAGGTCCTGTGAGTTTACTATCTTGGATGTACTGAGAGTTTACTACCTTGGAGGTCCTGATAGTTTACTACCTTGGCGGTCCTGTGAGTTTACTACCTTGGAGGTCCTGAGAGTTTACTATCTTGGAGGTCCTGAGAGGTTACTGCCTTGGACGTCCTGTGAGGTTACTATCTTGGATGTCCTGTGAGTTTACTACCTTGGATGTCCTGAGAGGTTACTACCTTGGAGGTACTGTGAGGTTACTATCTTGGATGTCCTGTGAGTTTACTACCTTGGATGTCCTGAGAGGTTACTACCTTGGAGGTACTGTGAGTTTACTGTCTTGGATGTCCTGAGAGGTGACTACCTCGGAGGTCCTGAGATGTTACTATCTTGAGGTCCTGTGAGGTTACTGCCTTGGAGGTCCTGACAGTTTACTACCTTGGAGGTCCTGACAGTTTACTACCTTGGAGGTCCTGTGAGTTTACTACCTTGGACGTCCTGAGAGGTTACTATCTTGGATGTCCTGAGAGTTTACTACCTAGGAGGTCCTGTGAGTTTACTACCTTGGAGGTCCTGAGAAGTTACTATCTTGGAGGTCCTGTGAGGTTACTACCTTGGAGGTCTGTGAGTTTACTATCTTGGATGTCCTGAGAGGTTACTATATTGGAGGTACTGAGAGGTTACTACCTTGGAGGTCCTGTGAGTTTACTACCTTGGATGTCCTGAGAGGTTACTCCCTTGGAGGTCCTGTGAGTTTACTATCTTGTAGGTCCTGAGAGTTTACTCTCTTGGAGGTCCTGTGAGTTTACTATCTTGGATGTCCTGAGAGTTTACTATTTTGGATGTCCTGAGAGGTTATTATCTTGGAGGTCCTGAGATATTACTACCTTGGAGGTCCTGTGAGTTTACTATCTTGGATGTCCTGAGAGTTTACTATCTTGGCTGTCCTGAGAGGTTATTATCTTGGAGGTCCTGAGATATTACTACCTTGGAGGTCCTGTGAGTTTACTATCTTGGAGGTCCTGTGAGTTTATATCTCGGAGGTCCTGTGAGTTTACTATCTTGGATGTCCTGAGAGGTTATTATCTTGGAGGTCCTGAGATATTACTACCTTGGAGGTCCTGTGAGTTTACTATCTTGGATGTACTGAGAGTTTACTACCATGGAGGTCCTGATAGTTTACTACCTTGGCGGTCCTGTGTGTTTACTACCTTGGAGGTCCTGAGAGTTTACTATCTTGGAGGTCCTGAGAGTTTACTGCCTTGGACGTCCTGTGAGGTTACTATCTTGGAGGTCCTGTGAGTTTACTACCTTGGATGTCCTGAGAGGTTACTACCTTGGAGGTACTGTGAGTTTACTGTCTTGGATGTCCTGAGAGGTTACTGCCTTGGAGGTCCTGAGAGTTTACTACCTTGGAGGTCCTGAGAGTTTACTACCTTGGGGGTCCTGTGAGTTTACTACCTTGGATGTCCTGAGAGGTTACTACCTTGGAGGTCCTGTGAGTTTACTAACTTGGATGTCCTGAGAGGTTACTACCTTGGAGGTCCTGTGAGTTTTCTATCTTGTAGGTCCTGAGAGTTTACTGTCTTGGAGGTCCTGTGAGTTTACTATCTTGGAGGTCCTGTGAGTTTACTATCTTGGATGTCCTGAGAGGTTACTATCTTGGAGGTCCTGAGAGACTACTACCTTGGAGGTCCTGTGAGTTTACTATCTTGGATGTCCTGAGAGTTTACTACCTTGGAGATCATGAGATGTTACTACCTTGGAGGTCCTGTGAGGTAAATGCCTTGGAGGTCCTGAGAGGTTACTGCCTTGGAGGTCCTGAGAGGTTACTGTATTGGATGTCCTGAGAGTTTACTGCCTTGGAGATCCTGAGAGGTTACTACCTTGTTGATCCTGACAGTTTACTACCTTGGAGGTCTTGAGAGTTTACTGCCTTGGAGTTCCTGTGAGTTTACTACCTTGGAGGTCCTGAGAGGTTACGACCGTGGAGATTCTGAGATGTTACTGTCTTGGAGGTCCTGAGAGGTTACTACCTTGGAGGTCCCATGAGTTTACTACCTTGGACGTCCTGAGAGGTTACTACCTTGGAGATCCTGAGAGGTTACTACCTTGGAGGTCCTGAGAGTTTACTACCTTGGAGGTCCTGAGAGGTTACTACCTTGGAGATCCTGAGAGCTTACTATCTTGGATGTCCTGAGAGGTTACTACCTTGGAGGTCCTGTGAGTTTACTACCTTGGAGGTCTGTGAGTTTACTATCTTGGATGTCCTGAGAGGTTACTATATTGGAGGTACTGAGAGGTTACTACCTTGGAGGTCCTGTGAGTTTACTACCTTGGATGTCCTGAGAGGTTACTCCCTTGGAGGTCCTGTGAGTTTACTGTCTTGTAGGTCCTGAGAGTTTACTCTCTTGGAGGTCCTGTGAGTTTACTATCTTGGATGTCCTGAGAGTTTACTATTTTGGATGTCCTGAGAGGTTATTATCTTGGAGGTCCTGAGATATTACTACCTTGGAGGTCCTGTGAGTTTACTATCTTGGATGTCCTGAGAGTTTACTATCTTGGAGGTCCTGAGATATTACTACCTTGGAGGTCCTGTGAGTTTACT
The DNA here is from genome assembly GCA_030390025.1 of Squalus acanthias. Lineage (NCBI taxonomy): Eukaryota > Metazoa > Chordata > Chondrichthyes > Squaliformes > Squalidae > Squalus > Squalus acanthias. The sequence continues at coordinate 11,118,585 of CM059452.1, read as the reverse complement.
ATCTTGGATGTACTGAGAGTTTATATCTCGGAGGTCCTGTGAGTTTACTATCTTGGATGTCCTGAGAGGTTATTATCTTGGAGGTCCTGTGATATTACTACCTTGGAGGTCCTGTGAGTTTACTATCTTGGATGTACTGAGAGTTTACTACCTTGGAGGTCCTGATAGTTTACTACCTTGGCGGTCCTGTGAGTTTACTACCTTGGAGGTCCTGAGAGTTTACTATCTTGGAGGTCCTGAGAGTTTACTGCCTTGGACGTCCTGTGAGGTTACTATCTTGGAGGTCCTGTGAGTTTACTACCTTGGATGTCCTGAGAGGTTACTACCTTGGAGGTACTGTGAGTTTACTGTCTTGGATGTCCTGAGAGGTTACTGCCTTGGAGGTCCTGAGAGTTTACTACCTTGGAGGTCCTGAGAGTTTACTACCTTGGAGGTCCTGTGAGTTTACTACCTTGGATGTCCTGAGAGGTTACTACCTTGGAGGTCCTGTGAGTTTACTAACTTGGATGTCCTGAGAGGTTACTACCTTGGAGGTCCTGTGAGTTTTCTATCTTGTAGGTCCTGAGAGTTTACTGTCTTGGAGGTCCTGTGAGTTTACTATCTTGGAGGTCCTGTGAGTTTACTATCTTGGATGTCCTGAGAGGTTACTATCTTGGAGGTCCTGAGAGACTACTACTTTGGAGGTCCTGTGAGTTTACTATCTTGGATGTCCTGAGAGTTTACTACCTTGGAGATCATGAGATGTTACTACCTTGGAGGTCCTGTGAGGTAAATGCCTTGGAGGTCCTGAGAGGTTACTGCCTTGGAGGTCCTGAGAGGTTACTGTATTGGATGTCCTGAGAGTTTACTGCCTTGGAGGTCCTGAGAGGTTACTACCTTGGAGGTACTGAGAGGTTACTACCTTAAGGTCCTGAGAGTTTACTACCTTGGAGGTCCTGAGAGGTTACTACCTTGGAGATCCTGACAGTTTACTACCTTGGAGGTCTTGAGAGTTTACTGCCTTGGAGTTCCTGTGAGTTTACTACCTTGGAGGTCCTGAGAGGTTACGACCGTGGAGATTCTGAGATGTTACTGTCTTGGAGGTCCTGAGAGGTTACTACCTTGGAGGTCCCATGAGTTTACTACCTTGGACGTCCTGAGAGGTTACTACCTTGGAGATCCTGAGAGGTTACTACCTTGGAGGTCCTGAGAGGTTACTACCTTGGAGATCCTGAGAGGTTACTACCTTGGAGGTCCTGAGAGTTTACTACCTTGGAGGTCCTGAGAGGTTACTACCTTGGAGATCCTGAGAGCTTACTATCTTGGATGTCCTGAGAGGTTACTACCTTGGAGGTCCTGTGAGTTTACTACCTTGGAGGTCCTGAGAGGTTACTGCCTTGGAGGTCCTGTGAGTTTACTATCTTGGAGGTCCTGAGAGTTTACTACCTTGGATGTCCTGAGAGGTTACTACCTTGGAGATCCTGAGAGTTTATTTTCTTGGAGTTCCTGAGAGTTTACTGTCTTGGAGGTCCTGAGAGGTTACTACCTTGGAGGTCCTGTGAGTTTACTATCTTGGAGGGCCTGAGAGGTGACTACCTCGGAGGTCCTGAGATGTTACTATCTTGAGGTCCTGTGAGGTTACTGCCTTGGAGGTCCTGACAGTTTACTACCTTGGAGGTCCTGAGAGTTTACTACCTTGGAGGTCCTGTGAGTTTACTACCTTGGAGGTCCTGAGAGGTTACTATCTTGGATGTCCTGAGAGTTTACTACCTAGGAGGTCCTGTGAGTTTACTACCTTGGAGGTCCTGAGAAGTTACTATCTTGGAGGTCCTGTGAGGTTACTACCTTGGAGGTCCTGTGAGTTTACTATCTTGGATGTCCTGAGAGGTTACTATATTGGAGGTACTGAGAGGTTACGACCTTGGAGGTCCTGTGAGTTTACTACCTTGGATGTCCTGAGAGGTTACTCCCTTGGAGGTCCTGTGAGTTTACTATCTTGTAGGCCCTGAGAGTTTACTCTCTTGGAGGTCCTGTGAGTTTACTATCTTGGATGTCCTGAGAGTTTACTATTTTGGATGTCCTGAGAGGTTATTATCTTGGAGGTCCTGAGATATTACTACCTTGGAGGTCCTGTGAGTTTACTATCTTGGATGTCCTGAGAGTTTACTATCTTGGATGTCCTGAGAGGTTATTATCTTGGAGGTCCTGAGATATTACTACCTTGGAGATCCTGTGAGTTTACTATCTTGGAGGTCCTGTGAGTTTATATCTCGGAGGTCCTGTGAGTTTACTATCTTGGATGTCCTGAGAGGTTATTATCTTGGAGGTCCTGAGATATTATTACCTTGGAGGTCCTGTGAGTTTACTATCTTGGATGTACTGAGAGTTTACTACCTTGGAGGTCCTGATAGTTTACTACCTTGGCGGTCCTGTGAGTTTACTACCTTGGAGGTCCTGAGAGTTTACTATCTTGGAGGTCCTGAGAGGTTACTGCCTTGGACGTCCTGTGAGGTTACTATCTTGGATGTCCTGTGAGTTTACTACCTTGGATGTCCTGAGAGGTTACTACCTTGGAGGTACTGTGAGTTTACTGTCTTGGATGTCCTGAGAGGTTACTGCCTTGGAGGTCCTGAGAGTTTACTACCTTGGAGGTCCTGAGAGTTTACTACCTTGGAGGTCCTGTGAGTTTACTACCTTGGATGTCCTGAGAGGTTACTATCTTGGATGTCCTGAGAGGTTACTACCTTGGAGGTCCTGTGAGTTTACTAACTTGGATGTCCTGAGAGGTTACTACCTTGGAGGTCCTGTGAGTTTTCTATCTTGTAGGTCCTGAGAGTTTACTGTCTTGGAGGTCCTGTGAGTTTACTACCTTGGAGGTCCTGTGAGTTTACTATCTTGGATGTCCTGAGACTTTACTACCTTGGAGGTCCTGAGATGTTACTACCTTGGAGGTCCTGTGAGGTAAATGCCTTGGAGGTCCTGAGAGGTTACTGCCTTGGAGGTCCTGAGAGGTTACTGTATTGGATGTCCTGAGAGTTTACTGCCTTGGAGGTCCTGAGAGGTTACTACCTTGGAGGTACTGAGAGGTGACTACCTTGGAGGACCTGAGAGGTTACTACCTTAAGGTCCTGAGAGTTTACTACCTTGGAGGTCCTGAGAGGTTACTGCCTTGGATGTCCTGAGAGTTTACTACCTTGGAGATCCTGAGAGGTTACTACCTTGGAGATCCTGAGAGTTTACTACCTTGGAGGTCTTGAGAGTTTACTGCCTTGGAGTTCCTGTGAGTTTACTACCTTGGAGGTCCTGAGAGGTTACGACCGTGGAGATTCTGAGATGTTACTGTCTTGGAGGTCCTGAGAGGTTACTACCTTGGAGGTCCCATGAGTTTACTACCTTGGACGTCCTGAGAGGTTACTACCTTGGAGATGCTGAGAGGTTACTGCCTTGGAGGTCCTGTGAGTTTACTATCTTGGATGTCCTGAGAGGTTACTACCTTGGAGGTCCTGTGAGTTTACTATCTTGGAGGTCCTGAGAGTTTACTACCTTGGATGTCTTGAGAGGTTACTACCTTGGAGATCCTGAGAGTTTATTTTCTTGGAGTTCCTGAGAGTTTACTGTCTTGGAGGTCCTGAGAGGTTACTACCTTGGAGGTCCTGAGAGGTTACTACCTTGGAGGTCCTTAGACGTTACTGCCTTGGAGGTCCTGAGAGGTTACTGCCTTGCAGGTCTTGAGAGATTACTACCTTGGAGGTCCTGTGAGTTTACTATCTTGGAGGGCCTGAGAGGTGACTACCTCGGAGATCCTGAGATGTTACTATCTTGAGGTCCTGAGCGGTTACTACCTTGGAGGTCCTGAGAGGTTACGACCGTGGAGATTCTGAGATGTTACTGTCTTGGAGGTCCTGAGAGGTTACTACCTTGGAGGTCCCATGAGTTTACTACCTTGGACGTCCTGAGAGGTTACTACCTTGGAGATGCTGAGAGGTTACTGCCTTGGAGGTCCTGTGAGTTTACTATCTTGGATGTCGTGAGAGGTTACTGCCTTGGAGGTCCTGAGAGGTTACTATCTTGAAGGTCCTGAGAGGTTACTACCTTGGAGGTCCTGTGAGTTTACTGTCTTGGATGTCCTGAGAGGTTACTGCCTTGGAGGTCCTGAGAGTTTACTACCTTGGAGGTCCTGAGAGTTTACTACCTTGGAGGTCCTGTGAGTTTACTACCTTGGATGTCCTGAGAGGTTACTATCTTGGATGTCCTGAGAGGTTACTACCTTGGAGGTCCTGTGAGTTTACTAACTTGGATGTCCTGAGAGGTTACTACCTTGGAGGTCCTGTGAGTTTTCTATCTTGTAGGTCCTGAGAGTTTACTGTCTTGGAGGTCCTGTGAGTTTACTGCCTTGGAGGTCCTGAGAGTTTACTACCTTGGAGGTCCTGAGATGTTACTACCTTGGAGGTCCTGTGAGGTAAATGCCTTGGAGGTCCTGAGAGGTTACTGCCTTGGAGGTCCTGAGAGGTTACTGTATTGGATGTCCTGAGAGTTTACTACCTTGGAGATCCTGAGAGGTTACTACCTTGGAGATCCTGAGAGTTTACTACCTTGGAGGTCTTGAGAGTTTACTGCCTTGGAGTTCCTGTGAGTTTACTACCTTGGAGGTCCTGAGAGGTTACGACCGTGGAGATTCTGAGATGTTACTGTCTTGGAGGTCCTGAGAGGTTACTACCTTGGAGGTCCCATGAGTTTACTACCTTGGACGTCCTGAGAGGTTACTACCTTGGAGATGCTGAGAGGTTACTGCCTTGGAGGTCCTGTGAGTTTACTATCTTGGATGTCCTGAGAGGTTACTACCTTGGAGGTCCTGTGAGTTTACTATCTTGGAGGTCCTGAGAGTTTACTACCTTGGATGTCTTGAGAGGTTACTACCTTGGAGATCCTGAGAGTTTATTTTCTTGGAGTTCCTGAGAGTTTACTGTCTTGGAGGTCCTGAGAGGTTACTACCTTGGAGGTCCTGAGAGGTTACTACCTTGGAGGTCCTTAGACGTTACTGCCTTGGAGGTCCTGAGAGGTTACTGCCTTGCAGGTCTTGAGAGATTACTACCTTGGAGGTCCTGTGAGTTTACTATCTTGGAGGGCCTGAGAGGTGACTACCTCGGAGGTCCTGAGATGTTACTATCTTGAGGTCCTGAGCGGTTACTACCTTGGAGGTCCTGTGAGTTTACTATCTTGGAGGGCCTGAGAGGTGACTACCTCGGAGGTCCTGAAATGTTACTATCTTGAGGTCCTGTGAGGTTACTGCCTTGGAGGTCCTGACAGTTTACTACCTTGGAGGTCCTGACAGTTTACTACCTTGGAGGTCCTGTGAGTTTACTACCTTGGACGTCCTGAGAGGTTACTATCTTGGATGTCCTGAGAGTTTACTACCTAGGAGGTCCTGTGAGTTTACTACCTTGGAGGTCCTGAGAAGTTACTATCTTGGAGGTCCTGTGAGGTTACTACCTTGGAGGTCTGTGAGTTTACTATCTTGGATGTCCTGAGAGGTTACTATATTGGAGGTACTGAGAGGTTACTACCTTGGAGGTCCTGTGAGTTTACTACCTTGGATGTCCTGAGAGGTTACTCCCTTGGAGGTCCTGTGAGTTTACTATCTTGTAGGTCCTGAGAGTTTACTCTCTTGGAGGTCCTGTGAGTTTACTATCTTGGATGTCCTGAGAGTTTACTATTTTGGATGTACTGAGAGGTTATTATCTTGGAGGTCCTGAGATATTACTACCTTGGAGGTCCTGTGAGTTTACTATCTTGGATGTCCTGAGAGTTTACTATCTTGGCTGTCCTGAGAGGTTATTATCTTGGAGGTCCTGAGATATTACTACCTTGGAGGTCCTGTGAGTTTACTATCTTGGATGTCCTGAGAGTTTACTATCTTGGCTGTCCTGAGAGGTTATTATCTTGGAGGTCCTGAGATATTACTACCTTGGAGGTCCTGTGAGTTTACTATCTTGGAGGTCCTGTGAGTTTATATCTCGGAGGTCCTGTGAGTTTACTATCTTGGATGTCCTGAGAGGTTATTATCTTGGAGGTCCTGAGATATTACTACCTTGGAGGTCCTGTGAGTTTACTATCTTGGATGTACTGAGAGTTTACTACCTTGGAGGTCCTGATAGTTTACTACCTTGGCGGTCCTGTGAGTTTACTACCTTGGAGGTCCTGAGAGTTTACTATCTTGGAGGTCCTGAGAGTTTACTGCCTTGGACGTCCTGTGAGGTTACTATCTTGGAGGTCCTGTGAGTTTACTACCTTGGATGTCCTGAGAGGTTACTACCTTGGAGGTACTGTGAGTTTACTGTCTTGGATGTCCTGAGAGGTAACTGCCTTGGAGGTCCTGAGAGTTTACTACCTTGGAGGTCCTGAGAGTTTACTACCTTGGAGGTCCTGTGAGTTTACTACCTTGGATGTCCTGAGAGGTTACTACCTTGGAGGTCCTGTGAGTTTACTAACTTGGATGTCCTGAGAGGTTACTACCTTGGAGGTCCTGTGAGTTTTCTATCTTGTAGGTCCTGAGAGTTTACTGTCTTGGAGGTCCTGTGAGTTTACTATCTTGGAGGTCCTGTGAGTTTACTATCTTGGATGTCCTGAGAGGTTACTATCTTGGAGGTCCTGAGAGACTACTACCTTGGAGGTCCTGTGAGTTTACTATCTTGGATGTCCTGAGAGTTTACTACCTTGGAGATCATGAGATGTTACTACCTTGGAGGTCCTGTGAGGTAAATGCCTTGGAGGTCCTGAGAGGTTACTGCCTTGGAGGTCCTGAGAGGTTACTGTATTGGATGTCCTGAGAGTTTACTGCCTTGGAGGTCCTGAGAGGTTACTACCTTGGAGGTACTGAGAGGTTACTACCTTAAGGTCCTGAGAGTTTACTACCTTGGAGGTCCTGAGAGGTTACTGCCTTGGATGTCCTGAGAGTTTACTACCTTGGAGATCCTGAGAGGTTACTACCTTGGAGATCCTGACAGTTTACTACCTTGGAGGTCTTGAGAGTTTACTGCCTTGGAGTTCCTGTGAGTTTACTACCTTGGAGGTCCTGAGAGGTTACGACCGTGGAGATTCTGAGATGTTACTGTCTTGGAGGTCCTGAGAGGTTACTACCTTGGAGGTCCCATGAGTTTACTACCTTGGACGTCCTGAGAGGTTACTACCTTGGAGATCCTGAGAGGTTACTACCTTGGAGGTCCTGAGAGTTTACTACCTTGGAGGTCCTGAGAGGTTACTACCTTGGAGATCCTGTGAGTTTACTATCTTGGATGTCCTGAGAGGTTACTACCTTGGAGGTCCTGTGAGTTTACTACCTTGGAGGTCCTGAGAGGTTACTGCCTTGGAGGTCCTGTGAGTTTACTATCTTGGAGGTCCTGAGAGTTTACTACCTTGGATGTCCTGAGAGGTTACTACCTTGGAGATCCTGAGAGTTTATTTTCTTGGAGTTCCTGAGAGTTTACTGTCTTGGAGGTCCTGAGAGGTTACTACCTTGGAGGTCCTGTGAGTTTACTATCTTGGAGGGCCTGAGAGGTGACTACCTCGGAGGTCCTGAGATGTTACTATCTTGAGGTCCTGTGAGGTTACTGCCTTGGAGGTCCTGACAGTTTACTACCTTGGAGGTCCTGAGAGTTTACTACCTTGGAGGTCCTGTGAGTTTACTACCTTGGAGGTCCTGAGAGGTTACTATCTTGGATGTCCTGAGAGTTTACTACCTAGGAGGTCCTGTGAGTTTACTACCTTGGAGGTCCTGAGAAGTTACTATCTTGGAGGTCCTGTGAGGTTACTACCTTGGAGGTCCTGTGAGTTTACTATCTTGGATGTCCTGAGAGGTTACTATATTGGAGGTACTGAGAGGTTACGACCTTGGAGGTCCTGTGAGTTTACTACCTTAGATGTCCTGAGAGGTTACTCCCTTGGAGGTCCTGTGAGTTTACTATCTTGTAGGCCCTGAGAGTTTACTCTCTTGGAGGTCCTGTGAGTTTACTATCTTGGATGTCCTGAGAGTTTACTATTTTGGATGTCCTGAGAGGTTATTATCTTGGAGGTCCTGAGATATTACTACCTTGGAGGTCCTATGAGTTTACTATCTTGGATGTCCTGAGAGTTTACTATCTTGGATGTCCTGAGAGGTTATTATCTTGGATGTCCTGAGAGGTTACTACCTTGGAGGTCCTGTGAGTTTTCTATCTTGTAGGTCCTGAGAGTTTACTGTCTTGGAGGTCCTGTGAGTTTACTATCTTGGAGGTCCGGTGAGTTTACTATCTTGGATGTCCTGAGAGGTTACTATCTTGGAGGTCCTGAGAGACTACTACCTTGGAGGTCCTGTGAGTTTACTATCTTGGATGTCCTGAGAGTTTACTACCTTGGAGATCATGAGATGTTACTACCTTGGAGGTCCTGTGAGGTAAATGCCTTGGAGGTCCTGAGAGGTTACTGCCTTGGAGGTCCTGAGAGGTTACTGTATTGGATGTCCTGAGAGGTTACTGCCTTGGAGGTCCTGAGAGGTTACTACCTTGGATGTCCTGAGAGTTTACTACCTTGGAGATCCTGAGAGGTTACTACCTTGGAGATCCTGACAGTTTACTACCTTGGAGGTCTTGAGAGTTTACTGCCTTGGAGTTCCTGTGAGTTTACTACCTTGGAGGTCCTGAGAGGTTACGACCGTGGAGATTCTGAGATGTTACTGTCTTGGAGGTCCTGAGATATTACTACCTTGGAGGTCCTATGAGTTTACTATCTTGGATGTCCTGAGAGTTTACTATCTTGGATGTCCTGAGAGGTTATTATCTTGGAGGTCCTGAGATATTACTACCTTGGAGATCCTGTGAGTTTACTATCTTGGAGGTCCTGTGAGTTTATATCTCGGAGGTCCTGTGAGTTTACTATCTTGGATGTCCTGAGAGGTTATTATCTTGGAGGTCCTGAGATATTACTACCTTGGAGGTCCTGTGAGTTTACTATCTTGGATGTACTGAGAGTTTACCACCTTGGAGGTCCTGATAGTTTACTACCTTGGCGGTCCTGTGAGTTTACTACCTTGGAGGTCCTGAGAGTTTACTATCTTGGAGGTCCTGAGAGGTTACTGCCTTGGACGTCCTGTGAGGTTACTATCTTGGATGTCCTGTGAGTTTACTACCTTGGATGTCCTGAGAGGTTACTACCTTGGAGGTACTGTGAGTTTACTGTCTTGGATGTCCTGAGAGGTTACTGCCTTGGAGGTCCTGAGAGTTTACTACCTTGGAGGTCCTGAGAGTTTACTACCTTGGAGGTCCTGTGAGTTTACTACCTTGGATGTCCTGAGAGGTTACTATCTTGGATGTCCTGAGAGGTTACTACCTTGGAGGTCCTGTGAGTTTACTAACTTGGATGTCCTGAGAGGTTACTACCTTGGAGGTCCTGTGAGTTTTCTATCTTGTAGGTCCTGAGAGTTTACTGTCTTGGAGGTCCTGTGAGTTTACTATCTTGGAGGTCCTGTGAGTTTACTATCTTGGATGTCCTGAGATGTTACTATCTTGGAGGTCCTGAGAGACTACTACCTTGGAGGTCCTGTGAGTTTACTATCTTGGATGTCCTGAGAGTTTACTACCTTGGAGGTCCTGAGATGTTACTACCTTGGAGGTCCTGTGAGGTAAATGCCTTGGAGGTCCTGAGAGGTTACTGCCTTGGAGGTCCTGAGAGGTTACTGTATTGGATGTCCTGAGAGTTTACTGCCTTGGAGGTCCTGAGAGGTTACTACCTTGGAGGTACTGAGAGGTTACTACCTTGGAGGTCCTGAGAGGTTATTACCTTAAGGTCCTGAGAGTTTACTACCTTGGAGGTCCTGAGAGGTTACTGCCTTGGATGTCCTGAGAGTTTACTACCTTGGAGATCCTGAGAGGTTACTACCTTGGAGATCCTGAGAGTTTACCACCTTGGAGGTCTTGAGAGTTTACTGCCTTGGAGTTCCTGTGAGTTTACTACCTTGGAGGTCCTGAGAGGTTACGACCGTGGAGATTCTGAGATGTTACTGTCTTGGAGGTCCTGAGAGGTTACTACCTTGGAGGTCCCATGAGTTTACTACCTTGGACGTCATGAGAGGTTACTACCTTGGAGATCCTGAGAGGTTACTACCTTGGAGGTCCTGAGAGTTTACTACCTTGGAGGTCCTGAGAGGTTACTACCTTGGAGATCCTGAGAGCTTACTATCTTGGATGTCCTGAGAGGTTACTACCTTGGAGGTCCTGTGAGTTTACTACCTTGGAGGTCCTGAGAGGTTACTGCCTTGGAGGTCCTGTGAGTTTACTATCTTGGAGGTCCTGAGAGTTTACTACCTTGGATGTCCTGAGAGGTTACTACCTTGGAGATCCTGAGAGTTTATTTTCTTGGAGTTCCTGAGAGTTTACTGTCTTGGAGGTCCTGAGAGGTTACTACCTTGGAGGTCCTGAGAGGTTACTACCTTGGAGGTCCTTAGACGTTACTGCCTTGGAGGTCCTGAGAGGTTACTGCCTTGCAGGTCTTGAGAGATTACTACCTTGGAGGTCCTGTGAGTTTACTATCTTGGAGGGCCTGAGAGGTGACTACCTCGGAGGTCCTGAGATGTTACTATCTTGAGGTCCTGAGCGGTTACTACCTTGGAGGTCCTGTGAGTTTACTATCTTGGAGGGCCTGAGAGGGGACTACCTCGGAGGTCCTGAGATGTTACTATCTTGAGGTCCTGTGAGGTTACTGCCTTGGAGGTCCTGACAGTTTACTACCTTGGAGGTCCTGAGAGTTTACTACCTTGGAGGTCCTGTGAGTTTACTACCTTGGAGGTCCTGAGAGGTTGCTATCTTGGATGTCCTGAGAGTTTACTACCTAGGAGGTCCTGTGAGTTTACTACCTTGGAGGTCCTGAGAAGTTACTATCTTGGAGGTCCTGTGAGGTTACTACCTTGGAGGTCCTGTGAGTTTACTATCTTGGATGTCCTGAGAGGTTACTATATTGGAGGTACTGAGAGGTTACTAACTTGGAGGTCCTGTGAGTTTACTACCTTGGATGTCCTGAGAGGTTACTCCCTTGGAGGTCGTGTGAGTTTACTATCTTGTAGGTCCTGAGAGTTTACTCTCTTGGAGGTCCTGTGAGTTTACTATCTTGGATGTCCTGAGAGTTTACTATTTTGGATGTCCTGAGAGGTTATTACCTTGGAGGTCCTGAGATATTACTACCTTGGAGGTCCTGTGAGTTTACTATCTTGGATGTCCTGAGAGTTTACTATCTTGGATGTCCTGAGAGGTTATTATCTTGGAGGTCCTGAGATATTACTACCTTGGAGGTCCTGTGAGTTTACTATTTTGGAGGTCCTGTGAGTTTATATCTCGGAGGTCCTGTGAGTTTACTATCTTGGATGTCCTGAGATGTTATTATCTTGGAGGTCCTGAGATATTACTACCTTGGAGGTCCTGTGAGTTTACTATCTTGGATGAACTGAGAGTTTAATACCTTGGAGGTCCTGATAGTTTACTACCTTGGCGGTCCTGTGAGTTTACTACCTTGGAGGTCCTGAGAGTTTACTATCTTGGAGGTCCTGAGAGGTTACTGCCTTGGACGTCCTGTGAGGTTACTATCTTGGAGGTCCTGTGAGTTTACTACCTTGGATGTCCTGAGAGGTTACTATCTTGTAGGTACTGAGAGGTTACTACCTTGGAGGTCCTGTGAGTTTACTATCTTGGATGTCCTGAGAGGTTACTGCCTTGGAGGTCCTGTGAGTTTACTACCTTGGAGGTCCTGAGAGGTTACTGCCTTTGACGTCCTGTGAGGTTACTATCTTTGAGGTCCTGTGAGTTTACTACCTTGGATGTCCTGTGAGGTTACTATCTTGGAGGTACTGGGAGGTTACTACCTTGGAGGTCCTGTGAGTTTACTATCTTGGATGTCCTGAGAGGTTACTGCCTTGGAGGTCCTGAGAGGTTACTGCCTTGGAGGTACTGAGAGTTTACTATCTTGCAAGTCCTGAGAGGTTACTGCCTTGGAGGTCCTGAGAGGTTACTGCCTTGGAGGTCCTGAGATGTTACTACCTTGGAGGTCCTGAGAGTTTACTGTCTTGGAGTTCCTGGCAGGTTACTGCCTTGGAGTCCCTGAGAGGTTACTACCTTGGAGGTCCTGAGAGTTTACTATCTTGGAGGTCCTGAGAGGTTACTACCTTGGAAGTCCTGAGAGGTTACTACCTTGGAGGTCCTGAGAGGATACTGCCTTGGCGGTCCTGAGAGTTTACTACCTTGGAGGTCCTGTGAGGTTACTACCTTCGAGGTTACTGCCTTGGAGGTCCTGAGAGTTTACTACCTTGTAGGTTCTGTGAGGTTACTACCTTCGAGGTCCTGAGAGGTTACTACCTTGAATGGCCTGAGAGGTTACTGCCTTGGACATCCTGAGACGTCACTGCCTTGTAGATCCTGAGAGGTTAATATCTTGGAAGACCTGAAAGGTTACTACCTTGGAGGTCTTGCTTTTTTATCTCTTTCCTAGCTCCCTATAATCTGCCTGCAGGACCTCATCCTTCTTTCTACTTATGTCGTTGGTAACGATATGGACCACGATCTTCGGCTGTTGACCATCCTCGCTGAGAATGTTCTGCAGCCGCTCAGTGACATCCTTAATCCTGGCCCCAGGGAAGCAATGTACCATCCTGGAGTCACGTCCGATGCCGCAGAAACACTTGTCTGCTCCCCTAACTGTCGAATCCCCTTCCACTCTTGCTCTCCCACTCGTCTTCCTTCCCCCTGTTCAACTGAGCCACGCGTGGTGCTGTGGACTTGGCTCTGGCTGTACTCCCCATAGGAACCATCGCCCTCACCAGTACTCAGAACAGAATACTGGTTGGAGAGCGAGATGCATTCAGGGGAGTCCTGCATTTCCTGCCGGGTTCTCCTTGTCTGTCTGACGGTTACCCATTCCCTCTCTGCCTGCACACTCATTAGCTGCGGGGTGACCATCTCCCGAAACGTGCTTTCCACCTATCTCTCAGCCTCACGGATACAATGCAGTGACGCCAGCTGCTGCCCATGCTCCGAAACCCGGAACTGGAGCTCCTCCAGCTGACGACACCTCCTGCACACGGGGTTGTCCAGAACACGGGAAGTATCCTGGATTTCCCACATGGCACAGGATGTGCATTCCGTGGGACTGAGCTGCCCTGCCATGCCTCTATTTAATAGGCTATTAAATAACTTTACAGAAACTTAAGACGAAGATGTAACGAATTCAAATTAATAATATAATATAGTATTAACAGTTACTAATTTAATAAAGTATCAACAGTTAACAATCTCTAAGTTTCTGGTTTATCTCTAACCAGCGTTTTAAGCGCGGACCCTTATGGTGCAAGAAAAATATATTTTTTAAACTACGTGACCTTAACCAACCAATCAGTTGCCAGGTGTCCTGTGACGTCTTGTGGTTTTTCTCTCTCTCCCGCTCTCTGCACTCCGTCTCCACCCACGGCCGCTCTCGCTGCCGGTGAGTCTTGCCCGCTCTCTCTCTCCCCCGCACTTTAAATCCTCGGTCTCTGCGCTCGGTCTCCACCCAGGGCCGCTCTCGCTGCCGGTGAGTCTTGCCCGCTCTCTCTCTCCCGCTCTTTAAATCATCGGTCTCCACCCAGGGCCGCTCTCGCTGCCGGTGAGTCCTGTCCGCTCTCTCTCCCCCGCTCTTTAAATCCTCGGTCTCTGCGCTCGGTCTCCACCCTGGGCCGCTCTCGCTGCCGCCCGTTAGTCTTGCCCGCTCTCTCTCCCCCGCTCTTTAAATTCTCGGTCTCTGCACTCGGTCTCCACCCAGGGCCGCTCTCGCTGCTGCTGCCGCCGGTGAGCCTTGCCCGCTCTCTCTCTCCCGCTCTTTAAATCCTCGGTCTCTGCGCTCGTCCCCACCCAGGGCCGCTCTCGCTGCCGGTGAGTCTTGCCCGCTCTCTCTCTCCCCTGCTCTTTAAAGGTCTCTGCGCTCGGTCTCCACCCAGGGCCGCTCTCGCTGCCGCCCGTGAGTCTTGCCCGCTCTCTCTCCCCCGCTCTTTAAATTCTCGGTCTCTGCACTCGGTCTCCACCCAGGGCCGCTCTCGCTGCTGCTGCCGCCGGTGAGTCTTGCCCGCTCTCTCTCCCCCGCTCTTTAAATTATCGGTCTCTGCACTAGGTCTCCACCCAGGGCCGCTCTCGCTGCCGCCCGTGAGTCTTGCCCGCTCTCTCTCCCCCACTCTTTAAATCCTCGGTCGCTGCACTCGGTCTCCACCCAGGGCCGCACTCGCTACTGATGGTGCCGGTGACTCCAGCCCTCTTGAGAGAGAGGGCAATATTATATTAGCCTTTTTAATTAATTTTGTATCTGTTCACTTACTTTCAGTGATTTATTAATTGTACTCCTACATTATTCTGCTCCTCCACTGTTCCTAGCTCCTCGCCATTTAGAAATGATACTGATCTATCTTTCTTAGGTCCACAGTGTGTGACCGTACACTTTTCAACTTCAGATTACATCTACCACCGCTTTGTCCAGTCATTAAATCCTTCAATGTCCCTTTGCTGATTTATCTTCCATCTGCACTGCTTACTGTGCGAACTAACTTAGTGTCGCCAGCTTTTAGAAACACGGCTCTGTCCTCCTTCATCCAAGTTATTTACACAATAGTGAAAAGCTGAATGCCCAATACAGATCACTGGGGACACCACTGGTCACATTTTGTTGATTTTGAGCACTAGATTAATAGGGATCAATAATTCGTAAGACTTCTTATTGTAATGTTTTAATAACACATTTCTTATATCGGTCAGGCTTGTTTCAGTTCATTTTGAACAGAGAATATGATTCCACATGCTATTCCGTACTCCCAGTAATGGGGGCAGTGCAATGAACATTCGTACTTGTCCGCCTGCCAATCCAGCCTCTTCCAACAACCGCAGAGAGAAGATTTTCCAGTCCATCTGTCTAAGTATGAGCAAGGCCTTCGAGATTCACATATAATGGTCAAGAAATTCAGGTTACCGGCTTGCCGCGGGGGTAAGGATCGCGCGCGCTCTTACCTACCGCGCCTGCTGTTGTGTTTTGGGCCGACAGGAACTTCGGGACCTGGGCCTCTCCCTCGTGCCGGCGCGCAGTGCTTGCGTGTCCCAGGGGCGCAGTTCGTGTGATGCGACCCCTGGGATCACGTGGGCCATGGAAAGCCAATGTCAGCAGACCATCTTTCATTCATAGATTTGACAGGAGACCTGTCAAATCTGTGAATTGAAATCGGTCCCAAAAGAACAGCTAAACATCAAATAAATTTTAAAAAAAACCATCACATTAATAAAATAACTATAGTTAAATAAATTAACCACTTTAAACAAAAATTTAAATTGTTGAAAAAGTTTAAATTGTTTTTAAAAGTTATAAAAATAAACTTACCGTTCTTTAAAGTCTCTAAAAAAGATAAACCTGTTGAAAAAAAAAAAAAATTATACTTAATTAACTACTTACCTTGTTCAAAATGGGTCTTACGCCTCCTTTTTACTTGTGTAGAATCTTCCATACTTACCCTCGCGTTGAAACCTGAAAACAAATCTAAGTGTGCTGCGTGCGCGCAGCCTCCAGTGCGCACGCGGTTCACGAAGGAACCGCCCCCTCGCCATACCGGAAGTGCCGGTTTCACGCACATGCGCAGTGCATACAGGAAACCGGCACTTCGGGAACATATACCGGTGAGTGCGCAGCGGGTACTCACCCGAGAACGGCCGAATTTTTGGGCCAATACATTCAAAGTCTTATTCGTACCGCACACATCCTATAAGCGTCACACTTACTGTTGGTGCAACTCATGTCCTGTCACAGTCATTTCCTGTTGCACATAAGTTGTCAATGTTCTAGATTAACCTTTCACTCGCCATTACTAATAGCAGAGGATTGGGTAGTGCTGATTAAATACGACACATTTTTTCTGCAAACAAATTGTGAGAGAATCTTCATGTAAACGATTGTCAATATTGATTTCAGAGGGTTGGTCCATTGAGATCAGACAGTGTGTAACCTGGGGAGGATGGGTCCATTGAAATCAAACAGTGTGTAAACCGTGGAGGATGGGCTCAGTGAGATCAGACAGTGTAAACCCGGGGAGGATGGGTCCAGAGCAATCAGACAGTGTGTAACCCGGGGAGGAAGGGCTCAGTGAGATCAGACAGTGTGTAACCCGGGGAGGATGGGCTCAGTGAGATCAGACAGTTTAAACCCGGGGAGGATGGGTCCAGAGTAATCAGACAGTGTGTAACCCGGGGAGGATGGGCTCAGTGAGATCAGACCGTGTGTAACACGGGGCGGATGGGCCCTGTGAGATAAGACAGTGTGTAACCCGGGGAGAATGTGCCCAGTGAGATCAGACAGTGTGTAACATGGGGATGATGGGCCCAGTGAGATCAAACAGTGTGTAACCGTGGAGGATGGGACCATTGAGATCAGACAGTGTGTAACCCGAGGAAGATGGGCTCAGTGAGATCAAACAGTGTGTAACCGTGGAGGATGGGACCATTGAGATCAGACAGTGTGTATCCCGGGGTGGATACATACATAGATACATAGAAGATAGGAGCAGGAGTAGGCCATCCGGCCCTTCGAGCCTGCTCCGCCATTTAATGAGATCATGGCTGATCCTCCAATTCAGTATCCCGTCCCCGCCTTCTCTCCGTAACCCTTAACCCCTTTTGCCTGTAGAAATACATCTAATTCCCTCTTAAATATATTTAATGAGCTGGCGTACACTGCCCTCTGTGGCAATGAGTTCCACAGGTTCACCACCCTCTGAGTGAAGAAATTCCCCCTCATATCTGTCCTAAATGGTTTAGCCCTTATCCTTAAATTATGTCCTCTAGTTCTGTTCTCACCCGCCAAGGGAAACATTCCTTCTGCATCTAGTCTGTCTAGACCTGTCAGAATTTTATACACTTCTATGAGGTCCCCTCTCAATCTTCTAAACTCCAGTGTGTACATCCCTAAACTACATAGTCTCTCCTCATAGGTCAATCCCGCCATTCCTGGTATCAGCCTGGTGAATCGCCACTGCACCCCCTCCATGGCAAGAACATCTTTCCTCAGATGAGGCGACCAAAACTGTACACAGTACTCGAGGTGTGGTCTCACCAGTGCCCTGTACAGCTGCAGCAAGGTATCCCTGTTCCTGTATTCCAACCCTTTTGCTATGAAGGCCAGCATACCGTTTGCCTTCTTGATCGCCTGTTGCACCTGCATGCTCGCCTTCAGTGACTGGTGTACAAGAACACCCAGGTCTCTCTGTACTTCCCCCTCTCCCAATTTATTGCCATTTAAATAATAATTTGCCCTCCCGTTCCTGCACCCAAGGTGGATAACTTCGCACTTGTCCACATTATTGTGCATCTGCCATTTATCCGCCCAATCACCCAGTCTGTCCAAATCGCTCTGGAGCTTCCTGGTCTCCTCCTCTGAGCCCACCCCCCCTCCTAGTTTAGTGTCGTCTGCAAATTTGGAAATGCTGCATCCGACTCCCTGATCCAGGTCATTAATGTAAATTGTGAACAGCTGGGGACCCAGGACAGATCCCTGTGGTACCCCACTTGTTACTGCCTGCCATTCAGAAAATGAGCCGTTTATTCCAACTCTCTGTTTTCTATCTGACAGCCAGTTCTCTATCCACGTCAATACTTTCCCCTTTATCCCATGAGCTTCAATTTTCCCTGCTAATCTTTTATGTGGGACCTTATCGAAGGCCTTTTGGAAGTCCAGGTACACCACATCTACTGGCTCTCCCCCATCTATTTTACCAGTTACTCCCTCAAAAAATTCCAATAGATTAGTCAAGCACGATTTACCCTTTGTAAATCCATGTTGACTCTGTCCTATCCTGTCCCCATTTGCTAAGTGCTCCGCTATTTCATCCTTAATGATGGCCTCCAGCATTTTGCCCACAACTGATGTAATGCTTACAGGTCTGTAATTACCTGCTTTTTCCCTACCCCCCTTTTTGAATAGTGGGGTAACGTTAGCTACCCTCCAATCCATGGGCACTGTTCCCGAGTCTAATGAATTCTGAAAAATCAAACTTAGTGCATCCGCTATCTCTAGGGCCACCTCCTTCAGCACCCTAGGATGCATGTTATCAGGCCCTGGGGATTTGTCCGCCTTCAATCCCTTTAGCTTCCTTAACACCATATCCTTAGAGATATTGACTTGCGTCAGTTCCTCCTTTGCAAATGTCCCTATTTTTCCCGATATCCCAGGGAGGTTTTTTGTGTCTTCCTTCGTAAAGACTGACCCAAAGTATGCATTTAGTTGGTCTGCCATTTCCTTATTTCCCGTTATATATTCCCCCGTATCTGACTGCAATGGGCCAACTTTGGTTTTCACCAGTCTTTTCCTCTTGATATACTTATAAAAGCTTTTGGAGTTAGTTTTTATATTTTCCGCCAGCTTGCTTTCGTAAGCTATTTTGCCCCTCTTGATTAAGCCCTTTGTCCTCCTTTGCTCTATCTTAAACTGTTCCCAATCTTCCGCTCTGGCGCTTTTTTTGGCTATTTTATACGCCCTATCTTTGGATTTTATGCTGTCTCTAATTTCCCCTGTTATCCACGGTTGAGTCACCTTTTTAGATTTCCTTTTATGCCAGATTGGTATAAACAATTTTTGCAATTTTGTCATTCTATCTTTAAATGCTTGCCATTGTTTATCTACCTCCAGTCCTCCCAGGAACGTTGTCCAATCAGACCTACTCAGTTCCCGTCTAATGGCATCATAATTCCCCTTGTTTAAATTCAGGACCTTAGTATCTGAGTCAATTTCTTCGCTCTCCATTTCGAGTAAGAAATCGATCATGTTATGATCGCTCTGACCCAAGGGTCCCCGTACAACAAGATTACTAATTAGTCCCTTCTCATTGCACAGTACCCAGTCCAATATAGCCTGTTCCCGAGTTGGTTCCTCGACATATTGATCCAGATAACCATCCCTTAAACACTCAAGGAATTCCTCCTCCTCATTATTTTTACTGATTAGGCTATTCCAATCTATATGTAAGTTAAAGTCACCTATGATGACAGCTGTGCTCTTATTGCACGCTTCTCTAATTTCCCTCGTGATGCCCTCCCCAACCTCTATTTTACTATTTGGAGGCCTATATACCACTCCTATTAATGTTTTTCGCCCCTCGCTATTTCTTAGCTCCACCCATATAGCTTCTGTATTAACTGAGTTAATATCCTTCCTTTCAATTGCATTTATCCCTTCTTTTACCAGCAATGCTACCCCTCCTCCCTTTCTTTTTTGTCGATCCTTCCTAAATACTGAATACCCCTGTATGTTAAGCTCCCAGCCCTGCTCACCCTGCAACCATGTTTCCGTAATCCCAATTAGATCATAATTATTAACCTCTATTTCCACAGCTAATTCATCTACCTTGTTCCTGATGCTTCTCGCATTAAGGTATAAAACCCTCAGGGTTTTTTTATGCTCACATTTTTTATGAATTAGTTTGGCCCTTTGTTTTTTGTTCCTCACTCTTTTACCATTTATTTCTGTCTGCCTTTCACTTTCCTCTATTTCACTACGTAGGTTTCTATGTCCCAGTGTGGTCAAACAATGTGCAACCCGCTGAGGATTGGCCCAGTGAGATCAGACAGTGTGTAACCTGGGGAGGATGGGTCCAGTGAGATAAGATAGTGTGTAACCCGGGGAGGATGGGCAAGTGAGATTAGATGTGTTTAACCTGGGGAGGATGGGTCCAGTGAGATAAGATAGTGTGTAACCCGGGGAGGATGGGCATGTGTGATCAGACTGTGTGTAGCCGGTGAGGATGGGCCCAGTGAGATCAGACAGTTTGTAACCTGGGGAGGATGGGTGCAGTGAGATAAGATAGTGTGTAACCCGGGGAGGATGGGCAAGTGAGATCAGACTGTGTGTAACCCGGGGAGGATTGGCCAAGTGAGATCAAACAGTGTGTAACCTGGAGAGGATGGCTACAGTGAGATAAGATAGTGTGTAACCCGGGGAGGATGGGCATGTGTGATCAGACTGTGTGTAGCCCGGTGAGGATGGGCCCAATGAGATCAGACAGTTTGTAAACCCGGGAATGATGGGCCCAGTGAGATCAGACAGTGTGTAACCCGGGGAGGATGGGCACAGTGATATCAGATAGTGTGTAACCCGTGGAGGATGGGTCCAGTGAGATCAGACAGTGAGTAACCCGGGGAGGATGGGCGTGGTGAGGACAGACAGTGTGTAACCCGGGGAGGATAGAAACATAGAAAATAGGTACAGGAGTAGACCATTCGGTCCTTCGAGCCTGCACCGCCATTCAATGAGTTCATGGCTGAACATGCTACCTCAGTACCCCATTCCTGCTTTCTCGCCATACCCCTTGATCCCCCTAGTTGTGAGTGTTATATCTAACTCCCTTTTGAATATATTTAGCGAACTGGCCTCAACAACCTTCTGTGGAAGAGAATTCCATAGATTCACCACTCTCTGGGTGAAGAAGTTCCTCCTCAGCTCAGTCTTAAATGGCTTCCCCTTAATCCTTAGACTGTGACCCCTGGTTCTAGTTTTCCCTAACATTGGGAACATTCTGCCCGCATCTAATTTGTCTAAACCAGTCAGGATTTTAAATGTCTCTATAAGATCCCTCTTCATTCTTCTGAACTCCAGAGGATACAAGTTCAGTTGACCCAATCTTTCTTGATATGTCAGTCCGGGCATCCCAGGAATCAATCTAGTGAACCTTCGTTGCACTCCCTCAATAGCAAGAATGTCCTTCCTTAAGTTAGGAGACCAAAACTGCGCACAATAATCCAGGTCTGGCCTCACCAAGGCCCTGTACAACTGCAGCATCACCTCCCTACTCCTGTACTCAAATCCCCTTACTATGAAGGCCATCATTCCGTTTGCTTTCTTGACTGCCTGCTGCACTTGCATTCCCACCATCAGTGACTGATGTACCATGACGCCCAGGTCTCGTTGCACCTCCCCTTTCCCTAATCTGCCACCATTCAGGTAATAGTCCGCCTCTCTATTTTTACCACCAAAGTGGATAACCTCACATTTATCCACATTGTACTTCATCTGCCATACATTTGCCCATTCACCCAACCTGTCCAAGTCACTCTGTAGCCTCCTAGCATCCTCCTCATTGTTCACACTGCCTCCCAATTTAGTGTCATCCGCAAATTTGGAGATATTACAATTAATCCCTTCGTCCAAATCATTAATATATAATGTAAACAGCTGGGGACCCAGCACCGAACCCTGCGGTACCCCGCTGGTCACTGCCTGCCATTCTGAAAAGTACCCATTTACTCCTACTCTTTGTTTCCTGTGTGCCAACCAGTTCTAAATCCACGTCAACACATTACCCCCAATCCCATGTGCTTTAACTTTGCTCGCCAATCTCTTGTGTGGGACCTTGTCGAAGGCCTTCTGAAAGTCCAAATACACCACATCTACTGGTTCCCCCCTGTCCACCCGATTGGAAATATCCTCAAAAAATTCCAGAAGATTTGTCAAGCATGATTTCCCTTTCACAAATCCATGCTAACTTGGACCTATCAATTCGCCACTTTCCAAATGGTCTGTTATGACATCTTTAATAATTGCTTCCAATATTTTACCCACGACCGATGTCAGGCTGACCGGTCTATAATTCCCTGCTTTCTCCCTCCCTCCTTTTTTAAAAAGAGGGGTTACATTGGCCACCCTCCACTCCATTGGAACTGATCCAGAGTCTAAGGAATGTTGGAAAATGATCGTCAATGCATCCACTATTTCCAAGGCCACCTCCTTAAGTACTCTGGGATGCTGACCATCAGGCCCCGGGGATTTTTCTACCTTCAGTCCCATCAATTTCCCCAATACCTTTTCCCGACTAATAAGGATTTCCCTCAGCTCCTCCCTCTTACCAGATCCTCTGACCCATTTTATTTCCGGCAGATGTGTGTGTCCTCCACAGTAAACACCGAACCAAAGTACTTGTTCAATTGATATGCCATTTCCTTGTTCCCCATTACGACTTCCCCTGTTTCCGACTGCAGGGGACCTACGTTTGTTTTTACTGACCTCTTTCTTTTTACATATTTATAGAAGTTTTTGCAGTCCATTTTAATGTTCTCTGCAAGCTTCCTTTCATATTTTATTTTCCCTGCCCTAATCAAACCCTTCGTCCTCCTCTGCTGAGTTTTGAAGTTCTCCCAGTCCCCGGGTTTGCTGCTACTTCTGGCCAATTTGTATGCAACTATCCCTGATTTCCCTTGTTAGCCATGGTTGAGCCACCTTCCCTTTTTTTATTTTTACGCCAGACCGGGATGTACAATTGTTGTAGTTCATCCATGCGATCTCTAAATGTCTGCCATTGCCCTTCCACTGATAGCCCCTTAAATATCGCTTGCCAATTTAACCTCGCCAATTCACGCCTCATACCCTCAAAGTTGCCCTTATTTAAATTCTGGAACATGGTCTCTGACTTAACTGTTTCCTTCTCCATCCTAATGTAGAACTCCACCATACTATGGTCACTCTTCCCCAGGGGGCCTCGTACCACAAGATTGCTGATTAGTCCTTCCTCATTACACAACACCCAGTCCAGGATGGCCTCCCCTCGAGTTGGGCCCAGTGAGATCAGACAATGAGAGTAAGCTTGCGAGGAACATAAAAACTGACTGTAAAAGCTTTTATAGATATGTGAAGAGAAAAAGATTGGTGAAGTCAAGCGTAGGTCCCTTGCAGTTAAAATCAGGGGAATTTATAATGGGGAGCAAAGAAATGGCAGTCAATTAAATACATACTTTGGTTCTGTCTTCACAAAGGAGGACACAAATAACCTCCCAGAGATGTCGGGGAACATAGGGTCTAATGAGAAGGAGGAACTGAAAGAAATCATTATTTGTAGGGAAATAGTGTTAGGGAAATTGACGGGATTGAAGGCCGATAAATCCCCAGAGGCTGATAATCTACATCCTAGGGTACTTAAGGAAGTGGCCCTAGAAATAGTAGATGCATTGCTGGTCATCTTCCAAAATTCTATAGACTCTGGAACAGTACCCATGGATTGGAGGGTAGCTAATGTTACCCCACTATTCAAAAAAGGGGGTAGAGAGAAAACGGGGAATTATAGACCAGTAAGACTGACATCGGTAGTGGGGAAAATGCTACTAGAGTCCATTATAAAAGATGTAATAGCAGAGCACTTGGAAAACAGTGACAGGATCGGACAAAGTCAACATGGATTTACAAAAGGCAAATCGTGCTTGACTAATCTCTTGGAATTTTTTGAGGATGTAACTGGTAAAATGGATAAGGGAGAACCAGTGGATGTGGTGTATTTGGACTTTCAGAAGGCTTTTGATAAGATCCCGCATAAGAGATTAGCGTGTAAAGTTAAGGCACATGGGATTGGGGGCAAGGTATTGACTTGGATAGAGAACTGGTTGGCAGACAGTAAGCAAAGAGTTGGAATAAATGGGTCTTTTTCCGAGTGGCAGGCGGTGACTAGTGGGGTAACGCAGGGATCGGTCCTAGGACCCCAGCTATTCACAATATATATTAATGATCTGGACGATGAAATTTGATGTAATATCTCCAAGTTTGCAGACGACACAAAGCTGGGTGGGAGTGTGTGCCGTGAGGAGGTTGCCGAGAAAATCCAGTATGATTTGGACAGGTTGTGGGATTGGGCAGAAGCATGGCAGATGCAACATAATGTGGATAATTGCGAGGTTATCCACTTTGGTGTCAAAAACAGGAAGGCCGATTATTATCTGAATGGCAATAGATTGGGAGAAGGGGAAGTGCAACGAGACCTGGGTGTCCTTGTGCACCAATCGCTGAAGGTAAGCCTCAAGGTGCAGCAGGCGGTTAAGAAGGCAAATGGTATGTTGGCCTTCGTAACGAAAGGGTTCGAGTACAGGAACAAGGATGTCTTGCTACAGTTTTACAGGGCCTTGGTGAGACCGCATCTTCAGTACTGTCTGCAGTTTTGGCCGACTTATCTGAGGAAGGATGTTCTTGCCATGGAGGGAATGCAGCGAAGATTCACCAGGCTGATACCCGGGATGGCAGGAATGGCGTATGAGCAGAGATTGGGTCGATTGGGATTATACTCACTGGAGTTTAGATGAATGAGAGGGGATCTCATTGAAACTTATAAAATTCTAACAGGACTAGACAGACTAGATGAGGGAAGGATGTTCCCGATGGCTGGTGAGTCCAGAACCATGGGTCACAGTCTAAGGATAAGGGGTAAGCCATTTTGGACTGAGATGAGGAGGAATTTCTTCACCCAGAGAATGGTGAACCTGTGGAATTCTCTCCCACAGAAGGCAGTAGAGGCCAATTCATTAAATACATTCAAGAAGGAGTTAGATATATTTCTTAAAAATAAAGGGATCAAGGTATATCGAGAGAAGGCAGGGACAGGGTACTGAATTTGTATGATCAGCCATGATCTCATTGAATGTCGGAGCAGACTCGAGCTGCTGAATGGCCTACACTTGCTCCTATCTTCTATGTTTCTATGTTTCTATGTAACCCGGGGAGGATGGGCCCAGTGAGATCAGAGAGTGTGTAACCCGGGGAGGATGGGTCCAGTGAGATCAGACTGTGTTTAACCCGGGGAGGATGGGCCCAGTGAGATCAGACAGTGTGTAACCCGGGGAGGATGGGCCCAGTGAGATCAGACAGTGTTTAACCCGGGGAGGATTTGCCCAATGAGATCAGACTGTGTGTAACCCGGGGAGGATGGGCCCAGTGAGATCAGACAGTGTGTAACCCGGGGAGGATGGGCCCAGTGAGATCAGACAGTGTGTAACCCGGGGAGGATGGGCCCAGTGAGATCAGACAGTGTGTAACCCGGGGAGGATGGGCCCAGTGAGATCAGACAGTGTGTAACCCGGGGAGGATGGGCCCAGTGAGATCAGACAGTGTGTAGCCCGGGGAGGATGGGCACAGTGAGATCAGACAGTGTGTAACCCGGGGAGGATGGACCCAGTGAGATCAGACAGTGTGTAACCCGGGGAGAATGGGCCCAGTGAGATCAGACAGTGTGTAACCCGGGGAGGATGGGCCCAGTGAGATCAGACAGTGTGTAACCCGGGGAGGATGGGCCCAGTGAGATCAGACAGTGTGTAACCCGGGGAGGATGGGCCCAGTGAGATCAGACAGTGTGTAACCCGGGGAGGATGGGCCCAGTGAGATCAGACAGTGTGTAACCCGGGGAGGATGGGCCCAGTGAGATCAGACAGTGTGTAACCCGGGGAGGATGGGCCCAGTGAGATCAGACAGTGTGTAACCCGGGGAGGATGGGCCCAGTGAGATCACACAGTGTGTAACCCGGGGAGGATGGATCCAGTGAGATCAGACAGTGTGTAACCCGGGGAGGATGGGCCCAGTGAGATCAGACAGTGTGTAACCCGGGGAAGTTGGGCCCAGTGAGATCAGACAGTGTGTAACCCGGGGAGGATGGGCCCAGTGAGATCAGACAGTGTGTAACCCGGGGAAGTTGGGCCCAGTGAGATCAGACAGTGTGTAACCCGGGGAGGATGGGCTCAGTGAGTTCAGACAGTGTGGAACCCGGGGAGGATGGGCCCAGTGAGATCAGACAGTGTGTAACCCGGGGAGAATGGGCCCAGTGAGATCCGACAGTGTGTAACCCGGGGAGGATGGGCCCAGTGAGATCAGACAGTGTGTAACCCGGGGAGGATGGGCCGATTGAGAACAGACAGTGTGTAACCCGGGGAGAATGGGCCCAGTGAGATCCGACAGTGTGTAACCCGGGGAGAATGGGCCCAGTGAGATCCGACAGTGTGTAACCCGGGGAGGATGGGCCCAGTGAGATCAGACAGTGTGTAACCCGGGGAGAATGGGCCCAGTGAGATCAGACAGTGTGTAACCCGGGGAGGATGGGCCCAGTGAGATCAGACAGTGTGTAACCCCGGGGAGGATGGGCCCAGTGAGATCAGACAGTGTGTACCCCGGGGAGGATGGGCCCAGTGAGATCAGACAGTGTGTAACCCGGGGAGGATGGACCCAGTGAGATCAGACAGTCTGTAACCCGGGGAGGATGGGCCCAGTGAGATCAGACAGTGTGTAACCCGGGGAGGATGGGCCCAGTGAGATCACACTGCAACTGTTTTTCTAAAGCACAGAGAGTAAATTTCATATTTGCGGCCAACACATGGGGATATACAGGAAACCGGTCTGGGGATCTGAGGGAAGGTACAAAATCAACAAAAATACTCGGCCTTGAAATTTAAATTTTAGTAAGCAGAATAAATACTGCATTACATTATTTCACGCTTTCAATATTCTCATTTTCTCCTCTGCCATAATTAGATCTTCCGGTGAATGACGGAGTGATTGAGGAAGTTCCACGGATGGAAGTAAACAGACATTTTAGACTGAGGAACAACAGCAGGTGAACCAGCACAGGATTGTGAGAACACCATCTAGAGAGAACCCTTCCGATTC
Source organism: Squalus acanthias (assembly GCA_030390025.1). Taxonomy (NCBI): domain Eukaryota; kingdom Metazoa; phylum Chordata; class Chondrichthyes; order Squaliformes; family Squalidae; genus Squalus; species Squalus acanthias. The sequence goes on along the minus strand of CM059452.1, from coordinate 11,092,140 downwards.
AAAGAGCTTCCTGAGATCGACTGGGGAGAAAGGTCAGAGAAAGTCTTATTAACTCCGGTAAATACTGGTCCTGGAGACAGTACACAAAGGTTACAAAGTGAGGCAGGAAATGGTGAGAATGAGAGTGGGAGAGTCAGAGCACCGAACACAATTATCCAGCATGAGGCCGTGCAATGGAATGTGAAGTGAGATCAGTTTCTCTCTCTAAACACAGAGTCACAAATAAATATTGTCTATGTTTTAAAATAAAGGAGAATGTTTCAGAGAAAAGGGGTTTTTAATCTAAGAGATGACTCTGGGGTACAGTCTGGGGCAGAGCCCAGCAGATGAACACGTGTCTGTTTGTCAGGTGGGGCTGAACTCACACCGAAACCATCAGATCTCAGTGCTTAAATAGCTCAGATCTGGTGATAAATCAAGTGGAAAGATTCAACAGGGAAAGTAATTATTGTCAATTCATTGAACACGATTCAGAGACACACCTATAGCCTGTGACCAGCAGATATTGTCAGATAGTGAATGCTGAGTACAGCGTTATTACATAAGAAATAGGAACAGGAGTAGGCCACACAGCCACTAGAGCCTGTTCCACCATTCAATAAGATCATATCTGATTATCGACCTCAACTCCACTCTCCCGCCCGATCTCCATATCCCAGGATTCCCTTAGAGTCCAAAATCTATTTATCTCAGTCTTGAATATACTCAAAGTCTCAGCATTAACAGCCCTCTGGGGCAGAGAATTCCAAAGATTCACAACCCTCTGAGTGAAGAAATTCCTCCTCATCTCAGTCTTAAATGGCCTACCCCTTATCCTGAGACTGTGAGCCCTAGTTCTAGACTCTCCAGGCAGGGGAAACCAACTCTCAGCATCTACCCTGTCAATCCCCTTCAGAATCTTGTATGTTTCAATGAGATCACCTCTCATTCTTCTAAACTCCATAGAGTATCGGCTCATTCTACACAGTCTCAGATCATAGCCCTCGCACCCCAGAAATCAATCTAGAGAACCTTCGTTGCACCGCCTCCAAGGCAAGTATATCCTTCCTTAGATAAGGAGAACAGAACTGTGCGCAGTACGCCGGGTGTGGTCTCACCAAGGCCCTGTACAATTGTAGCAAGACTTCCTTACTCTTATACTCCAACTCCCTTGCAATAAAGGCCAACGTGCCATTTCCTTCCTTATGCTTGCTGTACCTGCATGCTAGCTTTCTGTGTTTCTTGCACGAGGACACACAAATCTCTCTGAACACCAACATTTGAAAGTTTCTCACCATTTAAAAAGTTTTATGTTTTTCTATTCTTCCTCACATTTCCCTACATTATACTGCATCTGCCACCTTACTGCCCACTCAATTAGTCTATCTATATCCCTTTGCAGACTCTTTGTGTACCCCTCACAGCTTACTGTCCCACCTAGATTTGTATCGTCAGCAAACTTGTATACATTACACTCGGTCCCTTCATCTAGGTCATTAATATAAATTGTAAATAGCTGAAACTCCAACACTGATCTTTGCGGCACCCCACTAGTTACCCCTGCCAACATGAAAAAAGATCAGTTCATCACTACTCTCTGTTTTCTGTCCGTTAACTAATCCTCTCTCCATGCTGCTACATTACCCCCAACACCAAGAGCCCTAATCTTGTGTAATAACCTTTTATGTGGCACCTTATCGATTGCCTTTTGGAAATCCAAATATACTACATCCGCTGGTTCCACTTTATAGAAACATAGAAACATAGAAGATAGGAGCAGGAGTCGCCAATTAGGCCCCTCGAGCCTGCTCCACCATTCGATGAGATCATGGCTGATAATCTAAACTCAGTACCCTGTACCTGCCTTCTCCCCATATCCCTTGATACCTTTAGCTTTAAAAAATATATCTAACTCAACCTTGAATATATTTAATGACTTCGCCTCAACTACCTTCTGTGGTAGTGAAGTCCACAGGTTCACCACTCTCTGGGTGAAGAAATTCTTCCTCATTTCTGTCCTAAATGGTTTACCCGTTATCCGTAGATTATGATCCCTGGTTCTGAACTCTCCGACCATCGGGAACATTCTTCCTGCATCTAGTTTGTCCAGACCTGTCAGAATTTTATATGTTTCCATGAGATCCCCTCTCATTCTTCTATACTCCAGTGAGTATAAGCCCAATCAACCCAATCTCTCCTCATATGTCATTCCTGCCATCCCAGGTATCAGCCTTGTGAATCTTCGCTCAACTCCTTCCATGGCAAGAACATCCTTCCTCAGATAAGGCGAACCAAACTTCACACAGTACTCAAGGTGTGGTCTCACCAAGGACCTGTACAACTGCAGCAGGACATCCCTGTTCCAATACTCAAACCCTTTCGCAATGAAGGCCAACATACTATTTGCCTTCTTCACCGCCTGCTGCACCTGCATGCTTACTTTTAGCGACTGCTGCACAAGGACACCCAGGTCTCGTTGCACTTCTCCTTCTCCCAATCTATTGCCATTCAGATAATAGTCTGCCTTTCTGTTTTTGACACCAAAGTGGATAACCTCGCTCTTATCCACGTTATATTGCATCTACCACGCGTCTGCCCACTCACCCAACCTGTCCAGACCATCCTGGTGTTTCTCGGTATCCTCCTCGCAGCACACACTCCCACCCAGCTTTGTGTCGTCTGCAACCTTGGAGATATTACATTTAATTCCCTTATCTAAATCATCAATGTATATTGTGAATAGCTGGGGTCCAAGGACCGATCCCTGTGGTACCCCACTAGTCACTGCTTGCCACTCGAAAAAAGACCCATTAATTCCTACTCTCTGCTTTCTGTCCGCCAACCAGTTCTCTATCCAATTCAATACCTTGCGCCCAATCCCATGTGCCTTAACTTTACACGCTAATCTCTTATGCGGGATCTTATCGAAAGACTTTTGAAAGTCCAAATACACCACATCTACTGGTTCTCCCTTATCTATTTTCCCAGTTACATCCTCAAAAATTCCAGTAGATTAGTCAAGCACGATTTACCTTTTGTAAATCCATGTTGACTTTATCCGATCCTGTCACTGTTTTTCAAATGCTCAGCTATTTCATCCTTTATAATGGACTCTAGCATTTTCCCCACTAACGATGTCAGGCTTACCGGTCTGTAATTCCCCACTTTCTCTCTACCACCCTTTCTGAATAGTGGGGTAACATTAGCTACTCTCCAATCCATGGTTTACAGTTCCAGATTTCATCGAAGGTTGGAAGATGACCAGCAATGCATCTACTATTTCTAGGGCCACTTCCTTAAGTACCCTAGGATGTAGATTATCAGGCCCTGGGGATTTATCGGCCTTCAATACTGTCAATTTCCCTAACACGATTTCCCTGCAAATACTGATTTCTTTCAGTTCCTCCCTTTCATCAGACCGTATGTTCTCCAGCATCTCTGGGAGGTTATTTGTGTCTTCCTTTGTGAAGACAGATCCAAAATATGCATTTAATTGGGCTGCCATTTCTTTGTTCCCCATTATAACTTCCCCCGCTTCTGACTGCTAGGGACCTACACTTGATTTGACTTATCTTTTTCTCTTCACATATCTATAAAAGCTCTTACAGTCAGTTTTTATGTTCCCAGTAAGCTTACTTTCATATTCTATTTTCCCCTTCTTAATTAATCCCTTTGTCCTCCTTTGTTGAATCCTAAACTGCTCGCAATCCTCAGGGATGCCGCTTTTTCTGACCAATTTATATGCCCTCTCCTTGGATCTTATGCTGTCCCTAATTTTCCTTGTTAGCCACGGTTGAGTCACCCTTTATATTTTATTCTTATGCCACACTGGGATGTACAAATTCTGTAGTTCATCCATGCAGTCTTTGAATTTTTGCCATTGCCTATCCACAGTCAACCCCTTGAGTGACATTCCCCAATCAATCCTACCCAATTCGCGCCTCCTACCATCGTAGTTTCCTTTATTTAAATTCAGGACCCTAGTCTCTGATTCAACTACTTCACTCTCCACCCAGATACTTACATCCTCAAAAAACTCTAATTTGTCAAACACGATTTCCCTTTCATAAAAGCATGTTGACTTTGCCTAATCATGTCATGATTTTTAACTGCCCTGATACAACTTCCTTAAAAATGGATTCCAGCATTTTCCAGACGATGGATGTCAGGCTAACTGGCCTGTAGTTTCCTGTTTTCTCTCTCCCTCCTTATTGAATAGCGGTGTTACATTTGCGACCTTCCAATCCGCTGGGACCATTCTGGAATCTAGGAAATTTTGGAAGATCGAAACCAATGCATCCACTATCACTTTAGCCACCTCTTTAAAACGCTAGGATGTATGTCATTAGGTCCAGGGGATTTGTCGGCTTTCAGTCCCATTAGTTTCTCTAGTACTTTTTCTCTACTCATATTAATTACGTTAAGTTCCTCACCCTTGGTTCCGCACCATTTTTAGTGTGTTTGTTGTGTCTTGTACTGTGAAGACAGATACAATGTATTTGTTTAACGTTTCTGCCTTTTCCTTATTCCCCTTAATAATTTCTCCTGTCTCAGCCTCTAAGAGACCAACGTTTACTTTCACTTCTCTCTTCCTTTTTACATACTTGTAGAGGCTATTACAATCTGCTTTTATATTTCTTGCTAGTTTTCTCTCATTCTATGTTTTCCCTTATCGATTTTTTGGTCATCCTTTGCTGATTTCTGAAACTCTCCCAATCCTCAACCTTACTATTATTATTTGCAACATTATAAGCTTCTTCTTTCAATCTAATGCTATTCTTAACTTCTTCAGTTAGGGTGGGGTGTGGGGGTCTGGGCCAATGGGTGTGGGGGGCGGAGGCCTGGGCAACTGAGGGGGGATGCGGAGTGCTGGGCTGGAGGCGGCGGCGGGGGTCTGGGACAGTGGAGGAGGCGGGGGTGGGCTGGGCCAGTGAGGGGGCGGTGGGCTGAGAAAGTTGGGGGTTGGGGGGGGGGGTCTGTGCCCGTGGGGTGACAGAGGAACAACATCACTTGAATTGTGCAGGATCATTCAGAAGGTAAGTTCCATGTTGCTGAGCCTGATTGCAAATAAAAGATGCATTGAATGGGATGTGTGATAAATGCATGAGGAAGAAAGGAATATAAGGTCATGCTGATGGGGTTAGATGAAGAGTGCTGTCAGCAGGCTCGTGTGGACCATAAACAAGGGCACAGACCACTTGGGCTGAATAGCTTGTTTCTCTGCTGTTAATTCTATGTAAAACAGGAAGTGACGATGCCGCATTTTCTGAGACAGTTTCGTATAAAGAGAACATCAGAAACATTGCTCTTATTCTGTAGCCTGCAACAAGCAAACTCCTCTGGTGGAACTGGGAGATTCCAGTCGCCCAGCAAGAGCGCGTGGAATATTCTTTAAAAGTGAAATGAGTTTAACTGTTTCTATAACATTCAATCACGAATAGGGTTTGTGTATTTCACAGAAGAGGGTTTGATCAGAGACTCGTCCCGTTTGACACGTGGGTGAAGAGTTAGACAGGTGCATCTCCATCTCCTAACCTCTCCTCAATGTTTTGTCGCCTCCCCAATTTCAGCCCATCTTTTTCACAGCCTCATGTTTGAATCTCTCCAGTCGGGTTTCTGTTCCTGCCACAGCACTGAGACTGACTGTGGTAAGCTAGCGCTCCTCATTCTTCTCAACCTCTGTTGTCTTTGACACGGTCGAGCACAACATTATCCAACGCCTCCCCTCCGTTGTCCAGCTCAGTGGGACTGCCCTCACTTGGTTCCACTTTTACCCATCCAGTCGTTGCCAGAGAATCTCCATCAATGGCTTCTCTTCCCGCTCCCGCACTGTTCCCTCTGGAGTCCCCCATGGATCTATCTTCGCCCCCTCCTATTTCTCATCTACGTGCTGCCCCTTGGAGACAGACGAAGACAAGTGGTCAGCTTTCGCATGTACCCTGACACCACTCTGCTCCAAATCTCCACCAGCTCTCTCCAACCCTCCATTGACTCTGCTTCCTCGCGCTGCTTGTCCGACATCCATCTGTGATGAGCTACACATTTCTCCATTTAAACATAGGGAAGACCAGAGACATGGCCTTCAGCCACTGCCAGGAATTCTGTTCCCTCCCCGTCCCATTCAGTGCCTCAGATTTAAACATGCTGTTCGCACGTGATATCAAGAAATGGTTGACTGCACTGGATACAGGAAAGGCTATGGGCCCCGACAACATCCCAGCTATCATACTGAAGACTTGTGCTCCAGAACTAGCCGCGCCTCTAGCCAAGCTGTTCCAGTACAGCTACAACACTGGCATCTATCTGACAATGTGAAAAACTGCCCAGGTATGTCCTATCCTCAAATTGCAGGACAAATCCAACCCGGCCAATTACCGCCCCATCAGTCTACCCACAATGATCAGCAAAGTGATGGAAGGTGTCATCGACAGTGCTATCAAGCGGCACTTAATCACCAATAACCTGCCCACTGATGCCCAATTTGGATTCCGCCAAGACCATTCTGCTCTCGACCTCATTACAGCCTTGCTCCAAACATGGACAAAGGAGCTGAATTCCAGAGGTGAGGTGAGAGTGACTGCCCTTGGCTTCAAAACAGCATTTGACCGAGCGTGGTATCAAGGAGACCAAGTAAAACTGACGTGAATGGGAATAGCGGGGGGGGGGGGGGGCGGCGCGTGGAGCGCTCCACTGGCTGGAGTCATACCTAGCACAAAAGAAGATTTTTGTGGCTGTTGAAAGTCAATCATCACACCCCAGGATTTCACGGCAGGAGTTCCACTGGGCAGTGTCCTAGGCCCAACCATCTTCAGCTGCTTCAACATAAAGTCAGAAATGGGGATGTTCGCTGATGACTGCTCAGTGTTCAGCGCCCTTCACATCTCCTCAGATAATGAAGCAGTCCATGCTCTCATGCAACAAGTCCTGGACGACGTTCAGGCTTGGGCTGAGAAGCGGCAGGTAACTTTCGCGCAACAGAAGTGTCAGGCAATGACTATCTCCAACAAGCGAGAGTCTAACCACCTCCCCTTGACATTCAATGTCATTACCATTGCCGAATCCCCCACTATCAACATCCTGGGGGTCACCATTAACCAGAAACTTAACTGGACCAGCCACATAAAAAATACGGCAACAAAAGCAGGTCACAGGCTGGGTATTCTGTGGCGAGTGTCTCACCTCTTGACTCCGCAAAGCCTTATCAACATCTACAAGGCACAAGTAAGGAGTGTGATTGAATATTCTCCACTTTCCATGATGAGTGCAGCTCCAACAACACTCAAGAAGCTCGACAACATTCGGGACAAAGCAGCCCGCTTGATTGGCACCCCATCCACTACCTTAAACATTCACTCCCTCCACCACCGGCGTACCGTGGCTGCAGTGTGTACCATCCACAAGATGCACTGCAGCAACTCGCCAAGGCTTCTTCGGCAGCACCTCCCAAACCCGCGAACTCTTCCACCTAGAAGGACAAGGGCAGCAGGCGCATGGGAGCACCACCACTTCCAAGTTCCCCTTCAAGTCACACACCATCCTGACTGAGAAGTATATCACCGATCCTTCATCGTCGCTGGGTCAAAATGCTGAAACTCCCTCCCTGACAGCACTGAGGGAGTACCATCATCACACGGACTGCAGCGGTTGAAGAAGGCGGCTCACCACCACCTTCTCAAGGACAATTAGGGATGGGCAATAAATGCTGGCAGATGCCATTAGCGAATTAAAAAAAAGCTTTATGGGATGGACAATGGAGGCATGGAACCTGGAAAAGGATGCCAGATGAGACCATATCGAATGCTGTCGGAAGGTGAATGATGAACAAGGAAGGGTTACACAGCATGGTCACAGTCACAGAGATTGTAGTTTGTGACTGTTCAGGGCAGATTAGAGTTACATCGAAACTGCAGCAGAGAAACAGTCCATTCGGCTCAAATGGTCTATGCTGTGTTTATACTGCACTGGAGCCTCCGCCCACTCTAATTACATCTCGACACCGTGTCCGCATATACGTTCGATGTGTTAGACTCGCGAGACCAATTTTAAATAACATTCAGAACGCCGGAGTACCCATCCTCCTGGAATGAATTGAGCGAGTTTGTCGCACTCCCCTCACTACAGAAAAAAATGAGATCATTCACGTTGGAGCTAAAAAGGATAGATCAGAGAATTTTAAAAATGATTAGAAGTTAGGAACTATGGATGAGCAGAGAGAACTAGGGGTCCAAGTACAGAAATCAGTAGAAGCAAGTTGATAGGTACCAAAAATAAGTAAAACTATAATGGAATGTTGGGCTTTTTCCTCGAGGGCTGGACTACAAAGGGGTAGAAGTTCTGTTCCAGCTGTACAGAGCTCTGGTTAGACCCATTTCGAGAACCGCACCTCGGCAACAATATCTTGTCTTTGGAGGTAGTTGAGCTCAGATTCACCAGAACGATACCGGGGCTAAAAGCTTTAAAAAATGAGGATAGATTACATTGACGAAGCATTTATTATCTTGATTATACAAAGTTAAGGGGTGATCTAATTGAAATGTTTAAGATGATCAAATGATTGCTAGCATAGAAAGAGTTAAACTATTACCTTTGGTGGACCAGTCCAGAAAAAGGGGGCCTAACTTTAAACGCAGAGCGAGGCCGTTCAGGGGTGATGTTAGAAAGCATTTCTTCAGACACAGTGTAGTGGAAATCTGAAACACTCGCCCTCAGAACGCTGTTGAGTTTCGGTTAATTGAAAATGACAAAACTGTCATTGATAGATTTATGTTAGGCAATGGTATTTAGGGTTATGGAACCAAGGCGGGGAGATGGAGTTAAGATACAGCTCAGCCATGATCGAATTGAATGGAGGAACAAGCTAGAACGAATGAGTGGCCTACTCCTGTTCCTATGTTCCTGTGCCTCTATTTATAAAGCCAATGCTCCCATATACGTTTCTAAAAGCCTTATCGTCCTGTCCTGCCACCGTCAAATATTTCTGTATGTATACCCCCAAGTTTTACTGTTCCTGCAACCCCTTCAAATTGTACCAGTTGGTTTAAATTGCATCGCCTCATTCTTCCTTCCAAAATGCAGCATTTCACACTTCTCTTCATTAAATTTCACCTGCCATGTGTCTACCCATTTCACCAGTGTCTCTATTTCCTCCTGAAGTCTTCTGCTATCCTCCTCACGGTTTATAACTTTTCTGAGATTCGTGTCACAGACAAACTTTTAAATTATGCCCTGTATACCTAAGCCCATGTCACTAAAATATATCAAAGAGCAGTGGTCCTAATACCGACCCCTGGGAACTCTGTGTACTTCCCTCCAGTGTGAACAATATTGGTTCACAACTACTGTCTGTTTTCTGTCCTTTCGCCAATCTAGTATCCACGCTGCCACTGCTCCTTTAATATCATTGGCTTCAATTTTGTTAACCAGTCTATTATGAGGTACTTTATCAAACGTCTTCTGAATATCCATATACAGATCATCAACTGCACTACCATCATCAACCCTCTCCTAATTCATCGACTAGCTCATTCAAGTCAGCCAGATTTGATTTGCTTTTTAAAAAGATCTATTTTGGCTGTCGCTAATTAACCCATGTTGTTCCAAGTGACAGTTAATTTTGTTTCGGATTTTTGTCCCGAGGAGTTTCCTCAACACCGATGTTAAGCTGAGTCGCCTGTAGTTATTTGGTTTATCACTCTCTCCTTTTTTGAACAGGGAAGTAACGTTTGCAGCCCTCCCGTCCTCTGGCACCTCTCCCATATCCAAGGATTGGAAGATTGATGCAGAGCGGGTGACATTTCTAATTTGAGCCCTGTCAACCGTTTTAGTACATCGTCCTAATCGATTTATATCCTGTCCAATTTCTCTACCACCTCCCTCTTTACTGTACGATTGGCAGCATCCTCTGCTTTAGTGAATACGGAGGCAAAGTGTTAATTTAGTACCTCAGCCATGTCCTCTGCTTCCACAAGATGATTGCCTTTTAGGTCCTTAATCGGCCACACTTTTCCTTGGACAATTCTTTCACGCTTTATATGTATATAAAATGCGTTAGTGTTCCCTATTATGTTACCACTAATCATCTCGCATACATTCTCCTTGCCCCTCTGTTGCTTTTGTGTGTTTATTACACTCGTGGCAGCGTCAGTGAAACAGCAACGTAATGAATTTTACAAAGTCTCAAACTGGTACTGAATTAACTGAATCGCTTTGACATTTCCACAGTGGGGAAAGGAAAGACCGCTGATCGATAGTTTCAACGGACGCACGTGCGCGGGAACACACACAAATGGAGAATTATGATTGTAACACAGCAGTCAAATCCACCAGTTTTATATTCGTGGTGTTTTCTGAGATCCCAGAGCTACCAGCTGCTGTATTGATGTGGGAGGAGGGACTTGATATCATGTTTAACAAGGCAACGTTCTCCTTATTTTAATATTTCCCTCGAACCCTCCTATTAATATTATATTTGTTACAGAGCATCAGAACCTGGGAACGCCTGTCACCACCATGGCTGAAGGTCCAGACAGGGGAGAAGATCCAACATCTTCAAAAAGAATGAGAATGGACGCAGGTAGGCTCACAAAACTCTTTAAAATACAATTTCTGTCCTGACAATAGGTCCAGATCTTGTGCATGAACCTTCAGCTCACACAGGAAGAGGGAACAGGACAGGGACTGTGTACAAAGAGGGAAATGTGTGACCATCGAGAGGGACACTGCAGTCACAGATGGAGGAAGCCCCTGAGTACTGGAACTGTCCAATAGTTGCCTGGTATTGGGGACTGTAAGGTGGATAGAGACAGTGACTCAGAGGATCGTCTTCTTAAGCAAACAGTGTGGCACCAGAGAGCAGGAGGCGACTCAGCGGGGCGAGAGTGGGAGGCAGGTGGGGAACAGGAATAGGAGAGTGATACTGGTGGCAGATTGTTTAGTCGGGGAATAAACAACCTCTTCTGCAGCCCTGAGCAGGTCCTGAATAGTTAGTTACCTCCCTGGTGCCAGAGGGAAGAACATCCTTGACCGGGTGGGACCACCTCTGGGAAGGAAAAGAGAGCCGAAAATAGTCATGGTCGGAGCCAGTAACACGGATAGAAATACCTTTATAGAGAGACTATTAAGACTGAGGCAATGAACTAAGAAACCAGGCCTCAAGCTGTTGATCTCTGGATTGTTTTGCACTGGGCTGCTTAAGGTAGGAAATATGAAGCAGGTCAATGTGCGGCTGATAGCTGGAGTAGGAGGAAAGGTCCACCTTCTTGGGGCACGAGGGTGAGTTCAGGGAGAATGGCAGCGACGGTAGCAATCTGAACTGACCAACAGCAATAGATTAACAGAATATGTGAATGGAGCAGTCGGAGGGTATCAGGCGATGTGACTGGAAAGTGGGAAATATTCGGATCTGAGACTAGAGAGCGGAATCAATAAAAATGTTATAGCTGAATGAGAAGATTTAAGAAATAGTGAAAACTTATTAGCAAGAAAAAGGAAGTTGTATTTGATGTGAGAAGTCGCACAACACCAGGTTATAGTCCAAAAGCTTTATTTGAAATCAGAAGCTTTCGGAGCGGCTGCTCCTTCGTCAGCGCTCCGAAAGCTTGTGATTTCAAATAAAGCTGTTGGACTATAACCTGGTGTTGTGCGACTTCTCACATTTGTCCACCCCAGTCCAACATCGGCATCTCCACATCATGGCTAGTATTTGATGTAGTGAGAGACAAATTCATTTGTTTTTTTTAAAAAAAGGAACGGGGACAAGTCAACATTCCAAATGTTGGAGCTAGTATTGAGTGTTGTGTGTGTGAGTGTACAAATCATTCCAAAAATTCAGAAGCACGAGAGATGTGATCTAGTATCTATAAGACAGGGCCTTGGTTTTCACAGGATTCAGAGGGAAATGTTTCTGGTGATAATATTTTGAGGGAAGAGCAAAAGTTTGTGGCCGTCAGTATTAATAAAGCGTTCTATGACAGCGTAGAACAACAACAAGAACAAACTTGCGTTTATATTGCACCTTTTAAAGTATTAAAACGTCCCAATTTGCTTCACAGGAGTGTTATCAATCAGAATTTGACACCGAGTCACATAAGGTGATATTTGGACAGGTGAGCGAAAGCTTGCTCAAAGAGGTGAGGTTTAAGGAAGGTCTGAAAGGAGGAGAGCGAGAGAGAGAGGCGGAGGGGTTTAGAACATCCGGGTGTTCCAGGGAGCAATGCGAAGATGGAATCCATATGTACGCAGTTCAGCAATAGGAAGGGAAATAGCACAATTCTCAGTGGGTTTTACGGGTCAGCGAGCAGTGGAGGCGAGATAGAGGTGGGACTGGGGGAACTAGTTGTGGATGATGCAATTTTGGGGCGATACAAAATATTTCCTTTACTTTCTAAAAATGATGGTTGAAGTGAGAATGTTGATGCACTAGAGGTAGATGTGTATCCACAGTTAGAGATCACTGTAGAGAAGGATTTGGATCTGAGTAAAATAGCCGAGGTGGAGAAGTCACTGGGCTCAGAAATAATGCAGCCCAGACTGTTAGAGGAAGTCAGAGAGGAGATAGGAGGGACTGACCACACCATTTCAACCCACGTTTAATTTCAAAAATATACTGGTGGACTGAAGAAGCCCAAACAATGTTTCTGATATAATGTGGAGAGAGGATCAACCTGGTAACCAGAGCCCATTGTGTAGAAACTCCTCAAATCCGTTAATCCAGGTCGAATTAGTGAGCATTTAGCGATAAGGAGGATGATGACGGGAGGCTGGAACGGATTAGCTGTAGAAAAGTAGTATATGACAATTTCATGAACAATGACGGACCGGTAAATACCCATTGGTCCATCCAGACTTTCCCAGGCAATTGCGATACTTTGTCATACTTTGTCGCCCTATCCCAAACAAAACAATGTGATCTCCTGGGTGAGGTGGAAAAAAACACAGGAAAAAACTCGGGCCAATTTGGGGGATTAAAATACGGGAAATTCCTCTCCGACCCATCTAGGCAATTGAAGCTAGTCCAGCAGATCAATCTTACACTGAATTCCCGGAAGTGTCTTCCTGTTGTAAGCGGTGATGTCCGCACCAATCAGGAACAGGTCCAGCTCTCGCGTGAAGGAATTCACCGAGTCAGTGCCCACCGCCAGAGAAAGTATCCTGTTCCAGAGGTTGACTATTCTCTGGGAAAAGAACCACCTCCTGACATCTAACTTAAATCTGGCCTTGCACAACTTAAAAAGGTGACCCCTGGCAATCCGTAAACTATTTAATTGGAACAAACTGTCAAATGGAACACAATCGATTCCCTTCATCATCATATAAACCTCAATCAGATCACCGCTAAGTCTTTGCTTCTCTAAAGTGTAGAGTCCAAATTCTTGGCCTATTTTGATAACTAAGGTGCTTTATACTGGGAATCAGTCTAATGTCCCTCCTCTGCAACAGTTTCAGAGCCTCAATATCACCCACCATGTGAGGAGACCATAACTGGAAACAATATTCCAAGTGAGGCCTTTACCAAGGTCTTGTACTAGGACAAAATAGGTCGTCTTATATCCAACTGTCCTATGAATGCAGCCCAATACCCTCTTTTTTCTTGCTATCGGTCCACGGCATTGCTCCTGTACCTTCAGAGATGTTTGCACTAGAATGCCCGGATCTTCCTTTTTCCCCCTTATTTAATGCCAAAAATGAGATGTCGCACAACTCCAGGTTATAGTCCAACAGTTTTATTTAAAATTACGATCTTTAGGAGATCCGCTACTTCTTCAGGTACAGGTACTAAGTGAGGGAATACAAATCGATTACACAGTATATATATATATATATATATATATATATAGATATACAACCTGGTGTTGTGCGACTTCTCATTATATATATATATATATATATATACAGAGAGCAATGTGTCTGCAGAGATACAATCTGTTAGGGAGGCATTACATCAAAGACACATCAGAGTACAGCTAAGACAATGAGGTGGGTCACGGGGTCCAACGTGTCAAATGTTGCCGTCTGCAGTTAAGCTTTTAACTTTTTTTTTAAACTGGAAAAACAGACAACGATGTCGAGTCACGTTCTGTAGCGTGACATGAACCCGAGATCCCTGTTTAGGCCGTCCTCATGGGTGCTGAACTTGCTATCAGTTTCTGCTCGATGATTTTGCGTTGTCGTGTGTCTCGAAGGCCGCCTTGGAGAACGCTTACCCGCAGATCCGCTATTGAATGTCCTTGACTGCTGAAGTGTTCCCCGACTGGGAGGGAACACTCCTGCCTGGTGATTGTTGCGCGGTGTCCGTTCATACGTTGTCTCAGTGTCTGCATGGTCTCGCCGATGTAACAAGCTCCGGTTCATCCTTTCCTGCAACGTATGAGGTAGACAACGTTGGCCGCGTCACATGAGTATGTACCATGTACCTGGTGGGTAGTGTCCTCATGTGTGATGATTATAGCTGTGTTGATGATCTGGCATGTCTTGCAGAGGTTGCCGTGGCAGGGATGTGTGGTGTCGTGGTCGCTGTTCTCACGAAAGCTGGGTAATTTGCTGCGAACAATGGTACTTTTGAGGTTAGGCGGCTGCCATCGTTCGCAGCAAATTACCCAGCTGTCGGGAGAACAGCGACCACGACACCACACAACCTTGCCACGGTAACATCTGCAAGACATGCCAGATCATCAACACAGATACCATCATCACACGTGAGGACTCTACACACCAGGTACATGATACATACTCATGTGACTCAGCCAACGTTGTCTACCTCATACGTTGCAGGAAAGAATGCAAGCGGCATGGTACATCGGCGAGACCATGCAGACACTGAGACAACGTATGAATGGACACCGCGCAACAATCGCCAGGCAGGATTGTTACCTCCCAGTCGGGGAACACTTCAGCAGTCAAGGACATTCAGCCTCGGATCTGCGGGTTAGCGTTCTCCAAGGCGGCCTTCGAGACACACGACAACGCAAAATCATGGAGCAGAAACTGATAGCCAAGTTCCGCACCCATGAGGACGGCCTCAACAGGGAGCTCGGGTTCATGTCACGCTACAGAACGTGACTCGACATCGTTGTCTGTTTTTCCAGTTTAAAAAAAAAGTTAAAAGCTTAACTGCAGACGGCAGCTTTTGACACGTTGGACCCCCTGTGACCCACCTCATTGTATGAGCTGTACTCTGATGTGTCTTTGATGTAATGCCTCCCTAACAGATTGTATCTCTGCAGACACTTTGCTGTCTGTGTATATGTATATATATACTGTGTAATCGAATTGTATTCCCTCACTTAGTACCTGTACCTGAAGAAGGAGCAGAGCTCCGAAAGCTCGTAATTTTAAATAAAACTGTTGGACTATAACCTGTTGTTGTGCGACTTCTCATTTTTGTCCACCCCAGTCCAACACCGGCATCTCCACATCATATTTAATGCCATGAAGGGTGTATGAATGTTGAGCATTCGCACTGCCCACAGGCACAACACGGCACTTCTCCAAGCTGAACATCAATTGCCAGTCATGTGCCCAATCTCCCAACACATTAAGATGCAGTTTTGTTGAAATGTGACTATGCACGTTGATGGAATGTTGCCCATGCGGTGTATGTGGGTTATCAGAAGCTGTTTGATAATGTATCTCACAGGAAGCTTCAGCCGTTTGGTATAAGATGAAATGTAGCAGTCTGGGTAGAAAGTGCATAATGTGTTTAGTTTTCTCGATTTGTGTTCACAGATCCGAACTCTACAATCATCGAGTTCTTGACAAAGTGCGACGAATACCAACTGTTCCAGTTCACGAAATTCTACCGGGACAGACTGGAACAGGCGGTTGAAGGAGGGGTGTACGGACTCAGCTCGTTATTAAAAAACGAGAGGCATTTCAGTGAACAAGAACATCGGGTGAGTGGGAGGGACAAAGAATGAGTTTGGATTATCCAAACATCACAGAACTGACAGGAAATGAGATCTTAGAATCATAGAATGTTACCGAAGAGAAACAGGCCAAATAGGAAAGAAATAGATAAAACTGAAAATATTGTGAATCTGAATCAATGGAACAAACGGATCTTTTTCCGAGTGGCAGGCAGTGACTAGTGGACTACAGCTGGGATCGGTGCTGGGACACCAGCTATTCATGATCTAGACGAGGGAACTAGATGTAATTTCTCTAAATTTGCAGACGACACAAAGCTGGGTGGGCGTGTGTGCTGTGAGGAGGATGCAGAGAAACTCCAGTATGATTTGGACAGGTTGGGTGATTGGGAAGATGCATGGCAGATGCAGTATAATGTGGATAAATGCGAGGTTATCCACTTTGGTGGAAAAAACAGGAAGGCAGATTATTATTTGAACGGCAATAGATTGGGAGAAGGGGATGTGCAACAAGACCTGGGTGTCCTTGTGCACCAGTCGCTGAAGGTAAGTATCCAGGTGCAGCTGGCGGTTAAGAAGGCAAGTGGTATGTTGGCCTTCATAGCGAGAGGGTTCGAGTACAGCAACAAGGATGACTTGCTGCAGTTGTACAGGGCCGTGGTGAGACCACACCTTCAGTATTGTGTGCAGTTTTGGTCACCTTATCTGAGGAAGTATGTTCTTGCCATGGAGGGAGTGCAGCGAAGGCTCACCAGACTGATACCTGGAAAGGCAGGAATGGCATATGAGGAGAGATTGGGACGATTGGGCTTTTATTCGGTACAGTTTAGAAGAATGAGAGGGGATCTCATTGAAACATATAAAATTCTAACAGGACTAGACAGTCTAGATGCAGGAAGGATGTTACCGATGGCGGGGGAGTCATGAACCAGGGGTCACAGTCTAAGGATCAGTTGTAAGCCATTTAGGACTGAGATGAGGAGGAATTTCTTCACCCAGAGAGTGATGAACTTGTAGAATTCGCTACCACACAAGGCAGTTGAGACCAATTCATTAATTATATTCAAGAAGGAGTTGGATATATTTCTCATGCTAAAGGGATCAAAGGGATGTGGGGAGAAAGCAGGGACAGGGTTCTGAATTTGGATGATCAGAAATGATCTCATCGAATGGCGGAGCAGGCTCGAGGGGCCGAATGGCCTACTCCTGCTCCTATCTTCTATGTTTCTATGTTTCTATGATACGAAGAGGTAAACATACACAGCGTCCCTATCTGTACAAAGGACAGGGGAACGGTTCGGGTATAAGTCGTTGTGGACTGAAAACAAAGGGAAACAGTTTTAGTGGGACTCGGAAAAGGAGAGACGAGAGGCAACAGACTGGAGTTAGAGGGAAGGTCTTGAGTTTACTAACCTGGAAACTACTTAACATAAATTAAGGAACCGAGAGATGACAAAAATCATCTGTGGAGTAAATGAGAGGCATTTCAAGAACAGAAACAGCATGGTAAAATGGTTGAAATGTATGAGACTCGAACAGGAAAACTAACCCCCAAAACAATGAGGATTGAAAACCCGACGCCGTGCAGGTTTTTCCTCCCCCTGCATCACCGGGGGTCAATTCCAACTTCGGCAGAGACTCAATCCGGGCGGTAGAACCTGTGGTGGAGCGTCACTCCCCGGGACAGCCCTTCAGGAACTTACAGCAAGCAGTCTGTACTATTCCGTCAGTTACCTGTAATGGAATAGAACTAAATTGAAATGATAATCGGGCAGGGTGTGTAATGGACGGTCGACCTGCTATCAACTTTCCAAGTTGATAATCTAGGAAATTTACTCTCATCCGAACATCCTGCTCACTGCCCATTACTGTTAATATCCCACCTACTCTAATCCCAACCGCCAGCTGACTGCCCATCACCGTTAATATCTCACTTAGTCTAATCCCAATTTACTGATCACTACCCATTACTGTTAATATCCCAGCTAGTCTAATCCCAACCTCCTGCTCACTACTCATTACCGTTAATAACCCACCAAGTCTAAACCCAACCTCCTGCTCACTACCAATTAGTGTTAATATCCCACCTAGTCTAATCGCAACCTCCTGCTCACTACCCATTACCGTTAATATCCTACCAAATCTAATCCCAACCTCCTGCTCACTACCCATTACCGTTAATATCCCACCTAGTCTGATCCCAACCTCCTGCTCACTAGCCATTACCGTTAATATCCCACCTAGTCTAATCCGAAGATCATGCTCACTTCTCATTACTGTTAATATCGCACCTAGTCTACTCCCAAACTCCAGCTCACTGCCCATTACCGTTAATATCCCACCCAGTCTAATCCCAACCTCCTGCTCACTGCCCATTACTGTTAATATCCGACCTAGTCTAATCCCAACCTCCTGCTCACTACTCATTACCGTTAATATCCCACCAAGTCTAATCCCAACCTCCTGCTCACTACCCATTAATGTAAATATCCCACCTAGTCTAATCCCAACCTCCTGCTCACTACCCATTACAGTTAATATCCCACCAAGTCTAATCCCAACCTCCTGCTCACGACCCATGAATGTTAATATCCCACCAAGTCTAATGGCAACCTCCTGCTTACGTCCCATTACCGTTAACATCCCACCAACTCTAATCTCAAACTCCTGCTGACTACCCATTACCGTTAATATCCCACCTAGTGTAATCCCAATCTCATGCTCACTACCCATTACCGTTAATATCCCAGCTAGTCTACTCCCAACCTCCTGCTCAGCACCCATTACCGTTAATATCCCACCTAGTCTACTCCCAATCTCCTGCTCACTGCCCATTACCGTTAATATCCCACCCAGTCAAATCCCAACCTCCTGCTCACTGCCCATTACTGTTAATATATAACATAGAACATAGAACAGTACAGCACAGTACAGGCCCTTCGGCCCTCGATGTTGTGCCGAGCATTCACCGAGACCAAAATCAAGCTATCACACTCCCTATCACTCTGGTGTGCTCCATGTGCTTATCCAATAACCGCTTGAAAGTTCCTAAAGTGTCCGACTCCACTATCACAGCAGGCAGTCCATTCCACAACCCAACCACTCTCTGAGTAAAGAATCTACCTCGGACATCCCTTCTATATCTCCCCCCATGCACCTTATAGTTATGCCCCCTTGTAACAGCTGCCTCTACCCGAGGAAATAGTCTCTGAACATCCACTCTATCTATTCCCCTCATCATCTTATAAACCTCTATTAAGTCGCCTCTCATCCTCCTCCTCTCTAAAGAGAAAAGCCCCAACTCCCTCAATCTTTCCTCATAAGATCTCCCCCCCAAACCAGGCAGCATCCTGGTAAATCTCCTTTGCACTCTTTCCAATGCTTCCACGTCCTTCCTATAGTGAGGTGACCAGAACTGCACACAATATTCCAAATGTGGTCTCACCAAGGTCCTGTACAGTTGCAGCATAACCTCACGGTTCTTAAACTCAAACCCTCTGTTAATAAACGCCAACACACCATAGGCCTTCTTTACTGCTCTATCCACTTGAGTGGCAACCTTCAGAGATCTGTGGATATGAACCCCCAGATCCCTCTGCTCCTCCACGTTCCTCAGAACCCTGCCGTTGACCCTGTAATCCTTATTCAAATTTGCCCTACCAAAATGAATCACCTCGCACTTATCAGGGT
Source organism: Squalus acanthias (assembly GCA_030390025.1). Lineage (NCBI taxonomy): Eukaryota > Metazoa > Chordata > Chondrichthyes > Squaliformes > Squalidae > Squalus > Squalus acanthias. Next base: position 11,072,608 of record CM059452.1, on the reverse strand, counting down.
TAAATTCTATCTGCCATTTTTCGGCCCAGCTCTGCATCCTATCAATGTCTCTTTGCAGCCTACAACTGCCCTCCACCTCATCCACTACTCCACCAATCTTGGTGTCATCAGCAAATTTACTGAACCACCCTTCAGTCCCCTCCTCCAAGTCATTGATAAAAATCACAAACAGCAGAGGACCCAGCACCGACCCCTGTGGCACACCGCTGGTAACTGGTCTCCAGTCCGAAAATGTATAATCCACCACCACCCTCTGCCTTCTATGAGATAGCCAGTTACTTATCCAATCGGCCAAAATTCCCTCTATCCCACAACTCCTTACTTTCTTCATGAGACGACCATGGGGAACCTTATCAAACGCCGTACTAAAATCCATGTATACGACATCAACTGCTCCACCTTCATCTACACACTTAGTTACCTCCTCAAAGAATTCAATCAAATTTGTTAGTCAAGACTTACCCTTCACGAATCCGTGTTGACTTTCCCTGATTAAGTTGCCCCTTTCCAAATGTTCATCAATCCTATCCCTCAGGACCTTTTCCATTATCTTACCAACCACCGAAGTAAGACTAACCGGCCTATAATTACCAGGGTCATTCCTATTTCCTTCCTTGAAGAGAGGAACAACATTCGCCACTCTCCAGTCCTCTGGCACCATTCCCGTGGACAGTGAGGACCCAAAGATCAAAGCCAGAGGCTCTGCAATCTCCTCCCTTGCCTCCCAAAGAATCCTAGGATATATCCCATCTGGCCCAGGGGACTTATCGACCCTCAGGTTCTTCAAAATTGCTAAAACATCTGACCTCAGAACATCGACCACCTCCAGCCTATCCACCTTTATCACACTCTCATCCTCCAGAACATGGCCCCTCTCCTCGGTGAACACTGACGAAAAGTATTCATTCATCACCTCTCCTATCTCTTCTGACTCTTCTGACGTAATTTAATCCCAACCTTCTGTTCACTACTCATTACCGTTAATATCCCACCAAGTCTAATCCCAACCTGCTGCTCACTACCCATTACTGTTAATATCCCACCTAGTCTAATCCCAACCTCCTGCTCACTACCCATTAACGTTAATATCCCCCCTAGTCGAATCCCAACCTCCTGCTCACTACCCATTACCGTTAATATCCCACCTAGTCTAATCCCAACCTCCTGCTCAATGCCCATTACCGTTAATATCCCACCTAGTCTAATCTCAACCTCCTGCTCACCACCCATTACCGTTAATATACCACCTAGTTTAATCCCAACCTCCTGCTCACTACCCATTACCGTTAATATCCCACCTAGTCTAATCTCAACCTCCTGCTCACTACCCATTACTGTTAATATCCCACCTAGTTTAATCCCAACCTCCTGCTCACTACCCATTACTGTTAATATCCCACCAAGTATAATCCCAACCTCCTGCTCACTGCCCATTACCGTTAATATCCCACCTAGTCTCATTCCAACCTCCTGCTCACTACCCATTACTGTTAATATCCCACCTAGTCTAATCCCAACCTCCTGCTCACTGCCCATTATCGTTAATATCCCACCAAGTCTAATCCCAACCTCCAGCTCACTACCCATTACTGTTAATATCCCACCTAGTCTAATCCCAACCTCCTGCTCACTACCCATTACCGTTAATATCCCCCCTAGCCTAATCCCAACCTCCTGCTCACTACCCATTACCGTTAATATCCCACCTAGTCTAATCCCAACCTCCTGCTCAATGCCCATTACCGGTAATATCCCACCTAGTCTAATCTCAACCTCCTGCTCACTACCCATTACTGTTAATATCCCACCTAGTTTAATCCCAACCTCCTGCTCACTACCCACTACTGTTAATATCCCACCAAGTCTAATCCCAACCTCCTGCTCACTGCCCATTACCGTTAATATCCCACCTAGTCTCATTCCAACCTCCTGCTCACTACCCATTACCGTTAATATCCCCCCTAGTCTAATCCCAACCTCCTGCACACTACCCATTGCCGTTAATATCCCACCTCGTCTAATCCCAACCTCCTGCTCAATGCCCATTACCGTTAATATCCCACCAATCTAATCTCAACCTCCAGCTCAATACCCATTACTGTTAATATCCCACCAAGTCTAATCCCAACCTCCTGCTTACTGCCCATTATCGTTAATATCCCACCTAGTCTAATCCCAACCTCCTGCTCACTACCCATTACCATTAATATCCCACCTAGTCTAATCCCCACCTCCTGCTCACTGCCCATTATCGTTAATATCCCACCTAGTCTAATCCCAACCTCCTGCTCACTACCCATTACCGTTAATATACCCCTAGTCTAAACCCAACCTCCTGCTCACTACCCATTACCGTTAATATCCCACCTAGTCTACTCCCAACTTCCTGCTCACTACCCATCACCGTTAATATCCCACCTAGTCTAATCCCTATCTCCTGATCGCTACCCATTACCGTTAATATCCCCCCTAGTCTAATCCCAACCTCCTGCTCAGTATCCATTACCGTTAATATCCCACCTAGTCTACTCCCAACCTCCTGCTCACTGCCCATTACCGTTAATATCCCACCTAGTCTAATCCCAATCTGCTGCTCACTACCCATTACCGTTAATATCCGACCTAGTCTACTCCCAACATCCTGCTCACTGCCCATTACCATTAATATCCCACCTAGTCTATACCCAATCTCCTGCTCACTACCCATTACCGTTAATATCCCACCTAGTCTAATCCCAACCACCGGCTCACTACCCATTACCGTTAATATCCCACCTAATCTACTCCCAACCTCCTGCTCACTGCCCATTACCGTTAATATCCCACCTAGTCTAATCCCAATCTCCTGCTCACTACCCATTACCGTTAATATCCCACCTAGTCTTATCCCAACCTGCTGCTCACTACCCATTACTGTTAATATCCCACCTAGTCTAATCCCAACCTCCTGCTCACTACCCATTACCAATAATATCCCCCCTTGTCTAATCCCAACCTCCTGCTCACTACCCATTACCGTTAATATCCCACCTAGTCTAAACCCAACCTCCTGCTCACTACCCATTACCGTTAATATCCCACCGAGTCTAATCCCAACCTCCTGCTCACTACCCATTACCGTTAATATCCCACCTAGTCTAATCCCAACCTCCTGCTCACTACCCATTACCGTTAATATCCCACCCAGACTAATCCCACCATCCTGCTCACTGCCCATTACCGTTAATGTCTCACCTAGTCTAATGCCAACCTCCTGCTGACCACCCATTACCGTTAATATCTTACCTAGTCTAATCCCAACATCCTGCTGACCACCCATTACCGTTAATATCCCACCTAGTCTAATCCCAACCTGCTGCTCACTACCCATTACCGCTAATATCCCGCCTAGTCTAATCCCAACCTGCTGCTCACTACCCATTACCGTTAATATCCCACCTAGTCTAATCCCAACCTCCTGCTCACTATCCATGACTGTTAATATCCCACCTATTCTAATCCCAAACACCTGCTCACTGCCCATTACCGTTATCATCCCACCTAGTCTAATCCCACCCTCCTGCTCACTGCCCATTACCGTTAATATCCCTCCTATTCTAATCCCAACCTCCTGCTCACTGCCCATTACCGTTAATATCCAACCTAGTCTAATCCCATACTCCTGCTCAATGCCCATTACCGTTAATATCCCACCTAGTCTAATCTCAACCTCCTGCTCACCACCCATTACCGTTAATATCCCACCTAGTTTAATCCCAACCTCCTGCTCACTACCCATTACCGTTAATATCCCACCTAGTCTAATCTCAACGTCCTGCTCACTACCCATTACTGTTAATATCCCACCAAGTATAATCCAACCTCCTGCTCACTGCCCATTACCGTTAATATCCCACCTAGTCTCATTCCAACCTCCTGCTCACTACCCATTACTGTTAATATCCCACCTAGTCTAATCCCAACCTCCTGCTCACTGCCCATTATCGTTAATATCCCACCAAGTCTAATCCCAACCTCCAGCTCACTACCCATTACTGTTAATATCCCACCTAGTCTAATCCCAACCTCCTGCTCACTACCCATTACCGTTAATATCCCCCCTAGCCTAATCCCAACCTCCTGCTCACTACCCATTACCGTTAATATCCCACCTAGTCTAATCCCAACCTCCTGCTCAATGCCCATTACCGTTAATATCCCACCTAGTCTAATCTCAACCTCCTGCTCACTACCCATTACTGTTAATATCCCACCTAGTTTAATCCCAACCTCCTGCTCACTACCCATTACTGTTAATATCCCACCAAGTCTAATCCCAACCTCCTGCTCACTGCCCATTACCGTTAATATCCCACCTAGTCTCATTCCAACCTCCTGCTCACTACCATTACCGTTAATATCCCCCCTAGTCTAATCCCAACCTCCTGCACACTACCCATTGCCGTTAATATCCCACCTCGTCTAATCCCAACCTCCTGCTCAATGCCCATTACCGTTAATATCCCACCTAGTCTAATCTCAACCTCCTGCTCAATACCCATCACTGTTAATATCGCACCTAGTTTAATCCCAACCTCCTGCTCACTACCCATTACTGTTAATATCCCACCAAGTCTAATCCCAACCTCCTGCTTACTGCCCATTATCGTTAATATCCCACCTAGTCTAATCCCAACCTCCTGCTCACTACCCATTACCATTAATATCCCATCTAGTCTAATCCCCACCTCCTGCTCACTGCCCATTATCGTTTATATCCCACCTAGTCTAATCCCAACCTCCTGCTCACTACCCATTACCGTTAATATCCCCCTAGTCTAAACCCAACCTCCTGCTCACTACCCATTACCGTTAATATCCCACCTAGTCTACTCCCAACTTCCTGCTCACTAGCCATCACCGTTAATATCCCACCTAGTCTAATCCCTATCTCCTGATCGCTACCCATTACCGTTAATATCCCCCCTAGTCTAATCCCAACCTCCTGCTCAGTACCCATTACCGTTAATATCCCACCTAGTCTACTCCCAACCTCCTGCTCACTGCCCATTACCGTTAATATCCCACCTAGTCTAATCGCAATCTGCTGCTCACTACCCATTACCGTTAATATCCGACCTAGTCTACTCCCAACATCCTGCTCACTGCCCATTACCATTAATATCCCACCTAGTCTATACCCAATCTCCTGCTCACTACCCATTACCGTTAATATCCCACCTAGTCTAATCCCAACCTCCTGCTCACTACCCATTACCGTTAATATCCCACCTAGTCTACTCCCAACCTCCTGCTCACTGCCCATTACCGTTAATATCCCACCTAGTCTAATCCCAATCTCCTGCTCACTACCCATTACCGTTAATATCCCACCTAGTCTTATCCCAACCTGCTGCTCACTACCCATTACTGTTAATATCCCACCTAGTCTAATCCCAACCTCCTGCTCACTACCCATTACCAATAATATCCCCCCTTGTCTAATCCCAACCTCCTGCTCACTACCCATTACCGTTAATATCCCATCTAGTCTAATCCCAACCTCCTGCTCACTACCCATTACCGTTAATATCCCACCGAGTCTAATCCCAACCTCCTGCTCACTACCCATTACCATTAATATCCCACCTAGTCTACTCCCAAACTCCTGCTCACTGCCCATGACCTTTCATATCCCACCTAGTCTAATCCCAATCTCCTGCTCACTACCCATTACCGTTAATATCCCACCCAGACTAATCCCACCATCCTGCTCACTGCCCATTACCGTTAATGTCTCACCTAGTCTAATGCCAACCTCCTGCTGACCACCCATTACCGTTAATATCTTACCTAGTCTAATCCCAACATCCTGCTGACCACCCATTACCGTTAATATCCCACCTAGTCTAATCCCAACCTGCTGCTCACTACCCATTACCGTTAATATCCCGCCTAGTCTAATCCCAACCTCCTGCTCACTACCCATTACCGTTAATATCCCACCTAGTCTAATCCCAACCTCCTGCTCACTATCCATGACTGTTAATATCCCACCTATTCTAATCCCAACCACCTGCTCACTGCCCATTACCGTTAACATCCCACCTAGTCTAATCCCACCCTCCTGCTCACTGCCCATTACCGTTAATATCCCTCCTATTCTAATCCCAACCTCCTGCTCACTGCCCATTACCGTTAATATCCCACCTAGTCTTATCCCAACCTCCTGCTCAATGCCCATTACCGTTAATATCCCACCTAGTCTAATCTCAACCTCCTGCTCACCACCCATTACCGTTAATATCCCACCTAGTTTAATCCCAACCTCCTGCTCACTACCCATTACCGTTAATATCCCACCTAGTCTAATCTCAACCTCCTGCTCACTAACCATTACTGTTAATATCCCACCTAGTTTAATCCCAACCTCCTGCTCACTACCCATTACTGTTAATATCCCACCAAGTATAATCCCAACCTCCTGCTCACTGCCCATTACCGTTAATATCCCACCTAGTCTCATTCCAACCTCCTGCTCACTACCCATTACTGTTAATATCCCACCTAGTCTAATCCCAACATCCTGCTCACTGCCCATTATCGTTAATATCCCACCAAGTCTAATCCCAACCTCCAGCTCACTACCCATTACTGTTAATATCCCACCTAGTCTAATCCCAACCACCTGCTCACTACCCATTACCGTTAATATCCCCCCTAGCCTAATCCCAACCTCCTGCTCACTACCCATTACCGTTAATATCCCACCTAGTGCAACACGGTGGCATAGTGGTTAGCACTGGTGCCTCACAGCGCCAGAGACCCGGGTTCGAATCTGGCCTCGGGTGACTGTCTGTGTGGAGTTTGCACATTCTCCCCGTGTCTGCGTGGGTTTCCTCCGGGTGCTCCGGTTTCCTCCCACAGTCCAAAAATGTGCGGGTTAGGTGATTTGGCTATGATAAATTGACCCTTAGTGTTAGGGGGGGATTAAATATGTGGGGTTACAGGGATAGGATGGGATATGTTAGGGGGAATTAAATACGTGGGGTTACGGGGATAGGGTGGGATATGTGTCGGTGCAGGCTCGATGGGGATTCTGTGTGAGGGGGCAGGGACAGGGTACTGGATTTGGATGATCAGCCATGATCGTATTGAATGGTGGAGCAGGCTCGACGGGCCGAATGGCCTACTCCTGCTCCTAGATTCTATGTTTCTATGTTTCTATGTTTCTAGTCTAATCCCAACCTCCTGCTCAATGCCCATTACCGTTAATATCCCACCTAGTCTAATCTCAACCTCCTGCTCACTACCCATTACTGTTAATATCCCACCTAGTTTAATCCCAACCTCCTGCTCACTACCCATTACTGTTAATATCCCACCAAGTCTAATCCCAACCTCCTGCTCACTGCCCATTACCGTTAATATCCCACCTAGTCTCATTCCAACCTCCTGCTCACTACCCATTACCGTTAATATCCCCCCTAGTCTAATCCCAACCTCCTGCACACTTCCCATTGCCGTTAATATCCCACCTCGTCTAATCCCAACCTCCTGCTCAATGCCCATTACCGTTAATATCCCACCTAGTCTAATCTCAACCTCCTGCTCAATACCCATTCCTGTTAATATCGCACCTAGTTTAATCCCAACCTCCTGCTCACTACCCATTACTGTTAATATTCCACCAAGTCTAATCCCAACCTCCTGCTTACTGCCCATTATCGTTAATATCCCACCTAGTCTAATCCCAACCTCCTGCTCACTACCCATTACCATTAATATCCCACCTAGTCTAATCCCCACCTCCTGCTCACTGCCCATTATCGTTAATATCCCACCTCGTCTAATCCCAACCTCCTGCTCACTACCCATTACCGTTAATATCCCCCTAGTCTAAACCCAACCTCCTGCTCACTACCCATTACCGTTAATATCCCACCTAGTCTACTCCCAACTTCCTGCTCACTACCCATCACCGTTAATATCCCACCTAGTCTAATCCCTATCTCCTGATCGCTACCCATTACCGTTAATATCCCCCCTAGTCTAATCCCAACCTCCTGCTCAGTACCCATTACCGTTAATATCCCACCTAGTCTAATCCCAACCTTCTGCTCACTGCCCATTACCGTTAATATCCCACCTAGTCTAATCCCAACCTACTGCTCACTGCCCATTACCGTTAATATCCCACCTAGTCTAATCCCAATCTGCTGCTCACTACCCATTACCGTTAATATCCGACCTAGTCTACTCCCAACATCCTGCTCACTGCCCATTACCATTAATATCCCACCTAGTCTATACCCAATCTCCTGCTCACTACCCATTACCGTTAATATCCCACCTAGTCTAATCCCAACCTCCTGCTCACTACCCATTACCGTTAATATCCCACCTAGTCTACTCCCAACCTCCTGCTCACTGCCCATTACCGTTAATACCCCACCTAGTCTAATCCCAATCTCCTGCTCACTACCCATTACCGTTAATATCCCACCTAGTCTTATCCCAACCTGCTGCTCACTACCCATTACTGTTAATATCCCACCTAGTCTATTCCCAACCTCCTGCTCACTACCCATTACCAATAATATCCCCCCTTGTCTAATCCCAACCTCCTGCTCACTACCCATTACCGTTAATATCCCACCTAGTCTAATCCCAACCTCCTGCTCACTACCCATTACCGTTAATATCCCACCTAGTCTAATCCCAACCTCCTGCTCACTCCCCATTACCATTAATATCCCACCTAGTCTACTCCCAAACTCCTGCTCACTGCCCATGACCTTTCATATCCCACCTAGTCTAATCCCAATCTCCTGCTCACTACCCATTACCGTTAATATCCCACCCAGACTAATCCCACCATCCTGCTCACTGCCCATTACCGTTAATGTCTCACCTAGTCTAATCCCAACCTCCTGCTGACCACCCATTACCGTTAATATCTTACCTAGTCTAATCCCAACATCCTGCTGACCACCCATTACCGTTAATATCCCACCTAGTCTAATCCCAACCTGCTGCTCACTACCCATTACCGTTAATATCCCACCTAGTCTAATCCCAACCTCCTGCTCACTACCCATTACCGTTAATATCCCACCTAGTCTAATCCCAACCTCCTGCTCACTATCCATGACTGTTAATATCCCACCTATTCTAATCCCAACCTCCTGCTCACTGCCCATTACCGTTAACATCCCACCTAGTCTAATCCCACCCTCCTGCTCACTGCCCATTACCGTTAATATCCCTCCTATTCTAATCCCAACCTCCTGCTCACTGCCCATTACCGTTAATATCCCAACCAGTCTAATCCCACCCTCCTGCTCACTGCCCATTACCGTTAATATCTCACCTAGTCTAATCCCAAACTCCTGCTGACCACCCATTACCGTTAATATCCCACCCAGTCTAATCCCACCCTCCTGCTCACTGCCCATTACCGTTAAAATCTCACCTAGTCTACTCCCAACCTCCTGCTGACCACCCATTACCTTTAATATCCCACCTAGTCTAATCCCAACCTCCTGCTGACCGCATTATGGTTTGTATCCTAATTAGTCCAGGTGCAATCTTCTCTTCACTCCCCATTATCCAGCATTCCTTTCAATACACGCATCAATATAAATAGATTTTTATCAAAACATTTCAACTTGCTTCCACAATAGTCTGTGTTTGAATTCTGCTTTCTAACCACGTCGTGTGTTAATACATTTATCAACCTTCACCCCAATTCTTCGAATTAGCCTAAATATCTGCCCTCTGAGCAATCAGTGGAAACTATCAGTAACTATTTATTTGATCATAACTCTTCAGAATCAGAAGACTTGTAGCAACTCCTCACTTAATCTGCTCACCTCTAGTGGAATGAACCCAACGTTCTCAAATCGCAGTCTCTAACAGTAACTCCACATCCCTGCTAACATCCCAGTGCAATTCCACGCCAGTTAATCCATTGCTTTTACATTGTATAAATGGAGTGTCCAAACCTGTACACAACTGGTTAAATTACCTGCCCCTGTGCTCTTGGTGTGGAACGTCACTGCTCAGGTGGCAACATGAGGGAATCGAGATTATTCAGTCTGTAATTACCTGCCCCTGTGCTCCTGGTGTGGAACGTCACTCCCCAGTGTGCAACATGAGGGAATTGAGATTATTCAGGCTGTAATTACCTGCCCCTGTGCTCTTGGTGTGGAACGTCACTCTCCAGGGGGGAACATGAGCAAATTGAGATTATTCAGACTGTAATTTACCGTCCGCTCACTTTAATGGTTTGGTTTCTGCGCCATTTCGTTCACGGAGTGAGTGACTGGGCGATTAAATAGTGGTAGTTTCATATTTTTGCAATAGGCCAGATTCTGCGGGAGAAATAACCGTGAGGCTAACAGCGCTCACTGTTATTGAAGTGTAAATTGGACAGTAACTTCAAGCGACAGCACATGCGGAGTTAAACAGGAAAATCGGGAAGGTCCTGTCCGAGTTGCCCCGCTGCTCCTAAAGCTGCGCCAGAATGGTATCTCGCCGAGAGACTCGCCATTGTATTCATAGAACGGCGTAAAATTACTGTACTTACCTGATAGATACACAGGAAACTCGCCAGGAAAAGTCAGGGCTTGCCTATTCCAGTGTAATTATTTGTTTAACGGCGTGATCAGTCTTAACTAATACCAAACAACCTCTCTGGTACCGAAAATTAACTTTTACAAGTGTGGAGTCTCATTCCTTCCGATTTTAATTATTGTTGGTGCTGTACAAACAAAAAATCAATGATGTTTTTAACTTTTCTTTCTGTCTCTTTGTTCGCTCCCTCTGAACATAAGATAAGAAATAATAGCTGGAGTAGGCCATTTATCACTTCGAGCCTGCTCTGCCATTCAATAAGATCATGGCTGATCTTCCATCTCATCTCCCCTTTCCTGCAATACCCCCATAACCCTTGATTCCCTTAAGATTCAAAAATCTATCGATCTCTGTCTTGAATACACTCAACAACTGAGCCTGCACAGCCCTCTGGGGTAGAGAATTCCAAAGATTCATCACCCTCCAAGTGAAGACATTTCTCCTTACCACAGTCCTAAATGGCCGACCCCTTTCTCTAAGACTGTGACCCCTGGTTGCAGACTCCCCAGCCAGGGGAAGCATCCTCCCTGCATCTACCCTGTCAAGCCCTGTAAGAATTGTGTATGTTTCAGTGAGATGCATTCTGAATCCAATCTTTCTTTCCCTCCCTTTATTTCACTTTCTGCATGTGATTTGACATTGCATTCTGTGTTTCCTGGTTCAGACTTTGTGTAAGGATTCTTCAAGCTGATTGGTTAAGGAAACATACAGCCGCTTCTCCTGTTCCCTCTGTAGAGGGCGCTGGGCGTTTTGGCTCAAATTTACACTGACGATGATGGGACGGCGATATATGTTAAAGTCAGGATCGCATGTTACTTGAAGTGGAACTTGGAGGTGGTGGTGTTTCCATGCGGATGCTGCTCTTGTCCTTCTAGGTGGCAGAGGGCGCGGGTTTGAGAGGTGCTGTCAAAGAAACCTCGGCGAACTACTGCATTTCTTTCTGTAAATAGCACACACTTGCAGCGATGGTGCACCGTTGGTGGAGGCATTGGATGTTTAATGTGGTGGGTGGGCTGCCGATGAAGCGTATTTCTCTGTCCTGGATTGCGTGGAGCTTCTTGAGTGTTGTTGCAGCTGCACCTATCCAGGCAAGTGGAGAGTTTTCCATCACACGCCGCAGTTGTACTTTATTGGTGCAGGAGAGTCTCCTGGGTGGCCCGGAGTTGAGCCACTCGCTAAGGAATACTCAGCCTCTTACCTGCTCTAGCAGCCACGAGTTTTTTTGTGGCTACTCAATGGTAGGGATTTGACGATGCCCACTATTCAAAAAGGGGGGTAGGGAAAAAGCAGGTAATTACAGACCTGTAAGCCTTACATCAGTTGTGGGCAAAATGCTGGAGTCCATCATTAAGGATGAAATAGCGGAGCACTTAGCAAATGGGGACAGGATAGGACAGAGTCAACATGGATTTACAAAGGGTAAATCGTGCTTGACTAATCTATTGGAATTTTTTGAGGGAGTAACTGGTAAAATAGATGGGGGAGAGCCAGTAGATGTGGTGTACCTGGACTTCCAAAAGGCCTTCGATAAGGTCCCACATAAAAGATTAGCATGGAAAATTGAAGCTCATGGGATAAAGGGGAAAGTATTGATGTGGATAGAGAACTGGCTGTCAGATAGAAAACAGAGAGTTGGAATAAACGGCTCATTTTCTGAATGGCAGGCAGTAACAAGTGGGGTACCACAGGGATCTGTCCTGGGTCCCCAGCTGTTCACAATTTACATTAATGACCTGGATCAGGGAGTCGGATGCAGCATTTCCAAATTAGCAGACGACACTAAACTAGGAGGGGAGGTGGGCTCAGAGGAGGAGACCAGGAAGCTCCAGAGCGATTTGGACAGACTGGGTGATTGGGCGGATAAATGGCAGATGCACTATAATGTGGACAAGTGCGAAGTTATCCACCTTGGGTGCAGGAACGGGAGGGCAAATTATTATTTAAATGGCAATAAATTGGGAGAGGGGGAAGTACAGAGAGACCTGGGTGTTCTTGTACACCAGTCACTGAAGGCGAGCATGCAGGTGCAACAGGCGATCAAGAAGGCAAACGGTATGCTGGCCTTCATAGCAAAAGGGTTGGAATACAGGAACAGGGATACCTTGCTGCAGCTGTACAGGGCACTGGTGAGACCACACCTCGAGTACTGTGTACAGTTTTGGTCGCCTCATCTGAGGAAAGATGTTCTTGCCATGGAGGGGGTGCAGCGGCGATTCACCAGGCTCATACCAGGAATGGCGGGATTGACCTATGAGGAGAGACTATGTAGTTTAGGGATGTACACACTGGAGTTTAGAAGATTGAGAGGGGACCTCATAGAAGTGTATAAAATTCTGACAGGTCTAGACAGACTAGATGCAGAAGGAATGTTTCCCTTGGCGGGTGAGAACAGAACTAGAGGACATAATTTAAGGATAAGGGCTAAACCATTTAGGACAGAAATGAGGGGGAATTTCTTCACTCAGAGGGTGGTGAACCTGTGGAACTCATTGCCACAGAGGGCAGTGTACGCCAGCTCATTAAATATATTTAAGAGGGAATTAGATATATTTCTACAGGCAAAAGGGGTTAAGGGTTACGGAGAGAAGGCGGGGACGGGATACTGAATTGGAGGATCAGCCATGATCTCATTAAATGGCGGAGCAGGCTCGAAGGGCCGGATGGCCTACTCCTGCTCCTATCTTCTATGTATCTATGTATCTATGAATGACAAACGGACATGGTTGGACTCTCTTGTGGGAGATGGGCATTGCCTGACACTTGTGGGGCGCGAATGTTACTTGCCACTTGTCTGCCCAAGCCTAGATTTTATCCAGGACTTGCTGCACGCGAGCATGGACTGCTTCACTATCTGACGAATTGAAAATGGAGCTGAACACTGCAAACATCAGAGAACATCCCCACTCCTGGCTTTATGATGGAGGGAAGGTAATTGGCGAAGCAGCTGAAGTGGTTAGTCCGAAGACTCTGCCCCGAGGAACTCCTGCAGTGATGTCCTGGTGCTGAGACGATTAGCCTCCAACAACCACACTCCATGGTGTCACACACGTCGAACACTGCCTTGGTGTCAAGCACAGTCTCTGTCACCTCACAGCTGGAATTCAGTTCTTTGGTCCTTGTTTGGAGTCGATTGGCCCTGGTGGAACTCAAATTGAGCCTCGGTGAGCAGCTTATTTGTGATTAAGTGCTGCTTGATAGCAATGTTGATAACTCCTTCGAACACTTTGATGATTGAGAGCAGGCTGAATGGGCGGTAATTGATCGGGGTGGATTTGTCCTGCACACTGTGGACAGGACATACCTGGACAATTCTCCACATTGCCGGGCAGATTCCAGTGCTGTGGATGTACTGGAACAACTTTACTAGAGCTGCGGTTAGTTCCAGAGCACAGATCTTCAACACCACAGCCAGAATGTTGACGGCAGCTTTAGCATTTGCTGTGCCCAGTTCATTGATATCGAAATGCGGGGCAACCAGGCATTAAATTTCACACCTACTGTACATTCTGGACCTTTTGTCACCTTTAGTGCTTCCTCCAAGTTGTGTTCAAAATTGTGTACTGATTCATCGGCCGAGGGAGGGTGGTAGGTGATAATCAGCAGGAGGTTTCCTTGCCCATATTTGACCTGAAGGCATGAGATTTCCTTGGTCCAGAGTCAATGTTAATGACACGAAGGGCACTTGCATCTGAGGGTATATCACTGTGCCCCACCACTGGTGGGTCTGTCCTACTGGGACAGTAAATGCCGATGAATGCTGATTGAGGTGCCTGGGACGTTGGCTAATAACTATGATTTTATAAGTATCACTACGTCAACAGTTGCTTGAATAATGTGTTGTCCACTTCTCCCTGCTTTGACACCAGTCCCCAGGTGTTAGTGAGGGGGGCTTTGCAGGGTTGACTTGGCTGGGTGTTCCTTCATCGTGTCCGATACAATGCCGAAGCCGAGTGGTCCACCCGGTTTTATTCTTCCGTATCCTTCTTTCGAGAGGCTTTCTAGGCCATTTCAGAGGCCATCAGATTGGTGAAGGACTGGAGTCACGTATAGACCAGGCGTAAAGGGCATTCGGTTTTACGACAATCTTTACTAGTACCAGCGTTTTATTTCGAAATGTATCCAATTCGAATTTGAATTCAAATTCATGAAACTTCCACGATGGGATTTGAACCGTTGTCTCTGGATTACTCATTAGTAACAAAACCAACAGGCTATCGTTCTCGACACCTCGCCATCTCTCTGTCCATTGTCTGATTGCACCTCTGAAGTGCTTTTCGACGTTTTCTTTTCTGCATTAAAGGTGTTATATAAATGTAATCTTTGATGACGAAAGTCCTGACGACAGCAACCACATTGCTGGATATCTGTTCCCGGTTACCGAGGTTTCATACCGGCAGCGGATGAGGAAAATAACGGGTGTCAGACATTTCGATTACCGAGGGGAAAAGGTGATTAGATTTTTCAGCATTATTTTTACTGGTCGATTCTCCGGCCCTACACATCAACAATGATTGTTTCGTTCAGTCAGTGTAATTTTTCAGGCAGCTTTCTAGCTGATTCTCTCACTTCAGATTCGTTCCTTCCCAGCTACTAGAGTTCAGACTCGCTGCTTTTTCATTTCTCAGGAAATCACAAAGTGTGGCAGCAAATGTGAGAAACGAGTCTATCATACTGTCAGTCAGTAAGATGATGTCATGTTGGACACTGAAGGACACAGACAAATAATCACGTTAATACTGCTGCAGATTCTCAGTGATTCGTCACTCTCCGAGAACAATAATTCATCAAATGTCTTTGCCGTTAATGACTGAATCAAGATGTTTACAGATTATTCAGCCCATGTTCAGAATGGATCAGAACCCGGCCCAGTGACTGCTTTCTGTGCTCAATACAACTGGGAGATCCCATCACTGAGCAGATCCTTTCCATCTCATTCTCGGTGTTGGTCTTTCACTCCGCTCCTCAATATATTCATCTTTATTCTTTACAGAAAGTCACTGATCTCGCGGAGAAGGGAAACCGGGTGGACAGTTCCAAACTTCTCCTAAATCTGGTGATGGAGAAAGGCTCTCGGGCCCGAAGGATGATGTGGGAATCCTTTGTGAAAATGCGCCATGGGGTACCAAAGCTGGACAAAATACTGAAAGAAATACAGAAAATTGGTACGGTAAAAACAAACTGAATTCAAACTCAGATTCAAACACGATTTTGTTATAATATTACACAGAACTGATTTCATGAACGCTAATTGATTTAAACAGGTTCTGATCCATTTGATTACATGAACATCGTACGAGGTTTATCCGAAGTACCCAATCATCTGAGAGGTAAGTGATGAAATGGAGATTTCAAAGCGTTTATTTCACTATCGAATCCGAATATTTGACTGGAGCCGATTGTTTAAAGATTGTCAGAATCTGGGAATGAGAAGTTCAAGGGCGAAGGAAATAAGATTGAACATTGTTCGGATTCAATTTACAATTAACACCGATTTTTTAATTATTGGTAAATATGCAGGTCTTGTGTGCTCCAGTTATTGCAACACACATCGCATATACGTGGCAGGCTCCTGATACACTGTGAAACCCCATACACACCTGGCAGGATCCTGATACACTGTGAAACCCCATACACACCTGGCAGGATCCTGATACACTGTGAAACCCCATACACACCTGGCAGGATCCTGATACACTGTGAAACCCCATACACACCTGGCAGGATCCTGATACACTGTGAAACCAAATACACACCTGGCAGGATACTGATACACTGTGAAACCCCATACACACCTGGCAGGATCCTGATACACTGTGAAACCCCATAAACATCTGGCAGGATCCTGATACGCTGTGAAACCCCATACACACCTGGCTAGATCCTAATACACTGTGAAACCCCCTACACACCTGATTGGATACAGATACACTGTGAAACCCCATACACACCTGTCAGGATCCTGATATACTGCGAAACCCCATACACACCATGCAGGATCCTGATACACTGTGAAACCCCATACAGACCTGGTAGGATCCTTATTCACTGTGAAACCATATACACACCTGGAAGCATCCTGATACACTGTGAAACCCCATATACACCTGGCAGGATCCTAATACACTGTGAAACCCCCTACACACCTGGCAGGATCCTGATACACTGTGAAACCCCATACACACCTGTCAGGATCCTGATACACAGCGAAACCCCATACACACCATGCAGGATCCTGAAACACTGTGAAACCCCATACACACCTGGTAGGATCCTTATTCACTGTGAAACCATATACACACCTGGAAGCATCCTGATACACTGTGAAACCCCATACACACCTGGCAGGATCCTGCTAAACTGTGAAACCCCATATACACCTGGCAGGATCCTGATACACTGTGAAACCCCATACACAATTGGCAGGATCCTGATTCACTGTGAAACCCCATACACACCTGGCAGGATCCTGATACACAGTGAAACCACATACACACCTGGCACTACCCTGATACACTGTGAAACCCCATACACACCTGGCACTAACCTGATACACTGTGAAACGCCATGCAAACATGGCAGGATCGTGATAAACTGTGAAACCCCATACAAACCTAGCACGATCCAGATTCACTGTGAAACCCCATACACACCCGGCAGGATCATTTTAACATATGAAACCCCAAACACACCTGGCAGGATCCTGATACACTGCGATACCCCATACATACCTGGCAGGATCCTGATACCCTCTGAAACCCCATACACACCATGCAGGATTCTGATACACCGTGAAACCACATATACACCTGGCAGGATCCTGATACACTGTGAAACCCCATACACAGCTGGTAGGATCCTTATTCACTGTGAAACCATATACACACCTGGAAGCATTCTGATACACTGTGAAACCCCATAAACACCTGGCAGGATCCTGCTAAACTGTGAAACCCCATATACACCTGGCAGGATCCTGATACACTGTGAAACCCCATACACACCTGTCAGGATCCTGATTCACTGTGAAACCCCATACACACCTGGCAGGATCCTGATACACAGTGAAACCACATACACACCTGGCACTACCCTGATACACTGTGAAACCCCATACACACCTGCCACTAACCTGATACACTGTGAAACCCCATGCAAACATGGCAGGATCCTGATACACTGCGATACCCCATACATACCTGGCAGGATCCTGATACCCTCTGAAACCCCATACACACCATGCAGGATTCTGATACACCGTGAAACCACATATACACCTGGCAGGATCCTGATACACTGTGAAACCCCATACACAGCTGGTAGGATCCTTATTCACTGTGAAACCATATACACACCTGGAAGCATTCTGATACACTGTGAAACCCCATAAACACCTGGCAGGATCCTGCTAAACTGTGAAACCCCATATACACCTGGCAGGATCCTGATACACTGTGAAACCCCATACACACCTGGCAGGATCCTGATTCACTGTGAAACCCCATACACACCTGGCAGGATCCTGATACACAGTGAAACCACATACACACCTGGCACTACCCTGATACACTGTGAAACCCCATACACACCTGCCACTAACCTGATACACTGTGAAACCCCATGCAAACATGGCAGGATCCTGATACACTGTGAAACCCCATACAAACCTGGCACGATCCAGATTCACTGTGAAACCCCATACACACCCGGCAGGGTCATTTTAACATATGAAACCCCATACACACCTGGCAGGATCCTGATGCACTGTGAAACCACATACACACCTGGCAGGATCCTGATATACTGTGAAACCACATACACACCTGGCAGGATCCCGACACACTGTGAAACCACATATACACCTGGCAGGATCCCGATACACTGTGAAACCCCATATACACCTGGCAGGATCCTGATAAACTGAAAACCCATACACACCTGGCAGGATCCTTATATACTGTGAAACCCCATACACACCTGGCAGGATCCAGATACACTGTGAAACCCCTTACACACCTGGCAGAATCTCGATACACTGTGAAACGCCATACACACAAGGCAGTATCCTGATACACTCTGAAACCCAATACTCACCAGGCAGTAACAAGATACACTGTGAAACCCCATACACACCTGGCAGGATCCTGATAAACTGTGAACCGCATACACACCTGGCAGGATCCTGCTAAACTGTGAAACCCCATATACACCTGGCAGGATCCTGATACACTGTGAAACCCCATACACACCTGTCAGGATCCTGATTCACTGTGAAACCCCATACACACCTGGCAGGATCCTGATACACAGTGAAACCACATACACACCTGGCACTACCCTGATACACTGTGAAACCCCATACACACCTGCCACTAACCTGATACACTGTGAAACCCCATGCAAACATGGCAGGATCCTGATACACTGCGATACCCCATACATACCTGGCAGGATCCTGATACCCTCTGAAACCCCATACACACCATGCAGGATTCTGATACACCGTGAAACCACATATACACCTGGCAGGATCCTGATACACTGTGAAACCCCATACACAGCTGGTAGGATCCTTATTCACTGTGAAACCATATACACACCTGGAAGCATTCTGATACACTGTGAAACCCCATAAACACCTGGCAGGATCCTGCTAAACTGTGAAACCCCATATACACCTGGCAGGATCCTGATACACTGTGAAACCCCATACACACCTGGCAGGATCCTGATTCACTGTGAAACCCCATACACACCTGGCAGGATCCTGATACACAGTGAAACCACATACACACCTGGCACTACCCTGATACACTGTGAAACCCCATACACACCTGCCACTAACCTGATACACTGTGAAACCCCATGCAAACATGGCAGGATCCTGATACACTGTGAAACCCCATACAAACCTGGCACGATCCAGATTCACTGTGAAACCCCATACACACCCGGCAGGGTCATTTTAACATATGAAACCCCATACACACCTGGCAGGATCCTGATGCACTGTGAAACCACATACACACCTGGCAGGATCCTGATATACTGTGAAACCACATACACACCTGGCAGGATCCCGACACACTGTGAAACCACATATACACCTGGCAGGATCCCGATACACTGTGAAACCCCATATACACCTGGCAGGATCCTGATAAACTGAAAACCCATACACACCTGGCAGGATCCTTATATACTGTGAAACCCCATACACACCTGGCAGGATCCAGATACACTGTGAAACCCCTTACACACCTGGCAGAATCTCGATACACTGTGAAACGCCATACACACAAGGCAGTATCCTGATACACTCTGAAACCCAATACTCACCAGGCAGTAACAAGATACACTGTGAAACCCCATACACACCTGGCAGGATCCTGATAAACTGTGAACCGCATACACACCTGGCAGGAACCTGACAAAGTGTGCAACCCAATACACACCTGGCAGGCTCCTGATACACTATGAACCCCATAGACACCTGGCAGGATTCTGATACACTGTGAAATCCCATACACACCTGGCAGGATTCTGATACACTGTGAAACCACATATACAACTGGCAGGATCCTGATACACTGTGAAACCCCATACACATCTGGCAGGTACACTATAACCTATAAAACCCCATACACACCTGGCAGGATCCTGATACACTGTGAAAAACCATACACACCTGGCAGGATCATGAGACACTCTGAAACCCATACACACCTGGCAGGATCCTGATACACTTTTAAACCCCATACACACCTGGCAAGCTCCTGATACACTGTGATTCCCCATACACACCTGGCAGGATCCTGTTACACTGTTTATCCACATACACACCTAGCAGGATCCTGATACACTATGAAACCCCATACACACCTGGTAGTATCCTGATACACTGTGAAACCCCATGCACACCTGGCAGGCTCCTGATACACTGTGAAACCCCATACACACCTGGCAGGATCTTGATACACTTTAAACCCCATACACACCTGGCAGGATCCTGATACACTATGAAACCCCATACACACCTGGCGAGATCATTATACCGTGTGAAACACATGCCTTTGTTCCTGATGTGGAAATTGTCTCTGCCCCTGGGCTGCTATTCAGCACAAATTGTCGAAAACCTGATGGAGAAATGGGAAAAAGTTAAGCATTACCATTGTACTTCCCGTCATGAATTTCAGATAATTTTCGATCTAAGCTGAGAAGATGTTCAGAGTTTCACACAATCAAACATTAACTGTGGAGGAACATGAGGAAAAGGCCATGTTATGGGTGATTTGAAATTGATTGGGCCGATTACCTCTGGCAGTAAAACAGACAAACCAGGAACACATTAGCTTGTTGTACTGAAAGAACCGTCATTTCATTCAGGGAGATTTTGAATCCTAATTTACAGTTTATCAGAAACATATTTGTAATTTTCAAAATTACATTATAGGAAACTCGTATCCAAATGAAGCGATGGAGTTTAATAATTGTAACTGTTGAAATGAACTCTGTCTTTTCTTCCCTAAAGTAACACTGAGTGTAGTGTGTGTTAGTTCTATTTCTGATTCTGATCGGTTATCTGATGAGTCTGTTATCTAAAAATAATATAAGTGTAAAATTACTGAAAGCTGATCGCATTTTCTGAAACACAACAGGAGGATGTTTAGGGGAACAAAAGGCCACTTTGGTCCAAACCAGTCTGTCCTGTTATGATGAACCCACCTGTCCCTCCTCTCAGTTTATCCACAGAAACACATCCAATTGTCTCTTGTCCCCAATTAACATGCCCCTTAGTGTCCTCCCTGGTAACTGGTCTCCCGCTCTATTATCCATTGGTGAAAAAGATTATCCTGATTTCCCTTCACAGTCTGTCCCACTCCCAGTGTACGCTCTAACCCAGATAACCTGCCCAGGACCTGACACACTAACGGTGGAACTTCTGTCTATTCACAGTCTGTCCCTCTCCCAGTGCCCACACTCCCCCTGATAACCTGCCCAGGACCTGACACACTAACGGTGGAACTTCTGTCCATTTGCAGTCTGTCCCTCTCCCAGTGTACACACTAACCCAGATAACCTGCCCACGGTCTGATACAGCAACGGCGGATCTTCTGCACATTGTCCCTCTCGGTGAGCAATCAATCCCGTTTTCCATTGCTGCAGATTGGAAGCACCAGTGACGGTTTCAGAGATTGATCCACTAGAACTTCTAATATCTTATAAACAGGATCATGTGTGGTTTCGTAATGTGATTTCTAAAGCATAGGCAGGCCGGATAGTATTAACCATCAGAGGGACAATATCACCTTTATAGAAATCTCCATGTTCAGATAATATTAGAATCAATTGAGCATTTGAAACTTTTCTCGGCCATTGTTCAGTTTCAAATGAGGTTTCCATTAACTGAGATTTAATTTCAACACGCACCTCTATTGAAGCTGTGAATTAAATATTACAATATTTTACTGAACATTACATAGTATTGAGAAGTTGTTTTTTGTCAATACAACTAACGTTAAGAACCACTTTCTGCCTGTTCTAATTGAAGATGTTCAACAGAAACACAAGGAAACACTCCGGGTACAAACTGAAACACTGAGAGTGAACACTATCCTAATAAAGGAGAAGGTTAAGGTTTTCCAGCTGGTTGATCGATACGCTGAGCTAACGGTCATTTCTACTGTTCGAGATCGGAAAGTTGTAGAACATGAACTGCTGGCAAGAGGCCGAGAACATGAAGAGTGGAGAGAGACACACCTCCGGAGAAGGCTGTTAAAAATCCGAACTGATCAATTGTTCCACAGCAGTTTTTCTTGGAGAAAATCCACATCTGGGAGCTCAGCAGCAGTGAGCGGAGTCGCGGGGATTGGAAAAACAACAATGGTGCAAAAGATTGTTCATGACTGGGCCACTGGGAAAATATACCCAAACTTTCAATTTGTTTTTATCTTTAAATTCCGGGATTTGAACGCTATTAACTGTAGAATAAACCTGTGGAACCTGATACTCTTTTTCTATCCTTACTTGAGGAGTGTTCTGGGAGAGCTCTGGAAGATCCCAGAGGGATTGCTGTTTATATTCGATGGTTTGGATGAATTCAATGACAGGATCGATTTTGCTGACAATCGGAGAAATACAGAACCTCAGCACATGTGCACAGATCCTGAAGACTGGTGTGAAGTGTCTGACATTGTGTACAGTTTAATACAGCACAAGCTGCTCCCAGGATGTTCAGTGCTAGTGACCAGCCGCCCCACTGCATTACATTTATTGGAAAAGGCTGAGATCAGTGTTTGGGCTGAAATCCTGGGATTTGTTGGTGAAGAACGGAAGGAATATTTCAACAAGTATTTTGAAGATCAGGCGGTGGCAGCAGCTGTTTTCAAACACGTGGAGGAGAACGAGATCCTGTACACCATGTGCTACAACCCTTCCTACTGCTGGATACTCGGTCTGTCACTTGGTCCCTTCTTTACACAAAGAGACAGAAAACAGCAGCGAGTTCCCAAGACCATCACCCAACTATATTCCTACTATATTTACAACATTCTGAAAAACTATGGCCGAGAGATTGAAAGCCCCCGCGATGTGTTACTGAAGCTTGGTGAGATGGCCTTCACAGGAGTCTCCGAGAAGAAGATTGTGTTTAGAAATGGAGATTTGATCAAGTACGATCTACAACCTTCCCAGTTCCTGTCTGGGTTCATGATGGAACTTTTGGAGAGAGATGAATCTGCCCAGAGCGTGGTGTACGCATTCCCGCACCTCACCATCCAAGAGTTTGTAGCCGCACTCGCACAATTCCTGACTCCAGATCCCGGGGACATCCTGAAACTCCTCAGAGAATCACACAGCAAGAAAGATGGGCGATTTGAGATATTTCTCCGTTTTGTTGCTGGTCTCTCCTCCCCACAGTCAGCTCGGCCCCTGGAGGAGTTTCTGGGTCCTTTTCTTCACCAAACCACCTGCCGAGTGATTGACTGGGTGAAGGAGAATGTTGAAGGACAGATTGGGAACACAGAGAGTGAAACTGGTAAAAGGAGCCTCCTGAACACATTCCACTACCTGTTTGAGTCTCAGAATCAAGCACTAGCTCGGAAAACAGTGGGATCTGTGGAAAAACTTACATTTCGTGGATTGAGATTGACCCCGATTGACTGTGCGGTCCTGTCTCACGTCATTGGACTATGTGATACAATAAAATTACTCGGTCTAGGAGTCTGCTCCATTCAGTGTGAAGGACTCCAGCGGCTGGGACCCGTACTACACAAATGCCAGGAGTTGAGGTTACTGTTTATTTGTCTCTAACTGTTGGATGAATTGCAGAACAGTCACGGATTGTGTTGTTGCTCCGTAATGAAGGGAAACAAACAATTCAGTTAAACCAGGGAGAAGCAGATGCAACACAAATATGACCAATAATAACAGGATCGGTCAGTAATTCGCTAAGGACTGGAGAAACTAAAATTGATCCTTGTGAAAAACTAGGGATTTTACAATCTTTATCGGATCAGCAAATACAGGTCACTGAAAGTCTGATAATGTAATTACAATAAATCACAATTAATAAGGGTGGACAGCGGAATGTAAACATAAAATATAATCCGGCAGTAAAGATAAAATTAATTTAAAATGTTTTCCACATCCACCATTTCAACTAGAAATAGGAGAGAAACCCGAGTTTAAATCACTCACAGTTCGATATTTACTCCAATACCGTGCAGTGTGTGTCCTGTCGAGGGGTTATTTTCCTGGATTGAGAATATTGGGGAATCAGGAATTCTTTCAGCTGTAAATGTTTACAATTAGTCACAGTCCTGAACATTGAGTAAAGATTGATATTCAGGATCTGTAACCTGCCGGTGAAAAGGTTCCAATCTAACCGGAGTAAAGACACACACCGGCCAGCGGTCGGGCCTCGCACACAGCGGGCGGCTCCTGGGTAAACCAGGGGCAGTGCACCCGGGAATACCCCATAAACCGCCCCCTGTGTGTCAGGCCCCGCTCGGGGAGGGAACTTCCCAAAATTCCCCAAAAACTGTCGGGCCAGTTACACCTGAAATAAATGTAGAGCCAGTTTAATGGGGAATAAAGTGAAAGACTATCCTCCGCAATAAACTTGGAGCACCAGGACATTTAAAACATGTAACGGAACAGAACAAACTCTATTGCTGCTATTGACAAACATTCACTCTAAGCCCTCTGACTCCCACAGCTACCTGGAATACATTTCCTTCCAACTCGCTTCCTGTAAGGACGCTGGTCCATTCTCCCAGTTTTTCCGTCACTGCCGCATCTGCTCTGACGATGCCACCTTCCATACTAGTGCTTCCGACAAGTCTTCCTTTTTCCTCAACCGAGGATTCCCCGCTACCATGGTTGACAAGGCTCTTGACCGTGTCCATTCTATTTACCGCACTTCTGGTCTCACCCCTTACCCTCCCTACCAGAACCACGATAGGGTTCCCCTTGTCCTCACCTTTCACCCCAGCAGACTCCGCATTCAATGGATCATCCTCTTCCATTTCCGCCATCGCTAACGTGATCCCACCACCAAACACATCTTCCCCTCACCTCCCCTTTCAGCATTCTGAAGGGACCACTCCCTCCGCGACAGCCTGGTCCACTCCTCAATCACTCGCAACATCCCTTCCCCTTCCCACAGCACCTTCCCATGCAAGTGCAGGAGATGCTACACCTGCCCTTTTACCACTTCCCTTCCCACTGTCCAGGGCCCCACACACTCCTTCCAGGTAAATCAGTGATTTACTTGTACTTCTTGCAATGTAGTATACTGTATTCGCTGCTCTCAAAGCGGTCTCCTCTACATTGGGGAGACCAAACGCAGATTGGGCGACCGCTTTGCGGAACTCCTCCGCTCAGTCCATAAGTGTGACCCCGAGCTTCTGGATGCCTATCGCTTTAATTATCTGCTCCACTCCCACTCTGATCTCTCCATTCTCGGCCTCTTACACTCTTCCAACAAAGTACAACATAAGATCGAGGAACAGACCTCATCTTTCAATTACGCACTGTACAGCCTTCAAGAAGGAGTTAGATATATTTCTTAAGGCTAAAGGTATCAAGGGATATCGGGAGAAAGCAGGGACAGGGTACTGAATTTGGATGATCAGCCATGATCTCATTAAATGACGGCGCAGGCTCGAGGGGCCGAATGGCCTACTCCTGCTCCTATCTTCTATGTTCTATGCTTCTGGACTCAACATAGAGCTGAACAATTTCAGTCTATTAACTCGGCCCCTATTTGATTTTTTTCATTGTTGTTTTTCCTTTTCCCTTTTATTCTCGCATGACAGCTGTTGATGACTTTGCCGTTGCCATTCACACCACATCTAGATTCATCTTTTGATTTTTAACTTGTCCCATTACCATCTGCTTTTGCTTGCACCATCATCCCTTTTGTCTTTTAATCTCTCCTGTCTTTTACCCTGTCACAGACCTTCCCTTTTGTTCTTTCCTCCGCTCCCCCCACCTTTCCGGGCCCCTACACTTGCTTAATAATCTGTTACATCTGTAACTTTTTCCAGTTCTGACGAAGGGTCCTCGACCTGAAACTTTAACTCAGTTTCTCTCTCTATAGATGCTGCCTGACCTGCTGGGTATTTCCAGCATTTTCTGTTTCTATTTCAGCATTAATTCTCCGTGTTATATAAAATCCAGGGGGACTGATTTTACAGCAGCAGTTAGCGTTTCACAATATAACTCACCCCGAGATATTATACAGATTAATATAATGCACAGAGTATAAACTACAGGGAATCACCGCTTTATCATTTAATTCGGGGAAAATCGGCCCATTCCCATAAAATCCGGGATTTAAGGAGCAGCAGAAATGAGACAAGTTTCTCCAAACATGACGAGGCCGGTCACTGAGCTCCAGGAGGGTAATTATGATCATCAGGGACCGAGACCGGACGGAGGGATACCCGAACCGGCCCCACCCGACCCGGACCGACCCGACCCGCCCAGGGGGGAAATCGCGGGGGGAAACCGGGTGATTAATTTCCTGAAGTACTTTCAGTGATTGCTGTAATATTCGAGAGAGAAAAATATATCAGATCCGGGCTTTGATTCAGTTTGTTTCTCTCTCTGTTTGTGTTTAGACTGGGCAGCAATAACCTGGGAGATTCAGGAGTGAAACCACTGTCTGTGGCTCTGAGGAACCCGGACTGTAAAATACAGACACTGGAGTAAGTACCAGACTGTGAGAGATTGTGTTTATAATAACTGGATGTCTGACTCTGTACATAATTATTAGTATCAGTAATAGTGTTATTAATAAACACTGTGGATTTACTCTGATTCCTGTTATTTCTCTCTCTGATCCCCAGTTTGTTTGCTGTCGGTCTCACAGATTCTTGTGCCGAGGATCTCGCCTCCGCTCTCAGTACAAACCGCTCACTGACGGATCTGAACCTGAGCGGCAATAATCTTGGAGATTTAGGAGTTAAACTAGTGTCTGCGGCTCTGAGGAACCCGGACTGTAAAATACAGAAACTGGTGTAAGTACCATAGTGTGAGATTGTGTTTATAATAACTGGATGTCTGACACTGAACATTATTATTAGTATCAATAATAGTGTTATTAATAAACTCTGGGGATTTACTCTGACTCCTGTTATTTCTCTCTCTGATCCCCAGTCTGGAGTCTGTCGGTCTCACAGATTATTGTGCCGAGGATCTCGCCTCCGCTCTCAGTACAAACCGCTCACTGAAGGATTTGGACCTGAGATTAAACTCCTTCACAGACCGATCTGTCCCCGCTCTCCGCCACCTCACACTGACCTGCCGCAGTCTGCAGCGGATCCAGTGAGTGTTTGTGTTAATGATTAATGTAATAAATAAAATATCAATGGTATTCAGTCACTGTTATGGATAATATTTGTCTGTAATTATTATTGAAATATTAACCCCGGTCTCGCGGTTATTTACACTGATGTTCAATCTGTTTATTTCCAGTTTAATCTTTAATCTGTTTCAGGCTGGCGGGGAAGCAGTTCAGTTTAACCGGAAAGAAACAGCTGGAATTACTGCGGGGAACAAGACGTGGACTTATTGTGATAGTGTGAACATTTGAATTGATGACGTCACTGCTCCCATTGTGTGACCATTTCCGGCCGTTGATTTGAATTGAATTTAATTTAACGGTTTCCCGCTCGAGCTGAGCGCGCGTCATCTCCCATTGTGAGGTCAGAGGCCCAGCCACAGGGTCACGTGACTCAGCCGCTCCAAGGCTGCACCCCTTCCAAAATGGATGTGAGAGTGAGTTTCTGCAAATTGCAGAGTCTGTGTGAATGTATGTGTCATGTTACTGTAAATTTTAGTTCAATGTGGGTGGAGGGAGACTGTGTGAGTGGCAGACAGACAGACAGTGAGAGCGAGAGAGACATTAAATCAACAGGCAAGTAACAGAATATAAAGCCTGTTTCTGTAGGCCACAAAGTGAAAAGATAAGATACTGAAAAGTGTCTTTTTGGTTTTAATCTTCAACCACGGCAGTCATCCCTCTGCAGGCTGGCCAGGCTCTGAGTGTGTGTGTGTGAGAGAGGGCAAAAGCTGCTGTTTGTGTGAGATGTGGTCGGCTGTCTTATTACCTGCTGTTGTTGTATTAAACCCTGTTGATTTCATTCTGGCCTGGTCCTCATGTCATGCTGTTGTGTATCACTTTATTTCAGTTCTCTTCCCTTCAAGACAGACAGTCAGTCAGTGAGATATTAAAAAATGTCTTTGTGGACTGTCTGACAATAAAAGCTGCTGTGGGATCTTTGCATTCTTTATATTCCACTCTACTCAAATCAAGACAAGGCAGACAGGCAGGATGGCAGGCAGTGAGAGAGACACATAGAATCAAGACAACATGCAGAATAGAAATAAAAGCAGAAAATGCTGGAAATACTCAGTAGGTTAGGCAGCATCAGTGGAGATACAGAGAAACAGAGTATATGTTTCAGCTCGATTACCTTTCGTCAGTACCTTGCCAGAATCTGACAAAAGGTAATCGAGCTGAAACAGTAACTCTGTTTCTCTCTCTCTCCACAGATGCTGCCTCACCTGCTGAGTATTTCCAGCATTTTCTGCTTTTATTTCAGATATCCCACATCCACAGCATTTGCTTTTGATGCAGAATAGAAAGCCTGTTTCTGTAGGGAGCAAACTGATAAGATAAAATAGTAAGAACAGTCTGTTTGCTTTTAAACTGCCAAACAGAGCAGAGCAGTGACAGAAATCAACATTCTTTCATTGCAGTCAGTGATTTGGGGAAATTTTGCAGGCTGGCTGTGTGTTTGTGTGTGTGTGTGTGTGAGAGAGAGAGAGAGAGAGACAGACAGCAAAAGCTGGTGTGTATGCAGGGCTGGTCTGTGTTCAAGTTATCTGCTTTGTGCATTGTTATTGCATTTCATGTCTGGAAAAAAACAGAAATTATACACCATTTGATCATACTGATTTAATTCCAGACTGCACTGTTTTGGGGTCTTACTTTGCCTTTCGTTCCAGAATTTTGTTAAAATCAAATCTACATATATACATCTAGCCATTTGATAATTTTCTGGACTGGGTTTTATAGGGGAATGTTTGTGTAGTGTTTCATGGCATATAATGCTGTGGGATCTTACTCTCCCAATCATCCCAACGAACAAGACAAGACATTTGTAGAAAAAAGTATATAATATATTTTATAAAATATTTTCAGTAGAATCCGTTTGATTTTTTTCTTGACTAGGCTTTATTGGGGAATGTGCTTGGGATTTTTTCAGAGCAAAAACTGCTGTGCGATCTTTCCATTCATTTTATTACACTCCAGACAAACCACAGACAGGCAGATATTTAATTAACAGAAGTAAAGTATATATATTATTATTTACTGCTGATTGTATTTACTTCTTTTCACCCTCCCGAGCTTTCATTTCCTCTCGGGGAACCGGATTTCTGGGGCCTCGACTTCACTTCTTTCTGTCTGATTGACCTCATCAAACATGGCCGCACAGCCAGGAAGGGACATCATCAAAAACTGACACTGACAGGCTGCACCCCTTTCAAAATAAATGTGTGTGTGTCTGTTTCTGCCAATTGCAGAGTCTGTCTGAGTGTGTAAGTCATGTTTCTGTAAATTTTAGTTCAATGTGGGTGGGAGGGAGACTGTGTGAGTGAGAGACAGACAGATAGTCAGTGAGAGCGATAGAGACATTAAATCAAAAGGCAAGTTGCAGAATAGAAAGCCTGTTTCTGTAGGCCACAACGTGAAAAGATAAGACATTGAAAATTGTCTTTTTGGTTTTAATCTTCCAACACGGCAATCATCCCTCTGCAGGCTGGCTAGGCTGTGAGTGTGTGTGTGTGAGAGAGAGAGAGAGGGCCATAGCTAGTGTTTGTGTGAGATGTGGTCTGCTGTCTTATTACCTGCTGTTGTTGTATTAAACCCCATTGATTTCATTCTGGCCTGGTCCATATGTAATTCTGTTGTGTATCACTTTATTGCAATTTATTTCATTTCACTTTCCTTCAAGACAGACAGTCAGTCAGTGAGATACTGAAAAATGTCTTTGTGGACTGTCTAGCAATAAAAGCTGCTCTGCGATATTTGCATTATTTTTATTCCACTCTACACAAATCAAGACAAGGCTAGCAGGCAGTGAGAGAGACACATGAAATCAAGACAACATGCAGAATAGAAATAAAAACAGAAAATGCAGAATATACTCAGTCTGTTAAGCAGCATCAGTGGAGATACAGAGAAACAGAGTAAATGTTTCAACTCGATGAACTTTCGTCAGAACCTTGCTAGAATCTGACAAATGGAATCGAGCTGAAACATTAACTCTGTTTCTCTCTCTCTCCACAGATGCTGCCTTACCTGCTGAGTATTTCCAGCATTTTCTGTTTGTATTTCAGATTCCCTACATCCACAGCATTTGCTTTTTTTGTACAATAGAAAGCCTGTTTCTCTAGGCCGCAAAATGAAAAGATAAAATACTGAAAACTCTCTGTTTTTAAACTGCCAAACAGAGAAGAGTAATGATAGAAATCAACTTTCTTTCATTGCTGACAGTGTTTTGTGGCAATTTTGCAGGCTGGCCTGTGTGTGTGTGTGTGTGTGTGTGTGTTTGTGTGTGAGAGAGAGAGAGACACACAGCAAATTCTGTATATGCAGGGCTTGTCGGTGTTCAAGTTATCTGCCATGTGCATTGGTATTGCATCTCATGTCTGAAAAAAACTGCAAGTATATACCATTAGATCATACTGATTTCATTCCAGACTGCACTGCTGTGGGATCTTACTTTGCCTTTCTTTCAAGAATGTTGTAAAAAACAAATCTACATATATACATCAAGCCATTTGATATTTTTCTGGTCTGGACTTTATAGGGGAATGTTTGTGGATTGTTTCATGGCATTTCCTGTTGTGGGATCTTACTCTCACCTTCAGCCCAACCCAAACAAGACGAGACCTTTTAAAAAAATATATCGATATTATATTTTTTAAATTATTTTCATAATAATCCATTTGATTTTTTTCTGGGCTGGGCTTTATTGGGGAATGTGCTTGGGATTGTTTTCAGAGCAAAAACTGCCGTGGGATCTTTCCATTCATTGTATTACACTCCTGGCAAACCACAGACAGGCAGACATTTAGTGAACAGAAGTAAAGTATATATATTATTATTTATTCCTGATTTTATTTACTTCTTTTCACCCTCCCTGGCTTTAATTTCCTATCGGGGAACTGGATTTCTGGGGCCTCGGTTCACTTCTTCCTGTTTGATTGTCCTCATCAAATATGGCCTATCAACCAGGAAGTGTCATCATCAACAATTGACAGTCCCAGGCTGCAAATCTTTCAAAATAAATTGGTGTGTGTTAGTTTCTGCCAATTGCAGAGTCTGTGTGAGTCTATGTGTCATGTTATTTTAAATTTTAGTTCAATAGCGGGGGGATTAACACTGTGTGAGTGAGAGACAGACAGACAGTCAATTACAGAGAGAGAGCCATCAAATGAAAAGGCAAGTTGCAGAATAGAAAGCCTGTTTCTGTAGGCCACAACGTGAAAAGATAAGACATTGAAAATTGTCTTTTTGGTTTTAATCTTCCAACACGGCAGTCATCCCTCTGCAGGCTGGCCAGGGTGTGTGTGTGTGTGTGTGTGAGAGAGAGAGAGGGCCAAAGCTGGTGTTTGTGTGAAATATTGTCTGCTGTCTTATTACCTGCTGTTGTTGTATTAAACCCAATTGATTTAATTCTGGCCTGCTCCACATGTAATGCTGTTGTGTATCACTTTATTACACTTTATTTCATTTCACTTCTCTTCAAGACAGACAGTCTGAGATACTGAAAAATGTCTTTGTGGACTGTCTGACAATAAAAGCTGCTCTGGGATAATTGCATTCTTTTTAATCCTTTCTACTCAAATCAAGTCCAGGCAGGCAGTGAGAGAGACACATGAAATCAAGACAACATGCAGAATAGAAATAAAAAAAGAAAATGCTGAAAATACTCAGCAGGTTAGGCAGCATCAGTGGAGATACAGAGAAACAGAGTAAATGTTTCAACTCGATGTCATTTCGTCAGAACTTTGCCAGAATCTGACAAAAGGTAATCGAGCTGAAACATTAACACTGTTTCTCTTGCTCTCCACAGAGGCTGGCTTACCTGCTGAGTATTTCCAGCATTTTCTGATTTTGTTTCAGATTCCCCACATCCACAGGATTTGCTTTTGATGCAGAATAGAAATCATGTTTCAGTAGGCCACAAACCGAACTGGCCTGTTTGTGTGTGTGAGTGAGAGAGAGACAGACAGCAAAAGCTGGTGTGTATGCAGGGCTTGTCTGTGTTCAAGTTCTCTGCCATGTGCATTGGTACTGCATCTCATGTCTGAAATAAACAGAAAGTATATACCATTAGGTCATATTAATTTAACACCAGACTGCACTGTTGTGGGATCTTACTTTGCCCTTCTTTCAAAAATTTTGTAAAAAGCAAATCTACATATATACATCAAGCCATTTGATATTTTTCTGGACTGGACTTTATAGGGGAATGTTTGTGAAGTGTTTCATTGCACATCCTCCTGTGGGATCTTACTCTCCCCTTCAGCCCAACTCAAACAAGACAAGAAATTTGTTGAAGAAAAAGTATATATTATATTTTTAAAATTATTTTCAGAATAATCCATTTGAATTTTTTCTGAACTGGGCTTTATTGGGTAACGTGCTTGGGATGTTTTCAGAGCAAAAGCTGGTGTTCGATCTTTCCATTCATTTTATTACACTTCAGGCAAACCACAGACAGGCAGACATTTAATTAACAGAAGTAAAGTATATATATTATTATTTATTCCTGATTGTATTTACTTCTTTTCATCTCCCGAGCTTTCATTTCCTCTCGAGGTACCGGATTTCTGGGGCCTCGGCTTCACTTCTTCCTGTTTGATTGTCCTCAACAAACATGGACGCACAGCCAGGAGGGACATCATCAAAAATTGACATAACAACAGAAAACGCTGGAAAAACTCAGCAGGCCAGGCAGCATCCGTGGAGAAAGAAAGAGAGTTAACGTTTCAGGTCGATGACCTTTCATCAGAACTGGGAAGAGCCGGAAATCAAATAGATTTAAGGCCAGGGTAAAGCTGGGAAAAGGGGGAGGGGATAAAGGAACAAAGGGGAAGATGAAGAGACATTAAGAGACATTAAGAGATATGCAAGGCTAGAGGTGGTGTTAATGTGACAGATTAAGGCTGAATGAAGTGTGAAATCCACTGGCAGAATGAAGGACAGCTGCCAGCTTCTAGGAGGAAAAAAAAGGTGGGGGGGACAAATAAAAGGGTGGATAAAATAAAATATAAATGTGATTGGAGCTGAGGTTATGATCTAAAATTGTTGAACTCGATATTGAGTCCAGAGGGCTGTAGCGTGCCTAAACGAACGATGAGGTGCTGTTCCTCGAGCTTACGCTGAGCTTCTGTGGAACAGTGTAATAGGCCGAGGACGGTGAGGTCAGAGTGGGAGTGAAGCGGTGAATTAAAGTGACAGGCCACCGGGAGCTCGGGGTCCCCCTTACGGACTGAACGGAGGTGTTCCGCAAAGCGGTCACCCAATCTGCGTTTGGTCTCCCCAATGTAGAGGAGTCCACATCGTGAGCAGCGAATACAGTATACTAAATTGCAGGAAGTACAAGTAAATCGCTGTTTCACCTGGAAGGGGTGTTTGGGGCCCTGGACAGTGGGAAGAGGGGAGGTATAAGGGCATGTGTTGCATCTCCTGCGCGTGCACGGGAAGGTGCCGGGCGAAGGGGAAGGGGTGCTGGGGGTGGTAGAGGAGTGGACTAGGGTGTCGCGGAGGGAGCGGTCCCTACGGAATGCTGAAAGGGGAGGTGAGGGGAAGATGTGTTTGGTGGTGGGATCACGCTGGAGGTGGCGGAAATGGCGGAGGATGATCCGTTGAATGTGGAGGCTGGTGGGGTGAAAGGTGAGGACAAGGGGAACCCTATCGTGGTTCCGGGAGGGAGGGGCAGGGGTGAGGGCAGATGTGCGGGAGATAGAACGGACACGGTCGAGGGCCGTGTCGACCACGGTAGAGGGGAATCCTCGGTTGAGGAAAAAGGAAGACATGTCGGAAGCACTGGTATGGAAGGTGGCATCATCAGAGCAGATGCGGCGGAGACGGAGAAACTGGGAGAATGGAATAGAGTCCTTACAGGAGGCGGGGTGGGAGGAAGTGTAGTCCAGGTAGCTGTGGGAGTCGGTGGGCTTGTAGTGAATGTTAGTCAATAACCTATTCCCAGAGATGGAGATGGAGAAATCGAGGAAGGGAAGGGAAGAGTCGGAGATGGACCATGTGAAGGTGAGGGAAGGGTGGAAATTGGAAGCATAGTGAATGAAATGTTCTAGTTCAGGGCGAGAGCAGGAGACGGCACCGATACAGTCATCAATGTACCGGAAAAAGAGGTGAGGGAGGGGACCTGAGTAGGACTGGAACAAAGAGTGTTCCACATATCCCACGAAAAGGCAGGCATAGCTAGGACCCATGCGGGTACCCATAGCAACACCTTTAATTTGGAGGAAATGGGTAGAGTCAAAGGAGAAGTTGTTCAATGTGAGAACAAGTTCAGCCAGGCGGAGGAGGGTGGTGGTGGATGGGGACTGGTTGGGCCTCTGTTCAAGGAAGAAGCGGAGCGCCCTCAGGCCATCCTGGTGGGGAATGGAGGTGTAGAGGGATTGTACGTCCATAGTGAAGAGGAGACGGTTGGGGCCGGGAAACTGGAAACTGTTAAAATGGCGGAGGGCATCGGAAGAGTCGCGGATGTAGGTGGGAAGAGACTGGACAAGGGGAGAAAAAATAGAGTCGAGATAGGAAGAGATAAGTTCCGTGGGGCAAGAACAGGCTGAAACGATGGGTCTACCGGGGCAGTCCTGTTTGTGGATCTTGGGAAGGAGGTAGAAGCGGGCTGTGCGGGGTTGGGGAACTATGAGGTTGGCGGCCGTGGGGGGAAGATCTCCAGAGGAGATGAGGTCAGTGACAGTCTTGGACACGGTGGCTTGATGTTCGGTAGTGGGGTCATGGTCCAGGTGGAGGTAGGAGGGGGTGTCAGAGAGTTGGCGTTCAAAATTTGACACTCCAGGCTGCACCTTTATCAAATTGGATGTGTGTGTGTGTGAGTACGAGTTTCTGCAAATTGCAGAGTGTGTGTGTGTGTGTCTGTATGTGAGTGGGTGTCTGTGTGTCTGCAAATTGTAAAGTCTGTGTGAGTGTCTCTGTGTGTGTTTCAGTCTCTGTGTGTCTGCAAATTGTAGAGACTGTGTGTTTGTGTCCGTATGTGCGTGGGTGTCCGTGGATCTGCAAATTGCAGAATCTGTGTGAGACTGTGTGTCATGTCACTGTAAGTTTTATTTCACTGTGGATGGGAGGGAGGGTGCGTGAGTGAGAGACAGACAGACAGATAGCCAGTGAGAGAGAGATGCATGAAATCAAAAGGCATGATGCAGAATAGAATGCCTGTTTCTGTAGGCCGAAAAGGGAAAAGATAAGATACAGAAAAGTGTATTTTTGGTTTTAATTTTCCAACATGGCAGTCAATTGTCTCGCTATGAAGGCCAACATACCATTTAACTTCCTAACCACCTGCTGCACCTGCATGCTTACCTTCAACGACTGGTGCACAAGGACACCCAGGTCTCGTTGCACTTCCCCTTTTCCCAATGTATTGCCATTCAGATAATAATCTGTCTTCCTGTTTCTGCCACCGAAGTGGATAACCTCGCATTTATCCACATTATACGGTATTTGCCATGCATCTGCCCAAGCACCCAACCTGACCAAATCATATTGGAATTTCTCTGCATCCTGCTCACAGCACACACGCCCACCCAGCTCTGTGTCATCTGCAAACTTGGAGATATTACAACACGGTGGCATAGTGGTTAGCACTGGTGCCTCACAGCGCCAGGGGACCCGGGTTCGAATCTGGCCTCGGGTGACTGTCTGTGTGGAGTTTGCACATTCTCCCCGTGTCTGCGTGGGTTTCCTCCGGGTGCTCCGGTTTCCTCCCACAGTCCAAAAATGTGCGGGTTAGGTTGATTTGGCTATGATAAATTGACCCTTAGTGTTAGGGGGGGATTAAATATGTGGGGTTACGGGGATAGGATGGGATATGTTCGGGGGAATTAAATACATGGGGTTACGGGGATAGGGTGGGATATGTGTCGGTGCAGGCTCGATGGGGATTCTGTGTGAGAAAGCAGGGACAGGGTACTGGATTTGGATGATCAGCCATGATCGTATTGAATGGTGGAGCAGGCTCGACGGGCCGAATGGCCTACTCCTGCTCCTAGTTTCTATGTTTCTATGTTTCTATCTAGTTCCCTCGTCTAGATCATTTACATATATTGTGAATAGCTGGGGTCCTAGCACCGATCCCTGCGGTACCCCACTAGTCACTGGCTGCCACTCAGAAAAAGATCCGTTTATTGTAACTCTTGTCTGCCAACCAGTTTTCTATCCAAGGCAGTACCTTACCTCCAATCCCATGTGCTTTAAACTTGCACGCTAATCTCTTATGCGGGACCTTATCGAAAGCCTTCTGAAAGTCCAAATACACCACATCCACTGGTTGTCCCTTATCTATTCTACGAGTTACATCCTCAAAAATTTCCAGTAGATTAGTCAGGCATGATTTACATTTGTAAATCCATGTTGAATTTGTCCGAACCTGTCACTGTTTTCCAAGTGCTCTGCTGTTACATCTTTTCTAAAGAACTATAGCATTTTCCCCACTACCGATGTCAGACTTACCGGCCTATAATTCCCTGTTTTCTCTCTACCACCTTTTTTAAATAGTGGGGTTACATTAGCTACCCTCCAATACATGGGAACTGTTCTAGAGTCCATAGAATTTTAGAAGTTGACCAGCAATGCATCTACTATTTCTAGGGCCACTTTCTTAAATACCCTAGGATGTAGATTATCAGGCACTAGGGATTTATCGGCCTTCAATCTCATCAATTTCCCTAACACCATTTCCCTTTGTAAGCGGTTTTTCATTCTAGCCCAATTGCTAGACGGACGGTTCGAATCGTCCCAGCCGTATGAAAGTTCTATACCCGGGAATTATTATTCAGATTGTAAATGAAATAAGTCATGGACAGGAATGCTTCAGTGAAAAATCAAACTTTTATTTATTTGGTCTAACATACACAGGGTAAAACGTGCACTACTAAACGAAATCACTGTCTCTGTGGAGAATAAAATCCAGGTTACAAACAGTACAAACTGAGGACTATGATAAGCAGTAATTCCCTTGTTGATATGGTGGACTCTCATTCCACCCCTACCAACGAAAAACCCCTTCGCCTGGCTGAACCAAACGAAGCTCCCACCCTCGGAATAGCCCAAAAGCTTCATTTCTGAGAAACTCTAAGCTCTTTACACCTCGCCCAACTCGCCTGGGATATCTGGTTTACCGGCTTGGGACACTCGAGACCATGCTTACCTCCACACACACACAGTCGGTCTCGATCGCTCCGCTCAGCTGCTTCTCCCTCTGGTACTTCTTGTTAGGTCGATCTTGTTGGAGCGAGAGCGAGAGAAAGAGCGTGAAACGGTGGGAAATTATCTATCTTTATAGCAGTCTTGCTACGCCTATCTTTCCCGCCAAACTTTAAAATCCTTTTGTTTCTAAGCACTCCGGTGCTTAATCAGTAATGGGTCATCATCAGACCCATGTGTACTCCGTGATTGGACTAATGGACCTAAGTCTGGGACATAATTCGGTCTTTGTGTTGGGAAAAACTGGCTCCTCTCTGGCTGGCCATACCAATGGGTTCATTGTTCTGCTTCTCTTCTGAGATGGGGGTGAGAAGGGCATTTGTATATTCTGGATGACTGACAGTTCTTTCGTCACAGCCAACTGCCATGCGTTCTCTGGAGATTTAACAAACCAGTTTTTCACATATCTGCACAGGGTGATCCCATCACAGGGAAAATACCCTCCGAAAAATCCCATAAAGTCCACAAAATATTCACGACTGTGTCCATTCTTCAAACAGAGACTTTGCGATCTCTTCATAGAAACATAGAAACATAGAATCTAGGAGCAGGAGTAGGCCATTCGGCCCGTCGAGCCTGCTCCGCCATTCAATACGATCATGGCTGATCATCCAAATCCAGTACCCTGTCCCTGCTTTAATCCCCACAGTACACATATCCCACCCTACCCCCGTAACCCCACGTATTTAATTCCCCCTAACATATCCCATCCTATCCCCATAACCCCACATATTTAATCCCCCCTAACACTAAGGGTCAATTTATCATAGCCAAATCAACCTAACCCACACATTTCAGTCCCCCATTTTATGCTTTTCTTTCCACAAAGCATCACTCGACGAGAGAGCAAAGGCCAAAGTCTCCCACAAGTGAAGCTGTTTCCCTGATTTTACATTTTAACCCCAGAACTGTACCCACTTACTGCGTGTCATAGTTCCCTTCTACCGAGTCAAAACATCAGCGAAACGGCTTCTTAACACATTCAAACGGCTGGGTTCCAATTCCCACCGACAAACTTCAAGTCAAAATACAGAAAATTAATAAGATCCACAGGAATTTACAAAAAAGTCACCGCGCACATCACACAGTACAGCATTGATAGGTGGTAACACATTACAAAAATGCAACAGCGCACATCGCGCAATACAGAGTGTGAAACTATAACCAGAATACAATACACTTGCTTACAGAACCTTGGTACATTACAAGTTTTTGCAGGGAGAAACCATCATCAACATAAATCAATGACACCTTTCCGGATCGATCTAACACCCCTTGTCACCGCGCTCGGAGCATCTGGCTCCATCACCCGCAGCTGATGTAGAACAAGTAGCTTACAATCAACAATTGTATGATAACTAATGCATGGGAACAGATGCGGATCCAGGGAGGAATCTCTATACTCAGACCGATGTCCCACCATGGTGGTGAGACAATCGCCTTGATCTCCTCCCCCACTACTACTGTCTTTTGCTCCAAAGTGTAAAAATGTTTCTGGGAGAGTTCAACGGTCTTTATTAACTCAGTGAGATGTTCCGGCAGAAAAGGAATCGTTCCAGGTCCCTCTTCTCTGCCTCCCGGACCCCACACTGTCCCCAACATTCAGATTATAAAGCTCTTCTTTCTTTACATTTCCATAGTCCAGTTCATAAAATTCCTGAAACATCGCTTTTAAAAGAGCTTCATATACTTCTCCGTCTTCCTTGGACACCACACAGGCAGATGGACTTCAGTCAGGTTCGGGATCACGGATGCCACGGCGTAGAGCACGTTCTGAAAGAACACTTTGTCAGTCGGGATTAACACCAACCCATTCCCTGGACCCCTGGTGGTGGTGAGACACCCATATACAGCAGTCTGTACCGTCGGGGCTCTGGGCGGGGGCTTCCTAGTGTATGAGATGAGCTCTGTGGCGTTGATGGTATTCGGGGTATTGGGATCACACAGGAGTCCACACTCCGATCCCAACCGATCCCACCCCCGGTGTCCTGCCATCGCCTGCTAAACGCGATCGACACACCCGCTGGGCAGATCTTTTCCGACCCCCACATACACACATAAATCCCTTCCTCGGATTCCCACCACTTATCCCAACCCACATTCACTCCTCCCTGAGAACCCGTGATCGTCCGGTATGTGTCATTACTTAGTATTTCACAGTCAGCTGTCTGGTCCCCTGTATCCATGCTCAGTTTCCTGAGCCACCACCACCTTCCCAGTGGAATGTGTCCCCTACAGCTAACGCACACCCGTTTACCCTCTGTTACCCTAACCCGGGAGGTGGTAACCCCTATTCTCGGGCATGGGATGGACGCTTCACCATAGGTGAACTTGTCATGGCTGGAATACCGGGTAGAATTCGACCCCCGCCATCCAGGCCATCTTCCCTCGTGGAGATAGACGCTCGTCCCATCCTTCGAGCCACCTCCAGTGGTCACAGTCGGTCCGTCTCCGCCGGTGCAGCCGAAGATAACCGATTCCTCGGTGTCGCCCCTGTGACTCGCGCTGGCTTCAATCATGACGATCAGGACTACCATGGCTGACTTCATCTTGTTCTTAGGCGTTCCCTGAAAACACACAGAATGCAACGTTGTCCTTGGGTGATGCCTCACCTTTCCAGACGCTGCTACACACGATTACATTTGGTATCCACAGCATACATGTAAATCCAAACTATACAGACAAGCTAAGGCAACAGACAGGAGATAAAGAACTTATGTACAGCGCCACCCGTCTCCGGGT
This sequence comes from Squalus acanthias, assembly GCA_030390025.1. Classification (NCBI taxonomy): domain Eukaryota; kingdom Metazoa; phylum Chordata; class Chondrichthyes; order Squaliformes; family Squalidae; genus Squalus; species Squalus acanthias. Next base: position 11,032,194 of record CM059452.1, on the reverse strand, counting down.
GGCCACACTAGGTCTCCTCGACCCTGGGACTCTTACGACTCCGGCTTCCTTCGTTCAACGGTGTGTAAGGAGGCGTCCACAGCACCCTCGGCTGCGGGATCCTGGCACTCCTTCTCACTCCTGCCCCCACAGGCGGAACGACTAGTCCCTCTGTGGGCTCCTCACAGTCCCAGATTATGGGCTGGAGACCCACACCTGTAGCGCAGCTCACCACTCCCGGCTGTTTCCTCCTCTTATCAGCTCTTTCCCCAGGGTTGAAAAGCTTGCACTGATTGCTATGGAACCACGTAGTGCGTCGAGGCATTTTGATCGCATATACCTTCGGACTAGCCCTATCCACGATACTGTACGGTCCCATGTATAGCGGTTCAAAAGTCCCTACCCTGGCGAAGTTTCTAACATTACTTGATCTCCGACCTTCCACTCGTGGTGCCTCTGAGGCTCAAGCAATAAACGATTTCTACGATGTTGCTTCCCCATGTACTGACAGCCTGCCAATGGATCTGTCTGAGATGCTCAAACAACTCTTAACAAAGCTGTCTCGGTTCACCTCTCTCAACTGACCTTCCGTGAGAACCGGGGCCAGTACATGGCTGGGCGTTCTCATGACCCTGCCAGTCACGAGCTCATGCTAGGAATACCCTGTGCTTCTAGACGGGCTGGCTCGGACCCCCATCAGAACTAACGGCAAGACAACCGCCCATTTTCTAGGCGAGTCTCCCGTCTCCTTCCGTAACCTATCCTTGATGGTCCTATTCATCCGCTCCACAATCCCCGATGACTGCGTGTTGTGTGCGACGTGCCATTTACCCTCTATACCTAGCATCTTCAGAGTCGCCTGCATGACTGCTCCTGTGAAGTGGCTCCCCTGATCGGACTCCACATACCGTGGTAGCTGAGAGAACACTTCTCTCACCACAATCGTTGCGGTCCACAAAGCTGTGGCTGTTCGGCATGGGAAGGCTTCTACCCATTGAGAGAACACATCCACAAGGACCAGGCAGTACTTGTAACCCCGCTGCGCGGTGGGCAGCGGTCCGATATAATCGACCTGTATGGACTGCCACGGTCCCTCCACTCTCCTAGTGTGTCCCATGGATACCTTCCTTTTTTGGGGGGTCAGAGTTGTTTGCAGCACACACCAAGCAATCCGTGCAGAAGTCGCGGACGTCCTCCCTCAGTTGCGGCCAACACCCTGCCTGTTCCACCCGTTGCCAGGTGGTCTCCGGCCCGGGGTGCCCCGCTCCTGGACCCTCGTGGGCCAACTGAAGGAATTGTCTCCGGTGCTGCTGCTGAACTGCCCACTGTTCCCCTCTGAAAACCGTCCCTTCCTTTCGAGTCATAGAGTCATAGAGTTATACAGCACTGAAAGAGGCCCTTCGGCCCATCGTGTCCGCGGCGGCCATCAAGCCCTGTCTATTCTAATCCCATGTTCCAACACTTGGTCCGTAGCCTTGTATGCTGTGGCGTGTCAAGTGCTCATCTAAATGCTTCTTTAACGTTGTGAGTGTTCCTGCCTCTACCACACTTTCAGGCAGTGAGTTCCAGATTCCAACCACCCTCTGGGTGAAAAAGTTTTTCCTCAAATCCCCTCTAAACCTGCTGCCCCTTCCCTTGAAACTATGTCCCCTGGTTATTGACCCATCTACTAAGGGGAAACGTTCCTTTCTATCTACCCTATCTATGCCCCTCATAATTGTGTACACCTCAATCAGGTCCCCCGCTCAGCCTTCTCTGCTCTGAGGAAAACAACCCTTGCCTGTCCAGTCTCTCTTCATAGCTGAAGCGCTCCAGCCCAGGTAACATCCTGGTGAATCTCTTCTGCAGCCTCTCCAATGAACTCACATCCTTCCTATAGTGTGGCGACCAGAACTGCACACAGTATTCCAGCTGTGGCCTAACTAGCGTTTTGTACAGCTCCATCATAACCTCCCTGCTCTTATATTATATTGAGAGGTCGCACAACACCAGGTTATAGTCCAACAGTTTTATTTGAAATCACAAGCTTTCGGAGCTATCGATTGCCCCTTCCTCAGGTGAAGTAAATAGATACAGAATCGCCAAAGCATATATAGATAGACAACAAAGCAGACAACTAAATTAAATCATCCTGACTATCTGCGAGGTGTGATAAAGTTAATCAGGTCAGCCAGGAAGGTACCACATCAAAGACATAGCAAGATACAACTGAGACAATGAGGTGTAGTCGCAGGGGTTCTAACGTGTCAAAAGCTGCCGTCTGTATGTAAAACAAAAAGCTTTAAAATTTTACTTTTTTACTGGGAAAATGTTTACTTTTTTACTGGGAATCACATCTGTGAATAAGCCAACGACGACTCGAGTCCGGATCACGTCATGTATCGTGACATAAACCCAAGATCCCGACTTATATTATATGCCTCGGCTAATGAAGGCAAGTTTCCCATATGCCTTTTTAACCACCTTATCAACCTGTCCTGCTGCCTTCCGGGATCTATGTGCATGCTCACCAAGATCCCTCTGATCCCCTGTCCTTCCTAGGGTCCTACCGTTCATTATGTATTCCCTTGCCTTGTTAGTCCTCCCAAAATGCATCACCTCACACTTTTCAAGGTTAAATTCCATTTGCCACTGTTCTGCCCATCTAACCAACCCGTCTATATCGTCCTGTAGCCGGAGGATTCCCTCCTCGCTATTTACCACCACACCAATTTTCGTGTCATCTGCGAACTTATAGATCATACCTCCTACATTCATATCTAAATCATTAATGTACGCTACAAACAGCAAAGGACCCAGCACCGATCCTAGCGGTATACCATTGGACACAGGCTTCCAGTCACAAAAACAACCTTCGACCATCACGCTCTGCCTCCTGCCACTAAGCCAATTTTGGATCAAATGTGCCAAGTTGCACTGGATCCCATGGGCATTTACCTTCTTGACCAGTCTCCCATGCGGGACTTTGTCAAAAGCCTTATAGACTTCATGTAGATTACATCAACTGCACTACCCTCATCCATACACCTAGTCACCCCCTCTAAAAATTCAATCAAATTGGTCAGGCATGATCTCCCCCTGACAAAGCCATGATTACTATCCTTGATGAATCCTTGCCTCTCCAAGTGGAGACTATATCTGTCCCTCAGAATTTTTTCCAATAATTTCCCTACCACTGATGTTAGGCTCACTGGCCTGTAATTCCCTGGTTTATCCCTACTACCCTTCTTGAATAATGGTACTACGTATTCACCGAGATACCTGCCACTCCGTATGGACGCTCTACCTTATCTCCCTTAGCCAGCGTCTCCAGAACAGTCTTTAGGACGGGATCCCGTGCCTGGACAATCTTTAGGTCCGGGGCCAATGCTACCCCTGCACTCCCTTGGACCCCACCTCTGTCTCTGAACGCTGCGCCCTGACTCCACCCATATGGATCCCAAAACGTGCCCGTTCGAGCACCCTCTTTGGTCATCACGTTGGCCTGCTGATTGCCCTCTGCACGGGGTTCCGCCTTTGAATGGGCCTTGACGTTTTGGATATAGAAATCCCCCTGGGTTCCTATCGATGTTATGATCTGTTGCAACAATGGCTTTGTTGCTAGGGGTTTCCCGTCTGCAGATGTGAACCCGCGACGAGACCAAATGGCTAAATATTCTGTACACGAATTGCAAGTGAACATGCTGTCCGAGCAAATATTATAGGGCGTAGGGTACTATAGGGGAGTAGCTAAATACGAATAAAATCACTAAGGAATTGGTACTCAGTAAAATAATGGGACTCAAGGCGGATAAATCCCCTGGACCTGATGGCTTACATCCTAGGGTCTTGAGGAAAGTGGCAGTATGGATTGTGGATACTTTGGTAATAATTTTCCAAAATTCCCTGTACTCAGCAAAGGTCCCGGCAGATTGGAAAACTGCTAATGTAACACCCTTATTTAAAAAGGGTAGTAGGCAGAAGGCTGGAAATTATAGACCAGTTAGCCTAACATCTGTGGTGGGTAAAATTTTGGAGTCTATTATTAAGGAGACAGTAACGGAACATTTAGATAAACATAATTTAAGAGGACAAAGTCAGCATGGCTTTATGAAGGGGAAATCATGTCTGACAAATTTGCTCGAGTTCTTTGAGGATATAACGTACAGGGTGGATAAAGGGGAACCAGTCGGCGTAGTGTATTTAGACTTCCAGAAGGCATTCGACAAGGTGCCACATGAAAGATTATTGCTCAAGATAAAAAATCACTGGAATGGGGGGAATATTCTGGCATGGGTGGAGGATTGGTTATCTAACAGGAAGCAGAGAGTTGGGATAAATGATTCATTCTCGGACTGGCAACCAGTAGCCAGTGGTGTTCCGCAGGGGTCGGTGCTGGGTCCCCAACTCTTTACAATCTATATTAACGATTTGGAGGAGGTGTCTAAGTGTAACATATCAAAGTTTGCAGATGATACAAGGATGGGAGGGAAAGTAGAAAGTGGTGAGGACATAATAAACGTACAAGGGGATATAGACAGGCTGGGTGAGTGGGCGGAGATTTGGCAGATGCAATACAATATTGGAAAATGTGCGGTTATGCACTTTGGCAGGAAAAATCAGAGAGCAAGTTATTATCTTAATGGCGAGAAACTGGAAAGTACTGCAGTTCAAAGGGGGTCCTAGTGCAAGAAAATCAAAAAGTTACTATGCAGGTGCAGCAGGTGATCAAGAAGGCCAACGGAGTGTTGGCCTTTATTGCTAGGGGGATAGATTATAAAAACAGGGAGGTATTGCTGCAGTTATATAAGGTATTGGTAAGACCGCACCTGCAATACTGCGTACAGTTTTGGTGTCCATACTTAAGAAAAGACATACTTGCTCTCGAGGCAGTACAAAGAAGGTTCACTCGGTTAATCCCGGGGATGAGGGGGTGGACATATAAGGAGAGGTTGAGTAGATTGGGACTCTACTCATTGGAGTTCAGAAGAATGAGAGGCGATCTTATTGAAACATATAAGATTGTGAAGGGGCTTGATCGGGTGGATGCGGTAAGGATGTTCCCAAGGATGGGTGAAACTAGAACATGGGGGCATAATCTTAGAATAAGGGGCTGCTCTTTCAAAACCGAGATGAGTAGAAACTTCTTCACTCAGAAGGTAGTAGGTCTGTGGAATTTGCTACCCCAGGAAGCTGTGGAAGCTACATCATTACATACATTTAAAACAGAAATAGATAGTTTCCTAGAAGTAAATGGAATTAGGGGTTACGCGGAGCGGGCAGGAAATTGGACATGAGGCTTAGTTCGGATCGGTCAAGGCACTGTGGATGGCGTAGCGGGGCCAGGGGCTGAGTGGCCGGGTCCTGCTCCTAAATCTTGTGTTCTTTACATTTGATGTTAGGATCAGATCAGCCATGATCTTATTGAATGGCGGAGCAGGCTCGAGGGGCCGATTGGCCTACTCCTGCTCCTACATCTTATGTTCTTATGATCTTATATTAGGCGGGGTGGGGTGGAGCTGAGGCTATTAGGTGGGGGGGATGGAGCTGAGGATATTAGGTGGGGTGGGGAGGAGCTGAGGTTATTAGGTGGGGTGGGGAGGAGCTGAGGATATTAGGTGCGGTGGGGAGGAGCTGAGGATATTAGGTGGGGTGGGGAGGAGCTGAGGATATTAGATGGGGTGGAGAGGAGCTGAGGATATTAGGAGGGGTGGGGAGGAGCTGAGGATATTTGTTGGTGTGGGGAGGAGCTGAGGATATTAGGTGGGTTGGGGTGGAGCGGAGCTGAGGCTATTAGGTGGGGTGGAGGGGAGCTGAGGATATTAGGTGTGGTGGGGAGGAGCTGAGGACATTAGGTGGGGTGGGGTGGAGCTGAGGATATTAGGTGGGGTGGGGAGTAGCTGAGGATATTAGATGGGGTGGGGAGGAGCTCAGGATAATAGGTGGGGTGGGGAGAAGCTGACGATATTTGGTTGGGTGGGGAGGACCTGAAGATATTAGGTGAGGTGGGGAGGACCTGAGGATATTCGGTTGGGTGGGGGGTGCTGAGGGTATTAGGAGGGGTGGGGAGGAGCTGATGATATTAGTTGGGGTGGGAAGGAGCTGAGGGTATTAGGTGGGGTGTGGAGAAGCTGACGATATTTGGTGGGTTGTGGAGGAGCTGAGGATATTAGGTGGTGTGGGGATGAGCTGAGGATATTAGGTGGGGTGGGGAGGAGCGGAGGATATTAGATGGTGTGGTGAGGGGCTAAGGATATTAGATGGGGTGTGGTGGAGCTGAGGATATTAGGTGGGGTGGGGAGGAGCTGAGATTATTCGGTGGGGTGGGGAGGAGCTGAGGATATTAGGTGATGTGGGGAGGAGCTGAGGGTATTAGGTAGGGTGTGGAGGAGCTGAGGATATTAGGTGGGGTGGGGAGGAGCTGAGGATATTAGATGGGTTGTGGAGGAGCTGAGAATATTAGGTGGTGTGGGGATGAGCTGAGGATATTAGTTGTGCTGTGGAGGAGCTGAGGATATTCGGTGGGGTGGGGAGGAGCTGAGGATATTAGGTGGGGTGGGGAGGAGCAGAGGATATTAGGTTGGGTGGGGTGGAACTGAGGATATTAGGTGGGGTGGGGTGGAGGTGAACAGATTAGATGGTGTGGGGTGGAGCTGAGGATATTAGGCGGGGTGGGGAGGAGCTGAGGATATTAGGTGGGATGTGGAGGAGCTGAGGATATTAGGTGGGGTGGGGAGGAGCTGAGGATATTATGTGGGGTGGGGTGGAGCTGAGGATATTAGTTGAGGTGGGAGGAGCTGAGTATATTAGGTGGGGTGGGGAGGAGCTGACGATATTAGGTGCGGTGGGGAGGAGCTGAGGATATTAGGTGGGATGGGGAGGAGCTGAGGATATTATGTGGCGTGGGTAAGAGCTGAGTAAAAATTGGAAGTAGTGCAGTAGTCCCCTTGGTCCATTCCCTCTCCGACAGATTTTCCGTTTTGGTTACTAATGGGGGAGATGGTTTCTCAGGGGAATGCAGGAAGAGCCAAGTCCGTGGCACTGCGAGTGACTCAGCTGCACAGGAGGGGAGGAAAAAGAGTGGCAGAGCAATAATGATAGGGGATGGTACCGTAAGCGTAACAGATGGATGTTTCTGCGGCCGCAGACCTGACTCCAGGATGGTATGTTGCCTCCCTGGTGCGAGGGTCAAGGATGTCACTGAACGGCTGCAGGGCATTCTGAAGGGGGAGGGCGAGCAGTCAGAGGTCGTGGTTCACATTGGTAACAACGACATTGGTAGAAAGAGGGATGAGGTCCTGAAACAAGAATTTACAGCTAGGTAACAGATTAAAAATCAGGATCTCAAAGGTTGTAATCTCTCGATTACTCCCGGTGCCACGTGCTGGTGAGTATCGGTAGGAGGATAAAGCAGATGAATGCATGGCTAAAGAGTTGGTGCAGGAGGGAGGGCTTTAGTTTCCTGGAACACTGGGTCTGCTTCTGGGGAAGGTGGGACCTGTATAAGTTTGTAGGGTTGCACCTGAAACAGAACGGGACCAACATTCTTGCGGGGAGGTTTGCTACAGTACTGTTGGCGGGGTGGGGCGAGGGGGGGGGCGGTGGGGCGGGGTAAAACTAGCTTGGGAGGGGGATGGGATACGGAGTGGAGCTATACTAGTGGGTGATGCACAGCCAAATATAGAGGAAAAAACAAATCAGCCTGGAAGGCAGAGCAAATATGTAACGGCACAAGGGAGTATGGCAAGGCTGGATTGCATTTATTTTAATGCAAGGAGCCTTGCGAGTAAGGCAGATGAATTGAAGGTGTTGATGAACACATGGAAGTATGATATTGTTGCTATCACAGAGACATGGTTGCGGGAGTGGCAGGACTGGTAGCTCAATATTCCGGGGTATAGAATCTTCAGACGAGACAGAGGTGGGTGTAAAAGAGGAGGGGTTGTCGCAATATTAATCAAGGAGTCAATTACTGCTGTAAGGAGGGATGATATCTTAGCAGGTTCCTCTAATGAGGCCATATGGGTAGAACTCCAAAAAATATAGGGGGAAGCACTTTGCTGGGAGTGTACTATAGGCCTCCAAACAGTCAGGGGATGAGAGAGGAACAGATATGTGGGCAAATCTCAGAGAAGTGCAAAAATAATATTGTAAAAAAGTAGGGGATTTCAACTTCCCCAATATTAATTGGGATAGTCAGAGTGTGAAAGGCTTAGAGGGTGCGGAATTCTTAAAGTGCATCCAGGAGAGCTAGTTGAGCCAGCATGTAGAAAGTCCTACAAGAGAGGGGGCGGTACTGGACCTAATTCTAGGTAATGTAGCCAGGCAAGTGGTAGAAGTGTTAGTAGGAGAGCATTTTGATGAAAGTGAACATAATTCGGTGACATTTAAGGTAGTCATGGAAAATGAGAAAGATGGACCGGAAATAAAGGATCTAAATTGGGGGAAGGCCGATTTTAATATGATAAGGCAGGATCTGGCCAAATTGGACTGGGATCAGCTACTTGTAGGAAAATCCACATCAGAGCAGTGGGAGTCTTTCAGAAAGGAAATAGAGAGAGTACAACGGCAACATGTTCCCGTGAAGGTCAAGGGTGGGACCAACAAGCCGAGGGAACCCTGGATGTCAAGGGATATACGAGAATGGATTAGGAAAAAAAGGAGGCTTTTGGCAGATACAAAGGACTAAAAACAGTGGAAGCCCTAGAGGAGTGTAGAAAGTGCATGTGGGGTACATAAAAAAGAAATTAGGAGAGCGAAGAGGGGACGTGAAATAACACTGGCGGGCAAAATAAAGGGTCATCCCAAGGTGTTTTATAAGTATATTAAGGGCAAGAGGATAACCAGGGAAAGAGTAGGGCCTATTAGCGACCAAAGTGGCAGTCTTGGTGCACAGCTGGAAGATGTAGGTGAGGTTTTAAATGAATATTTTCCATCTGCGTTCACAATGGAGAAGGAGAATGTAGGCATAGAAATGAAGCATGGAGATTGTGATGTACTTGAACAAATTAGTATTGAGAGGGAGGAAGTACTATCGATTTTAGCGGGCTTAAAAGTGAATAAATCCCCAGGCCCAGACGAGATGTATCCCAGGCTGCTGTGTGAGGCAAGGGAGGAGATTGCAGGGGCTCTGACACAAATTTTCAGAACCTCTCTCGCCACAGGGAAGGTTCCAGAGGACTGGAGGACAGCTAAAGTAGTACCATTATTCAATAAGGGTAGTAGAGAAAAAACAGGGAATTACAGGCCATTATTGGAAAAAATTCTGAGGGACAGAATTAGTCTCCACTTGTAGAGGCAATGATTAATCAAGGATAGTCATAATGGCTTTCTCAGGGAGAGATTATGTCTAACCAAAGTGACTGAATTTTTCGAGGGGGTGACTAGGTGTGTGGATGAAGGTAGTGCAGTTGATGTAGTCTACATGGACTTCATTATGGCTTTTGACAAAGTCCTAATGGGAGACTGGTCAAGATGGTAAGAGCCCATGGGAGCCAGTTCAATTTGGCACATTGGTTCCAAAATTGGCTTAGTGGCAGCATGCAGAGGGTGATGGTCGAAGGTTGTTTTTGTGATTGGAAGCCTATGTCCAGTGGTGTACCACAGGGATCGGTGCTGGGTCTTTTGCTGTCTGTAGTGCACATTAATGAATTAGATATGAATGTAGGAGGTATGATTTGTAAGATCGCAGATGACACGAAAATTGGTGGGGTGGTAAATAGCGAGGAGGGAATCCTCAGGCTACAGGACGATATAGATGGGTTGTTTAGATGGGCAGAACAGTGGCAAATGGAATTTAACCCTGAAAAGTGAGAGGTCATGCATTTTGGGAGGACTAACAAGGCAAGAGAATACACAATGAATGGTAAGACCCTCGGAAGAACAGAGGATTAGAGGGAACTTGATGTGCACGTACGTAGATCCCTGAAGGCAGCACGACAGGTAGATAAGGTGCTTAAAAGGCATATGGCATACTTGCCTTCATTAGTCGAGACATAGAATATAAGAGCAGGGAGGTTATGATGGACTTGTACAAAACGCGAGTTAGGCCACAGCTGGAAAACTGTGTGCATTTCTTGTCGCCACACTATAGGAAGGATGACATTGCTTTGGAGAGGGTGCAGAGGAAATTCACCAGGATGTTGCCTGGGCTGGCGCGCTTCTGCTATGAAGAAAGATTGGGCAGGCTGGGTGCGGTTTTCCTTATAACAGTGAAGGCTGAGAGGGGACCTGATTGAGGTATACAAAATTATGAGGGGCATAGATATGGGAGATAGAAAGGAACTTTTCCCCTTAGTAGAGGGGTCAATAACCAGGGGGCATATTTTCATAGAAACATAGAAGCTAGGAGCAGGAGTAGGCAATTCTGCCCCTCGAGCCTGTTCCGACATTTAATGAGATCATGGCTGATCATCCAAATTCAATACCCTGTCCCTGCTTTCTCCCCATATCCCTTAATCCCTTTAGCCTTAAGAAATATATCTAACTCCTTCTTGAATATATTTAATGAATTGGCCTTAACTGCCTTGTGTGGCAGAGAATTCCACAGGATCACCACTCTCTGGGTGAAGAAATACCTCATCATCTCATTGCTAAATGGCTTACCCCTTATCCTTAGACTGTGACCTCTGGTTCTGGACTCCCCCGCCATCGGGAACATCCTTCCTGCATCTAGTTTGTCTAGCACTGTTAGAATTTTATAAGTTTCAATGAGATCCCATCTCATTCTTCTAAACTCTAGCCAATATAATCCTAATCGACCCAATCTCTCCTCATACGTCATTCCTGCCATCCCAGGTATCAATCTGGTGAATATTCGCTGCACTCTCTCCATGGTGGCAAGAACATCCTTCCTCAGATAAGTTGACCAAAACTGCACACAATACTCAAGGTGTGGTCTCACCAAGACCCTGTACAACTGTAGCAAGACATCCTTGCTCCTGTACTCGAATCCTCTCGATATGAAGGCCAGCATACCATTTGCCTTCTTAACCGCCTGCTGCACTTGCATTCTTACCTTCAGCGACTGGTGCACAAGGCCACCCATGTCTCGTTGCACATCTCCTTTTCCGAATCTATTGCCGTTCAGATAACAATCTGTCTTCCTGTTTTTGCCACCGAAGTGGATAACCTCGCATTTATCCACATTATACTGCATTTACCATGCATCTGCCCAATCACCCAACCTGTCCAAATTATACTGGAGTTTATCTGCATCCTCCTCACAGCACACACGCCCACCCAGCTTTGTGTTCGCTGCAAACTTGGAGATATTACATCAAGTTCCCTCGTCGAGATCATTTATCTATATTGTGAATAGCTGAGGTCGTATCACTGATCCCTGCGGTTCCCCACTAGTCACTGCCTGCCACTCGGAAAAAGACCCGTTTATTCCAACTCTTTGCTTCCTGTCTGCCAACCAGTTTTCTATCCAAGACAGTACCATACCCTCAATCCCGTGTGCTTTAACTTTGCACGCTAATCTCTTATGCGGGACCTTATCGAATGCCTTCTGAAAGTCCAATTACACCACATCCACTGGTTCTCCCTTATCTATTCTACCAGTTACATCCTCAATAAATTCCAGTAGATTAGTCAAGCAAGATTTACCTTTTGCAAATCCATGATGACTTTGTCCGATCCTGTCACTGTTTTCCAAGTGCTCTGCTATTGCATCTTTTATCATGGACTCTAGCATTTTGCACACTACCGATGTCAGACTTACCAGTCTATAATTCCTGTTTTCTCTCTACCACCATTTTTAAATAGTGCGGTTACATTAGCTATCCTCCAATCCATGGGTACTGTTCCATAGTCTATAGAATTTTGGAGGATGACCAGCAATGCATCTACTATTTATAGGGCCACTTCCTTAAGTACGCCAGGATGTAGATTATCAGGCCCTGGGGATTTATCGACTTTCAATCCCGTCAATTTCCCTAACACCATTTCTCTACAAATACTCATTTCATTCTATTCTTCCCTCTCATTAGACCCTATGTTCCCGACATCTCTGGGAGGTTATTTGTGTCTTCCTGTGTGAAGACAAAACCAAAGTATGTATTTAATTGGACTGCCATTTCTTTGTACCCCATTACAAATTCCCCTGATTCTGACTGCAAATGACCTACACTTGACTTCACCAATCTTTTTCTCTTCACATATCTATAGAAGCTTTTACAGTCAGTTTTTATGTTCCCCGAAAGCTTACTCTCATAATCTATTTCCCCCCCCCTCTTAATTAATCCCTTTATCCTCCTTTGCTGAATCCTGAACTGCTTCCAATCCTCAGGTTTGCTGCTTTTTCTAGCCAAATTATATGTCCTCTCCTTGGATCTTATGCTATCCCTAATTTCCCTTGCTAGCCACGGTTGAGTCACCTTTTTTGTTTTATTTTTATGCCAAACATTAATGAACAAATTCTGCAGTTCATCCATGCGATCGTTAAATGTTTGCCATTGCCTATCCACCGTCAACCCTTTAAGTAACGTTCCCCAATCCATCCAAGCCAACTCGTGCCTCATACCATCGTAGTTTCCTTTATTTAAATTCAGGGCCCAAGTCTCTGACTCAAATACTTCACTCTCCATTTTAATGAAGAATTCTATCATATTATGCTCGCTCCTTCCCAAGGGACCTCGCACAACAAGATTGCTAATTAATCCTTTCTTATTACATAATACCCAGTCTAAGATGACTTGATCTCTAGTTGGTTCCTCGACATATTGGTCCAGGAAACCGTCCCGTATACACTCTTGAATTCCTCCTTCACAGTATTGTTACTAATTTAGTTAGCCCAATCTTTATGTAGATTACAGTCACCCATGATAACTGCTGTGCTCTTATTGCACGGGTCTCTAATTTCCCGTGTAATACCATCCTCAACCTCAGCATTACTGTTTAGGGGTCTGTATACAACTCCCACTAACGTTTTCTGCCCCTTGGTATTTCTCAGCTCAGCCCATACAGATTCCACATCATCAGAGCTAATATCCTTCTTTACCTTTGTGTTAATCTCCTCTTTAACCAGCAATGCTACCCCACCTCCTTTTCCTTTTTTCCTGTCCTTCCTGAATATTGAATACCCCTGGATGTTGAATTCCCAGATTTGATCATCCTGGAGCCATGTCTGCATAAACCCAATTATATCATATGCGTATATCATCTATTTGTGCAGCTAATTCATCCACCTTATTACGAATGTTCCTCGCATTGAGACACAAAGCCTTCAGGCTTGATTTTTTAACACTGTTAGTCCTTTTAGAATTATTATTTAATGTGGCCCTGTTTGATTTACACCCTTGATTTATCTGCCTTCCACTTTTGCTTTTCTCCTTCCTGTCTTTTGTTTCTATCCTTGCTTCCCTTTCCTCTGTCTCCCTGCACAGGTTCCCAACACACTGCCACTTTAGTTTAAACCCTCCCCAACAGTACGAGCAAATACTCCCACTCGGACATCGGTTCTGGTCCCGCCCAGGTGCAAACCGTCCAGTTTGTACTGGACCCAACTCCCCCAGAACCGGTTCCAATATCCCAGGAATTTGAATCCCTCCCACTTGTACCATTCCTCTAGCCACGTATTCTTCTGAAATATCCTTCTATTTCCAGTCTGACTAGTACGTGACCCTGGTAGGAATCCTGAGATTACTACCATTGAGGTCCTATTTTTAATTTACTTCCTAACTCCCTATATTCAGCTTTTAGGAATTCATCCCGTTTTGTAACTATATCGTTGGTACCTATATGCACCACGACAACTGGCTTTTCACCCTCCCCCTCCAGAATGCCCTGCAGCCGCTCCGAGACACACTTGCAGCAGGGAAGCAACATACCATCCTGGAGTCTCGTTTGTGGCAGCAGAAACGCCTATCTATTCCCCTTACAATAGAATCCGCTATCACTATAGCTCTCCCACTTTTCTTCCTCCCGTCCTGTGCAGCAGGACCACCCATGGTGCCAGAAGTTGGCTGCTGCTGCCTACCCCCGATAAGCCATCCCCCTCAACAATATCCAAAGTGGTATATATGTTTGAAAGGGGGATGGCCACAGCGTATCCCTGCACTACCTGCCTGCGCCTTCTACTCTGCCTGGTGGTCACACATTCCCTTCCTGCCTGTGCAGACTTTACCTGCGGTGTGACTAACTCCCTAAACGTGTAATCCCCGATGTGCTCAGCATCGCGAATGCTCCAGTATGTATACATTCGCAGCTCCAGCGCCGCAATGCGGTCTGTCAGTAGCTGCAGCTGGATACACTTCCCGCACACATGGTCGTCAGGGACACAGGAAGTGTCCCTGATTTCCCACATAGTGCAGGAGGAGCATGCCAGATAAGTGGCAGGTGTTTTAGAGGGGATTTGAGGAAAAACTTTTTCTCCCAGACTGTGGTTGGAATCTGGAACTCACTGCCTGAAAGGATATTGGATGCAGGAACCCTCACAACATTCAAGAAGCATTTAGATGAGCACTTGAAACGCCATAGCATACAAGGCTATGGACCAAGTTCTGGAAAATTGGGATTACAATTAGAGAGGGATTGATGGCCGGCGCGGATACGATTGGCCGAAGGCCCTCTTTTTCTGCTGTATAACTCTATGACTCTATGACTCTAAAGACGTCTCGATCTATTCTTTGAACTGAGACAAGTAACTATTCAATATTTCTGTCATTTCACTGACAATTCTGGCACAGACCCCATGGGCCGAATGGCCTCCTTCTGCGCCGTAAATTTCTGTGATTGCCTGTGAGTTTATATTGTGCGGCCCTTAGCGGCCTTTTCGCCATCTGAATTTTTCTTTTGTTCTGTACGTGTTTGATTCATAATTCCTCTTTGCCTTCCTGATTGACTGATGTTGTATTTGCTAACTTGTTCCTATCGCTGCTGTCATCCTCTCATTCTTGTATATGTATTCGTTTCTGCCTTTTTCTTTCATTTCAATTTTACCCTTTCCTCTTAATTCATCCATGATGTCTCATTATTATCAGTTTGGACTGTGTTTTAATTGAATAAACTTCCCCATAATTTTCTTGAGCTCAAAATAAATAATTGTCACAGCTCTTTGTCAGTTTTTTTCTGCAGCTTATTTGTCCTATTTCCATTCTCATCCACTCATAAGAAGCTTTTTCCCATTCTATTACATTGGTCTTTCTCTTACACAGGTCATTCTCACTCAATATCTTAAACCTTATTAAGTTGTGATCGCCATTTCCTAGATGCTCCCTACACTTTCTGTTGCCTGCTGTGGCCCATTTCTAATTGCTACATCCAGCAGTCACTCATTTCTTGTTGGACTTCTTACGTACTGGGTAAGAAAGAAGTTCTGTAGAAACCATAAAAATTGCCTTCCGGTTTCCACTTTCCCGAAATCTTCTTCCAGTTTAGGTTGTGGTAGATGAAATGTCAGATGATTTTATTCTTTGTATTTAACGCATTTCATAGATGCGCATGAATATATCTCACTCCCCTTCCGTCCCACTATTAGGAGATCTATAGTTTACCCCTATTAGAGTGAGCGATCCCTTCTCATACTTTATCACAATCCATTTGGATTCTGCTTCTACCTTTCAGATTGACATCTAATTTCTTTCTGCTACCAATATGTTTTCTCCAATTGGTACATCTAGTGAGCGCAGGAACTATGAAATTAAAGGAAGACCAAGAGTGGTAGATGAATACAGTAAACGCAACTACATGTGAATCAGTGAGAAATAGAAAGCAGTTATAACAAGGAATAAGACAGGCGATTGAAAGACAAAACGGAAGTTTAGAGATTAAGAAATAGAGAGCGATTAGGACAAATAGAAGGTACAGCTGAGAGGCAGTAGGACATAACAATATAAAAAACTAAAGCTCAAACGCTTCATAGAAAGCCAACATTAGAAAGTGCCAGTTGACAAGTAAGGAGTCGTACGGTTCAATAAATCGTCATGTTTATTTATTAATATTCAAAGACTACCTTCAGTTTCAGATTTCTCTTATCATCAATACGTAAATACAATTGATTATGTATTTTTTTAAATCTTTCTAAACTGTATGTCATGTTCTGCAAACTACAGCCCAGCTCTGTCTGTCTCCCTGTTGAGCAGATATCACTGTGGATGAGACACATGAATTGTTGCATGAAATGGATGAACTGACCAACACAAGAGCTCAGCTGAAACTCAACAAATTAGCTGCCCTGCACGTGAAACACAAATGGCGGAGCAGCCAATCAAAATAGCGACCTGATACGTAACCCAATTTCTAACCAACCCCGAATGTAATGCAGATATCGAAAGATTCCTGCTGCAATTCAGGAGAGGGACACCTCGGGATCAATATTAGTTTAGTGACCTGGAAACACTCGGTACCAACTCTGGGCTTAGCTCAGTTGTTTATTATTAATTAATTTAATAAACAGGGTAGTCGGATATTTCACCGTGCTCTTGAACTGCTCTCTGAACTTGGTCTGAGTCACCCCGTAAATAAATGTGTTTGTGCAGGTATTTAAATTCTGCAACATTGATGTGACTTTTCTAAAAATAAATAATGAAGCATTGTAATCTAATGGATTTCTTTCTGCAAAGTTATAATATAAGAAGTCAGTAACATATGGCAACCACAGCAGTATGAAGCTGCCTGAAATTGTGCAGAGTAAATTGACGGACTTAATTCTGCTCTCCATCTCTGGGTCACTGCCATTTCCTCCCTTGCTCTGACCTCTCAGTCCCTTACGGACCCGACGGGCCACTAAAATGTATCTGACGGTCAGAGTGTTGAGCAGAAAAATTAAAGCGAATTGGAGAAATGGGACTAAAACCGTATCAAACCAGTCAAATGCCACCCAAAGGAGCTCAGTGTAATAGCTTGGTTTTACAAAACAAAACCACGGTACATTGTCGATGATCTCCTTAGGTTCATAAATGAAGTACCAAGTAGAACTTTTCAAACTCAGCAGAATGCAGGTTGCTGCTATAACCACAGTCGCAGTTTTCTTGGTGCAATATTTTGTTTTCAGCTTTTGGCAACAAATAGCAATAAAGCGATCAAGGGAGAAAGTGACTCTGGATGCACGAGTCAGGACAGCGATAACACTGCATACAGAGGAATAATGGAAAGGAAAGATACCTTGTAAAGAAAATAGCTGATCCGAAGAAAAATGATCCCTGTAATAATGAGCAGTAGATCCGTCACCACCATTCCCAGCAGGTAGCGAGTGATACATTCGGAGAGACTGCACTTTGCTCTGGACAGGATCACAATCGCAATCAAGTTAAATGTAAGAGAGAGAAGGGAAATGAGACCGAAAATTACTGATTTTCTCGTCAAGGCATTCTATACACCTGAGGATAGAAGGTATTATTTGAGTGTAGAGATATTCCATTGTTCTCTCCCCGAGTCCATAAACCTGCACTGTGCGGCAGGGTCATTGCACAGGGTTCAGAAGCGACAATCTGAGTGGATTTATTCTGCCCATCCCAGAGCCGGTGAGGCTTCCTGTCCCAAAACCAAACCCTTCCCGAGGCGATGGACAGGAACTGTATGAAATTGAAATCTTCAAAGTTTTCAGGATGCATCCGAGGACGGAAATTCGCATTACTACATGTCACAGCAGAGTTATGTCATTGTAATATAAAAATCTACTTCTGATTGGTCACTGGATGAACAAAAAAATAATTAAATGAAGCAAAATAAGGGTGGCAGGAGTTCCAGCGAGAATGGCGATTGAAGAAAAAGCAAGCAGTTAATTAGAAGTGGGTTTCACGGAATGTACCAGCGGGGAGGATGAAGGGAAACTGTCCGGGTTATGATTTCATGATGTCTGGCAGGTGAGATCCCATCCACAGTGAGTTTCAGAGGAGCATGAGTTTACTGGACTTTGGACCAGAGCAGGGGGAACTGACATGGGCAGAAATATCAAATATAAACAGAAAATGCTGAAAATACTAAACAGGTCAGGCAACATCTCAACATCTGTGGAGAGAGAAATAGAGTTAAAGTTTCAGGTCGTGTGTTTTTCCCATGAACTAAACAAGGATCTCCTCTACACTGGGGAGACCCAACACAGTTTAGGTTGTCCTCGTGAGCAGCAACCCTAACGTCAAGTTCGCTACGGCCCACCCAAAATATCATATCAAGTTTCTCACTGAGATATCTTCTCCACTTTCTTCCCTCAACCTCTGCGCTCAGCGTCTTCTGATCCACAGTGATTTCAACCTCCATCTCAACTCTTCTTGCTCTCTTTCCTCTGAATTTACTGCCCTCCTTTCCTCCCCAAACCTCTCCCTTCATATAAACTCTCCGAATCGCATGCGCGGCAATACCCACGATCTTGTCATCTCACGTGGCTTCGCTACTCCTTAGTTCGTATCACTGATAAGGCAATATCTGATAATTTCCTTGTATCACTCATTAACCATATTCCCCTTCCCCCTTCCAAACCCATCTCATTCTGTGTCCGCCACTGGAAAAAATATCTCCCTCAAGTTAATTATCACTACACTTTCAAGTTTCAACTCTCTAGCCTTTGGCCTAACATTCATCAGGACATTTATGCAGCTGATGATTTGCTAAATCCGACGCGCTTCACCAACATAATGCCCTTGTCCTCATTAGAACTATTACACTCTCTTACCATGATCGCCCCCCTCTGGTATACCCCTCACTGCCACTCCCATAAGGCGAAGAGCGGCAGATTTGAACGTTTTTGGCGAACAATTGGTTTAATTATCCATCAGAAGATCTGGCTGGACCACTTAAAGCATTATCGGGTTAAGGTCTCCATCGCGAAAGGTGCTCATTTTACAAAGATCATCCAGGAATGCAAATCTAATCCGCAGTTTCTCTCCACCACAAACTGTCTTATCAAACCACCCTCCCTCACACCCTCCACCCGCATCTCCGACAATAAGTCCGAGGAGCTCTTTTTCTCCAAAGACCGAGGCCATCTGTTCAGCTGCCTCTGCTGCTTCCCTCCCTTCCCCTAGCCAATCGGGACAAACTTCCCCACGTTTTCCCCACTGCCCTAGAATTGAACTCACGTCAAGATTCAATCCCATCTCCTGCAATGCTCCCTCCGACATCATCTTGTACTTGAGACCCACATTCTGCTCCCTCGATCCTATTCCAAACAAATTGTTGACCAGTGAACTTCCCTTCCGGGGTCCCATGTAACCTGACATTGTTAATGGTTCCCTCTCCTTAGGTACTGCCTCCGCCTTCATATCTGCTGTCATCAGCCATCTCCTCAAAAAACCTACGATTGATCCCTCTGTCCTTGCAAACTACCGCCCCATCTCCAACCACCCTTCCCCCTCCAATGACATTGAACGTTTTGTCACTTCCCAATTCCCTGCACAACTTTCAGCAATTCCATGTTTGAATCCCTCTATTCAGATTTCAGTCTCGGCCACTGGAACAGCTCTTATCAAAGTCACAAATGACAATCTTTCTGAGTGTGACCTTGATAAAGTATCCCTCCTCTTCCTTCTCAAACTATCTGAAGCCTTCTACACAGTTGACCACATCATCCTCCTCGAGTGCCTCCCCTCCGTCCAACTGGATTGACCTTCCCTAGCTTGGTTCATTCTTAACTATCTAATCGTAGCCAGAGAATCACCTGCAATGGCTTATCTTCCAAATCCCGCGCTGCTACGTCTGGAGTCCCGCAAGCATCTATACTTGGCCCAATTCTACTTCTCAGCTACATGCTACCTCTCGACGATACCATCCGAAAACACAACATCAGGTACCATACGTACATCGGCGACACTCAGCTCTGCCTCACCACCACGTCTCTCGACCTCTCCACTCTCTCTGATTCGTCACACTTCTTGCCCGACATCCAGTATTGGATGAGCAACAATTTTCTCCAACTAAATATTGGGAAGACTGAAGCCCTTGGTCCCTGATAAAAACTCCCTGACCAACGTTTCCATCTCTGGCAACTTTCTTAGGCTAAGCCTGACCTTGGCGTTGTTTTTGACCCCGTGATGGGTTTCTGACCTCAGATCCGCCCCATCACCAAGACATCCTACTTCCACCTCCGAAACCTCACTCGACTCCGATGCTGCCTCAGATCATCGGCTGCTGAAAAACCTAACCATGCCTTTGTTACCTCTAGATTTGATTATTGCAGTGGTCTCCTGGCTGGCCTCCCACATTCTACCCGACATAAACCTGTACTCATCCAAATCTCTGCTGCCAGTATCTTAACTCGCTCCGAATCGCATTCAAGCATCATCGTTGTGCTCGCTGGCCTTCACTGGCTCCCGGACCGACAACCCTCGTTTCAAATACCTCAATGTCCTCGACCTTCCCTATCACTGTAACTACCTCCAGCCCGACGAGCCTCCGAGATCTCTGCGCTTATTCAATTCTGGCCTCTGGTACATTCTCGAACTAACTTGCTCCACCTTTGGAAGCTGTGCTTTAAGCTAGCTTATTCCTAAGCTCTGGCATTCCCTCCTTAAGCCTCTCCGCCTCTCTATGTCTCGTTCCTCTGTTAAGATGCTGCTTAAAGCCGAAATTTCTGATCAAGCTTTTTGCCATGCTATCTCCTGTGGTCTGGAGCAAAAATATTTTTTATTGATATCGCTATTTTTAAGCATCTTGAGACGTTTTACTATGTTAAATGCCCTTTATCAATATACGATGTTGTTGTTTGCTGAAGACCTCTGTTCAGTCCGCAAGCAGCAGCTTGAGCTTCCGGTCTATTGCCATTTAATTCTCTGCCCCACCCCCGCTCTGACCTCTCTGTCCTCGGCCTCCTGCACTGCTCTAATAAAGCTCAACGGAAACTCGAGGAACTGCATCTCCTCTTTGGATCAGGCACTTTACCACTTTCCAGACTCGACACCGAGCTCAACAATTTCAGATCCTAACCACTGCTCCCATTTTATCGGACAGCAGGTGCTGTAATGTTTCTGCAATTGCCTATTACAGCTCCTCTAGACCCATCTTTTGTTTGTTTACTTGTCCCATTATCTCCAAAATTTTCCATGCAGCATCATCCCTTTGTCATTTAATCTCTCCTGCTTCCTTCCCAACACAGAACTCCCCATGTGTTCTTTCCTCCCCTCCTCCCCATTCCCTGCCGCTGTACATGCTTGAAACCTGTCACATCTCTAACTTTTTCAAGTTTCAAACGAAAGTTCGCTGAAGTGAAAGGTTAAACCTGTTTCTCTCTCCACAGGTACTATCTCATCTGCTGAGCGTTTCCAGCCTGCTCTCTTTATATTTCAGATTTCCAGCATCTGCAGTATTTTGCCTTTGGGGAGCAATATAGCTGGAAATCAGGAACTCAGCAGAGTCCTCAGTAGAAAGACTCAGCTGTTCTGTGAGATTCGGGGTAGAATTAACCAGTGAATGAGGATTCAGAGCCAGGTGAGGCGATCAAGATCTGAGAAGAGAAGAATGACACAAACTAACAATAATTGGATGGAAGCATCAAACAAAATGAATACTCGTTAAGCACACTCATCAGTTCATTGATGTAAAGCATTTATTCAAAGAGCCTATTCATTGAAGAGGACAATTATCTATAGTCCAAGTGCTGAATGCAAAAAATGTCCCCACCGAATCACGGGATATAATTTTTTAGATCACCCAGTATAAGTTACTATATTGGAAGAGGCTCCAAATATAGTTCCTGTGTGGAATAATCAGACCTTAAAATGCATGTTCATGGCCTGTAAATGGAGGAATAACAGTGGCAGGAGAGGATAAAACAACTACAACTTGTATTTAACGTAGTAAAATGTCCCAAGGCGCTTCACAGGATTGTTATAAAAGAAAATTTGGCACCGAGTCACTTAAGGAGAAATTAGTAGAAATGACCAAAAGCTTGGTCAAAGAGGTAGGTTAAAGGAGCATCTTAAAGGAGGAAAGAGAGGTATGGAGTCTGGGCGGATTAGGAAGGGAATTCCAAAGCCAAAGGCCTCGGCAGCTGAAGGCACGGCCACCAAAGGTTGAGCGATTAAAACCAGGTATGCTCACAAGGCCAGAATTCGAGGTGGACAGATATCTCACAGAATCATAGCATCATAGAAATTTACAGCACAGTAGAAATTCATTCGAGCCATCTTGTCTCTGTCGGCCGGAAATCAGCTATCCATTCTAATCCCACTTCCCAGCTGTTGTTTCTGAGCGTTGTAGGTTACAGCACTTCAACTCAATATCCAAGTACTTTTTAAAAATGTGATGAGGGTTTCTGCCTCTGCCACCCTTTCATGCAGTGACGTCCAGTCCCTCACCACCCACTGGGTGCAAAACGTTCTCCTCAGCTCCACTCTAATCCTTCTACCTATGATATTAAATCTATGTCCCCTGGTTATTGACCTCTCTGGTGGCGGAAATATGTCCTCCCTATCTAGACTATCTCGGATAATCATAATTTTATACCCCTCAATTAATTCTCCCCTCAGCCTCATCTGTTCCAAAGAAAACAACTCCAGCCGATCCAATCTTTCCTCGCAGCTAAAATTCTCCAATCCTGGCAAAATCCTCGTAAAATCTCCTCTGTACCCTCTCCAGTGCAATCATATATTTACTGTAATGTGGTGACCAGAAATGTACACAATGCTCTAGCTGTGGCCTAACTATTGTGTTAACCAGTTCATGCATAACCTCCCTGTTCTTATATTCTATGAATCATCTAATAAAGGAAAATATCCCGTATGCCTTCTTAACCACATTATCTACCTGTCCTGCTCCCTTCAGGGATTTGTGGACATGCACTCCAAGGTCTCTCTGCTCGTCTACACTTCTCAGTATCCTTCCATTTATTGTGTACTCCCTTGCCATCTTAGTGCTCCCCAAATGGGTTACCTCACACTTCTCCGGATTGAATTCCATTTGCCCCTTTTCTATCCACCTGACCAGTCCATTGATCACTTCCTCTAGTCTACAGCTTTCTTCCTCACTCTCAACAACGCCGCCATTTTTTTATCATCTACAAAAACATTAATCATGCCCCTACATTGAAATCTAAGTCATTGATGTACACCAGAAAAAGCAAGGAGCCAAGTACTGAGCATTGCAGAACCCCATTAGAAACAGATTTCCAGTCGGAAAAACATCCATCGACCATTACCTTTGCTCAACCATTGGTGTCCGTGCCTTCTGTGGCCTGGGCCCTGAGCTCTGTAAATCCCTCACTAAACCACGCCGCCTCTCTACCTCTCTTTCCTCCTTTAAGACGCTCCTTTAAACCAAACTCTTTCACCAAGCTTTTGGTCATCTGCCCTAATTTCTCCTTATGTGTCTCGGTATCAATTTATTGTGTCTTATGACACTCCCGTGAAGGGCCTTGGGAAACTTTACTACGTTAAAGGCGCTATATAAATAAACCTTACTGTTGTTTCTATTCCTGTCACTGAGACAATTTTGGATCCCACTTGCTACTTTCCGCTGGATCCGATGGGCTTTTACTTTTCTGATCAATCTGCCGTGTGGGACCTTGTCAAACGCACTACCCTCATCAACCCCGCTTGTTAACTCCTCAATAATTTCAATCAACTTAGTCACACACAACCTTCCCTTAACAAATCCTTGCTAACTGTCCAAGATTAATCCGTGCCTTTCTAAATGACGATTAATGCTGTCGCTCAGAATTCTTTCCCACAACTTGCACACCACCGAGGTTAGGCTGACTGGTCTCTAATTACTCGGTCTATCCCTTTCTCTCTTTTTAGCAATGGTACAACGTTAGCTTCCTCCAGTCCTCCGGCACCACACTTGTAGCCAGAGAGGATCACAAAGTGTTGGTCGGAGCTTCCGCTATTTTCTCCCTTGCGTCTCTTAATGGCCTGGGATACATTTGTTCTGCTCCTGGCGATTTACCTGCTTTGAAAGATGATAAACCCCTTAATACTTCCTCCCTCACTATGTTTATCTCATCTAATTTGTCACACTCCTTCTCGTTATCTACAATATCTGCATCGTCCCTCTCGTTTGTGAAGACAGACGCAAATATGCATTAAGAACCATCCCCACGACGTCCACCTCCACGCACAAGCATTCTTTTCGGTCTCGAATAGGCCCTACTCATTATTTAGTTATCCTCTTGGGGGGTTGTGGGGCTGGAGGACATTACAGAGATAGGGAGGGGCGAGGCAATGAGGGATTTGAAAACAAGTATAAGAATTTTAAAATCGAGGCGTTGCTAAACCGGCACTGCAAGTAGGTCAGCGAGCGCAGCGGTGATGGGTGAACGGGACATGTCGCGAGTTAGGACACGGCAGCCGATTTTTGGATGACCTCAAGTTTACTTAGAGTAGAACGTGGGAGGTCAGCCAGGAGTGCTTTGGAATAGTCAAGTCCAGAGTTAACAATGGCAGGGATGAGGGATTCAGCAGCAGGTGAGCTGAGGCAGGGGCAGAGACGGGCGATGTTACAGACGTGGAAATAGCCGGTCTTAGTAGTGACTGGGTTATGTGGTCGGAAGCTCATTTCAGCTTCAAATATTACACCAAGTTTGTGAGCAGTGTGGTTCAGTCTCAGGCAGGGATGGAGTCGATGGCTAGGGAACGGAGTTTGTGGCGGGGTCGGAAACAATTTATTCGATCTTACCAATATTTAATTGGAGGAAACAGCGAAACTTTAATTGTTCAAATGATCTATAAATTGACCATCATTATTTCATCGCAGAGTATGTGAATACTGTACCTTGGTACAACTGATTATTACCTGTCAGTATACAAGTGTTTTTATTGGCGACACAGTGTAGGTGAATATATTGCGAATGGTACCCCCGCTTATTACCTGTCAGTACACCTGTCTGTTTATCGTGGCACAGCGTATGTGAATACAGTACGTGTGGTGAACCGGATGATCACTTTTTAGTCTCTCTGTCTCTTTATGGTGAGTCTATGTAATAGGGAACAGCCGAATACCAAAGCACCTCAATTTACCTCTGCCAAATTCATTAAACGATATCATTCACGCTGCAACAGAGCATGAGATTAAACAAAGAGAGCAACAAGTAATCACAGCAAGAGAGAGGAAAAGAGCTGCGAAAGATCAGTAAACTGACATTGTTTTACAATGGTTTCGTTAGAGGACAATTCATTACAAATTCTGTATCTTATAATTTATTGCCGCAATTCAATCAGATACAGCACTACAATCTAATACATCACTTCAATCTAATACAACATTTCAATAAAATACAGCACGTCAAACTAATACAGCACTGCAATTTAATACAGCAATTCAGTCTAATACAGCAATTCATTCTAATACAGCACTTCAATCTAATACAATACTTCAATAAAAAACAGCACGTCAAACTAATACAACACTGCAAACTAATACAGCAATTCAGTCTAATACAGCAATTCAGTCGAATAAAGCACTTCAATCTAATACAACATTTCAATAAAATACAGCACGTCAAACTAACACAACAATTCAAGCTAATACAGAAATTCAGTCTAATACAGCACTTCAATCTACTCCAGCACTTCAATCTACTCCAGCACTTCAATCTAACACAGCACTTCAATCTAATACAGCACTTCAATCAAATACAGCACTTCAATCTAATAGAGCACTTCAATCTAATACAGCACTTCAATCTAATACAGCACTTCTATCTAATACAACACTTCAATCTAATACCACACTTCAATCAAATAGAGCACTTCAATCTAATACAGCACTTCAATCTAATACAAAACTTCATTCTAATACAACACTTCAATCAAATACAGCACTTCAATCGAATACAACACTTCAATCTAATAGAGCACTTCAATCCAATACAGGACTTCAAACTAATACAGCACTTTAATCTAACACAGCACTTCAATCTAATACAACACTTCAATTCAATACAGCACTTCAATCTAATGCAGCACTTCAATCTAATACAGCACTTCAATCTATTACAGCACCTCAATCTAATAGAGCACTTCAATCTAATAGAGCACTTCAATCTAATACAGCACTTCAATCTAATACAGCACCTCAATCTAACACAGCACTTCGATCTAATACAGCATTTCAATCTAATACAGCACGTCAATCTAATACAGCACGTCAATCTAATACAGCACCTCAATGTAATACAGCACTTCAATCTAATACAGCACCTCAATCTAATACAGCACTTCAATCTAATACAGCACTTCAATCTAATACAGCACTTCAATCTAATACAGCACTTCAATCTAATACAGCACTTCAATCTAATACAGCACTTCAATCTAATACAGCACTTCAATCTAATACAGCACGTCAATCTAATACAGCACTTCAATCAAATACAGCACTTCAATCTAATACAGCACTTCAATCTAATACAACACTTCAATTCAATACAGCACTTCAATCTAATACAACACTTCAATCTAATACAACACTTCAATCAAATACAGCACTTCAATCTAATACAACACTTCAATCTAATACAGCAATTGAATCTAATACAGCACTTCAATCTAATACAACACTTCAATCTAATACAGCTCTTAAATCCAATACAGCAAATCAATCTAATACAGCACTTCAATCTAATAGAGCACTTAAATCTAATACAACACTTCAATTCAATACAGCACTTCAATCTAATACAGCACTTCAATCTAATACAGCACGTCAATCTAATACAGCACTTCAATCTAATACAACACTTCAATTCAATACAGCACTTCAATCTAATACAACACTTCAATCTAATACAACACTTCAATCAAATACAGCACTTCAATCTAATACAACACTTCAATCTAATAGAGCACTTCCATCCAATACAGGAGTATAATCTAATAGAGCACTTCAATCTAATACAGCACTTCAATCTAATACAGCACTTCAATCTAATACAGCAATTGAATCTAATACAGCACTTCAATCTAATACAACACTTCAATCTAATACAGCTCTTAAATCCAATACAGCAAATCAATGTAATACAGCACTTCAATCTAATAGAGCACTTAAATCTAATACAACACTTCAATCTAATAGAGCACTTAAATCTAATACAGAACTTCAATCTAATACAGCACCACAATCTAATACAGCACTTCAATCTAATACAGAACCTCAATCTAATACAGCACTTCAATCTAATACCACACTTCAATCCAATACAGCTTTTCATTCTAACACAGCACTTCAATCTATTACAACTCTGCAATCTTATACAACACTTTAATTATTATTAGATTGAAGTCCTGTGTTAAATTGAAGGGCTATATTAGATTGAAGAGCTGTATTCGATCGAAGTTCTGTATTATTTGAAGTGCTGTATTAGATTGAAGTTTTGTATTAGATTGAATTGCAGTATTGGATTGAAATGTTGTATTAGATTTAAGTGCTGTATTAGATTGACGTGCTGTATTAGATTGAAGTGTTGTATTAGATTGAAGTGCTGTATTAGATTGAAGTGCTGTATTAGATTGAAGTGCTGTATTAGATTGAAGTGCTGTATTAGATTGAAGTGCTGTATTAGATTGAAGTGCTGTATTAGATTGAAGTGCTGTATTAGATTGAAGTGCTGTATTAGATTGAAGTGCTGTATTAGATTGAAGTGCTGTATTAGATTGAAGTGCTGTATTAGATTGAAGTGATGTATTAGATTGAAGTGCTGTATTAGATTGAAGTGCTGCATTAGATTGAAGAGCTGTATTAGATGGAAGTGCTGTATTAGATTGAAGTGTTGTATTAGATTGAAGTGCTGTATTAGATTGAAGTGCTGTATTAGATTGACGTGCTGTATTAGATTGAAGAGCTGTATTAGATTGAAGTGCTGTATTAGATTGACGTGTTGTATTAGATTAAAGTTTCGTATTTGTTTGAAGTGCTGTATTAGTTTGAGATGCTGTAATAGTTTGAGGTGCTCTATTAGAATGAAGTTCTGTATTACATTGAAGTGCTGTATTAGATTGCAGTGCTGTACTAGATTGAAATTCTGTAATAGGTTGAAGAGCTGTGTTAGATTGAAGAGTTGTATTAGATTGAATTGCTGTATTAGACTGAAGTTCTGGACTAGATTGATGTGCTGTATTAGATTGAAGGGCTGTATTAGATTGAAGTGTTGTATTAGATTCAAGTACTGTATTAGATTCAAGTGCTGTATCCGCTTGAAGTGCTTTATTGGATTGTTGTTCTGTATTAGATTGAACTGCTGTATTAGATTGAAGTGCTGTATTAGACTGAAGTTCTGGACTAGATTGAAGTGCTGTATTAGATTGAAGTGCTGTGTTAGATTGAAGTGCTGTATTAGATTGAAGTGCTGTATTAGATTGAAGTGCTGTATTAGATTGAACTGCTGTATTAGATTGAAGTGCTGTATTAGATTGAACTGCTGTATTAGATTGAACTGCTGTATTAGATTGAAGTGCTGTATTAGATTGAAGTGCTGTATTAGATTGAACTGCTGTATTAGATTGAACTGCTGTATTAGATTGAAGTGCTGTATTAGATTGAAGTGCTGTATTAGATTGAAGTGCTGTATTGAATTGAAGTGCTGTATTGAATTGAAGTGCGATATTAGATTGAAGTGCTCTATTAGATTGGAGTGCTGTATTAGATTGAAGTGCTGTATTAGATTGAAGTGCTGTATTAGATTGAAGTGCTGTATTAGATTGAAGTGCTGTGTTAGATTGAAGTGCTGTATTAGATTGAAGTGATGTATTAGATTGAAGTGCTGTATTAGATTGAAGTGCTGTATTAGATTGAAGAGCTGTATTAGATGGAAGTGCTGTATTAGATTGAAGTGTTGTATTAGATTGAAGTGCTGTATTAGATTGAAGTGCTGTATTAGATTGACGTGAAGTATTAGATTGAAGTGCTGTGTTAGATTGAACTGCTGTATTAGATTGAACTGCTGTATTAGATTGAAGTGCGATATTAGATTGAAGAGCTGTATTAGATTGAAGTGCTGTATTAGATTGAAGTGCTGTATTAGATTGAAGTGCTGTATTAGATTGAAGTGCTGTATTAGATTGACGTGAAGTATTAGATTGAAGTGCTGTGTTAGATTGAACTGCTGTATTAGATTGAACTGCTGTATTAGATTGAAGTGCGATATTAGATTGAAGAGCTGTATTAGATTGAAGTGCTGTATTAGATTGAAGTGCTGTATTAGATTGAAGTGCTGTATTAGATTGGAGTGTTGTAATAGATTGAAGTGCTGTGTTAGATTGAAGTGTTGTAATAGATTGAAGTGCTGTATTAGATTGAAGTGCTGTATTAGATTGAACTGCTGTATTAGATTGAAGTGCTGTATTGAATTGAAGTGCGATATTAGATTGAAGTGCTCTATTAGATTGGAGTGTTGTAATAGATTTAAGTGCTGCATTAGATTGAAGTGTTGTAATAGATTGAAGTGCTCTATTAGATTGGAGTGTTGTAATAGATTGAAGTGCGATATTAGATTGAAGTGCTGTATTGAATTGAAGTGCGATATTAGATTGAAGTGCTCTATTAGATTGGAGTGTTGTAATAGATTTAAGTGCTGCATTAGATTGAAGTGTTGTAATAGATTGAAGTGCTCTATTAGATTGGAGTGTTGTAATAGATTTAAGTGCTGCATTAGATTGAAGTGTTGTAATAGATTGAAGTGCGATATTAGATTGAAGTGCTCTATTAGATTGGAGTGTTGTAATAGATTTAAGTGCTGCATTAGATTGAAGTGTTGTAATAGATTTAAGTGCTGTATTAGATTGAAGTGCTGTATTAGATTGAACTGCTGTATTAGATTGAAGTGCTGTATTAGATTTAAGTGCTGTATTAGATTGAAGTGCTGTATTAGATTGAACTGCTGTATTAGATTGAAGTGTTGTATTAGATTGAAGTGCTGTATTAGATTGAAGTGTTGTGTTAGATTGAAGTGCTGTATTAGATTGAAGTGCTGTATTAGATTGAAGTGCTGTATTAGATTGAAGTGCTGTATTAGATTGAAGTGCTGTATTAGATAGAAGTGCTGTATTGAATTGAAGTGCGATATTAGATTGAAGTGCTGTATTAGATTGAAGTGCTGTATTCGATTGAAGTGCTGTATTAGATTGAAGTGCTGTATTAGATTGAAGTGCTGTATTAGATTGAAGTGCTGTATTAGATTGAAGTGCTGTATTGAATTGAAGTGCGATATTAGATTGAGGTGCTGTATTAGATTGAAGTGCTGTATTAGATTGAAGTGCTGTATTAGATTGAAGTGCTGTATTAGATTGAAGTGCTGCATTAGATTGAAGTGTTGTAATAGATTGAAGTGCTGTGTTAGATTGAAGTGCTGTATTAGATTGAAGTGCTGTATTAGATTGAAGTGCTGTATTAGATTGAAGTGCTGTATTAGATTGAAGTGCTGTATTAGATTGAAGTGTTGTATTAGATTGAAGTGCTGCATTAGATTGAAGTGCTATATTAGATTGAAGTGCTATATTAGATTGAAGTGCTGTATTGGATTGAAGTGCTGTATTAGATTGAAGTGCGGTATTAGATTGAAGTGCTGTATTAGATTGAAGTGCTGTATTAGATTGAAGTGCTGCATTAGATTGAAGTGTTGTAATAGATTGAAGTGCTGTGTTAGATTGAAGTGCTGTATTAGATTGAAGTGCTGTATTAGATTGAAGTGCTGTATTAGATTGAAGTGCTGTATTGAATTGAAGTGCTGTATTTGATTGAAGTGCTGTATTAGATTGAACTGCTGTATTAGATTGAAGTGCTGTATTAGATTGAACTGCTGTATTAGATTGAACTGCTGTATTAGATTGAAGTGCTGTATTAGATTGAAGTGCTGTATTAGATTGAACTGCTGTATTAGATTGAACTGCTGTATTAGATTGAAGTGCTGTATTAGATTGAAGTGCTGTATTAGATTGAAGTGCTGTATTGAATTGAAGTGCTGTATTGAATTGAAGTGCGATATTAGATTGAAGTGCTCTATTAGATTGGAGTGCTGTATTAGATTGAAGTGCTGTATTAGATTGAAGTGCTGTATTAGATTGAAGTGCTGTATTAGATTGAAGTGCTGTGTTAGATTGAAGTGCTGTATTAGATTGAAGTGATGTATTAGATTGAAGTGCTGTATTAGATTGAAGTGCTGTATTAGATTGAAGAGCTGTATTAGATGGAAGTGCTGTATTAGATTGAAGTGTTGTATTAGATTGAAGTGCTGTATTAGATTGAAGTGCTGTATTAGATTGACGTGAAGTATTAGATTGAAGTGCTGTGTTAGATTGAACTGCTGTATTAGATTGAACTGCTGTATTAGATTGAAGTGCGATATTAGATTGAAGAGCTGTATTAGATTGAAGTGCTGTATTAGATTGAAGTGCTGTATTAGATTGAAGTGCTGTATTAGATTGAAGTGCTGTATTAGATTGACGTGAAGTATTAGATTGAAGTGCTGTGTTAGATTGAACTGCTGTATTAGATTGAACTGCTGTATTAGATTGAAGTGCGATATTAGATTGAAGAGCTGTATTAGATTGAAGTGCTGTATTAGATTGAAGTGCTGTATTAGATTGAAGTGCTGTATTAGATTGGAGTGTTGTAATAGATTGAAGTGCTGTGTTAGATTGAAGTGTTGTAATAGATTGAAGTGCTGTATTAGATTGAAGTGCTGTATTAGATTGAACTGCTGTATTAGATTGAAGTGCGATATTAGATTGGAGTGTTGTAATAGATTGAAGTGCTGTGTTAGATTGAAGTGTTGTAATAGATTGAAGTGCTGTATTAGATTGAAGTGCTGTATTAGATTGAACTGCTGTATTAGATTGAAGTGCTGTATTGAATTGAAGTGCGATATTAGATTGAAGTGCTCTATTAGATTGGAGTGTTGTAATAGATTTAAGTGCTGCATTAGATTGAAGTGTTGTAATAGATTGAAGTGCTCTATTAGATTGGAGTGTTGTAATAGATTGAAGTGCGATATTAGATTGAAGTGCTGTATTGAATTGAAGTGCGATATTAGATTGAAGTGCTCTATTAGATTGGAGTGTTGTAATAGATTTAAGTGCTGCATTAGATTGAAGTGTTGTAATAGATTGAAGTGCTCTATTAGATTGGAGTGTTGTAATAGATTTAAGTGCTGCATTAGATTGAAGTGTTGTAATAGATTGAAGTGCGATATTAGATTGAAGTGCTCTATTAGATTGGAGTGTTGTAATAGATTTAAGTGCTGCATTAGATTGAAGTGTTGTAATAGATTTAAGTGCTGTATTAGATTGAAGTGCTGTATTAGATTGAACTGCTGTATTAGATTGAAGTGCTGTATTAGATTGAAGTGCTGTATTAGATTGAAGTGCTGTATTAGATTGAACTTCTGTATTAGATTGAAGTGTTGTATTAGATTGAAGTGCTGTATTAGATTGAAGTGTTGTGTTAGATTGAAGTGCTGTATTAGATTGAAGTGCTGTATTAGATTGAAGTGCTGTATTAGATTGAAGTGCTGTATTAGATTGAAGTGCTGTATTAGATAGAAGTGCTGTATTGAATTGAAGTGCGATATTAGATTGAAGTGCTGTATTAGATTGAAGTGCTGTATTCGATTGAAGTGCTGTATTAGATTGAAGTGCTGTATTAGATTGAAGTGCTGTATTGAATTGAAGTGCGATATTAGATTGAGGTGCTGTATTAGATTGAAGTGCTGTATTAGATTGAAGTGCTGTATTAGATTGAAGTGCTGTATTAGATTGAAGTGCTGCATTAGATTGAAGTGTTGTAATAGATTGAAGTGCTGTGTTAGATTGAAGTGCTGTATTAGATTGAAGTGCTGTATTAGATTGAAGTGCTGTATTAGATTGAAGTGCTGTATTAGATTGAAGTGCTGTATTCGATTGAAGTGCTGTATTAGATTGAAGTGCTGTATTAGATTGAAGTGCTGTATTGAATTGAAGTGCGATATTAGATTGAGGTGCTGTATTAGATTGAAGTGCTGTATTAGATTGAAGTGCTGTATTAGATTGAAGTGCTGTATTAGATTGAAGTGCTGCATTAGATTGAAGTGTTGTAATAGATTGAAGTGCTGTGTTAGATTGAAGTGCTGTATTAGATTGAAGTGCTGTATTAGATTGAAGTGCTGTATTAGATTGAAGTGCTGTATTAGATTGAAGTGCTGTATTAGATTGAAGTGTTGTATTAGATTGAAGTGCTGCATTAGATTGAAGTGCTGTATTAGATTGAAGTGCTATATTAGATTGAAGTGCTGTATTGGATTGAAGTGCTGTATTAGATTGAAGTGCGGTATTAGATTGAAGTGCTGTATTAGATTGAAGTGCTGTATTAGATTGAAGTGCTGCATTAGATTGAAGTGTTGTAATAGATTGAAGTGCTGTGTTAGATTGAAGTGCTGTATTAGATTGAAGTGCTGTATTAGATTGAAGTGCTGTATTAGATTGAAGTGCTGTATTGAATTGAAGTGCTGTATTTGATTGAAGTGCTGTATTAGATTGGAGTGTTGTAATAGATTGAAGTGCTGTGTTAGATTGAAGTGCTGTGTTAGATTGAAGTGCTGTATTAGATTGAAGTGCTGTATTGAATTGAAGTGCTGTATTTGATTGAAGTGCTGTATTAGATTGGAGTGTTGTAATAGATTGAAGTGCTGTGTTAGATTGAAGTGCTGTGTTAGATTGAAGTGCTGTATTAGATTGAAGTGCTGTGTTAGATTGAAGTGCTGTGTTAGATTGAATGTCTGTATTGGATTGTAGTGCTATATCAGATTGAATTGCGGCAATAAATGTGCAGATACCGAATTTATCCATTTTCATACAAACTCATTCTTCAAATTGATTTATTTTGTAAAGAATTGTCCTCCAACCATTCCATTAAATTAAAATATCAATTTACTGATCTGTCGCAGCTGTAGTGATCTCTCTCTCCCTCTCTCTCTTAATTGCTGTGATTACTGGAGCTCTCTTTATTTAACATCATGCTTTTTTATAGAGTGAATTATATCGGTTAATGAATGTGGTATAGTTAAAATAGAATGTGCTTGGCTTCCGCTTTCTCCCGGCGAAGAGACTCGAGGTGTTCAGCGCCTTCCCGGATGCTTCTCCTCCAACTTGTGCGGTCTTGGGACAGGGATTCCCAGGTGTCAGTGGGGTTGTTGCACTTTTTCAAGGAGGCTTTGAGGGTGTTCTTGAAGCGTTTCTGCTGCCCACCTGGGGCTCTCTTGCCGTGTCGGAGCTCCGAGTAGAGCGCTTGCTTTGGGAGTCTCCTATCGGCATCCGGACATGTGACCCGTCCATCGGAGCTGATCGAGCATGGTCAAAGCTTCGATGCTGGGGATGTTGGCCTAAGCAAGAACACTGACGTTGGTGCGCCTATCCAGCCAATTGATTTGCAGGATCGTGCGGAGTCAGCGTTGGTGGTACCTCTCCAGTGCTTTGAGGTGCCTGCTGTACATGGTCCATGTCTCTAAGGCCTACAGCAGGGCGGGTATCACTGCTGCTCTGTAGACCATGAGCTTAGTGCCGGGTTTGAGGTCCTGGTCTTCAAACACTCTCTTAACACACTTATATACTGACAGGCAATAATCAGGTGTACCAATGGTACATTATTCACTTAATCTGTGCGATCAAATAATGCAGGTCGATTTATAGATCTTTTGAAGACTTAATTTTTCGTATTTTCCTCCAATTAAATATTGGGAAGATCGAAGCCATTGTTTCCGACACCGCCATAAACTCCGTTCCCTAGCCAGCGACTCCATCCCTGTCTGAGGCTGAACCACACTGTTCACAAAATTGGTGTCATATTTGACCCTGAAATGAGCTACCGACCATATATCCGTGGCACAACTAAGACCGCCTATTTCCACGTCTGTAACATCGCCCATCTCTGCCCCTGCCTCAGCTCACCTGCTGCTGAAACCGTCATCCATGCCATTGTTACCTCTAGACTTGACTCTTCCAACGCACTCCTGGCTGGCCTTCCACGATCTTCCCTACGTAAGCGTGAGGTCATCCAAAACTCGGCTGCCAGTGTCCTAAATCGCATCAAGTCCCGTTCACCCATCACCCCTGTGCTCGCTGATCTACATTCATAGAAACATAGAAACATAGAAAATAGGTGCAGGAGTAGACCATTCGGTCCTTCGAGCCTGCACCGCCATTCAATGCATTCATGGCTGAACATGCTACCTCAGTACCCCATTCCTGCTTTCCCGCCATACCCCTTGATCCCCCTAGTTGTGAGTATTATATCTAACTCCCTTTTGAATATATTTAGCGAACTGGCCTCAACAACCTTCTGTGGTAGAGAATTCCACTGATTCACCACTCTCTGGGTGAAGAAGTTCCTCCTCATCTCAGTCTTAAATGGCTTCCCCTTTATCCTTAGACTGTGACCCCTGGTTTTAGTTTTAGTTTTCCCTAACATTGGAAACATTCTGTCCGCATCTAATTTGTCTAAACCAGTCAGGATTTTAAACGTCAATATAAGATCCCCCCTCATTCTTCTGAACTCCAGAGGATACAAGTTCAGTTGATCCAGTCTTTCTTGATATGTCAGTCTGGCCATCCCAGGAATCAATCTAGTGAACCTTCGTTGCACTCCCTCAATAGCAAGAATGTCCTTCCTCAAGTTAGGAGACCAAAACTGCGCACAATACTCCAGGTGTGGCCTCACCAAGGCCCTGTACAACTGTAGCATCACCTCCCTACTCCTGTACTCAAATCCCCTTGCTATGAAGGCCATCATGCCATTTGCTTTCTTGACTGCCTGCTGCACTTGCCTTCCCACCTTCACTGACTGATTAAGCATCCCGGTTAAGCATCGCCTCGATTTTGAAATTCTTATACTTATATTCAAATCCCTCCGTTTCTTCGCCCCTCCCTATCTCTGTAATCTCCTCCAGCCCCACAACCCCACAAGAGGATAACTAAATAAGGAGTAGGGCCTATTTCAGACGTAAACAAATGCTTGTTTGTGGAGGTTAAAGACGTGGGTATGGTTCTTAATGCATTTTTGCGACTGTCTTTACAAAAGAGAGGGACAATGCAGACATTGTAGATAAAGAGAAGGAGTGTGACATATTGGATGAGATAAACATAGTGAGACAGGAAGTATTCAGGGGTTTAGCATCTTTCAAAGTAGATAAATCGCCCGGACCAGAGCAAATGTATCCCAGGCTTTTAAAAGAAGCAAAGGAGGAAATAGCGGAAGCTCCGACCACCATTTGGCGATCCTCTCTGGCTACAAGTGTGGTGCCGGAGGACTGGAGGATGGTAACGTTGTACCTTTGATGAAAAGGGAGAAAGGGATCACCGAGTAATTACAGACCAGTCAGCCTAACCTCGGTGGTGTGCAAATTGTGGGATGGAATTCTGAGCGACAATATTAATCGTCATTTATAAAGTCACGGATTAATCTAGGACAGTTAGCATGGATTTGTTAAGTGAAAGTCGTGTGTGCTGTCCAGCCTAATCCCACCTCCCAGCTCTTGGTTCGTAGCCCTGCAGTTTGGAGCATCCCAAATGCACAACCAAGTACTTTCTTTTCAAATGTGGTTAGATTCCTGCCTCTTCCGCCCTTTCAGGTAGTGAGTTACAGAGCACAACAACCCTCTGGGTGTCGAAATTTCCCCTCAAATCTCCCTAAACCTTCCCTCAATTACGTTAAATATGTGCCCTCTGGTTTTTGGCCCCTCTGCTAAGGGAAATAATTCCTGTCTATCCACATTATCTATGCCCCTCATAATTTTATACACCTCAATAAGGTCTCCCCCCAGACTCCTCTGTTCCAAGGAAAACAGACCCAGCCTAGCCAGTCTTTCCTCATAGCTAAGATTATCTACGCCCGGCAACATCCTTGTAAATCTCCTCTGTACCCTCTCTAGTGCAATCACATCTTTGCTATAATGCGGTAACCAGAACTGCACGCAGTACTCTAGCTGAGACGTAACTAGTGTTTAATACAGTTGAAGCATAACCGCCCTGTTCTTGCATTCTATGCCACGGCTAATAAAGGCAAGCATTCCGTTAGCCTTCTTAACCACCTTATCTACTTCGCCTGCTCCTTTCAGGGATTTGTGGACATGCACTCCAAGGTCCCTTTGTTACACTACTTTAATCAGTGTCCTACCATTTAATGTGCATTCCCTTTCCTTGTTAGCCCTCCCCAAATGCATTACCTCACACTTCTCCGGATTGAATACCATTTGTCACTGTTCAGCCCGCCTGACCAATTTATTGATTTCTTCCTGCAGTCTACAGCTTCCTTCTTCAGTATCAACCACACAGCCAATTTTAGTGTCATCTGCAAACTTCTTAATCATACCCCCTATATACAAGTCAAAATATTTGATATATACCACAAAAAGCAAGGGACGTATTACAGAGCCCTGCGGAACCCCACTGGAAATAGCCTTCCTGTCACAAAAAAAACCATCAACCCTTTGCTTCCTGTCTCCGAGCCAGTTTTGAATCCAACTTGACACTTTGCCCTGGATCCCATGGGCTTTTAACTTCGTGACCAGTCTGCCATTTGGAACCTTATCAAAAGCCTTGCTAAAGTCCATATACACTACAGCAAACGCATTATCCTCATCTACCCTCCTTGTTACCTCCTCAAAAAATTCAATCAACTTTGTGAGACACGAACTTTCCTCCACAAATCCGTGCTGACTAGCCTTGATTAATCCGTGTCTTTCCAAATGAAGATTTATCCCGTCCTTCAGAATTGTTTCCAATTATTTTCTCACCACCGCGGTTACGCTGACTGGCCTGTAATTACTCGGTCTATACTTTACTCCCTCTTTAAACAAGGGTACCACATTAGCAGTCCTCCAGTCGTCAGGCATCACACCTGAAGCCAGAGAGGATTGAAATATGATGGTCAGGGCCTCTGCTATTTCCTTTTTTGCTTTGCTTAACAGCCTGGGATACATTTCATCCGGGCCTGGGGATTTAACCACTTTTAAAGCTGCTAAATCCCTTAATACTTCCTCTCTCACTATGTGTATTTTATCTAATATTTCACACTCCTCCTCCCTGATAACAACGTGTGTTTCGGCCCTCTCCTTTGTGAAAACAGACGCAAAGTATTAATTAAGAACCCTACCGAAGTCACCCTCCTCCACACACAGATTACCCTCATGATCTCTAATAGGCCCTACCCTTTCTTTAGTTATCCTGTTACTCTTAATATATTTATTAAACATCATTGGCTTTTCCTTGATTTTACTTGCCAAGAATTTTACATGCTCTGTCTTTGCTTTCCTAATGGCCCAGAAATTTGACTCGGAGGCTTGCCGCGGGGGTAAGGATCGCGCGCGATCTTACCTACCGCGCCTGCCGTTGTGTTTCGGGCCCACACGAACTTCGGGTCCTGGGCCTCTCCCTGGTGCCGGCGCGCAGTGTGTGCGTGTCCCAGAGGCGCAGTTAGTTCGATGCGACCTCTGGGATCACGTGGGCCATGGAGAGCCAATGGCAGGACACCATCTTTCATTCATAGATTTGACAGGAGAACTGTCAAAACTATGAATACAAATTGCCCCCAAAAGAAAAGCTACATCTCAAATAAATTTAAAAAACCCCATCACATTAATAAAATAACTATAGTTAAATAAATTAACTACTTTAAACAAAAATTTAAATTTTTGAAAAAAATTTAATTCTTTTTAAATGTTATAAAAATAAACTTACCTTTCTTTAAAGTCTCTAAAAAAGATAAACCTGTGGAATTTTTTTTTAAATTATACTTAATTAACTACTTACCTTGTTAAAAGCGGGTCTTACGCCTCCTTTTTTCATGTGTAAAATCTTCCATGCTCACCTTCGCGTTGAAACCTGAAAAAAAACAAAAGTGTGCTGCGTGCGCACAGTCTGTAGTGCGCATGCGGTTCCCTTAGGAACCGCCCCCTACGCCATACTGGAAGTGCCGGTTTCCTGCGCATGCGCAGTGCATGCAGGAAACCGGCACTTCAGGAGGCCTTGCGGATGAGTACACAGTGCGTACTCACGCGGCAAGTGCCGAAGTTTTGGCCCATTGGCCCAAAAATTCGGACCAATACGGGAGAGTACGCACTGTGTACTCACCCGTATTCGGTCCCGAAGTGCCGGTTTCTTTTGGGGGCAATTTGTATTCATAGATTTGACAGTTCTCCTGTCAAATTTATGAATGAAAGATGGTGTGCGGCCATTGGCTCTCCATGGCCCACGTGATCCCAGAGGTCGCATCGAACCAACTGCGCCTCTGGGACACGCACACACTGCGCGCCGGTACCAGGGAGAGCCCCAGGACCCGAAGTTAGTGTGGGCCCGAAAAACAACGGCAGGCGCGATAGGTAAGATCGCGCGCGATCCTTTTCCCCGCGGTAAGCCTCCAAGTCAAATTTCCGAGCCATTGAATAGTTACTTTGCTCAGTTCAAAGAATAGATCGTGATGCTATTGCCATGCGCATGAACTCGGGAGCGCCCCGATCAGAAATTCCTTCCCCCCCCCTGCAGCATCGCCCGGCGAAAACACGGACAGCTGCAGGAGGCTCTATTCGGAATGCTGGGCACTTCGGGAAGGAAGTTAAAGGGGAGGTTGCTCAGGAAAGTAGGAACATTTCCCTAATGTTTTTTTATCATTTTTTTGAATTCTCCTGGGCCGCGATCGATCAGCCCGGCACTCTGCCGGAGTGCTTGTGGCTGATCGGTCCAGATCGCGTCTACAGTCGGGGACCAGCTAACTGGTCCCAAACACTACCTGCAGCGCTGAACATTCCTTATAAGGGAGAGGAGAACACTCGGAAAGCGGCAGCGCTGCACGGGACATTGTGCAGCCCTGCACCACTCCCGCCCCGCCAGCTTCCTTTGGAGCTCCAGGAAGGAAGTGGAGCGCTTGATATAGAACTCCACTTCCTTCCTGGAGCGCAAACAAATAATTTTGCAAAAGCTGGGACATATTAGCACCTGGCGCTAAGTTTGGCAGCTTTCAAAAATTACCGCCCCCAATCGGGACGATAATGAAGTTCTCCCCCATGGACTTTCAAAAAGGCTTTGATAAGGTACCTCATAGTAGACTCGTGACTAAAGTCAGAGCTAGTGGCGTTAGGGGACAAGTGACAGAATGGATTGCAAACGGGCTACAAATAGATACTAGGGGTTAAAGTTACCGGCTCAGTCTGGTTGAAGGAGGGAAGTGGAATTTCAAAGGGATCGGCGCTGGGACAGCAGCTGTTCACCCTTTACATAAATGTTTCGGATTCTGGAATCGAAAGTACAATATCAAAGTTTGCGGATCAAACCAAATTGCTGGTTATAATTAATACTGAGCAAGACTGTCACAAAATACAAGACCACGTTAACATACATGTAAAATGGGCATGTAATTGGCAAATACATTTCAATATAGCAAATGTGAGGTCTTGAATTGTGTAAGGTGAATGTGGAAGCCACATACACTTTAGAAAATAAGAATTTAAATGGGATAGAGGCGCAAAAGGATCCAGAGGTAGAAATCCACAAATCATGAAAAGTAGCAACGCAGGTTGACAGAGCATAAAAACTGCAATAAAATTTTTGGATGAAATTCTAGTTTAATTCAATTCGAAAACCGAGAATTTAGTTTGACCTTATATAGAACACTTAGGATACTATAGACAGTTCAGGTTTCCATATTACAACAAGGATATAAACAAACTGGAGAAAGTGCAATAAAGATTTAAAAGGAAGATACCAGAACTGAGAGGATGCAAATATCCGGATAGACTGAACAGGCTGGGGTTCTTTTCTCTAGAAAATAGAAGACTGAGAGGGAACATTTTGGAGGTCTTTATAAATTATGACGTGTTTCGATAGGGTAGACGCAGAGCAGTTGTTTCCAATTGGAGAGGAGACCAAAACTAGGGGCAAATAATATAAAATGGTCGCTAAGAATTCTAAAACGCAATTCAGAAGAATCCTCTTTATTCGTGAGAATGTGGAACTCGCTATTACAAGGAGTGGTTGGGGTGAATAGCATGGGTACATTTAAGGAGAAGTTAAATTAGTAAATACAGGCGAGAGGAATTAGAACATAAGAGCCGAAGAAAATAAGAAATAAGAGCAGGTGCAGGCCTTACGGCCGCTCGAGCGTAATCCGCCATTCAATACAATCATGGCTGATGAACGACATCAGCTCCACTTTCCCGACCGATCTGTATATCCCTTAAATTCCCCTAGAGCCGAAATACCTATCTATCTCAGCCTTGAATACACTCAAAGACTCAGCATTCACAGCCCTCTGGGGCAGAGAATTCCAAAGATTCACAACCCTCTGAGTGAAGAAATGACTCCTCATCTCAGTCTTAAATGGCCGACCCCTTATCCTGAGACTATGCTCCCTAGTTCTAGACATTCCAGCCAGGGGAAACAACCTCTCAGCATCTACCCTGTCAATCCCCTTCAGAATCTTGTATGTTTCAATGAGATCATCTCTCATTCTTTTAAACTCCAGAGAGTTTAGGCCAATTCTACACAATCTCTCAGCATAGGACAGCTCCCTCATTCCAGGAATTAAGCTATTGAGCGTTTAAAGGGAAAGGGGTATATGAGTGACAGTCTTTTATTTTAACAGCATTATTTAATTATATCTCTCTCTATCTCTCTCTCTCTCTCTTTCTCTGTCTCTCCTCTCACTTTCTCTCTCTCTATTTATCTCTGTCTCTCTCACCTCTTTCACTTTCCATTTGTCTCCCTCTGTCTTTCTGTCCCTCTCAGTCGCGTTCCCCTCGCTACCCTTTCTCTCTGTCTCTCTCTCTTCCATTTCTTTCTATTATTTCTCTTTTCACTCTCTGCCCTCTTTCTTTCTCTCGCTCACTCTTCCTCTCTCTCTCTCTCCTAGTCATAGTTTTACATCACAGAAGGAGGCCTATTGGTCCGCTGTGCCTCTGCCGGCTCATTGAAAGAGCTTTCGAAATGAATCCCATAACCGACCTTTACCCCATAACCATGCAAATTAGGCATCTGCATTATATAACCTCAATAATCGTATTCCGAATTCTAACCAAATGGATTCACGTTTTGCATCAATCATATTGATGCACTGATGCAGTCGTCCTTTAGTGGAGTCTTTGATTAAAAGTGCCTTTTTATTTACTTTTATCAGCGGTAAATATTTTGGAACCAGCTATGTTTATCTGTAGTCCCGGCCCAGTAGAAGCCATGTCTAATGGATGCGTTTTAATTGAACTCCTCCCCAGAGCAATTTGAGAGGTTTAACTCCAGAAATGAGAGGTTAGAAGTATCAGCAAAGGTTAAACAGGCTGGGGCTCATTTCCACAGAAAAGAGAACGCTGATGGGTGGCCTAATAGAGGGCATGAGTATTATGAAGGGGTTTGATAGGGTAGATGGAGAGAAAATGTTTCCACTTGTGGTGGACTCCAAAACTGGGGTCATAAATATAAGATAGTCACTAATAAATCCAATAAAGATTTCAGGAAAAACGTCTTTATCCAGAGAATGATCAGAATGCGGGACTCGCTATCCCATGGGATAGCTGAGGCGAATAGCATTGGTACATTCAGAAACAGCGAGATAAACACATCAGGGGAAAGGAATAGAAGGATGTGGTAATAGGGTTAGAGGAAGAACAGCGGGAGGAGGATCCTGTGGAGCAGAGACACCGCCATGGACAGGCTGGGCCCAATGGCATGTTTCTGTGCTGTCAATTCCAGGTCATTCTTTGTCATTCTTTGTTTTAAGTCAGCCTGGATGCAGCACAGAAAGGAAAATCTAGCGCTCATTACCGTGACCGGTACAGAACCCCGCGGATTTTCCTGCAGGCTCGACTTTACCCTAACCCTTCGGGTGGGATGGGGGGACTTTTGAATAGATGACTGTTTTACACACGTCGATCGTACACTCCAGTGATCGCTGGGCGGTTAGATTACAATCGGTGTTTAACTCAAACGGAAATATAATTGAGCGGGGTGTAACAGCCATTTCCAATCTGCTATTGCCCGCTTTGCGCTGCCGGCCGAGAGCAATTTCACTCACACAGATCATAGGAACCAGGATCCAAACTAGGCCGTTTAGCCCCTTAGGCCTTTCCCACCATTGAATAGACCAACTCAACCTCATTTACCGCCTTTGATCCAGATCACTTGATACTCTTAACTAACAAAAATCGATCAATCTCAGTCTGGAAAATATCAATTAGCCCAGCATCCCC
The DNA here is from genome assembly GCA_030390025.1 of Squalus acanthias. Classification (NCBI taxonomy): domain Eukaryota; kingdom Metazoa; phylum Chordata; class Chondrichthyes; order Squaliformes; family Squalidae; genus Squalus; species Squalus acanthias. Next base: position 10,989,167 of record CM059452.1, on the reverse strand, counting down.
AGCACTGTGAAGAGCGGGTTCTAGATTCTAGATTCCTCCTATTATTTGTGTGAAAAAGTGCCTCATAATATCACTCCGACACGTCGAGCTATAATTTTAGTACTATGCCTACTTGTTCGGGATTCGTCTACCAGTGGAAATACTTTCCTTGTATCGACTCTGTCCAACCTTTGAACCATTTTAAAACCCTCGATTAGATCAACACTCAACCTTCTCAACCCAAATCAATGCAACGTTTATCCGCCATGTCCTTATAATTTAACCATTCTAGCCCTAGTTATATTCTGCCGAGTCTGCGCTGCACCCACTGCAATGCCAATATTTTATTCCCGATGTTCAGTGCCCCAACTTGAAGACAGTAATCCAGATGGGGTCTGACCAAGTTTCGTTGCAATGTTTCATGGTATGTTTCCTAATATAACATCCCGTTCATTACTGATTGCATTCCGTTTTATGCTGAGAATTTCTAATAATTCGTTACTGGTTTATTGATTTTTTTGGTCACATTTACCCACTTATTGTAACCGGTCCATTAATTGCTGGATGTCAGTTTACTCCCGCTGTACTAAAGCTCATTATTGAACTTTTATTTGTACTATCATTTCCACCTTAGCCCTCCCCCCATTCCGCTTTGCCAAACGCAATTTTGCCTGAAATTACGATCGGAGGCTTCCCACGGACGGAAGCCTGCGACAAGCAAACAAGATCCACATTTATCTGCAGTCTCTGCGCTCACGGAGTGCTTCGCGTTCACCTGAGTATTCCTGGGCAGCGTATGATGTCACGCCGCCCAGGAGCGCAGGCGTGCGCGAAGCCCCGGACTTCGATCCCAGGGAAGACCCGCCCACAAGCCCTGTGAAAATTTATATTTGCATAGGCCACGGCCACGATTTTTCTCACCTCACCAGAGCCTTCACCATTGAAAGTAACTGTTAATCTTAAGGATAAGTTATTTCTTTAAAGTTAGTTAATACTGTTATATACTTTTAGAAAATTTAAAAGACTTTTACATGGATTTGAAGAATTTTAAATAGTTTTAAAGACTTCTAAACTGATTTAAAGCAATTTAAAGAGATTTAAAAGCCTTGAAATAATTTTCCTTAATTTGAATTAAACAGCAAAGTGAAATGAAGGAGCGAGCACAGTTGTGATGATGAAGAGAGCTCAGAATTTCACTGATGATGAGAGCAGCACACTCCTCACTGAGTTTGAGGCGAAGACCCTGCGAATCATTGGGACTGAGAAGTCCAGAGCGCCGCGGAAAGGACAAATGACAGCTTGGACAGAAGTTGCCCAGGTTGTTAGCTCGAACTCCACTATTCCACGGACAGCGGAACAAAGCCCGCAAAAAATGAATGATTTGATGCGATCTGCCAAGGATTGTACATTTATTACAAATGTCAACTGTAAAATATGTTAAAATTTAACTTTACTATTTTATAACATGTTTAGTTGCATAACTGTTATAAAGTGACTTCATTATCCAGGCATCTGACCTAGTCGTAAAATGTAATGGATTTGGAGCAGGTCTGGTTCATTGATGGTGCTTCTAAACATCTTATCTCTCCTGCACAGATTTGAGGTGTTAAATTTCAATTCCTGAACAATAACTTGTCTCCAAAGCAGCATCTGGTCCTGTTTCCAAAGCGGTTGGTTGGGGTCTCTGCATTTCTGTTGACAATTTAGAGTTAAAAGGTAAATATCGCCAGAGAGCGTGCCCTGACAGGCGGTGGTGTTGTCACTCTGAGGGAGTTATCGGAGCAAGAGGAAAGGGTCACGCTCTAGCTTGGAATCAGTCGTGGCTGTTCAGTGCCTGGTGAACCCAATCAGGCATTGGAGTAAGGAAAGGTGAGTTGGTCTGTCCAGCTGTATGTTTAAAACTGGAAGGTCTGCATTGAATATCAGCTTCTGTGATGTGGCAGATCGAGCTTCACCTTTGTTAATGTTTACTGTTTCCTTCCCACAGGTGGGCAGCTGCCTTCTCACCCACGGGATGATCAGTGCGTTGAGTCAGCGGCGGCAGAGGGCATTGGGGAAGGGGTTACAGATGCAGAGCGAGCAGTAAGTGAGGTGGAGGAGGAGGAATTTATTGAGTGTCAGCTAGTGGAAGGTGAGAGTATGGACCTTGGGTGGCCGCACATCACCTCTCCATCTCCTGGACCCTCTGGCTCTGTTCCAGGCACAGCTGACTGTCGTTCCACGGCCAGACACCAACCTGATACTGCAGAGCAGGTGGGAGAAGCAGCAAGACATGTAACGGAACAAAACGTCAGAGAAACTCAGGTGCCACAGGTTGAAGGGTTGAGGGAAGATATGGTTACTCTTCATGCGAAGAAACTTGACTCTCTTGCATCTATCAGGCGGGGGATTGATGTTCATGGGAGCAGTACATGCAGTAATTTGGACAAAGGTCTAGAGACCATCAATCAGTTCGGCAAAGCTGCACAGACAATTATTAATGAGCTCGCCATGGCTTCACACAGCTTTTCTGATGTGATGGGCCAAGTTCAATTTGGCGCTTAAGCAGGTTAACGAGTCTCTCGTTCAACTATTGCTGTTAAAGACAGCAGGTTCGGATGCCGTTCATTTGACCCCTGCAGAACACCACATGCCTTCTCCCAGCGCAGACACAGTGCAGGCCCACGAGACAGCAGCTCCGCCAATTATGATTGAATAAAGTGTTGCCTTTCAGCAGCAGCAGCAAGCCTGTCACGAGCTACCTGCTGAAGGGTAAGAGATGGAACACAGGGATCTTTCACTTGGCACGAGAAGGCACTGGTCACGGGGAAGGGAAAAGCACAGGAGACAGTAGGGTGGCACCTTTTGCTCATTCCCCCTCCTTCGACCCTCAGGCACAGATCTGTCAATGCTTTAATGCTTTCTCTTATTTAAATATTGATGTTGTGTTTTTTATGTAAATGTATATTTGTGACTGATAGTGTATTTAAGCATTTCGTTTCATTTTTATTGCCTCTAGTCACTTTAAAATTTTTAAAACTTTATTAACAACCGATTTAACATTACAACTGTTTAAAAGTAGAAAATAGCTCGTTTTCAACTTCAATGTCTTTATTGCGCTAAGAAACCCAAAACGTCACATTAAATTGGTTACATTTTTTGAGCAACCAATTTATATTTGCAAACGTTTACAATGTGGAAAATAGCTGGGAAACAATTTGTATTTAAAGAATAAGAACATCAAAAAAGTACATCCAATATCTTTGATGCTGCAATAAAAGTTCACTGTTTCATAAGAACATAAGAACATAAGAAATAGGAGCAGGAGTAGACCAATCGGCCCCTCGAGCCTACTCCGCCATTCAATGAGATCATGGCTGATCTGATCCAACCTCAACTCTAAAGAACACAAGAAGTAGGAGCAGGACCCGGCCACTCGGCCCCTGGGCCCGCTCCGCCACCCACATGGCCTTGAACGATCCGAACTCAAACTCACGTCCAATTTCCAGCCCGCTCCCCGTAACCCCGGATTCCCTTTACTTCTAGGAAACGGTCTATTTCTGTTTTAAATTTATTTAATGAAGTAGGTTCCACAGCTTCCTTAAATTGTGTGTGTTCTTTTCTGTGCTGTGCTGGGGGAGGGGGCGGTACAATGCAACACCATCATCACTTCGTAAACGTGATCGCTACTAACAGTTCCCGAGCAGTGTGGTTTCGGCAGCACTTGGGTCCTCCCCATCAGGGCTGGCCACAGGTACATTGGCATCGCCCATGTCCTCTATTTCAGCAGGGAGCTCCTCTGCAGGGCTAAGGGTCAGTCATTCTTGCAGGGCAATGTTGTTCAAAGTGCAACAGGCCACCACAATTCAAGACACTTAAAGAGGAGAGTACTGCAAAGTGACCCCTGACCTGTCCAGGCACCGGAAGCTTGATTCCAGCAGCCCGATTGCCCTCTCCACCACATGCCGTGTGGACACGTGTGCCCGGTTGTATCTCTCCTTTCATCAGACACGTTTTTAGCGGGTAGCCCTTGACGTCCAATATCCATGCGGATCGTGGAGGCAATGTGCTGAGGGCGCTATATAAGTCACTGTGATGGAAGACGAAGGAATCATGCGCACTTCCCCGGTAGATCTGCTTTCACCTTTAGGATCCTGAGTTGCGCATCACAGACTCTCACAATATTTCATGAATGAAACCCCTTCCTGTTTGCGCAGGTGCATCATTTGGTGCCTTCAATGCAACATGGGCTCCATCGACGGCCCCAATCACTTTGGGGAATCCAGCAATCCTATACAATCCTGGACCTCTTCTTTTGCTGCCGACTGGACAAGTCGAAATCTATGAACTCTGAAGCCCTACGGAAAATGCCATCTGTAACCTGGTGAATGCAGGCCCTTCGCTGCAGCAGTCTGGCTCATGTTTGAAATGTCAATGTTGCCTGCCTGAAATGACCCGATTGCAAAGAAGTTCAGCGCTGAGGTTACCTTCATGGACACTGACAAGTCAGTGCGGGTCTTCGAGCGTGTTTGAAGGTCGTCCTTTAATATGTCACATAGTCGGCCAATTGCCTCTTTACTGAAGCGCAGCCTCCTCACACACAACTCCTCCGACAGCATCTCAACAGACAGCCTGTCCCTGTACACTCTCTGGGAGCGGGGATAGTAGTTCCTCCTTATCAGGAGATGGTGATATTTCCTCAGTCTTCTTTCTTGTTCTCTGGTGTTTTCGCTAATATGTTACAGAATCACACCGAGGATCTGGGCAACATCGTCAAGAGGCATGTTTCTCCCTCACAGACTTCCTCTTGAAACAGATGAAGAGCATGTCGGGAAAAATAGAAAGAGTTGTTAAAGTCATTTTAATAAAGTGAGTTGGTAGAAATTCACGTCACGCTGTCGTGGGAAACGGGCGGTTTCGGATCGGGCACCCGTCACACCCGGCTGATGAATATCACCGCCCCAGATGAAGTTCTAAGAATTGTAAGATTTTAACAAATTCAGACATACAATTTTTAAAGGTCATAGAAAATTTAACATACAACTAATTCATATATTCTGGAATAATTATTTAAAACATTAGTAACTGTTAAATAAATCATTTTTAAACAGTCATTTTCACATTTAAGAAAATGCGATCTAATTGAATAGAATGCTTACCTTGCACACAGCGAGAGTTGCTCTTTAAATTAACTACACTCCTCACAACAAGATTCAAATCCATTTTAACAAACTAAAGTTGATAAAAACGTACATCAGGCTTTCTACAAAGAACATTGCTCACTTTCACAATTAAAAATGTTCCGTTTCCAAGCCCACTGCTGAAAGATTTCTTCTTCCTGCAGCTTCTTCCGGTAGAATGCAGGCTGTAGATCTCTTTGATTAGGCGCAGCTGTTTCGGACCTACCTGGACTGAAGCATTTGAGAAAAAAATCTGAACTTTGAAGCGTGTTGCTGCCTTTCCTGCGCATGCGTTTGATCTGTGAAGCGCTTTCTTGACAGATCGGAAATGACGGTTTTCAGCGCATGCGCTTCGCATGCCTGAAACCGGCCTTTCCGATTACCCTGCGGGTTTGAACACAGCGCGTACACACCCGTAGGGATCTGAAATATACGGCCCATTAAATGACTTTCCACACACGCTGCAGCCAAACTCTCCTCTCCCGTATGGATTTGGAAATGTCTTATGAAGGCTCTAAACGCGCAATATTGTTTCTTACACAATATACATTCAAACAGTCTGTCTCCGGTGTGAATCCATTAAATCTTTCTCACATCGCTGTTTCCTTACAATGTACTGTACAATCATAGAATCATACAGCACAGAAGGAGGCCATTCGACACAACAGGTCTACGCCGGTGTTTATGCTCCATACAAGCCTCCTCCCACCTTAATTCATCTCACCCTATCGACCTTTCCTTCTAAACCTCTCTCCTGTATTTACTAATCTAGCTTCTCCTTAACTGTATCTATGCTAATAACCCCAACCACTCCTTCTGGGTGCGAGTTAGTTCTGAATTGCGTGTTACATTTCTTAGTGACCATGTTCTATTATTTTCCCCTAGTTTTGAACCCCCCTCCAATTGGAAATAATTGCACCACGTCTACCCTATCGAAACCTTTCATAATTTATCAATACATGCAACATGTCGCCACTCAGTCTTCTATTTTCTAGAGAAAAGAAACCTAGCCTGTTCATTCTTTCCTGATAATTGGATCCTCTCAGTTCTGGTATCATCTCTGTAAATCTTTATTGCAGTTTTTCCAAAGTGTTTATATACTTGTTGTAATATGGAAACCTGAACTGTCTACAGTATTCTCAGTGTTCCAGATAAAGCCAACAGAAATTCTCTGCTTTCGAATTCAATTAATCTAAAATTTAATCCGTTGCTTTTTATTGCACTTTTTGTGGTTCTGTTTACCTGTGTTGCAACTTTTCATGATTTGTGGATTATTATCATTATATCCTTTTGCGCCTCAACCCTATTTAAATTCTTATTTTCCAAGGAGTATGTGGCCTACATAAACCTCCTAACAAAATGCACCACCTCACAATTATCTATATTGAAATTAAATGGCCATTTACATGCCAATACTACAATTATGTTAATGTGCTCTTGTATACTGTGGGATTCTTCCTCAATATTAACTAAAATGAGAAGTCGCACAACACCAGGTTATAGTCCAACAGATTTATTTAATTTTACAAGCTTTCGGAGCGGTTTGCTCCTTCCTCAGGTAGGGTAGCAGTGAGAGAATCTCCCAGAATTCACAATATAAACACAGACAAAATCTATTCAAATCTTTCCCTATTAACTTTCAATCTTTCAATATTAACTATACCTCGCAATTCGGTTTCATTCGCAAACATTGATATTGTACATCTGATTCCAGAATCCAAATCATTTATGTAAATACTGAACAGCAGTCGTCCCATCACCGATCCCTTCGGAACGCCACTTCCCTCCTTCAACCAGTCTCAGGAAGTAACTTTAAACCCTATTCTCTGCTTTGTAGCCCGTTTGCTATCCATTCTGCCACTTGTACCCTAACACCACGTGCTCTGACTTTAGTCACGAGTCTACTATGAGATATCTTATCAAAGGCCTTTTCGAAGTCCTTTCGGGAGCGGCAAATTTTTAAAGCTGGGAAACATAGCGCCAGATGCGAATGATTCCCAACTTTTTACAGAATACGGTTTGTGCTCCAGGAAGTAAGTGGAGCGCTAAATCAAGTGGCACACTTCCTTCCTGGAGCCCGAAATGATGTTGTTGGGGCGGTAGTGGTGCAGTGCTGCACAATGACCAGTGCAGCGCTGCCGACATCCGAGGCTCCATCCCTCCCTTAAAGGGAAGGGCCATCGCGGCAGGCTCTGCATTGGGAAGAGTTAGCTGATCCACAACGGAAACAGCGATCCGGCCCGATCAGCCCCGTGCACTCCAGTAAAGTGTCGGGCTGATCGATCGCGGCCAAGGAGAATACAAAAAATAATGAAAAAAACAATTATAGAAATGTTGCTACTTACCTCGGCAACCTCCCATTTAACTTTTGCCTCCGAAGCGCCCGGCCTCCCGGACAGCGCCTCCTGCAGCTGTCGGTGTTTTCGCCCGGCGATGCTGCAGGGGGCGGAACCGAAGTTCCGGTCGGTGCGCTACCCGTGCGATGCGCACGGCAATGACATCTCGATCTACTCTTTGAACTGAGCAAAGTAACTATTCAATATTTCTGCCATTTCACTGACATTTCCGGCACAGACACGATGGGCCGAATGGCCTCCTGCTGCGCCGCAAACTTCTGTGTTTACCTGTGAGTATCTATTAGTCGTCCCTTAGCAGACTTTTCGCCATCTTAATTTTCCTTTTGTTATGTATGTGCTTGTTTCGTAATTCCTCTTTGCCTTCCTGATTGATTGATAACTTATTTCCTAACTTGTTCCTATCACTTTTGTCATCCTATCATTCTTGTATATGTATTTGTTTCTGCCTTTTTCTTTCATTTCAATTTTACCCTTTCCTGTTTATTCATCCATGCTGTCTCATTATTGAACAGTTTGGACTGTGTTTTAACGGAATAAACTTCCCCATAATTTTCTTGAGCTCATAGTAAATACTTGCCACAGCTCTTTGTCAGTATTTTTTTGCAGCTTATTTGTCATATTTCCATTCTCATCCACTCATAAGAAGCATTTTACCATTCTATTACATTGGTCTTTCTGTTACAAAGATCATTCTCACTCAATATCTTAAACCTTATTAAGTTGTGATCGCCATTTCCTAGATGCTCCCTACACTTATTCTGTTGCCTGCTGTGGCCCATTTCTAATTGCTACATCCAGCAGTCACTAATTTCTTGTTGGGCTTCTTACGTACTGGGTAAGAAAGAAGTTCTCTACAAAACATAAAAATTGCCTTCCGTTTTCCACTTTCCCGAAATCTTCTTCCAGGTTATGTTGTGGTAGATGAAATGTCAGATGATTATATTCTTTGTATTTTACACATTTCATAGATCTGCATGGATATATCTCACTCCCCTTCCCTTCCTCTATTAGGTGATATAAAGTTTAACCCGATTAGAGTGAGTTAACTCTTCTCATACTTTATCACAATCCATATGAATTATGTTTCATTCTTACTGATTGATATCTCATTTCTTTCTGCTACCAATATGTTATCTCTAATTGGTACATCTAGTAAGCGTAGGAACTACGACATTAAAGGAAGACCAAGCGTGGTAGATGAATACAGGAAACGCAACTACAAGTGAATCAATGAGAAATAGAAAGCAGTTATAACAAGAAACAAGACAAGCAATTGAAAGACAAAACGAAAGTTTAGAGATTTAACAATAGAGAGTGAATAGGACAAATAGAGGATATAGTTGAGAGGCAGTAGGACCTCACAGTATAAAAAACAAAAGCTTATACGCTTCATAGAAAGCCAACATTAGAAAGTGCCAGTTGACAAGTAAGGAGTCGTAAGGTTCATTAAATCGTCATGTTTATTTATTAATATTCAAAGACTATCTTCAGTTTCAGATTTCTCTTATCATCAATACGTAAATAAAACTAATTATTTTTTTATATACCTGTCTCTAAACTGTATCTCATGTTCTGTAAACTACAGCCCATCTCTGTCTGTCTCCCTGTTGAGCAGATATCACCGTGTATGTCGAACACGGATTGTTGCACGAAATGGAAGAACTAACTAACGCAAGAGCTCAGCTGAAATTCAACTAAATACCGACCTGACCCGAATCTAAGTTCTAACCTTTTCCGGAAGGTAATACATATATAGAGCGATTCATGCTGTAATGCAGGAGAGGGTCATCTAGGCATCAATATTAGATTAGTGAACCGGAAACACTCGGTCCCACCTCTGGGCTTAGCTCAGTTGTGTTTTGGCCCGAAAATTAAACCTAATACGCGAGAGTACGCACTGTGTACTCTCGGGTATTAGATCCCGAATTGCCCGTTTCATGCATGCACTGCGCATGCGCGGGAAACTGGCACTTCTTGAATTGAAAAGGGGCAGTTCCTGAGTGAGCCGCGTGCGCACTACAGGCTTAGTTTTTTTTCAGCTTTGAACGCGCAGGTAAGTGGTGAAGATTTTACACACAAAGAAAGCAGGCGTAGGACCCCCTTTTAACAAGGTAAGTAGTTAATTAAGTATTATTTTAAATTTTTTTCAACAGGTTTATCTTTTTTAGAGACTTTAAAGAAAGGTCAGTTTATTTTTATAACTTTTAAAAAGATTTTAAATTTTTTCAAAATTTAATTTTTTGTTTAAAATGGTTAATTTATTTAACTATACTTATTTTATTAATGTGATGGCTTTTTTAAATTTAATTGAGGATTAGCTGTTCTTTTGGGGATTTGTAGTATTCATAGCTTTGACAGCTCTTGCCGTCAAAACTATGAATGAAAAATGGTGTGCTGCCATTGGCTCTAACTGAATCACGTGATCCCAGAGCTGGCACGAACTAATTGCCTCTCTGGGTCACGCAAGCACTGCACGGTTCCAACAGAGAGAGCCTTTGAAACTAAAGTTCGTGTGAGCCCGGAGCAAAAAGGTAGGTGCGGAGTGCGATATCGCGGGGAATCCTTACCCCCGCGGGAACCATCCATGTTTAATTTCTGGGCCATTATCAATGAACTGATGAGTGTGCTTACCGAGTATTCATATTGTTAGATGCTTTCATCAAATTATTGTTAGTGTCTTCCGTTCTTCTCTTCTCAGATCTCGATCGCCTCTCCTGGCTCTGAATCCTCATTCGCCGGTTAATTCTACCCCGAATCTCCCAGAATAGCAGAGCCTTACTGCTGAGGAAACTGCTCAGCTCCTGATTTCCATTTATATTGCAGGCCAAAGGAAAAATACATCAGATGCTGGAAATCTAAAATATAAACAGAACATGCTGGAAACACTCAGCAGATGAGATAGTACCAGTGGAGAGAGAAACTGAGTTAACCTTTCATAACAGAGAACTTTCGTTTTTGAAACTGGAAAAATTTAGAGATGTGACTTAAGATAGCGGAAGCAGAGTCTTGAATGAGCGCAAGATTATGTAGGGTAGAATGTGGGAGGCCAGCCAGGAGAAGATTGGAATAGTCAAGGGGCAGTAAATGGGGATTATGACTTCAGCCAATCGTTCTTGTAGTACTGTGGCTGCCACAGGTGCACAAGATGAGCCCTTGGGAAGTATTGAAGTTCGAATCGATAGGATTACTGGAAGGAAGTTTCTATAAATCTTTTGCATCATTCCCCTCACCCTGATTAAGCGAAATGATACCTGGGACAGTTCAAATATAGGGTGTTGCACCGAATATAGTGGGGTTGACATGTGCAGGTGCGATGTCAGAACAGCTGAGGGTTGACTACACACAGACTCACCCCTCTGTATTATGAAGGTGCAGAGATGGGGATTAGATCAGATAATTTAAGTTTATCTACAAATGGCCACCTATTGCGTCACCACACGTGCTAAATCATAGCAGCATGAGCAGGATGGATTTCCAATAGATTATTCTACGTTTTGTTTTAAACCCTCACAAAAGATCCGAGTAGGCAGTCAAACACTCCTACCTGTAATAATTCACAATATTACCGAACTAACAGTGATCGTTTAAATGCAAGTACAGGCCCTGCGTGCGGTGGCTAACTTTGGGCATCCAATTCCACCTTTATTCCTAAATCTTAAAGCCGTTATAGAGAGAACTTTAACTTCACAAATACACTTGGCCCAGATGCAACAAAGCAATGCTAGAACCCAGAGAGAGATTATGTCCGTAGGGTGCAGCAGTTGGTGGGAAATCTCATATAACGTGGGACAACACCCACTGTACAGAATGATTTCTATGACAATCTTACCCATCCAAAGGATATTATCGTTTATCCTATTGATTCTGATATGCTAGCTGCGAAGTGTAATCTGTATAGATTCTCAGCGTCCTATGGCTGTTCATAACTTAGATTTACAGGAACGCTTGTCAGAAAGTAGATTAAGGTAGTCGAGGAATCAATGTTTAAAACATTTCATCCTCGAGGTGGGGACTTGTACGAAAGACTCGTATTAGAGTTTCTTAGTAGATGGGAATCATATATTTATAAATTAAACTGTAGCCATTGATCAACTAATCTTATGCATGATTCTCTGTTAGTATGGAAATGCTAAAAACTGTTAGAATGTAGCCACAAAGACAATTAAAAAGCGGTTTTGACTAAGCTCAAATAACAAACAGCCACAGGCTGCGAGTGAAGGTTAAATTGTCAAACAACTAATAACATATTATTATGCTAAGTAGGAATTAGAGTTCGCTTAACAAAACTAATTGCAAATATATTTGAAAGATAATTAGTATAAAAGATATAAAATGAAAGAGATCTTGGGAGTTAAAGTATCCACTTGGTACATCAAAGTGAGATAGTCTGAACACTGTGAAGATAAGGGAGACAGCTCTGTCATGGGCCCCTTGGTATTAGGCCGTATACTGTTTGTACCAGGGATAATAGAATAAGAGATAAGAGAAATTCCAATAAAGTGAAGAAACGTATAATCAAGATAACCATGTACAGGGTAGATCCGGGAAAATTACTGATCAGGAGGATTCAAGATGCGATCCTTGGTCTGAGGGACAGATGGGACTTTGAGCATTAGAACCTATGATAAAAGTTGATTTTTTTAAAGACCATATATGGTCACTGGCCAAACGAACTTTTGATACGAAAAGGTTTAAAACCCGGATACTAAAATAATAACTTCACACAGAACTACTGTGAAGGCAAAGAAACAGATTGAAGACGACGTCACCTGTATCCGAGAGGTTCCACAGACAAAGGGCTGTGAGCTACTCTTTAAACTATCGCCTATTGTTCAGTATTAATTACGCTGTAAGCTTAATAAATCTTGATCTATTGCTCAAACATACAGGCTGCTGCATATTTGTGTCTTTTCCAAGAACTCTGAGGGATCATTTAAGATCTTACACAGCCAATGAAGTGCTTTTGAAGTGGAGTCACTGTTATAATGTGGGAAACACGGCAGCCAAATTGCGCACAGCAAGCTCCCACAAACAGCAATGTGATAAAGACCAGATAATCTGTTTGTTATGTTGATTGAGGGATAAATATTTGCCATGACACCGGGGATATCTCCCCTGCTCTTCTTCGAAATAGTGCCATGGGATCTTTTACGTCCACCTGAGAGAGCAGACGGGGCCTCGGTTTAACATTTCATCCAAAAGACCGCAACTCCGCCAGTGCGGCGCTCTGTGAACCCAAAATCCCCTCGCCCAAACTGTACCTCTTTGTAAACCTCCGATTTTCACACACATGTAAAACCCTCTTTATTCCAGAGATGAGGGACTTCAGTTGCGTGGATAGACTGGAGAAACTAGGTTTGTTCACCTCACAGCAGAGAAGATTGAGAGGACATTTGATAGACGTGTTCAAAACCATGAGGGGTGTGGACATAGTAGATAGAGATAAACTGTTCCCATTGGCTGAAGGATCGAGAACCAGAAGGCATATTTTTAAGGTGATTGGCAGAAGGTCCAAAGGCGACTTGAGGTAAAAAAAAACCTTCATTAACTACTTCATATACCCCCGTTTCACCCCTACATGTACCGCTTTTTCAACCTACATTTAAACTAATTTTTCAATCCCTTTTCAATCGCCCTCTTAAGTCCTTTTTAAAACCAGTTTTAGATTCATTTTTTGAGGCACCGAGTAGGAGCCACGGAGTGTGGGAGACAGAGAGAGGGAGAGAGAGCGGTAGAGAGTGAGAAGAGAGAAAAGCAGGGAAAGAGATGGGGTGGCGGGCGGGGAGCAGAGCTTGAGCTGTTGTTAACACAACTAATTGCGCTCTAAATAGAAACGAGCTCCTCACTCCTCTGCTCTGGAGCGGTAATGCTGCACGGTGTAAACAAACCCACCTCGGAGCAGACAAATCGAAACAGAATTGTGGGTGAGACACCGAGGATGCATCATGTGAACCGTCAGTATTGAACACACACTAGGAGTGAGACCTAAAAACAAATCGCCAAACTAGTCAATCAAACCAAGCTGGGCTCTGGGAATGAACGCATATCTTAAACTAATCACTGACATCAGAAGTGGGACTGAATCTGAACGGAAATCCCCAATCTTTCAGTATGAACGAAACAGAACTTTAAAATTCTGAAGCGGTTTGATAGGGAGGATCGAGAGAAGATTGTTTAGATTGTTCAATTACAAGCCCATTCTGCAAGTTTATTAAAGTCTTCCAGTATTGTATCGCAGTCCTCCTCTGATTTATCAAAACCCCTAATTTAGTGTCATACGCAAATTGTGAACGTGTACTTCCGATTCCCGAGTGCAAATCATTGATGTAAATGCAGAGCAACAGTGGTCCCGGCATCGATCATTGTGGAACTCCACTCCGCATCAATTGTCAATCTGAGGAACTAGCTTTAACCCCCTAATTATATGCTGTATGTTTAGTAGCCAGCTTGATATTCATTCTGCAATGTGTGCCTTGACTCCACGTGTTCTGGCCTTACTATTGAGTCTACTACCATATCGAAGGTTTTTTGTAATTCGACTATACAGCCTCCACTGAATCAAGAGCAGGGATAATGTCTCCGGTATACAGACTAATATTTATCCCTCACCAACATCATTAAAACAGATTATCCGGTCATTATCACATTGCTGTTTGTGGGACATTGCTATGTGCAAATTGGCGGCCGTGTTTCCTACATTAAACCATTGACTACACTTGGAAGTGCTTAATTGGCTGAAAAGCGGTTTGGGAAGTCCTGAGGTCCTGAAAGGCGCTGAGAGTCATTTATAATTTTTAAGGCTTAGCTGCACTTTATGTTACTTCTTTAAGTAATTCAATAAAGTTGATCAACCATGATCTTCATTTTTGTAACCTGCACTGAATACGCTTTATTATATTTTCAGTTTCTAGATGTTTTGCTATTGCATCTTTGAGTAAGGATTGTATAACCTTTCCTACCAGCTGCAGACTGTATGCAGAGAGATTATTGAATGAGGTTCTCTGACTGTTCTCGGGAGCAGAGTGTGTGATTGACAGCTGCAGACAATGTGCAGAGAGATACGTGCAGGAAGTTATCTGTCAGTTCACGGAGGGGAGCGTGTGATTGAAAGCTGCAGACTGTGTACAGAGCGATAAGTGAAGGAAGTTATCTGGCAGTTCCCGGGAGGGGAGTGTGTGATTGACAGCAACATACTGTGTACAGAGCGATAAGTGATGGAAGTTATCTGGCAGTTCCCGGGAGGGGAGTGTGTGATTGACTGCTGGAGATTGTGTACAGAGAGATACGTGCCGGTATTTCTCTCTCTGTTCCCAGGAGTTGTCAGCTCAGTTTGTAACAATGCCAACGTCGAGGTCTCGATCCCTGTACAGAGCAATGACTTTCTATGGGGCGTAAAATTACTTATATTTGTACTCAAATTAAAAATGGAAATCTTCGAAAGGAAATCTGAAAAAAGAGCCTGAAAAGAGCGTGTTTAATTATTAATTTAATTAAAGCGGTTCACTAATCCACTAATGTTAAATAAATTACATGGAAAGCTATTTAAAAAAAAACTGGTGATACGCTCAAATAAACAAAAAACACAATCATGGCCGTCTGCCGGTGACACAAACATGGTCGTCTGTAGGTGACACAAACATGGCCATCTGTAGCTGTACAAACATGGCCGTCTGTAGGTGACACAAACATGGCCGTCAGTAGGTGACACAGATATGGCCGTCTGTAGTTGTCACAAACATGGCCGCCTGTATGTGAGACAAACATGGCCGTCTGTAGGTGACACAAACATGGCCGTCTGTAGGTGACAAAGACATGGCCGTCTGTAGGTGACACAAACATGGCCGTCTGTAGGTCACACAAACATGGCCGTCAGTGGTTGACACAGACATGGCCGTCTGTAGGTGTTACAAACATGGCCGTCTTTAGTTTACACAAACATGGCCGTCTGTAGGTGACACAGACATGGCCGTCTGTAGGTGTTACAAACATGGCCGTCTGTAGGTGACACAAACATGGCCATCTGTAGCTGACACAAACATGGCCGTCTGTAGGTGAAACAAACATGGCCGTCAGTAGGTCACACAAACATGGCCGTCTGTAGGTAACACAAACATGGCCGTCAGTAGGTCACACAGACATGGCCGTCTGTAGGTGACACAAACATGGCCGTCTGTAGGTGACACAAACATGGCCGTCTGTAGGTGACACAAACGTGGCCGTCTGTAGGTGACACAAACATGTGCGTCTGTAGGTGACACAAACATGGCCGTCAGTAGGTCACACAGACATGGCCGTCTGTAGGTGTCACAACAAGGCCGTCTGTAGGTGACACAAACATGGCCGTCTATAGGTGTCAAAAACATGGCCGTCTGTAGGTGACACAAACATTGCCGTCTGTAGGTCACACAAACATGGCCGTCTGTAGGTAACACAAACATGGCCGTCAGTAGGTCACACAGACATGGCCGTCTGTAGGTGTCACAAACATGGCCGTCTGTAGTGTCACAAACATGGCCGTCTGTAGTGTCACAAACATGGCCGTCTGTAGGTGACACAAACATGGCCGTCTGTAGGTGACACAAACCTGGCCGTCTGTAGGTGACACAAACATGGCCGTCTGTAGCTGACACAAACATGGCCGTCTGTAGGTGACACAAATATGGCCGTCTGTAGGTGACACAAATATGGCCGTCAGTGGGTGACACAGACATGGCCGTCTGTAGGTGTTACAAACATGGCCGTCTTTAGTTTACACAAACATGGCCGTCTGTAGGTGGCACAGACATGGCCGTCTGCAGATCACACAAACATGGCCGTCAGTAGGTGACACAAATATGGCCGTCAGTAGGTGTCACAAACATGGCCGTCTGTAGATGTCACAAACATGGCCGTCTGTAGGTCACAGAAACATGGCCATCTGTAGGTCACACAAACATGGCCGTCAGTAGGTGACACAAATATGGCCGTCTGTAGGTAACACCAACATGGCCGTCTGTAGGTGTCACAAACATTGCCGTCTGTAGCTGACACAAACATGGCCGTCTGTAGGTGACACAAACATGGCCGTCAGTAGGTCACACAGACATGGCCGTCTGTAGGTGACACAAACATGGCCGTCTGTAGGTAACACAAACATGGCCGTCTGTAGATGACACAAACATGGCCGTCTGTAGGTGACACAAACATGGCCGTCTGTAGGTGACACAAACAAGGCCGTCAGTAGGTCACACAGACATGGCTGTCTGTAGGTGTCACAACATGGCCGTCTGTAGGTGACACAAACATGGCCGTCTGTAGGTGACACAAACATGGCCGCCTGTAGTGTCATAAACATGGCCGTCTGTAGGTGACACAAACATGGCCGTCTGTAGCTGACACAAACATGGCCGTCTGTAGGTGACACAAACATGGCCGTCTGTAGGTGACACAAACATGGCCGTCAGTGGGTGACACAGACATGGCCGTCTGTAGGTGTTAAAATCATGGCCGTCTTTAGTTTACACAAACATGGCCGTCTGTAGGTGACACAAACATGGCCGTCTGTAGGTGACACAAACATGGCCGTCAGTAGGTCACACAGACATGGCCGCCTGTAGGTGACACAAACATGGCCGTCTGTAGGTGACACAAACATCTCCGTCTGTAGGTGACACAAACATGGCCGTCTGTAGGTGACACAAACATGGCCGTCTGTAGGTGACACAAACATGGCCGTCAGTAGGTCACGCAGACATGGCCGTCTGTAGGTGTCACAACATGGCCGTCTGTAGGTGACACAAACATGGCCGTCTGTAGGTGTCAAAAACATGGCCGTCTGTAGGTGACACAAACATTGCCGTCTGTAGGTGACACAAACATGGCCGTCTGTAGGTGACACAAACATGGCCGTCAGTAGGTCACACAGACATGGCCGTCTGTAGGTGTCACAAACATGGCCGTCTGTAGTGTCACAAACATGGCCGTCTGTAGTGTCACAAACATGGCCGTCTGTAGGTGACACAAACATGGCCGTCTGTAGGTGACACAAACATGGCCGCCTGTAATGTCATAAACATGGCCGTCTGTAGGTGACACAAACATGGCCGTCTGTAGGTGACACAAACATGGCCGTCTGTAGGTGACACAAACATGGCCGTCTGTAGCTGACACAAACATGGCCGTCTGTAGGTGACACAAACATGGCCGTCTGTAGGTGACACAAACATGGCCGTCTGTAGGTGACACAAACATGGCCGTCTGTAGGTGACACAAACATGGCCGTCTGTAGGTGACACAAACCTGGCCGCCCGAAGTTGTCCTTTGCCCTGCGGTGGATGATGCGGTCACAAGGAGTAGTTAAAGCAAATAGCAGAGACACATTTAAGGGGAAGTCAGATAAACACATGGTGGAGAAACGAATAGAAGAATATGTTGATGGATATAGCCGAAGAAGGGTGGGAGGAGGCTCGAGTGGAGCTTAAACACCGGCATGAACCTTTTGGGTTGAATGGTTTATTTCAGGACTGTAAATACTTTTTAATAGACTCTCCTCCCGGGAACAGTCAGAGAACTTCCTGCACTGATCGCTCTTCACACAGTCTGCAGCTGCCAACCATACATTGTCCTACAGGGAACATCAGGTGATTCCTGCTCTTTAATCAAATTGCAAAGAATTGATAGGACGTTATTCTTGTTCTTTCTGGTTGAGAACCTGTGATAGCACATCGCACCCACAAGATAGCTAGCTTCAGACTGAAGCTACAAATACGTGCTGCAGTTCCCGGACAGTTCCCGGGCCGATAGTCTGTGATTGACAGGTGCAGACTGTATGCAGAGATAAGTGGAGAAATGTTGAGGGTGTTAGGTGGAGGTGGGTTGCAGCTGAGAATATTAGATGGATGTGGAGGATCTGAGAATGTTAGGTTTGGCTGGGGAGGAGCTGAAGATATCAGGTGAGCAATGGAGGAACTATGGATATTCGGTGGGGTGGGAAGGAACTGAGGATATTAGTTTGGGTGTTGGGGATTTCAGTATAATTTGTTGGGTGGTGATGAACTGAGGATATTAGGTGGGCTTGGGGAGGAGCTGAAGTTATTAGGTGGGCTGAGGAGGATCTGAGGATATTCGGTGGAGTGGGGAGGATCTGAGGATATTAGGTGGGGTGGAGAGGAGCTGAGGATGTTAGGTGGGGGTTGGAGGTGCTGAGGATATTAGGTGGGGTGTGGAGGAGCTCAGGATATTAGGTGTGGTGTTGAGGAGCTGTGGATAATTGGTTGGTTGGGGAGGAGCTGAGGATATTAGGTAGGATGGTGAGGAGCAATGGATACTAGGTGTGGTGAGGAGGAGCTGAGGATAATAGGTGGCATGGCGTGGCGCTGAGGATTTTATGTGGGGTGGGCAGGAGCTGAGGATTAAAGGTCGGGTTGAGGAGGTGATTAGGATGTTAGATGCATAAATAGATACCGAAAGTCGTAAAGAGAGGCTGGAACAAACAGGATAGCGGATCTTTTAGTTGAAATAAATAATAACTTCAGACACTTCTTCGAAAAGTAGTAGTACAAAGTGACAAGCAAGGAGTTTATTCTGCAATAGATCTTCAGATTTCGGATAAAATTCCAAAACCTCACACATTTGTAGATGTCTACCTTTATTAATTATTATTTATGTTTATTCAATAAAACTGATGCTTCTCTTCAAATATGGAAGAAACATTTCTCTAAAGGACATGTTATAATACACATTAGAAAACTTGCAGACTATGCTGTTAAATGGCAAGTGGAGTTTAACATAGATGGATGCGCGTTGATGCAGTTTTGTAGAAAGTAGAATATCATGAGGGTAGTGTGGTTGACGTTGTGCATATGAACTTTCAAAAGGCGTTTGATAAAGTACCACGTAATGGACCTGTTCATAAAATTATAGCCCATGGGATTAAAGGTTCAGGGCAGCATGGATACCAAATTTGCTAAGGGACAGTAAGCAGAGAATAGTGGTGAAAAGTTGATTTTCACACTGGAGGGAGGTATACAGTGTTGTACCCCAGGGGTCGCTATTAGAGTACTGCTCTTTTTGATACATGTTAATGACCTAGAGTTGAGTAAACACAACTTCATGTTATAGTTTGCAACTGAAACGAAATTCTGAAATCTAGTACACAATGAGGAGGGCAGCAATAGACTTCAGGAGGGCATAGACTGACTGGGCAAAATAAAAACATAAGAAATAGGAGCAGGAGTAGGCCATTCGGGATTCGAGCCTGCTCCGCCATTCAATACGTTCACGTCTGAACTTTGTTTAAAAACACATTCATGTAACATTTTCTAACTGACCCTCATTCCTGCATGTACAGTTATCTCCTTACTCAGTTTTCTGGTATATTTTGCATTAACAGAATAAAATATCAGTGTAACCTAAAACAGACGCTAAATCCCCCGTAAAACAAATCCTATGAAGCAAATTTGGCTGGGTCTTGACCCTCATAAAATGTTCCTCAGGCTGGAGGGTCCGAGAGATTTATGATCTGATGCTCCGCTTCCCCAATGGAGTTTCTTTCCAAATTCAATCCCTTCGCTTACAACATAAACCGAACTCTGATTCAAATGTGCAGACATATGGCAGATTAAATTTAACACAGAGAATTGTGAAGTGATGCATTTTGGTAGGATGAATGGGGAGAACCAATATGAAATAAATGGTACAATTTTAAATTGAGTGTTGGTAAGATAGACCTGAGGTGTATGTACACACATCTTTGAAGGTGGCAGGACAAGTTGAGAAAGCTGTTAAAAAAGCACATGGGTTCATTGTCTTTATTAATAGATCAATAGAGAACAAAAGCAAGGAATTCATGCTAAAACTTTATAGGCTTCAGCGGGAGTATTGTGTTCAATTCTGGTAACCAAACTTTAGGAAATATATCAATGCCTTGGAGCGTGAGCAGAAGTGATTGACCAGAATGGTACCAGGGATGAGGAACTTCAGTTATGTGGAGAGACTAGAGAAGCTGCGGTTTTTCTCCTTTTACCAATGAAGTGTAAGAGGAGATTTGATAGAGGTTTTCAAAATCTTAAATTAATTTAACAGCATAAATAAGAAGCAACTGTTTCCAGTGGCAGATAGGTCGTT
The DNA here is from genome assembly GCA_030390025.1 of Squalus acanthias. NCBI lineage: Eukaryota > Metazoa > Chordata > Chondrichthyes > Squaliformes > Squalidae > Squalus > Squalus acanthias. Next base: position 10,968,568 of record CM059452.1, on the reverse strand, counting down.
AACCAGAGGACACAGATTCAATGTGAGTGGCAAAAGAACCAGAGACGACATGAGGAGGCTTTTTTATTTACAAAGCGAATTGTTGTGACCTGGAATGCACTGCCTGAAAGGGTGGTGCAAGCAGATACAATAGTAACATTCAAAAGGGATTTGGAAAATGTACTTGATGTAAAAAATTACCGGGGAAAGAGCAGAGAAGTGGGATTAATTTGGTCCCTCTACCAAAGAGCAGGCACAGGCACGATGGGCCGAATGGGCACCTTCAGCGCTGTATCATTCTATGTTTCTATAATCACCTGCAATTTAGACAATAAGAAACTGAATGGGGCAGACGGAGAAAGGGATCTAGGGATACAGGTGAAAAAATAATTAAAATCAGTATCAATGGTCAGCAAAGCAATTAAAATGCTACCAATGAACTGGGGTTTATTTCTAAGGCTATAGAATTCAAAAGTAGTGAACTTGGCAAAAGGTGGGAAGTGGTGTTCCACAAGGATCGGTGCTGGGACCACTCTTGTTCACCATTTACAGAAACAATTTGGACTCCAGAATCGGAAAGGTAATTTAAAATGTTGTGGATGCCACCGAAATGGGTTTTATAGTTAATACAGAGGAAGACAGCGACAGAATACATGAAGACGTTAATAAAGTTGCAGAATGGGCTTCTAATTGGCAAAGGAATTTCATTAACGAATTGTGAGAGAGAGTGCATTTTAATAGGCAGAATGAGGAGGTCACATAATACTTGGAAAATAAGTGTCTAAATGGGGTTGTGGAGAAGAGAGACGCGAGGGTACAGATATACAAGTCACTAAATGTAGTGACACATGTTAACAAGGCCATGAAAACAAAGAAAGCACTACGGTTCATTTCTAGAGGGATAGAATTGTAAAGCAGGAAGTTATGTTAAACTTGTATTGGACTTGGTTAGAACGCACTTACAGTATTGCGAACATTTCTGGTCGCCATCTTATAAAATGGGCACAGAGGCACTGGAGAAGATGCAAAAAGGATTTACTAGAATGATACCAGAACTGAGAGGTTATACGTATCAGGCAAGATTGAACAGGCTGGGGCTCATTTCTTTAGCAAAGAGAAGACTGAGGGATGATCAGCTAGAGATCTTTAAGAATATGAAAGGGTTTGATTGGGTAGATGTAGAGAAGGCGTTTCCACTTGCGGGAGAGACCAGAACTCTGGGCCATAGATTCAAAATTGTGATAAATAAATCCAATAGGGAATTTAGCAGAAACTTCTTAACTTCTGTGGTCAGAATGTGGAACTCGCTCCCACAAGTAGCAGTTGGTGTAAATAGATTAGATACATTTAAGGGGAAGCGAGATAAGCACATGAGGGGGAAAGGAGTAGAAGAATATTGTGACTGGGTTAGATGAAGGAGGGTGGGAGGGGGCTCGTGTGGAGCACGAATACCGACATGGACATTGTGAGCTGAATGACCTGTCTCTGTACTGTAAATATATTGTAAGTTGTGTTAAAGTTGTATAGGACTTGTCTCACTTCGAGAACTGTGCATAGTTATGTTCTCCATACTATGAAAACGCTACAGAATTACTGGAGAAAGTGCAAAAAATATTTACAACAATAATTTGCATTTATATCGCGTCTTCAAAGTAGTGAAACATCCCAAGGCGCTTGTCAAGGACAGATAGGAGGTTCTGTGGCAGCAAAAGAGACTCACGGATGGTATGTTGCCTCCCGGGTGCCAGGGTCCGTGACGTCTCGGACCGTGTTTTCAGAATCCTCAAAGGGGAAGGGGAACAATCACAAGTCGTGGTACACATCGGTACCAACGACATAGGTAGGAGAAGGGACGGGGATTTAAAACAGGAATTTAGGGAGCTAGGTTGGAAGCTGAGAGCCAGTACAAACCATGTTGTAATTTCTGGTTTGTTGCCGGTGCCACGTGCTAGCGAGTTGAGGAACAGGGAGAGAGTGCAGATAAACACGTGGCTGCAGGGATGGTGTAGGGGGGAGGGTTTCAGTTATGTGGATAATTGGAGCACATTCTGGGGAAGGTGGGACCTGTACAAACAGGACGGTTTGCACCTGAACCAGAGGGGCACCAATATCCTGGGAGGGAAATTTGCTACGGCTCTTCGGGGGGGTTTAAACTAATTTGTCAGGGGAATGGGAAAAAGGGCTGTAGTCCACGAGCCAGTGGTGAGTGTAGGGAGGTACTGAGGAGGGTATCAAGGTCGCAGGAATGTACCGGCAGACAGGAAGATGGCTTGAAGTGTGTCTACTTCAATGCAAGGAGCATCCGGAATAAGGTAGGAGAACTTGGAGCGTGGATTGGTACTTGGGACTACGATGTGGTGGCCATTACGGAGACATGGTTAGAACAGGGACAGGAATGGCTGTTGGAAGTTCCGGGGTATAGATGTTTCAGTAAGAGTAGGGAAGTTGGTAAGAAAGGTGGAGGAGTAGCATTGTTAATCAAGGATAGTTTAACAGCGGCAGAAAGGCAGTTCGAGGGGGATCTGCCGTCTGAGGTAATATGGGCTGAAGTTAGAAACAGGAAAGGAGCGGTCACGTTGTTAGGAGTTTTCTACAGGCCCCCAAATAGTAATAAAGATGTGGAGGAAGAAATTGCAAAGCAGATTATGAATAGGTGTGGAGGTCACAGAGTAGTTGTCATGGGTGACTTCAACTTTCCAAATATTGATTGGAACCTTTATAGGTCAAACAGTTCGGATGGGATAGTTTTTGCACAGTGTGTGCAGGAGGGTTTCCTGACACAATATGTGGATAGGCCGACAAGAGGTGGGGCCACGTTGGATTTGGTACTGGGTAATGAACCGGGCCAAGTGTTTGATTTGTATGTGGGAGAGCACTTTGGAGATAGTGACCACAATTCGGTAACTTTCATAGAAACATAGAAACATAGAAAATAGGTACAGGAGTAGACCATTCGGTCCCTCGAGCCTGCACCGCCATTCAATGCGTTCATGGCTGAACATGCTACCTCAGTACCCCATTCCTGCTTTCTCGCCATACCCCTTGATCCCCTTAGTTGTGAGTGTTATATCTAACTCCCTTTTGAATATATTTAGCGAACTGGCCTCAACAACCTTCTGTGGAAGAGAATTCCATAGATTCACCACTCTCTGGGTGAAGAAGTTCCTCCTCAGCTCAGTCCTAAATGGCTTCCCCTTAATCCTTAGACTGTGACCCCTGGTTCTAGTTTTCCCTACCATTGGGAACATTCTGCCTGCATCTAATTTGTCTAAACCAGTCAGGATTTTAAATGTCTCTATAAGATCCCCCCTCATTCTTCTGAACTCCAGAGGATACAAGTTCAGTTGACCCAATCTTTCTTGATATGTCAGTCTGGCCATCCCAGGAATCAATCTAGTGAACCTTCGCTGCACTCCCTCAATAGCAAGAATGTCCTTCCTTAAGTTAGGAGACCAAAACTGCGCACAATACTCCAGGTGTGGCCTCACCAAGGCCCTGTACAACTGCAGCATCACCTCCCTACTCCTGTACTCAAATCCCCTTGCTATGAAGGCCATCATTCCGTTTGCTTTCTTGACTGCCTGCTGCACTTGCATTCCCACCTTCAGTGACTGATGTACCATGACGCGCAGGTCTCGTTGCACGTCCCCTTTCCCTAATCTGCCACCATTCAGGTAATAGTCTGCCTCTCTATTTTTACCACCAAAGTGGATAACCTCACATTTATCCACATTGTACTTCATCTGCCATACATTTGCCCATTCACCCAACCTGTCCAAGTCACTCTGTAGCCTCCTAGCATCCTCCTCATTGTTCACACTGCCTCCCAATTTAGTGTCATCCGAAATTTGGAGATATTACATTTAATCCCTTCGTCCAAATCATTAATATATAATGTAAACAGCTGGGGTCCCAGCACCGAACCCTGCGGTACCCCGCTGGTCACTGCCTGCCATTCTGAAAAGTACCCATTTACTCCTACTCTTTGTTTCCTGTGTGCCAACCAGTTCTCAATCCACGTCAACACATTACCCCCAATCCCATGTGCTTTAACTTTGCTCACCAATCTCTTGTGTGGGACCTTGTCGAAGGCCTTCTGAAAGTCCAAATACACCACATCTACTGGTTCCCCCCTGTCCACCCTATTGGAAACATCCTCAAAAAATTCCAGAAGATTTGTCAAGCATGATTTCCCTTTCACAAATCCATGCTGACTTGGACCTATCATGTCGCCACTTTCCAAATGGTCTGTTATGACATCTTTAATAATTGCTTCCATCATTTTACCCACGACCGATGTCAGGCTGACCGGTCTATAATTCCCTGCATTCTCCCTCCCTCCTTTTTTAAAAAGAGGGGTTACATTGGCCACCCTCCACTCCATCGGAACTGATCCAGAGTCTAAGGAATGTTGGAAAATGATCGTCAATGCATCCACTATTTCCAAGGCCACCTCCTTAAGTACTCTGGGATGCTGACCATCAGGCCCCGGGGATTTTTCAGCCTTCAGTCCCATCAATTTCCCCAATATCTTTTCCCGACTAATAAGGATTTCCCTCAGCTCCTCCCTCTTACCAGATCCTCTGACCACTTTTATTTCCGGCAGGTTGTGTGTGTCCTCCACAGTAAACACCGAACCAAAGTACTTGTTCAATTGATATGCCATTTCCTTGTTCCCCATTACGACTTCCCCTGTTTCCGACTGCAGGGGACCTACGTTTGTTTTTACTAACCTCTTTCTTTTTACATATTTATAGAAGCTTTTGCAGTCCATTTTAATGTTCTCTGCAAGCTTCCTTTCATATTTTATTTTCCCTGCCCTAATCAAACCCTTCGTCCTCCTCTGCTGAGTTTTGAAGTTCTCCCAGTCCCCGGGTTTGCTGCTACTTCTGGCCAATTTGTATGCAACTTCCTTGGTTTTAATACTATCCCTGATTTCCCTTGTTAGCCATGGTTGAGCCACCTTCCCTTTTTTATTTTTACGCCAGACCGGGATGTACAATTGTTGTAGTTCATCCATGCGATCTCTAAATGTCTGCCATTGCCCTTCCACTGATAGCCCCTTAAATATCGCTTGCCAATTTAACCTCGCCAATTCACGCCTCATACCCTCAAAGTTGCCCTTATTTAAGTTCTGGACCATGGTCTCTGACTTAACTGTTTCCTTCTCCATCCTAATGTAGAACTCCACCATACTATGGTCACTCTTCCCCAGGGGGCCTCGTACCACAAGATTGCTGATTAGTCCCTCCTCATTACACAACACCCAGTCCAGGATGGCCTCCCCTCGAGTTGGTTCCTCAACATATTGGTTTAGGAAACCATCCCTTAAACACTCCAGGAAATCCTCCTCCACCGTATTGCTTCCAGTTTGAGTAGCCCAATCTATATGCATATTAAAGTCACCCATGATAACTGCCGTGCCTTTTTTGCACGCACCTCTATAATGAGTCATTAAAGGGAGGCCCGAGGCTCAGGTAGGCCTCAGACCAGCGTCGACAGCGGGGGAAGTGGAGCCTTTCTTTCTTTCTCTCTCCCACAGAGCGGTCGGCAGCGGGGAAGGAGGGGCGGACCTGGTTGGAGCGGCAGAGGCCTGAGGTGAGTCATTAAAGGGAGGCCCGAGGCTCAGGTAGGCCTCAGACCAGCGTCGACAGCGGGGGAAGAGGAGCCTTTCTTTCTTTCTCTCTCCCACAGAGCGGTCGGCAGCGGGGAAGGAGGGGCGGACCTGGTTGGAGCGGCAGAGGCCTGAGGTGAGTCATTAAAGGGAGGCCCGAGGCTCAGGTAGGCCTCAGACCAGCGTCGACAGCGGGGGAAGTGGAGCCTTTCTTTCTTTCTCTCTCCCACAGAGCGGTCGGCAGCGCGGAAGGAGGGGCGGACCTGGTTGGAGCGGCAGAGGCCTGAGGTGAGTCATTAAACTCACCTACGTGGCCTTTTTCCACAGCGGGGAAAGAGCTTCGCGGGCTTTTTCAAAGGCAGGGGGCGGGGCCAATTCATTGGTACCCGTATATAGGTGGAGCGGTTGCTAAACCCGAGACACTACACTAGTAGTGACTCCCACCATCCCACCTCCTCTAACCTTTAGGGGTAGAGGGAATTTAAAAGGTAGGTTCGATTTTATATTTTGTTTTCAGGGACTTAACTCCTGGACCTAAGTTAAATAAGTTTAAATTTTAGTAATAAAGTAACATAAGGGTTAAGTCATGACAGGAAGTCTCGGACCCGTTTCATGCTCCTCCTGTGCCATGTGGGAAACCAGGGACACTTCCAGTGTCCCTGACAACTACGTGTGCGGGAAGTGTGTCCAGCACTCTGGAGCATGCACGATGCCGAGAACTCGGTGAATCGCTCATTTAGTGAGTTGTCCACACCGCAGGTAAAGGCTAGGACAGACAGTGAATGGGTGACCAAGAAGCAGGGCAATATCAGGAAGGTAGTGCAGGAGTCCCCTGTGGTCATCTCCCTCCAAAACAGGTATGCCGCTTTGGATACTGTTGGGGGAGATGGCCTACCAGGGGAAGGCACTAGCAGCCAGGTTCATGGCACCATGGCTGGCTCTGCTGCACAGCAGGGCGGGAAAAAGAGTGGTAGGGCTATAGTGATAGGGGACTCAATTGTAAGGGGAATAGACAGGAGTTTCTGTGGAAGCAACCGAGATTCCAGGATGGTATGTTGCCTCCCTGGTGCAAGGGTCAAGGATGTCTCGGAGCGGCTGCAGAACATTCTGAAGAGGGAGGGTGAACAGCCATCTGTCGTGGTGCATGTAGGTACCAACGATATAGGTAAAAAGCGGGAAGAGGTCCTAAAAGCAGAATTTAGGGAGCTAGGAGCTAAATTAAAAAGTAGGACCTCTAAGGTAGTAATCTCTGGATTGCTACCAGGGCCACGTGCTAATCAGAATAGAGAGAACAGGATAGTGAGATTGAATACGTGGCTTGAGCAGTGGTGCAGGAGGGAGGGATTCAAATTCCTGAGGCATTGGAACGAGTTCTGGGGGAAGTGGGACCTGTACAAAAGGGACGGTCTGCACTTGGGCAGGACTGGAACCGATGTCCTCGGGGTAATATTTGCTAAAGCAGTTCGGGAGGATTTAAACTAATATGGCAGGGGAATGGGAACCTATGTAGCGAAACAGGGGGAAGTAATATGCAGTCAGAAACAAATGTTAGAAGGGTGAGAAACAATAGGGGAAGGCCGAGTAAACAAAGGCAAGAAACACAAAGGGCCATACTAAATCATAAGTCTAAAAGGACAAAGGATGTTAATAAAACAAGCCTAAAGGCTCTGTGTCTTAATGCAAGGAGTATCCGTAATAAGGTGGATGAATTGACTGTGCAAATAGATGTTAACGGATACGATGTGATTGGGATTACAGAGACGTGGCTCCAGAACAATCAAGGCTGGGAACTTAACATCCAGGGGTATTCAACATTCAGAAAGGATAGAATATCACTATTGCAATGGAGAGGGATAGGGCCATACGGCAGGGCAGGGTTTATAATTGGGGGAGGGGTAATTATGATGCGATTAGGCAAGAATTAGGGAGTATAAGATGGGAACAGAAACTATCAGGGAAAGGCACAAACGAAAAGTGGAGCTTTTTCATGGAGCAATTACTGCGTGTCCTTGATAGGTATGTCCCTGTCAGGCAGGGAGGAAATGGCCGAGTTAGAGAACCATGGTTCACAAAAGAGGTTGAATGTCTAGTCAAGAGGAAAAAGGAAGCGTAAGTAAGGATGAGAAAACAAGGTTCAGTTGGGTCGATTGAGGGGTACAAGGTAGCAAGGAATGAGCTAAAAAAAGATCTTAGGAGAGCTAGGAGGGGGCATGAGAAGTCCTTGGCGGGTCGGATCAAGAAAAACCCCAAGGCTTTTTACTCTTATGTGAGAAATAAAAGAATGACCAGGGTGAGGTTAGGGCCGGTCAAGGACAGTAGTGGGAACTTGTGCATGGAGTCAGAAGAGATAGGAGAGGTGATGAATGAATACTTTTCGTCAGTGTTCACCGAGGAGAGGGGCCATGTTCTTGAGGATGAGAGTGTGATAAAGGTGGATAGGCTGGAGGTGGTAGATGTTCTGAGGGAAGATGTTTTAGCAATTTTGAAGAACCTGCGGGTCGATAAGTCCCCTGAGCCAGATGGGATATATCCTAGGATTCTTTGGGAGGCAAGGGAGGAGATTGCAGAGCATCTGGCTTTGATCTTTGGGTCCTCACTGTCCACGGGGATGGTGCCAGAGGACTGGAGAGTGGCGAATGTTGTTCCTCTCTTCAAGAAAGGAAATAGGAATGACTCTGGTAATTATAGGCCGGTTAGTCTTACTTCGGTGGTTGGTAAGATAATGGAAAAGGTCCTGAGGGATAGGATTTATGACCATTTGGAAAGGGGCAACTTAATCAGGGATAGTCAACACGGATTCGTGAAGGGTAAGTCTTGCCTAACAAATTTGATTGAATTCTTTGAGGAGGTAACTAAGTGTGTAGATGAAGGTAGAGCAGTTGATGTTGTATACATGGATTTTAGTAAGGCGTTTGATAAGGTTCCCCATGGTCGTCTCATGAAGAAAGTAAGGAGTTGTGGGATAGAGGGAAATTTGGCCGATTGGATAAGTAACTGGCTATCTCATAGAAGGCAGAGGGTGGTGTTGGATGGAACATTTTCGGACTGGAGACCAGTTACCAGCGGTGTGCCACAGGGGTCGGTGCTGGGTCCTTTGCTGTTTGTGATTTTTATCAATGACTTGGAGGAGGGGACTGAAGGGTCGATCAGTAAATTTGCTGATGACACCAAGATTGGTGGAGCAGTGGATGAGGTGGAGGGCAGTTGTAGGCTGCAAAGAGACATTGATAGGATGCAGAGCTGGGCCGAAAAATGGCAGATGGAATTTAACCCTGATAAGTGCGAGGTGATTCATTTTGGTAGGGCAAATTTGAATAAGGATTACAGGGTCAACGGCAGGGTTCTGAGGAACGTGGAGGAGCAGAGGGATCTGGGGGTTCATATCCACAGATCTCTGAAGGTTGCCACTCAAGTGGATAGAGCAGTAAAGAAGGCCTATGGTGTGTTGGCGTTTATTAACAGAGGGTTTGAGTTTAAGAACCGTGAGGTTATGCTGCAACTGTACAGGACCTTGGTGAGACCACATTTGGAATATTGTATGCAGTTCTGGTCACCTCACTATAGGAAGGACGTGGAAGCATTGGAAAGAGTGCAAAGGAGATTTACCAGGATGCTGCCTGGTTTGGGGGGGAGGTCTTATGAGGAAAGATTGAGGGAGTTGGGGCTTTTCTCTTTAGAGCGGAGGAGGATGAGAGGCGACTTAATAGAGGTTTATAAGATGATGAGGGGGATAGATAGAGTGGATGTTCAGAGACTATTTCCTCGGGTAGAGGCAGCTGTTACAAGGGGGCATAACTATAAGGTGCATGGGGGGAGATATCGAAGGGATGTCCGAGGTAGATTCTTTACTCAGAGAGTGGTTGGTGTGTGGAATGGACTGCCTGCTGTGATAGTGGAGTCGGACACTTTAGGAACTTTCAAGCGGTTATTGGATAAGCACATGGAGCACACCAGAGTGATAGGGAGTGTGATAGCTTGATCTTGGTCTCGGACAATGCTCGGCACAACATCGAGGGCCGAAGGGCCTGTACTGTGCTGTACTGTTCTATGTTCTGTAGGAAGTTATCAAACAGAACTTGACACCAAGCCACGTAAGGAGATATTAGAAAAGTTGAACAAAATATTGTTCAAATAGGTAAGTTTTAAGGAGCATGACAAAAGGAGGAGCGAGAGTTTGAGAGGCAGAGAGGTTTAGGGAGGGGATCCCAGAGCTTAGGGCCCAGGCAGCTGAAGGCACGGCCACCAATGGTGGAGCGGTTAAAATCGGGCCTGTGCACGATGCCGGATTTGGAGGAGGCCAGAGATGTCGTGGGGGGCGGGGGGTGTTTTAGAGCTGGTGTAGGTTATAGAGATAGGGAGGCCATGTAGATATTTGAAAACAAGCAAGATAATTTTAAAATTGAGGCTTTGCCGGAATGGGAGCCAATGTAGGTCAGCGAGCACAGGGGTGGTGTGTGAACGGCTCTAGGTGTGAGTTAGGACACGAGCAGCAGGTTTTGGATTAGCTGAAGTTTATGGACGGTTGGTGAAGGGATGCCGGCCAGAAGAGCCTTGGAGTAGTCAAGTCTAGAGCGAGCAAAAGTGATGGATGAATGTTTGATGAACAGATGAACTGGGGCAGGTGTGGAGTTTAGCGATGTTACGGAGGTGGAAGTTGGCTGTCCTGGTGATGAAGTGGATATGTGTTCGGAAAATCACCCTGCGGTCAAATACCACGCCAAGGTTGTGAATGGTCTGGTTCAGCCTTAGACAGTTGCTAGGGACAGGGATGGAGTCGGTGGCTAGACAACGGAGTTTGTGGTGGGAGCCAATGGCTTCGGTCTTACAAATACTTCGTTGGACGGCACCAGAACTGAGAGTTTACAGCCACCAGAAAGATTGAACAGCCTGGTCTTTCGGCTTCAGAAGAAAGTCGACATAGAGAAGGCCTGATAGAGGTCTTGAAAATTATAAATATTTTGAAGAATTGATGTGGATAGAATGTTTACACTTGTGGTAGAATCCAAAACTCGAGGGCCATAAATGTAAGAAAATTACTAATAAATGCAATAGGGAAATAGGGTGCAATTTAATTTCTCAGAGAGTGTTTAGAATGTGGAATGCCTTACCATAGGGAGTGGTTGAGGCAAATAGCTTAGATGCTATCAAAGGGAAATTAGACGAGAGCATGAGAGAAAAGGGAATAGAAAGAAATGCTGAGAGGCTGAGATGAGCAAGTTGCAATGGGAGGAGACACGTGCGGACCATAAACATCAGCAAAGTCTAGTTGAGTCGAATGAAGTTTTTTAGCTGTACAATCTATGTAATGTAATCCTCTGAACGGCAGCTCAGCTCTGTCTGTTTGCCTATTGACTGGGCTCTTACCCTGGAACCTGCAAATGAATTGCTGCACTCAATAGCTGAAGTGACTCTTTACAGAAGAGCTCAGACAGGTAGCACAAATTAGTGGTCCTGTCCCGAAAGACAATGTGGGAACTGTCAGTCAGATATAGTGCCGTGTCCTAAACAGAGTTTTTACACCGCCGCCGATTTCATTTCAGATCACCAGCGGTTCCTGATGTAATTCAGTTGCTGGCAGTCTGGGGCTAAGTATTAATTTCATGGACTGGAAACACTGGGACCCGCCACTGGGCTGCGCTGAGTTGTTCTGATTATGAATTAATTGAATAATTGAGGTAACCGGATATTTCACCGCGCTCTTCACCTGCTCTCTGAACTTGTGCTCGGCCAACGTTGTCTACCTGGCACGTTGCAGTAAAGGATGCTCCAGAGCATGGTACATCGGCGAGACCATGCAGACACTGAGACAACGTATGAACGGACACCGTGCAACAATCGCCAGGCAGGAGGGTTGCCTCCCAGTCGGGGAACACTTCAGCAGCCAGGGGCATTCAGCCTCGGATCTGCGGGTAAGCGTTCTCCAAGGCGGCCTTCGAGATACACGACAGCGCAAAATCATAGAGCAGATACTGATAGCCAAGTTCCGCACTCATGAGGATGGCCTCAATCGCGATATTGGGTTCATGTCACGATACAGAACGTGACTTGACATCATGGCCGGTCTTCCCAGGTGTTTTTTTTTTTTTAAAAGGCTAACACAAGAACACAAATTGACAGGATATGCAGCCAGCAGGTGGTTTGACACGTTGGACCCCCTGGGACACATCTCATTGTCTTGGCTGTGCTCTTTGTTGCAGGGAATAATGTGAATAGATTTTGTCTGGGTTTAAATTGTGAATTCTGGGAGATTCTCTCATTGCTAACTTACCTGACGAAGAAGCGAACTGCTTCGAAAGCTTGTAAAATTAAATAAATCTGTTGGACTATAACCTGGTGTTGTGCGACTTCACATTTTTGTCCACCCCAGTCCAACGCCGGCATCTCCACATCATGCCTAACTATTAACGAGGCTCTTAATCTTGAAGCGGTAAATGAAATGCTGCGCCATATAGCTGATATGTCTCTTTACAGAAGTGTTCAGATGGAACAAAGTAAAGATCCTGTCCCGAAATAAAATGTCGTAACAGTCAATCAAAAATCGTGCCGTGTTCTAAAGAGAGAGATTTATGGACCCGGCGCTGGTGGCTTTTTGAGATCAGCAGCAATTCCTGGTGTAATTCAGTTGCAGGAAGTCTGGGTCTAAATATTAATTTCCTGTGCTGGAAACACTGGGAGCCGCCTCTGGGCTGCGCTCAGTTGCTCTGATTATTAATGAATTGAATAATTGAGGAAACCGGATATTTCACCGCCTTATTCAACTGCTCTCTGAACTTGGACTGAGTCAGCCCGTAAATAAATGTATTTGTGCAGGAACTTAAAATCTGCAGCATAAATCCTACTTCTTGAATGATATACAAAGAATCTTCGTCATCTAAGAGATCCGCTCCTCCAGTGCTATAAAATAAGAAATGTACAACATACATCGACCACAGAAGTATGAAGCTGCCGGTTATGGTGAAGAGTAAAATCACAGACTTCCTTCTGCTCTCCATCTCTGGGTCACTGCCATTCTCCCCCTTGCTCTGTCCCCTCAGTCCCTTACGGACTCGACTGGTCACTAAAATGTGTCTGACGGTCAGAGCGTTGAGCAACAGAATTAAAGCGAATGGGAGCAATGGGGTTAAAACCGTATCAAACCAGTCAAATCCCACCCATCCGGGCTCAGTAAAAACGCTTGGCTTTTCAGAACAGAACCACGGGACATTGTCGATTACCTCCTCAGGTTCAGACATAAAATAGAAGGGCACGTTTTTTAAACAGAGCAGAATGCCGGTTGTTGCTAGAACCGCAGCTGCAGTTTTCCCAGTGCAATATGTTGTTTTCAGCTTCTGGCAACAAATAGCAATAAATCGATCAAAGGTGAAAGTGACGGTGAACCAGACAGAACAGTCTGTGGCTGCACGATTCAGCACACCGACAACACTGCACACAGGGGTGATGTCCAGGAAACATATTGGGAAGTAATAAGAATTGATCTGGATCAGAATGACCTCAGCGATAATGACCAGTAGATCCGCCGCTGCCATGGCCACCAGGTAGCGAGTGGTGCAGGTGGAGAGTCCGCACTTTCCCCGGGACAGGATCACAATCGCCACTAAATTAACTGTAAAAAAAGAGTGGGAAAAGTGATTGGAAATTACTGGTCATTCATTCTCCGTGTCTGAGCCCAGACAGTAAGTATTTGTAGCTAAAAAACCTCAGACTACTGTGGAATAAAACATTCCACAGCGAGTGGAGAAACGGGGACTTCCGGGTTTCCCGTAAGAAACCCAGCCCCACGATTGGAAAGTGAAGAGCTGTGAAATCGTAACTTTTATACGACATTTGCAGCTGTGAACTATTCAGCTGAATGGAAAGTGATTGAACTCCCGACATACTTACCTGACCTGATCTAGGAACGACGTGAACCTCCTTAAAATATGGTAAAATTAAAATAGGCTGCCAAAATAGTTGTTAACTAGCGTTTAACAAGCATTTAACAATCTTAATTGCCTCCCCCGCCGCTTGCTGTCGGGTCTGCTCGGCGATGGCAGACCCCACACTTTGTAAACTTACATGGAGGCGGGTTCAGAACTGGCTCCCTACCCGCTGTCAATTATTTCGATTTTGACAGCGGTCACGCCTCCGAATCCGCCTTCTGAGCGCCGGCAAAATCGCGGCCACAATGTCCACCAAAGCGATTATCCAATCTAGGTATCTTCCTCTCCAAGGGAGAAGAGACCACATCATGAGCAGTGACTACAATGTACTAAATATGAAGAAGTGCCAGTAAATCGTTGTTGTATGTGGAAGCAGTGTTTGGGACACTGGGCGGTGGGAAAGAAGGAGGTGAAAGTGCGGGCGATGCATCTCTTGCGCTTCCATTACAAGGTGCCGGGTGAACTGGAGCTTTTATTGGTGGTGCTGGAAAAGTGGACCAGTGTGTCGCGAGGGGAGGGGAATATATGGTCGATGTTGGGTTTAGTGGGAGATGGCGGAAATGACGGAGGATTATCAGTTGAATCTGGAGGCGGGTAAAGTGGAAGGTGAGGAAAAGGGGGATCCCTTTCGTGGTTCTGGCAGCGAAATGAAGGGGTGATGGCAGTCGCGCGGAAATAGGATAGACACGGTCGAGGGCCCTGTCAACCATCGTGGAGGGAAATCCTCACCTGAAGAAACAAAGTCATTTCCGAAGCATTGGTGTGGAAGGTGGCATCGGAAACGGCTGAGCGCGCTGGACACTGCAAAGGCAATGAGCCCGTATAACATCCCAGCTTTCGTAATGACGACAAGTGCTCCAGAAATAGCCAAGCTGTTGCAGTACAGCTACAACATTAGCATCTATCCGACGATGAGGGGCATTTCCCAGTTAAGTCCTGTTAACAAAAAGCAGTAAAATCCAATCCGGGCAATTACTGCCTCACCAGTCTACTCTCAATCATCAGCAAAGTGATGGAAGGTATCATTGACAGTGCTATCAAGTGGCACTTACTCACCAATGACCTGCTCACGGATGTCCAGTACCTCTCGGCTCAAGACCTCATCACAGCTTTGGCCCAACATGGACAAAACTGCCGATTTCCAGAGGTGAGGGAAGAGTGAGTGACCTTGGCATCAAGGCAGCATTTGACCGATTGTGGCATGAAGGATCCGTAATAAAACTCAAGTCATTGGGAATCAGGGGGATAAGATTGCACTGGCTGGAGTCATACCTAGCACAAAGGAAGATGGTTCTGGTGATTTGAGGGCCATCATCACAGCCCCAGGACATCGCTGCAGGAGTTTCTCAGGGCAGTGTCCTAGGCCCAACAATCTGCAGATGTTTCATCAATGAACTTCTCTCCATCATAAGGTCAGAGGTGTGGATTTTCGCAGATGACTGCACCGTGTTCAGTATCATTCGCAACTCCCCAGATAATGAAGCAGTCCATGCCCGGCTGGACGATGTTCAGGCTTGCGCTGATAAGTGGCAAGAAGCATTTGAGCCACACAAGTGCCAGGCAATGCCTATCTGCAACAAGCGACAATCTAACCACCGCCCTTTGACATTCAACGGCATTGCCATCGCCGAATCCCGCACCATCAACCTCCTGGGTGTCACCATTGACCAGAACCTTAACTGGACCAGCGACATAAATAATGTGGCTATAAGAGCAGGTCAGAGGCTGGGCATTCTGCGCCGAGTGTCTCACCTACTAATCCCCAAAACCTTCCCACCATCCACAAAGCACACGTCAGCAGCGCGATGGAATACTCCCCATTTGCCTGGATGAGTGCAGCTCCAACAACACTCAAGAAGGTCGACAAAATCCAGGACAAAGCAACCCGCGTGATTGCACCCTATCCGCCACCTTAAACATTCACTCCCTCCACCACCGGTGTAGCATGGCTGCAGTGTGTACCATCTACAAGAAGCACTGCAGCAACTCGACAAGGTTTCTTCCAAAGCACCTCCCAAACCCGCGAACTCTTCCACCTAGAAGGTCAAGGGCAGCAGGTGCATGGGAACACCACCACCTCCAAGTTCCCCTCCAAGTTACAGACCAGCGTGACTTAGAAGTATATCACCGTTCCTTCATCGCCGCTTGGTCAAATCCTGGAACTCCCGCCCGAACGGCACTGTGGGAGTACATTCACCACGCGAACTGCAGTGATTCTGGAAGGCGGCTCAACACCACCTTCTCAAGGGCAATGAGGGATGCGCGATAAATGCTGGCCTTGCCAGAGGCGCCCACATCCCAGGAATAGAAAAAACTGAACGGGCAATGACCTCATGATGTTTGTCAGATGAGACCCGCCCACTGTGAGTTTAAGGGAACCTGGGGTTCACTGGACTTTGGAGCGGAGAGGGAAGGACTGACATAGGCAGAAATATAACTGGGCATCAGGAGCGCAGCTTCGACCTCAGAAGGAAGGAAGTCCCGCGAGCTGTGGGACAATGGGGGGCAGAAGGAGCCAATGGATGAGGAATCAGAGCCTGAGGAATGAAGAGAGATGTGTGAGGAGAGGAGAGGTACTAAACTCTGTCAAATAATAATAGAGTACATTCATCAAACAACTTCAAGATATTTTAGGCAGAAAGGGGGAGATAATTGGTGAAGTAATGAAAGGAAGCAAAGGAATCCAGGGATAAAGATTCCCACGTCATTTAAATTAGCAACAAAGGTTAACAAGGCCATAAACAATGCAAACAAAACACTTTTATTCAGAAAGAGAAGGCTGAGGGTTCATCTAATAGAGGCCTTAAAATTATGATGGGATTTGACAGGGTATAAATGGAGAATATATTTCCAGTTGTGACACGAGCCTAAAACTAGCGATGATCATTATAAGATAGCCACTAACCCAAGAATGAATTCAGGAGAAACTTCTTTACTAAGAGAGTGGTGAAAATGTGGAATTCGCTACCACAGGGAGTGGTTCAAGCGAATAGTAGAGATGCATTTAAGATGAAACTAGGTAAGTACAGGAGGGAGAAAGGAATAGAAGGTTATGCTGATGGGGTGAGATGAAGAGGGGTGGGAGGAGGTTCGTGAATAAACACCGACATAGACCAGCTGGGCCGAATGCACTCTTTCTGTGCTGCAGATTATATTTTGTTCTTTTTAAGTTGAGTATTAATTAATCACAGTCATCGGTTCTTTCATAACATTGCAGATATTGAATTAATTTATTAATTTAAGCAGTGCACTATTTATTTCATTATTAACAGTTTACTAATGTTATTATTTATTGTCCATAGACGGATCTCTGTATTATGAAAACAGGATATATATGTTCTTCAGTTGCAGTTGTCTCTCCTGACAGGGACATACCGCAACATCCTGAAAATCCATTGGCAGGAGTAGCGCACCAACGTTAGTGTTCTCGCTCAGGCCAACATCCCCAGCATCGAAGCTCTGACCACGCTGGATCAGCTCTGATGGACGGGCCACATCGTCCGCATGCCCGACACGAGACTCCCAAAACAAGCGCTCTATTCGGAGCTCCGACACGGCAAGAGAGCCCCAGCTGGGCAGAGGAAACGCTTCAAGGACACCCTCAAAGCCTCCTTTAAAAAGTACAACAGCCCCACCGACACCTGGGAATCCCTGGCCCAAGACCGCACAAAGTGCAGGAGAAGCATCCGGGAAGGCGCCAAACACCTCGAGTCTCTTCGCCGAGAGCAAACGGAAGGCCAGCACAAACAGCGGAAGGAGCGCACGTCAACCCAAGCACCCCACCCACCTGCCCCTTCAACCACCGTCTGCCCCACCTGTGACAGAGACTGTAGGTCCCGCATTGGACTCATCAGTCACCTGAGAACTCATCTTTAGTGTGGAAGCAAGTCATCCTCGGTTCCGAGGGACTGCCTAAGAAGAAGAATACACAGCACTGAGCTAAGGGCAGAGATCTGTGCAGGCTAAATGTGTAGAAACAGTGACTCATAGATATGAAACGTTCTGTCAAACCGTAATCAGTTATAGGAATGGATTAATCAGCAACCACTGCCCAATATTCAACCCATGTAATAGGCAGGTCATCAAAATACAACAGTCATGGCCCATAGATTCTCAGGACTGTGTTGGGGGAAGGGAATTAATCTGCACGAACACAACTAAAGTGTTTACAGTAACTTAGAGTACTTAGATTAATAATAAGTGATCAACCTGAGTATTTGAATAATATAACAGAGCTGTTCTGATGTTAACCTGTCAGTAAATAGTTAACATCTGTTTCTGTTGGTGCAGTTCAGTGGGAAATAGTGCAATATCAATGCATTTCATTTAATACGCTTATCACCAAGTATCTTCAACCAACAACAAAAGTCTTCCCCTTTGCAATCTATGACATTCTTAAAACACGAAGCTCCTATCTTCTATGATTCTATGATTCTATGATTTCATTTAATACACTTATTACGAAATATCTTCAACCAACAACAAAAGTCTACCAGTTTGCAGTCGATGACATTCGTAAAACAAGAAGGCAGCTCCTAGGAGTGGAGAGACCAGTCACCTGAAACAATGAGTTCAAAGTAGAACCGTCTTGTTGCATTGCAGTTAGAGTCCAACACCCAGTATAAGTATACAATGACAGATACTCCGAGTATGACACGGCACTAGGGTCTGGTGTTCCACTCAGTTTAGTGACCAACACCCAGTACATTTCTACAATGAGAGATACTCCAGCAATAAATGGCCACTAGGGTCAGGTGTTCCACTCCGGTAAGGGACCCTCACTCAGTACTATTCTACAATGACAGATACTCCCAGTAATACATGGCCACTGGGGTCAGGTGTTCCACTCAGGTTAGTGAAACACACTCAGTACAGTTCAACAGTGACAGATACTCACAGTAATATATGGCCACAGGGTTCAGATGTTCCACTCAGGTTAGTGACCCACACTCAGTACAATTCTATAATGAGAGATACTCCAGCAATACATGGACACTGGGGTCAGGTGTTCCACTCCGGTAAGTGACCAACACCAAGTACAATTCTACAACGACAGCTACTCCCAGTAATACATGGCCACTTTGGTCTGGTGTTCCAGTCCGGTTAGTTACCCATATCTAGAACAATTCTACAATGACAGACACTCCCAGTAATACATGACCACTGGTATCAGGTGTTCCAATCAGATTAGTGACCAACACCGAGTATATTTCTACAGTGACAGATACTCCCAGTAATACATGGCCACTGGGGTCAGGTGTTCCACTCAGTTTAGTGACCCACACTCAGTCCAGTTCTACAGTAACAGATATTCCCAGTAATACATGGTCACTGGGGTCAGGTGTTCCACTCCGGTTAGTGACACACACTCAGTACAATTCTACAATGACAGATACTCCCAGCAATACATGGCCACTGGGGTCTTGTGTTCCACTCCGGTTGGTGTCCCACACAAAGTACAATTCTACAATGAAATATACTGCCAGTAATACATGGCCACTGGGTTCTGGTGTTCCACTCCAGTTGGTGACCCACACTCTGTACAATTCTACAGTGACAGATACTCCAAGTATTACATGGCCACTGGGATGAGGTGTTCCACTCCAGTTGGTGACCCACACTCAGTACAATTCAACAATGACAGATATTCCCAGTAATGCATGGCCACTGGGATCTGGTGTTCCATTCCAGTTGCTGACCCACACTCAGTACAGTTC
Source organism: Squalus acanthias (assembly GCA_030390025.1). Taxonomy (NCBI): domain Eukaryota; kingdom Metazoa; phylum Chordata; class Chondrichthyes; order Squaliformes; family Squalidae; genus Squalus; species Squalus acanthias. The sequence continues at coordinate 10,949,339 of CM059452.1, read as the reverse complement.
TACAATGACAGATATTCCCAGTAATACATGGCCACTGGGGTCAGGTGTTCCACTCCAATTAGTGACCCACACTCAGTACAATTCTACAATGACAGACACTCCCAGCAATACATGGCCACTGGGGTCAGGTGTTTCACTCCCGTTAGTGACCCACACTCAGTACAGTTCTACAGTGACAGACACTCCCAGTAATACATGGCCACTGGGGTCAGGTGTTCCACACCGGTTAGTGACCTACACTCAGTATAATTCTAGAATGATAGATATTCCCAGTAATACTTGGCCACTGTGGTCTGGTGTTCCACTCCGGTTAGTGACCCACACTCAGTACAATTCTACAATGACAGATACTGCCAATAATACATGGCCACTGGGGTCAGGTGTATCACTCAGGTTAGTGACATTATACAGTAAAATTAAATAAATCTGTTGGATTATAACCTGGTGTTGTGCGACTTCTCATTTTTGTCCACCCCAGTCCAACGCCGGCATCTCCACATCATGACATTATACAGTGACTGAGCCTCCCATTAATACCTTCCAACAGGACGCTGTTAAACTGAGGTCTGATTCAACATCTCACGAAGTTCCACTAAAGGCAATAACTTGATTATTCAGCGAGCCTGTGAGCTAAAGTGTTTTCTTTTCAACTTTCGCAATGGAATAAAGTGCCAGAGGTAATTCAGGATATTTGAATTAATGAAATGGTGTCAGTTATCGGGTGTCTGCATAAATGTCAGCACTAGATCAGCATGAAACATTATCAGTCACAGAGCAAAGCCAGAGAGCAGAACACAATCAGATTTACACAACTCCAATTGTTATAATCACTTACCAGGGACACCAATGATGGCAAGGATAATGTAATATATTTTCTGGATACTTTCAATTGTTTCAAACATTTTCTGCATGAAGTAATCTGTCCGTTCGTGCTGCAGGCAATCGCTCTGAATTAAACTGTGAGGCGATAGATTCACAGAATCTTTAATTTATACCCTGCGGGTTCTCTTCGGGGACATTGAGGTTGCAACATCGCTCAAATATGTTCTTAAAACTTTGAACAAACAGATTACGTCAGCCGAGATAAATCCCTGTTGTGATAAAATATATTTAGGCCATTCAGATAAACAATTAATGTTGGTTATTTGTCTCTATGTATGGCAGAATTAAACTAATGCAGTATCTCAAAATAACACAGCACCTCTAACTAAAACAGCAAGCTAAACTATATACAATAGCTCAAACTAACACAGTGCCAGAACCAAAACAGCCCTCAATCTAATACAACCCTCAAACTAATACAGAGCCTTAAATTAACACAGCAATTCAAACGAATGCAGAACCTGAAAATAATACAGCACTTCCAGCTAATACAACACTGCAAACTAATACAATAGCACAATCTAAAACAACATTTCAAACTAATACAGCATTTAAATCTAATTCGATAATACATAGGATACACGGAACAGAAACAGGCCATTCGGCCCAACCAATCCATGCTGGCATTTTTGCCCCACTTGAGCTTCCTCCCGTCTTTACTTATCTAACTCTATCAGCATAACTCTCTGTTTCTTCTCCATCACATGCTTGTCCAGCCTCCCATTAAATGCATCTATACTATTCGCTTCAACCACTCCCTGTGGTAGCGAGTTCCACATTCTCACCACTCTTTGGGTAAAGAAGTTTCTTCTGAATTCTCTATTAGATTTCTTGGTGACTATCTTCTATTGATGGCCTTTAGTTATGCTCTTCCCCACAAGTGGAAACATTCTCTCTGTATGCACTCTATCTAAACCCTTCAAAATTTTAAAGACCTCTATTAGGTCTCGCTTATTGGCCCGAAAATTAGATCTAATACGGGAGATTACGCACTAAGTGAACCGCGGGCGTGCTACAGGTTGTGCGCACGCAGCGCACTTTGTTTTTTTTCAGGTTTGAAAGCGCAGGTAAGTGTTGAAGATTTTACACATGAAGAAAGCAGGCGTAAGACCCACTTTTAACAAGGTAAGTAGTTAATTAAGTATTATTTTAAATTTTTTTCAACAGATTTATCTTTTTTAGAGACTTTAAAGAAAGGTAAGTTTATTTTTATAACTTTTAAAAAGAATTTAAATTTTTTCAAAAATTTAAATTTTTGTTTAAAGTGTTTAATTTATTTAACTATAGATATTTTATTAATGTGATGGCTTTTTTTGAAAATTTAATTGAGGTTTAGCTCTTCTTTTGGGGGCTTGTTGTATTCATAGTTTTGACAGCTCTATCTGTCAAAACTATGAATGAAAGATGGTGTGCTGCCATTGGCTCTAACTCGCACACGTGATCCCAGATGTCGCATCGAATTAACTGCGCCTCTGGGACACGCAAACACTGCGCGCCGGCACAGGGAGAGGCCCAGGAACTGACGTTCGTGTGGGCCAAAACCATGAAGGTAGGCGCGGAGTGCGATATCGCGGGGGATCCTTACCCCCGCTGCAACCATCGAACTCCAATTTCTTGGCCAATGTCTTTTTTATTCGGCCCATCGTGCCTGTATCAGCTCTTTGAAAGACTTCTCCAATTAGCCCACTCCCCTGCTGTTTCTGCATAACTCTGTAATTTCCCCCCTTTCCAGTATTTATCCAATTCGTTTTTTTAAGTTTAATTTAATTTAATGCGATTGAATCTACTTCCACGACCTTTCAAGCAGTGAATTCCAGATCATAATAACTCGCTGTTGCACAGTGGGGGGAGGAAAAAGAGTGCAAGAGTGGTAGGGGATTCGCTAGTTAGGGGAACAGATAGGCGTTTCTGTGGCCGCAGACGTGACTCCAGTTTGGTATGTAGCCTCCCTGTTGCCAGGATCAAGGATGTCACCGAGCGGCTGCAGGACACTCTGAGCGGGGAGGGTGAACTGCCAGAGGTCGTTGTGCATATCGGTACCAACGACATAGGCAGAAAGTGGGATGAGGTCGTGCAGGCAGAGTTTAGGGAGATGGAGAGTGATTAAGAAGCAGGACCTCTAAGGTAGTAATCTCCGGATAACTACCGGTGCTATGTGCTGGTGAGTACAGGAATGCGTGGCTGGAGAGATGGCGGGCGTTAGATTCCTGAGGCATTCGGACAGTATCTGGGGAAGTTGGGACCTGTACAAGCCAGACGGGTTACACCTCAACAGAGCAAGGACCGATATTCTCGCGTGGAGGTTTGTTAGTGCTGTTGGGGACGGTTTAAACTAGCTTGGCAGGGGAATGGGCACCAGCTTATAGGAGTAGAAAAGAAGAATAAGTTGAATGAAAGTGTGAGTCTGTTGGATAGCACTGGAGAAAAAAGTAGTACTAAAGGCGGAAGTAGTAACATATTAGATCGGAGCAGACTAAGGAAGATTACGAAAAATTCAAAAATGGTTTTAGAATGCACGTATGTAAACGCACACAGTTTGGTGAATAAGATGGGTGAGTTAAAAGCACAATTAGCCGTGTGGCAATATGATGATGTGGCAATAACGGAAACGTGACTTACAATGGTGAGGTCTTGGCAGTTAATATTCATTGTTACAATATGTTCAGAAAATATAGTGCAGGAAAAAAAGGGAGGTGGGGAGGCAGGGCTGATTAAGGAAGACATTGAAGTGTTGGAAAGGGAGGATGTTCTTAAGGGGACAAGGACAGAATCTATTTGGTTAGAGTTGAGGAGCAAAAAGGGTATAATGAAGCTATTGGGTTATTCTATAGGCCACCAAATAGTGAGAGGGAGCTAAAGGAGCAAATCTGCAGGGAAATCGCAGAGATATGCAAGAGCTATAGGAGGTGCTATTGGGGGACTTTAATTACCAAATATCCATTGGGATAATGCTAGGGTATAAGGAAAGGAGGAGGAGGAATTTCTGAAATGTGTTCAGGAGAATTTCCTTGACCAATATGTTCTTGGCACAACGAGGAAGGAGGTATTTCTGGATCTGGTACTGACGAATAAGTTGGGCCAGATCGACCAAGTTTCTGTTTGAGAACACTTGGGTACGAATGATCATCGTATAATAAGATTTAGATTAGCAAAGGAGAGGAGCAAGTAAGAATCTAGAGTGGATCTTGTAAACTGGAATAGGGCTACTTCAACGGGATGCGAAAGGATCTAGCCAGGGTAATATGGAAACAAAGACGGACAGGAAAAGCTGTAACGGAAAATTGGGTGATTATTAAGTAGGAGATGTTCCAAGTACAGGCTAGGTACAGCCCAACAAGAGGGAAGGTTAAGGGAACCAAAGTAAGGGCTCCTTGGATGACGAGGGAGATACAGAAGAAGATGAAACAAATAAAGAGGGTGTATGATGCATGTCAGGTGAATTAGTCAAGGTAGAACCAAACCAAATACAATCAGTTGAGAGGGGATGCGAAGTTGAAAATGAGATGGCAAAGAGAGAATATGAGAATACAATGGCGGTTAACATAATGGGGAACCAAAAAAAGCTTCTACCGGCATGTAATCAGTAAGCGGGTAGTAAGAGGAGGGGTGGGGCCTACAAGCGACAACGTAGGTGATATATGCTTAGAGGCGCCGGGCAAGGTTGGAAGACTCAATGACTGCTTTGTATTTGTGTTTACTAAGGAGGTAGATGCTGACAAAATATCGGTAGAAGTGGGAAAGGTAGAAGCAAAGGAAGCTTTGAAAATTAATAGACAGGATGCAACAGAAAGGCTGTGTACGCATAGATTGGATAAGTCGCCTCATGCAGATGGCTTGCATCCCAGATTGCTACGGGAATTGGGGCAGGAGATAGTGGAATGGCTGTCATAATTTTGCAGTATTCCCTAGATGCGGGAGAGATGCCTCAGGTTTCGAAAGTGGAAAAAGTGACACCATTATTCAGGAAATGGTGTAAGGACAATCCTAGTAACTACAGACAGCTTAGATTAAAATCAGTGATGGGTAAAGTTTTAGAAACAATAAACAAGGAAAAATTTAAGGGGCACTTGGAGAGCTTTAAGCTAATTAAGGAAAGCCAGCACGGATTTGTAAAAGGCAGATCATGTTTGACTAATCTGATTGATTTTTTTGATGAAGTAGCAGGGAGGTTCGATGAAGGGAATGCAATGGATGTTGTCTGCATGGATTTTCGGATGGCGTTTGAAAAAGTACCACACATAAGGCTGGTTAACAAAAGTGAGGCACATGGAATAGGTGGGTCAGTAGCTACTTGCACAAGCAATTGGTTAAAAGACAGAAAACAACGAGTTGTGGTAAATGGCTATTTTTCCGACTGGAGGATGGTAGCCAGTGGTGTTCCCCAAGGTTCAGTGCTGGGGCCACTGTTTTTTTGACATACACAAATTACCTGGATATTGAAGTACAAAGTACCATTTCTAAATTTGTCGATGACACCAGACTTGGATGTGTGGCAAACAGTGAGGATGATATCAATCGACTGCAATTGGACAAAGAAAATCTAACAGAATGGGCAGACAAGTGGCAGACGGAAATTAATACAGAGAAGTGTCAGTTGATCCATTTTGGCAGAAGGAACAGCGAGAGGCAATATACACTTAATGGCACAGCTTTAAAGAGGGTGCAGGGACAGAGATACATGGGAGTTAAAGTGCAAAGGTTGCTGAAGGCACTTCTATCTAATACATCACTTCAATCAAATACAGCACTTCAATCTAATACAGAACTTCAATCTAATACAGCACTTCAATCTAATACAGCACTTCAATCTAATACAGCACTTCAATCTAATACAGCACTTCATTCGAATAAAGCACTTCAATCTAATACAGTATTTCAATCTAATACAGCACCTCAAACTAATACAGCACTACCATCTAAGACAGCACTTCAATCGAATGCAGCACTTCAATCGAATGCAGCACTTTAAGGTAAAACTGCAACTCAATCAAATACAGCGTTTCAATCTAACACAACACTTCAATCTAATACAGCACTTCAATCTAATGCAGCACTTCAATCTAATACAGCACTTCAATCTAATACAACACTTCAATCTAATACAGCACTTCAACCTAATACAGCACTTCAATCTAATAGAGCACTTCAATCTAATACAGCACTTCAATCTAATACAGCAATTGAATCTAACACAGCAATTCAATCTAATACAGATTTTCAATCTAATACAGCACTTCAGTCAAAGACAGCACTTCAATCTAATACGGCACTACAATCTAATACAGATTTTCAATCTAATACAACACTTCAATCTAATACAGCACTTCAATCTAATATTTCACCTCAATTTAATATAGTACCTCCAAATGTTACAGCTCTTCAATCTAATATAGCACCTTAATCTAATACATTGCCTCCATCTAGTAGAGCACCTCAATCTAATACAGCTCTTGAATCTAATACAGCTCTTCAATCTAATACAGCTCCTCAATCTAATACAGCTCTTCAATCTAATACAGCTCTTCAATCTAATGCAGCACTTAGTCGAATGCAGCACTTCAATGTGATGTAACACCTCAGATGAGCACACCATCCCAAGCTCATACAACATCTAAATTTCAACAGCATCTCAAAGAAATACAGCCCTGAAACTAATGCATCACGTTGACCTAAGATAGCACCTCAGATTAATTGTTTACTACAAAGCTACTAACCTTATTTATGACTTGCTTACTTTACTGTTCCAACGTCTTTGAAGAACAGGCTATAACATCCGTCATCTTTCTATACTATTGCTAAAGCATTCCTCTACCTATGACTATTATTCTAGCTTGTCAGACAAAAGCAGATCCTCAAACTTTTGCAGCACATCACACTAATTCTGTATCTAAAACTATTGGACTGCCTCCAACTAGTAAAGGATCTGAAACTAAAACAGCTCCTCAAACTTATACAGCTCATCCAACTAATACAGCTCCTCAAACTAAGTCAGCACCTCAAACGAAGTCAGCACCTCAAATTAACACAGTACTTCAAACTAGTACAGCTCCTAAAACTAAGGGAATAACTCAAACTTGTAGAGCTCCTCAAAATAAAACAGCACCTCAAATTAATACGGAAACTTAGACAAATAGAGTGCATCAAACCAGTACAGCACCTCAAGCGAATACAGCATCTCAAACTAATACAGTACCTCAAACTAATACAGCACCTCAAACTAATACAGCATCTCAAACTAATACAGCATCTCAAACTAATACAGCACCTCAAACTAATACAGCACCTCAAACTAATACAGCATCTCAAACTAATACAGCATCTCAAACTAATACAGCACCTCAAACTAATACAGCACCTCAAACTAATACAGCATCTCAAACTAATACAGCATCTCAAACTAATACAGCATCTCAAACTAATACAGCCCCTCAAGCGAACACAGCCCCTCAAACTAATACAGCCCCTCAAACTAATACAGCCCCTCAAACTAATACAGCCCCTCAAACTAATACAGCCCCTCAAACTAATACAGCCCCTCAAACTAATACAGCCCCTCAAACTAATACAGCCCCTCAAACTAATACAGCCCCTCAAGCGAACACAGCCCCTCAAACTAATACAGCCCCTCAAACTAATACAGCCCCTCAAACTAATACAGCCCCTCAAACGAATACAGCCCCTCAAGCGAATACAGCTCCTCAAACTAATACAGCCCCTCAAACTAATACAGCCCCTCAAACTAATACAGCCCCTCAAACTAATACAGCCCCTCAAACTAATACAGCATCTCAAACTAATACAGCACCTCAAACTAATACAGCACCTCAAACTAATACAGCACCTCAAACTAATACAGCTCCTCAAACTAATACAGACCCTCAAACTAATACAGATCCTCAAACAAATACAGCATCTCAAACTAATACAGCCCCTCAAACTAATACAGCCCCTCAAACTAATACAGCCCCTCAAACTAATACAGCCCCTCAAACTAATACAGCATCTCAAACTAATACAGCATCTCAAACTAATACAGCATCTCAAACTAATACAGCACCTCAAACTAATACAGCTCCTCAAACTAATACAGACCCTCAAACTAATACAGTACCTCAAACTAATACAGCACCTCAAACTAATACAGCTCCTCAAACTAATACTGACCCTCAAACTAATACAGCCCCTCAAACTAATACAGCTCCTCAAACTAATACAGCCCCTCAAACTAATACATCACCTCAAACTAATACAGCCCCTCAAACTAATACAGCACCTCAAACTAATACAACTCCTCAAACTAATACAGCCCCTCAAATAATACAGCACCTCAAACTAATACAGCTTCTCAAACTAATACAGCACCTCAAACTAATACAGCACCTCAAACTAATACAGCACCTCAAACTAATACAGCCCCTCAAACTAATACATCACCTCAAACTAATACAGCCTCTCAAACTAATACAGCACCTCAAACTAATACAGACCCTCAAACTAATACAGCACCTCAAACTAATACAGCCCCTCAAACTAATACAGCACCTAAAACTAATACAGCTTCTCAAACTAATACGTCACCTCAAACTAATACAGCCTCTCAAACTAATACAGCACCTCAAACTAATACAGACCCTCAAACTAATACAGCACCTCAAACTAATACAGCCCCTCAAACTAATACAGCACCTAAAACTAATACAGCTTCTCAAACTAATACAGCACCTCAAACTAATACAGCTTCTCAAACTAATACAGCACCTCAAACTAATACAGCACCTCAAACTAATACAGCACCTCAAACTAATACAGTACCTCAAACTAATACAGCACCTCAAACTAACACAGCACCTCAAACTAATACAGCCCCTCAAACTAATAAAGTACCTCAAACTAATACAGCTTCTCAAACTAATACAGCACCTCAAACTAATACAGCACCTCAAACTAATACAGTACCTCAAACTAACACAGCACCTCAAACTAATACAGCCCCTCAAACTAATAAAGTACCTCAAACTAATACAGCTTCTCAAACTAATACAGCACCTCAAACTAATACAGACCCTCAAACTAATACAGCACCTCAAACTAATACAGCACCTCAAACTAATACAGCTTCTCAAACTAATACAGCACCTCAAACTAATACAGCACCTCAAACTAATACAGCACCTCAAACTAATACAGTACCTCAAACTAATACAGCACCTCAAACTAATACAGCACCTCAAACTAATACAGCACCTCAAACTAATACAGTACCTCAAACTAATACAGCACCTCAAACTAATACAGCACCTCAAACTAATACAGCACCTCAAACTAATACAGCCCCTCAAACTAATACAGTACCTCGAACTAATACAGCTTCTCAAACTAATACAGCACCTCAAACTAATACAGCACCTCAAACTAATACAGCACCTCAAACTAATACAGCCCCTCAAACTAATACAGTACCTCGAACTAATACAGCTCCTCAAACTAATACAGCACCTCAAACTAATACAGCACCTCAAACTAATACAGCACCTCAAACTAATACAGCCCCTCAAACTAATACAGCACCTCAAACTAATACAGCACCTCAAACTAATACAGCACCTCAAACCAATACAGCCCCTCAAACTAATACAGCCCCTCAAACTAATACAGCCCCTCAAACTAATACAGCCCCTCAAACTAATACAGCACCTCAAACTAATGCAGCACCTCAAACTAATACAGCACCTCAAACTAATACAGCCCCTCAAACTAATACAGCACCTCAAACTAATACAGCACCTCAAACTAATACAGCACCTCAAGCGAATACAGCCCCTCAAACTAATACAGCTCCTCAAACTAATACAGCTCCTCAAACTAATACAGCCCCTAAAACTAATAGAGCACCTCAAACTAATACAGCCCCTCAAACTAATACAGCCCCTCAAACTAATACAGCCCCTCAAACTAATACAGTACCTCAAACTAATACAGCTCCTCAAACTATAACAGACTCTCAAACTAATACAGACCCTCAAATGTATACAGACCCTCAAACTAATACAGCACCTCAAACTAATACAGCACCTCAAACTAATACAGCACCTCAAACTAATACAGCCCCTCAAACTAATACAGCCCCTCAAACTAATACAGCATCTCAAACTAATACAGCTCCTCAAACTAATACAGCACCTCAAACTAATACAGCCCCTCAAACTAATACAGCACCGCAAACTAATACAGCACCTCAAACTAATACAGCACCGCAAACTAATACAGCACCTCAAACTAATACAGCCCCTCAAACTAATACAGCACCTCAAGCGAATATAGAAAATCAAATTAATACAGCACCACAAACTAATACAGCACCTCAAACTAATACAGACCCTCATACTAATACAGCACCGCAAACTAATACAGCCCCTCAAACTAATACAGCACCTCAAACTAATACAGCCCCTCAAACTAATACAGACCCTCAAACTAATTCAGCCCCTCAAACTAATACAGCACCTCAAACTAATACAGCACCTCAAACTAATACAGCACCTCAAACTAATACAGACCCTCAAACTAATACAGCACCTCAAACTAATACAGCTCCTCAAACTAATACAGCACCGCAAACTAATACAGCACCTCAAACTAATACAGCACCTCAAACTAATACAGCCCCTCAAACTAATACAGACCCTCAAACTAATTCAGCCCCTCAAACTAATACAGCACCTCAAACTAATACAGCACCTCAAACTAATACAGCACCTCAAACTAATACAGACCCTCAAACTAATACAGCACCGCAAACTAATACAGCACCTCAAACTAATACAGACCCTCAAACTAATTCAGCCCCTCAAACTAATTCAGCCCCTCAAACTAATACAGCACCTCAAACTAATACAGACCCTCAAACTAATACAGACCCTCAAACTAATACAGTACCTCAAGCGAATACAGCAGCTCAAACTAATGCAGCACCTCAAACTAATACATCCCCTCAAACTAATACATCCCCTCAAACTAATACATCCCCTCAAACTAATACAGCACCGCAAACTAATACAGCCCCTCAAACTAATACAGCACCTCAAGCGAATATAGAAAATCAAATTAATACAATACCTCAAACTAATACATCCCCTCAAACTAATGCATCCCCTCAAACTAATACATCCCCTCAAACTAATACAGCACCGCAAACTAATACATCCCCTCAAACTAATACAGCACCACAAACTAATACAGCACCACAAACTAATACAGCACCTCAAACTAATGCAGCACCACAAACTAATACAGACCCTCAAACTAATACAGCCCCTCAAACTAATACAGACCCTCAAACTAATACAGCCCCTCAAACTAATACAGCACCTCAAACTAATACAGCACCTCAAACTAATACAGCACCTCAAACTAATACAGCACCTCAAACTAATACAGACCCTCAAACTAATACAGCCCCTCAAACTAATACAGCACCTCAAACTAATACAGCACCTCAAACTAATACAGACCCTCAAACTAATACAGCCCCTCAAACTAATACAGCCCCTCAAACTAATACAGCACCTCAAACTAATACAGCACCTCAAATTAATACAGCACCTCAAACTAATACAGCACCGCAAACTAATACAGTACCTCAAACTAATACAGCACCTCAAGCGAATACAGCACCTCAAACTAATACAGCCCCTCAAACTAATGCAGCCTCTCAAACTAATACAGCACCTCAAACTAATACAGCTCCTCAAACTAATACAGCCTCTCAAACTAATACAGCACCTCAAACTAATACAGTACCTCAAACTAATACAGCACCTCAAACTAACACAGTACCTCAAACTAATACAGCACCTCAAACTAATACAGCACCTCAAACTAATACAGCATCTCAAACTAATACAGCACCTCAAACTAATACAGCTCCTCAAACTAATACAGCCTCTCAAACTAATACAGCCTCTCAAACTAATACAGCACCTCAAACTAATACAGCCTCTCAAACTAATACAGCCCCTCAAACTAATACAGCCCCTCAAATTAATACAGACCCTCAAACTAATACAGCACCTCAAACTAATACAGCCCCTCAAACTAATACAGCCCCTCAAATTAATACAGCTCCTCAAACTAATACAGTACATCAAATTAATACAGACCCACAAACTAATACAGCTCAAACTAATACAGACCCTCAAACTAATACAGCACCTCAAACTAATACAGCACCTCAAACTAATACAGCCCCTCAAACTAATACAGCCTCTCAAACTAATACAGACCCTCAAACTAATACAGCCCCTCAAATTAATACAGCCTCTCAAACTAATACAGTACCTCAAACTAATACAGACCCTCAAACTAATACAGCACCTCAACCTAATACAGTACCTCAAGCGAATATAGCCCCTCAAATTAATACAGCACCTTAAACTAATACAGCAACGCAAACTAATACAGCTCCTCAAACTAATACAGTACCTCAAACTAATACAGCACCTCAAACTAATACAGCACCGCAAACTAATACAGTACCTCAAACTAATACAGCACCTCAAACTAATACAGTACCTCAAACTAATATAGCACCTCAAACTAATACAGCACCTCAAACTAATACAGCACCTCAAACTAATACAGCACCTCAAACTAATACTGCACCGCAAACTAATACAGCCCCTCAAACTAATACAGCACCTCAAACTAATACAGCCCCTCAAACTAATACAGCACCTCAAGCGAATATAGAAAATCAAATTAATACAGCACCACAAACTAATACAGCACCTCAAACTAATGCAGCACCACAAACTAACATAGAAAATCAAATTAATACAGCACCACAAACTAATACAGCAACGCAAACTAATACAGCACCTCAAGCGAATACAGCACCTCAAACTAATACAGCACCGCAAACTAATACAGCACCGCAAACTAATACAGCACCTCAAACTAATACAGCACCTCAAGCGAATATAGAAAATCAAACGAATACAGCACCTCAAACTAATACAGCACCTCAAACTAATATAGAAAATCAAACTAATACAGCACCGCAAACTAATACAGCACCTCAAACTAATACAGCACCTCAAACTAATATGGAACATCAAACTAATACAGCACCTCAAAAGGGGAGAGTTTAAACTAGCTTGGCAGGGGGATTGGAACCTAAGCATAGAGTCAATAGGAAGGGAAGAAAAACTGGAATTGGAAAACAAAACGTAGAAATTAAATTGGAGGGACAGAGGAATCGAGGGTTAGATAGTAGTCAACAAGGAGGTTTGCCTGTGCTAAATGGTATATACCTCAAATCAAGTAGTATAGCGAACAAGGCAGATGAGCTGAGGGCACAGGTAGATGCTTGGGACTATGATATTATAGCTATTACAGAGATGTGGCTGAAAGAGGTGCAGGTATGGCCGCTCAAAATTCATCATTGCAGGATTTTCAGACAGGATAGAGAGGGAGGTAAAAATGGAGTGTGGTCGCGGTATTGATTAAATAAACTATTACAGCTGTGAGGAGCGATGATATGTTGGAGGGATCGTCAAACGTGGCCATATGGGTCGAATTGAAAAACAAAAAAAGGGGCGATCACACTGCTGGGTTAATACTACAGACCCCCAAATAGTGAGAGGGAGATAGAAGAACAAATATGTCGACACATTTCTGAGAAGTGCAAAAACTATAGGGCAGTAATAGTCGGGGATTTCAACTACCCCAATATTAAGTGGGATAAAATTAGTGTTTCAGGTCGAAGATCTTTTGACCTGAAACCTTAACTCAGTTTCTCTCTCCACGGATGCTGCCTGGCCTGCTGAGTTTTTCCAGCGTTTTCTGTTGTTATTTCGGATTTCCAGCTACCACAGTAAGTTGCTATCATAAAGTTAGTGTGATGGGTATAGAGGGTGCGGAATTCCAAAAATGCATCCAGGAAAACAATTTTAGCCGGTATGTTGCAAGCCCAACAAGGGTGGGTCGATTCTGGACTTAGTTTTAGGGAATGAAGCTGGGCAGGTAGAAGGCGTATCAGTGGGGTATCATTTTGGTGCTAGTGACCATAATTTTGTTAGATTTAAGGTATTTATGGAAAAGACAAGGATAGACCAGGAATAAAAATTCTAAATTGGGGAAAATGTTTTGCTAAACTCAGAGGGGATTTAGCCATAGTGGACTGGAAACAGCTACTTAAATGTAAATCAGTGTCAGAGCAGTGGGAGGCATTCAAGGAGGAGATCCGGAGGTTTCAGACCAAACATGTGCCCTTAAAGAAAAAAGTGGGTATTAACAAATCCAGAGTCCCCTGGATGTCTAGAGACATACATGGTAGGATAAAGAAAAAAAGGGAGGCGTATGACAGATACCAATGACTAAATATTCTAGAATCTTTAGAAGAGTACAGAAAGTACAAAGTTGCAATAAAAAGGGTATTAGCAATGCAAAGAGAGAGCATGAAAAATTCTTGGCAAGCAGAATCAAGGAAAACCCAAAGATGTGTTCTAAATATATTAAGAGTAAGAGGATAACTAAAGAAAGGTTAGGTCCTATTAGTGATCATGAGGGTTATCTGTGTGTGGAGCCGGGAGACATCAGCAGTGTTCTTAATTAATACTTTGCATCTGTTTTCACAAAGAAGAGGGCCGAAGCAGATATTGCTATCAGGGGGGAGGATTGTTTAATATTAGATGAAATAAAAATAGTGAGAGAGGACGTATTAAGGGGTTTAGCAGCTTTGAAAGTGGATAAATGCTTAGGCCCGGATGAAATGTATCCCAGGTTGTTAAGCGAAGCAAAAGAGGAAATAGCAGAGGCCCTGACCATCATTTTTCAATCCTGTCTGGCTTCAGGTGTGGTGCCGAAGGACTGGAGGACTGCTAATTTGGTAACCTTGTTTAAAAAGGGAGAAAAGGATAGACCGAGTAATTAAAGGCTAGTCAGCCTAACCTCGGTGGTGGGAAAATTATTGTAAAGAATTCTGAAGGACAGGATCAATCATCATTTAGAGAGACACGGATTAATCAAGGATAGTCAGCACGGATTTGTTAAGTGAAGGTCGAGTCTGACAAAGTTGATTGAATTTTTTCAGGAGGTAACAAGGAGGGTAGATGATGGTACTGCGTTTGATGCAGTGTATCTGGACTTTAGCAAGGCTTTTGATAAGGGTCCACATGGCAGACTGGTCACGAAGTTAAAAGCCCACGGGATCCAGGGCAAAGTGTCAAGTTGGATTCAAAACTGGTTCGGAGACAGGAAGCAGAGGATAATGGTTGATGGGTGTTTTTGCGACTGGAAAGACTGTTTCCAGTAGAGTTCCGCAGGGCTCTGTGCTATGTCCCTTGCTTTTTGTGGTACATATCTATGATCTAAACTTAAATATACGGGGTATGATTAAGAAGTTTGCAGATGATACAAAAATCGGCTGTGTGGTTGATACTGAAGAAGGAAGCTGTAGACTGCAGGAAGATATCAATAAACTGAAGTCAATCTGAATCAGAGGAAAAAAGCTCCACTGCCTGAAGTCATACCTAGCACAAATGAAGATGATTGTGGTGGTTGAAAGATAATCATCACAGCCCCAGGACATCGCTGCAGGAGTTCCTCAGGGCAGTGTCCTAGGCCCAACCATCATCTACTGCTTCATCAATGAACTTCCCTCCAACATAAGGTCAGAAATGGGGATGTTTGCTGATGACTGCACAGTGTTCAGCGCCATTCGCAACTCCACAGATAATGAAACAATCCATGCCAGCATACAAGAAGACCTGGATGAAGTTCAGGCTTGGGCTGATAAGTGGCAGGTAACATTCGCGCCACAGAAGTGCCAGGGAATGACTATCTTCAACAAGCGAAAGTCTAACCACCTCCCCTTGACATTCAATGCCATTACCATCGTCGAATCCCCCACTAACAGCATCGTGGGAGTCACCATTAACCAGAAACGTAACTGGACCAACCACATAAATACTGTGGCAACAAGTGCAGGTCAGAGACTGGGTATTCTGCGGCGAGTGTCTCACCTCCTGACTCCCCAAAACCTTTCCACCATCTACAAGGCACAAGTCTGACACTGAACATTATTATTAGTATCAGTAATAGTGTTGTTAATAAACTCTGGGGATTGACTCTGATTCCTGTTATTTCTCTCTCTGATCCCCAGTCTATGGGATGTCGGTCTCACAGATTCTTGTGCCGGGGATCTCGCCTCCGCTCTCAGTACAAACCGCTCACTGAAAGATCTGGGCCTGGGATCAAACTCCTTCACAGACCGATCTGTCCCCGCTCTCAGCCTCCTCACACTGACCTGCCGGAGTCTGGAGCGGATCGGGTGAGTGTTTGTGTTAATGGCCCAGAAATTGATCTCGCTCTGTTCCCGCGGGGGTAAGCCTTTCCCGCGATGTCTCACCTCGCTTATGCTTTTTCTGATCCAGCTCGCACGAAATTGATGTTCCAGATCAGCTGTGCTGGGCTTGCGTATCCCAGCGGCGTAGTTAATTCGTGCGAGCTGTGGGATCACGTGACTCAGTTAGAGCCAATGGCAGCACACCATCTTCCATTCATAAGTCTCACAGCATGGCTGAGAGACTTATGAATCTTACACCCCCCCAAAATAACAGCTAAACCTCAATTAAATTAAAAAAAAAAACCATCACATTAATAAAATAAGTATAGTTAATTAAATTAACCATTTTAAATAAAAAATTAAATTTTTGAAAAAATTTAAAATCTTTTAAAAAGTTATAAAAATAAACTTACCTGTCTTTAAAGTCTCTAAAAAAGATATACCTGTAAAAAAAAATTCAAAAAAATACTTAATTCACTACTTACCTTCTTAAAAGCGGGTCTTACTCCTCCTTTTTACATTTCCAAAATCTTCAGTACTTACCTGCGCGTCCAAAGCATGAAGTGCACAGCGTGCGCGCAGCCTGTAGCGCGCACGCGATGCACTCCGGCCCCGCCCCCTTTTCGGAAGAGCAATTGCCGGTTTTCAGCGCATGCGCAGGGCATGCAGAAAACCGGCAATAGGAGTGGGAATACGCAAGAGTATGCAGTGCGTACTCTCGCGTCCCGGGATCAATTTTCGGCCCATTGTTTAATGTAGTAAATAAAATATCAATGGGATTCAGTCACTGTGGGTAATATTGGTCTGTAATTATTATTGAAATATTAACCCCAGTCTCGCGGTTATTTACACTGATCAATCTGTTTATTTCCTGTTTAATCTTTAATCTGTTTCAGGCTGGGGGACAATCGGTTCAGTTCAGACGGAGCGAGACTCCTGAGGGCGCTGCAGGGAACAAGACCCGGATTGAGCGTGTTCGTTAATTGATTTAATTTAATTGAACGGTTTCCCGCTGGAGCTGATCGTGTCCACGACCATTGTGATGTCAGAGGCCCTGCCACAGGGTCACGTGACTCAGCCGATCCCAGGCTGCACCCCTTTCAAAATGGATCTGAGAGTGAGTGTGAGTTTCTGCAAATTGCAGAGTCTGTCTGAGTTTGTCTGTATGTCATTTTGGTTTTAATCTTCCAAATCGGCAGACATCCCTCTGCAGGCTGGCCAGGCTGTGAGTTTGTGTGTGACAAGGCAGGCTGGCAGGCAGTGAGAGAAATCAAGACACCATGCAGAATAAAATACTGAAAACTGTCTGTTTGCTTTGAAACTCCCAAACAGAGCAGAGCAATGAAAGAAATCAAATTTCTTTCATTGCTGACAGTGATTTCTGGCAATTTTGCAGGCTGGCTGTGTGTGTGTGTGTGTGTGTGAGAGAGAGAGAGCGACAGACAGACAGCAAAAGTTGGTGTGTATGCAGGGCTTGTCTGTGTTAAGTTATCTGCCGTGTGCATTGCTACTGCATCTCATGTCTGAAAACAACTGAAAGTATATACCATTAGATCATATTGTTTTAATCCAAACTGCAATGTTGTGGGATCTCTCTTTGCCTTTCTTTCAAGAATTTTGTAAAAAGCAAATCTACATATATACATCAAGCCATTTGATATTTTTCTGGACTGGATTTTATTGGGGAATGTTTGTGGAGTGTTTCATGGCACATCCTGCTGTGGGATCTTACTCTCCCCTTCAGCCCAACCCAAACAAGACAAGACATGTGTTTTAAAAAAAGTGTATATTATATTTTTTAATTTATTTTCAGAATAATCCATTTGATTTTTTTCTGGACTGTGCTTTATTGGGGAATGTGCTTGGGATGTTTTCAGAGCAAAAGCTGCTGTGCGATCTTTCCATTCATTTTATTACACTCCAGGCAAACAACAGACAGGCAGACATTTAGTTAACAGAAGTAAAGTATATATATTATTATGTATTCCTGATTGTATTTATTTGTTTTCACCCTCCGGGCTTTCATTTCCTCTCGGGGGCCCGGATTTCTGGGGCCTCGGCTTCACTTCTTCCTGTTTGTTTGTCCTCATCAAACATGGCTGCACAGCCAGGAAGGGAAATCATCAAAAACTGACACTCCAGGCTGCACCCTTTTCAAAATGGATGTGTGTGTGTGAGTTTCTGCAAATTGCAGAGACTGTCAGAATGTGTGTGTCATGTTACTGTAAATTTTAGTTCTATGTGGGTGGGAGGGTGTCTGTGTGAGTGGCAGACAGACAGAGAGTCAGTGAGAGCGAGAGAGACATGAAATCAAAAGGCAAGTTGCAGAATAGAAAGCCTGTTTCTGTAGGCCACAAAGTAAAAAGATAAGATACTGAAAAGTGTCTTTTTGGTTTTAATCTTCCAACACGGCAGTCATCTCTCTGCAGGCTGGCCAGGCTGTGAGTGTGTGTGTCTGTGAGAGAGAGAGAGGGCAAAAGCTGGTGTTTGTGTGAGATGTGGTCTGCTGTCTTATTACCTGCTGTTGTTGTATTAAACCCTATTGATTTCATTCTGGCCTGGTCCACATGTAATGCTGTTGTGTATCACTTTATTGCACTTTATTTAATTTCACTTCAATTCAAGACAGACAGACAGTCAGTCAGTGAAATACCGAAAACTGTCTTGGTGGTCTGTCTGACAATTAAGGCTGCTCTGGGATATTTGCATTATTTTCATTCCACTCTTCTCAAATCAAGACAGGCAGACAGTGAGAGAGACACATGAAATCAAGACAACATGCAGAATAGAAATAAAAAACAGAAAATGCTGGAAATACTCAGTATGTTAGGCAGCATCAGTGGAGATACAGAGAAACAGAGTAAATGTTTCAGCTCGATGACCTTTCGTCAGAACTTTTCCAGAATCTGACAAAAGGTAATCAAGCTGAAACATTAACTCTGTTTCTCTCTCTCTCCATAGATGCTGCCTTACCTGCTGAGTATTTCCAGCATTTTCTGTTTTGATTTCAGTTTTCCTACATCCACAGCATTTGCTTTTGATGCAGAATAGAAAGCCTGTTTCTGTAGGCCGCAAACTGAAAAGGTGAAATACTGAAAACTGTCTGTTTGCTTTTAAACTGCCAAACATAGCAAAACAATGATAGAAATCAACTTTCTTTCATTCCAACAGTAATTTGTGACGATTTTGCAGGCTGGCAGTGTGTGTGTGTGTGTGTGTGTGACAGAGAGACAGACAGACAGCAAAAGCTGGTGTGTATGCAGGGCTTATCTGTGTTCAAGTTATCTGCCATGTTCATTGATAATGCATCTCATGTCTGAAAATATCAGAAAGAATACTGCATTTTATCATATTGATTTAATTCCAGACTGCACTGTTGAGGGATCTTACTTTGCCTTTCTTTCAAGAGTTTTGTAAAAAAGCAAATCTGCATATATACATCAAGCCATTTGATATTTTTCTGGACTGGACTTTAAAGGGGAATGTTTGTGAAGTGTTTCATGGCACATCCTGCTGTGGGATCTTGCTCTCCCCTTCAGCCCAACCCAAACAAAACAAGACATTTAAAAAAAAATCGATATATTATATTTTTTAAATTATTTTCAGAATAATCCATTTGATTTTTTTCTGGACAGGGCTTTATTGGGGAATGTGCTTGGGATGTTTTCAGAGCAAAAGCTGCTGTGGGATCTTTCCATTCATTTTATTACACTCCAGGCAAACCACAGACAGGCAGACATTAGTTAACAGAACAAAAGTATATATATTATTTATTCCTGATGGTATTTACTGCTTTTCACCCTCCCGGGCTTTCATTTCCTCTCGGGGACCCGGGTTTCTGGGCCCTCGGTTCACTTCTTCCTGTTTGTTTGTCCTCGTCAAACATGGCCGCACAACCAGGAAGCGACATCATCAGAAATTGACACTCCCAGGCTCTGAATTTTTCCAAATAATTGTGTGAATGTGAGTTTCTGCAAATTGCAGAGTCTGTGTGAGTGTGTATGTATGTGCGTGGGTATCTGTGTGTCCGCCAATTGCAGAGTCTGTGTGAGGGTGTGAGTGATGTTCATCTAAATTTTAGTTCAATGTGGTTGGGAGGGAGACTGTGTGAGTGGCAGACAGACAGCCTGTGAAAGCGAGAGAGACAGGAAATCAAAAGGCAAGTTGCAGAATAGAAAGCCTATTTCTGTAGGCCACAAAGTGAAAAGATAAGATACTGAAAAGTTTCTTTTTGGTTTAATCTTCCAACACGACAGTCATCCCTCTGCAGGCTGTGAGTGTGTGTGTGTGTGTTAGAGAGAGAGAGAGACAGACAGCAAAAGCTGGTGTTAATGCAGGGCTTGTCTGTGTTCAAGTTATCTGCCATGTGTATTGGTACTGCATCTCATGTCTGAAAAAAACAGAAAGTATGTACCATTAGATCATACTGATTTCATTCCAGACTGCACTGCTGTGGGATCTTACTTTGCCTTTCTTTCAAGAATTTTGTAAAAAGCAAATCTACATATAGACATCAAGCCATTTGATATTTTTTCTGGTCTGGACTTTATAGGGGAATGTTTGTGGATTGTTTCCTGGCATTTCCTGTTGTGGGATCTTACTCTCACCTTCAGCCCAACCCAAACAAGACGAGACCTTTAAAAAAATATATATCTATATTATATTTTTTAAATTATTTTCAGTATAGTCCATTTGATTTTTTTCTGGACTGGGCTTTATAGGGGAATGTGCTTGAGATGTTTTCAGAGCAAAAGCTGCTGTGGGATCTTTCCATTCATTTTACTACACTCCTGGCAAACCACAGACAGGCAGACATTTAATTAACAGAAGTAAAGTATATATATTTTTATTTATTCCTGATTGTATTTACTTCTTTTCACCCTCCCGTGCGTTCATTTCCTCTCGGGCACCAGGATTTCTAGGGCCTCGGCTTCACTTCTTCCTGTTTGATTGTCCTCATCAAACATGGCCGGACAACCTGGAAGGGACATCATCAAAAATGGATACTCCCAGGCTGCAAATTGTAAGAGTAAAAAATTAATTGTAATAATGTAAGGGCAAATCAGTTGTAATGTTTAAGATTAGTTGAACTGCTTAAAGGACTATAGTAAAGGTCAAAGTATCTCCCGAAGGCTGCAAGCCGATGGAGACGGGTATAATTAGATAAAGACCAGCTTGCTTAGGCTGCGGTATAGACACTGCAGAACAAAAACGTGAATCATTGTTTTCTATAATAAACTAACCTCGAAAAGGCGTAAGAATGAAACCTTGCAGTGCAGGTGGCTGACCACTATTATACAAAAGCAGAAGTAAAGGATGAGTTTCGCTAACAGTGTAAGATTCTAATCAAGTTGTTTTTAGAGACCCTAAGGGTCACACATGATGTAATAACTGTGCTGATGTTTGTATTTTCTGGCTTCTGGAAGTGTATAAAGAAGCTTGGCTGACCACTATTAAATTGAGAAGCTGGTCATTAGACCGCGGGGGCTATGACTCTTCTCCCAGTGCACTTTGAATAATAAACAGTGATCTTTTGCTTTGAGACAGACTCGAGTGCATTAATTTTTCACCAACACAAATCTTTCCAAATAAATGTGTGTGTGTGAGTTTCTGCAAATTGCAGAGTCTGTGTGAGTGTGTGTGTCATGTTACTGTAAATTTTAGTTCAGTGTGAGTGGGATTAAGACTGAGTGAGAGACAGACAGACAGTCTATGAGAGAGAGACATTAAATCAAAAGGCAAGTTGCAGAATAGAAAGCCTGTTTCTGTAGGCCGCAAAGTGAAAAGATCAGATACTGAAAAGTGTCTTTTTGGTTTTAATCTTCCAACACGGCAGTCATCCCTCTGCAGGCTGAGAGTGTGTGTGAGACAGAAAGAGGGCAAAAACATGTGTTTGTATGCGATGTGGATGCTGTCTTATTACCTGCTGTTGTTGTATTAAACCCTAGTGATTTCATTCTGGCCTGGTCTACATGTAATGCTGTTGTGTATCACTTCATTGCACTTTATTTCATTTCACTTCACTTCAAGACAGCCAGTCAGTCAGTGAGATAATGAAAAATGTCTTTGTGGACTGTCTGACAGTAAAAGCTGCTCTGGAATCTTTGCATTATTTTTATTCCATTCTACTCAAATCAAGACAAGGCAGGCTGGCAGGCAGTAAGAGAGACATATGAAATCAAGACAACATGCAGAATAGAAATAAAAACAGAAAATGCTGGAAATACTAGCAGGTCAGCCAGCATCAGTGGAGATACTGAGAAACAGAGTAAATGTTTCAGCTCGATGACCTTTCGTCAGAACCTTTCCAGAATCTGACAAAAGGTAATCGAGCTGAAACATTAACTCTCTCTCTCTCCACAGATGCTGCCTGACCTGCTAGTATTTACAGCATTTTCTGTTCTTATTTCAGATTTCCAGCATCCACAGCACTTCCTTTTGATGCAGAATAGAAAGCCTGTTTCTGTAGGCCGCAAAATGAAAAGATAAAATACTGAAAACTGTCTGTTTGCTTTTAAACTGCCAAACAGAGCAGAGGGATGGAGGAAATCAACTTTCTTTCATTGGTGGCAATTTTGCAGGCTGGCCTGGTTTTGTGTGTGTGTGTGTGTGTAAGTTGGTGTGTATGCAGGGCTTGTCTGTGTTCAAATTAGCTGCCGTGTGCATTGGTACTGCATCTCATGTCTGAAAAAAACAAAGTATATACCATTAGATCATACTGATTTAATTTCAGACAGCGTTGCTGTGGGATCTTACTTTGCTTTTTACAAAATTCTTGAAGGAAAGGCAAAGCTACATATATACATCAGGCCATTTTATATTTTGATGTTCTGGGGAGGTGGGACCAGTACAAACTGGACGGTTTGCACCTGGGCGGGACTGATGTCCTAGGGGGGAGTGTTTGCTAGTGCTGTTGGGGAGGGTTTAAACTAAAATGGCAGGGGGTTGGGAACCTGTGCAGGGAGACAGAGGAAAGGAAAGCAAGGATAGAAGCAAAAGACAGGAAGGAGAAAAGCAAAAGTGGCAGTCAGAGAAATCAAGGTTGTAAATCAAACGGCTACAGTAAATAATAATTCTAAAAGGTCTAAGAGTGTTAAAAAAGCCAGCCTAAAAGCTTTGTGTCTTAATGCGAGGAGCATTCCTAATAAGGTGCTAGAATTAGCTGCGCAAATAGATGTAAACGGATATGATATAATTAGGATTACGGAGACATGGCTCCAGGGTGACCAAGGCTGGGAATTCAACATACATAGATACATAGAAGATAGGAGCAGGAGTAGGCCATCCGGCCCTTCGAGCCTGCTCCGCCATTTAATGAGATCATGGCTGATCCTTCAATTCAGTATCCCGTCCCCGCCTTCTCTCCGTAACCCTTAACCCCTTTTGCCTGTAGAAATATATCTAATTCCCTCTTAAATATATTTAATGAGCTGGCGTACACTGCCCTCTGTGGCAATGAGTTCCACAGGTTCACCACTCTCTGAGTGAAGAAATTCCCCCTCATTTCTGTCCTAAATGGTTTAGCCCTTATCCT
The DNA here is from genome assembly GCA_030390025.1 of Squalus acanthias. Taxonomy (NCBI): domain Eukaryota; kingdom Metazoa; phylum Chordata; class Chondrichthyes; order Squaliformes; family Squalidae; genus Squalus; species Squalus acanthias. The sequence continues at coordinate 10,925,577 of CM059452.1, read as the reverse complement.
TAAATTATGTCCTCTAGTTCTGTTCTCACCCGCCAAGGGAAACATTCCTTCTGCATCTAGTCTGTCTAGACCTGTCAGAATTTTATACACTTCTATGAGGTCCCCTCTCAATCTTCTAAACTCCAGTGTGTACATCCCTAAACTACATAGTCTCTCCTCATAGGTCAATCCCGCCATTCCTGGTATCAGCCTGGTGAATCGCCGCTGCACCCCCTCCATGGCAAGAACATCTTTCCTCAGATGAGGCGACCAAAACTGTACACAGTACTCGAGGTGTGGTCTCACCAGTGCCCTGTACAGCTGCTGCAAGGTATCCCTGTTCCTGTATTCCAACCCTTTTGCTATGAAGGCCAGCATACCGTTTGCCTTCTTGACCGCCTGTTGCACCTGCATGCTCGCCTTCAGTGACTGGTGTACAAGAACACCCAGGTCTCTCTGTACTTCCCCCTCTCCCAATTTATTGCCATTTAAATAATAATTTGCCCTCCCGTTCCTGCACCCAAGGTGGATAACTTCGCACTTGTCCACATTATAGTGCATCTGCCATTTATCCGCCCAATCACCCAGTCTGTCCAAATCGCTCTGGAGCTTCCTGGTCTCCTCCTCTGAGCCCACCCCCCCTCCTAGTTTAGTGTCGTCTGCAAATTTGGAAATGCTGCATTCGACTCCCTGATCCAGGTCATTAATATAAATTGTGAACAGCTGGGGACCCAGGACAGATCCCTGTGGTACCCCACTTGTTACTGCCTGCCATTCAGAAAATGAGCCGTTTATTCCAACTCTCTGTTTTCTATCTGACAGCCAGTTCTCTATCCACGTCAATACTTTCCCCTTTATCCCATGAGCTTCAATTTTCCATGCTAATCTTTTATGTGGGACCTTATCGAAGGCCTTTTGGAAGTCCAGGTACACCACATCTACTGGCTCTCCCCCATCTATTTTACCAGTTACTCCCTCAAAAAATTCCAATAGATTAGTCAAGCACGATTTACCCTTTGTAAATCCATGTTGACTCTGTCCTATCCTGTCCCCATTTGCTAAGTGCTCGGCTATTTCATCCTTAATGATGGACTCCAGCATTTTGCCCACAACTGATGTAAGGCTTACAGGTCTGTAATTACCTGCTTTTTCCCTACCCCCCTTTTTGAATAGTGGGGTAACGTTAGCTACCCTCCAATCCATGGGCACTGTTCCCGAGTCTAATGAATTCTGAAAAATCATGCTTAGTGCATCCGCTATCTCTAGGGCCACCTCCTTCAGTACCCTAGGATGCATGTTATCAGGCCCTGGGGATTTGTCCGCCTTCAATCCCTTTAGCTTCCTTAACACCATATCCTTAGAGATATTGATTTGCGTCAGTTCCTCCTTTGCCAATGTCCCTATTTTTCCCGATATCCCAGGGAGGTTTTTTGTGTCTTCCTTCGTAAAGACTGACCCAAAGTATGCATTTAGTTGGTCTGCCATTTCCTTATTTCCCATTATATATTCCCCCGTATCTGACTGCAATGGACCAACTTTGGTTTTCACCAGTCTTTTCCTCTTGATATACTTATAAAAGCTTTTGGAGTTAGTTTTTATATTTTCCGCCAGCTTGCTTTCGTAAGCTATTTTGCCCTTCTTGATTAAGCCCTTTGCCCTCCTTTGCTCTATCTTAAACTGTTCCCAATCTTCCGCTCTGGCGCGTTTTTTGGCTATTTTATACGCCCTATCTTTGGATTTTATGCTGTCTCTAATTTCCCCTGTTATCCACGGTTGAGTCACCTTTTTAGATTTCCTTTTATGCCAGATTGGTATAAACAATTTTTGCAATTTTGTCATTCTATCTTTAAATGCTTGCCATTGTTTATCTACCTCCAGTCCTCCCAGGAACGTTGTCCAATCAGACCTACTCAGTTCCCGTCTAATGGCATCATAATTCCCCTTGTTTAAATTCAGGACCTGAGTCTCTGAGTCAATTTCTTCGCTCTCCATTTCGAGTGAGAAATCGATCATGTTATGATCGCTCTGACCCAAGGGTCCCCGTACAACAAGATTACTAATTAGTCCCTTCTCATTGCACAGTACCCAGTCCAATATAGCCTGTTCCCGAGTTGGTTCCTCGACATATTGATCCAGATAACCATCCCTTAAACACTCAAGGAATTCCTCCTCCTCATTATTTTTACTGATTAGGCTAGTCCAATCTATATGTAAGTTAAAGTCACCTATGATGACAGCTGTGCTCTTATTGCACGCTTCTCTAATTTCCCTCGTGATGCCCTCCCCAACCTCTATTTTACTATTTGGAGGCCTATATACCACTCCTATTAATGTTTTTCGCCCCTCGCTATTTCTTAGCTCCACCCATATAGATTCTGTATTAACTGAGTTAATATCCTTCCTTTCAATTGCATTTATCCCCTCTTTTACCAGCAATGCTACCCCTCCTCCCTTTCTTTTTTGTCGATCCTTCCTAAATACTGAATACCCCTGTATGTTAAGCTCCCAGCCCTGCTCACCCTGCAACCATGTTTCCGTAATCCCAATTAGATCATAATTATTAACCTCTATTTCCACAGCTAATTCATCTACCTTGTTCCTGATGCTTCTCGCATTAAGGTATAAAACCCTCAGGCTTTTTTTATGCTCACATTTTTTATGAATTAGTTTGGCCCTTTGTTTTTTGTTCCTCTCCTTTTTACCATTTATTTCTGTCTGCCTTTCACTTTCCTCTATTTCACTACATGGGTTTCTAGCCGGGGTATTCAATATTCAGGAAAGACAGCAAAAAAGGAAAAGGAGGTGGGGTAGCATTGCTGGTTAAAGAGGAGATTAACACAATAGTAAGGAAGGATATTAGCTCTGATGTGGAGTCTGTATGGGTAGAGCTGAGAAATACTAAGAGGCAGAAAACATTAGTGGGAGTTGTATACAGACCCCCAAACAGTAATGCCGAGGTTGGGGATGGCATTAAATGGGAAATTAGAGACGTGTGCAATAAGGGCACAGCAGTTATCATGGGTGACTTTAATCCACATATAGATTGGGCTAACCAAATTAGTAACAATACTGTGGAGGAGGAATTGCTAGAGTGCATACGGGATGGTTTCCTGAACCAATATGTCGAGGAACCAACTAGAGATCAGGCCATCTTAGACTGAGTATTATGTAATGAGAAAGGATTAATTAGCAATCTTGTTGTGCGAGGCCCCTTGGGGAGGAGCGATCAAAATATGATAGAATTCTTCATTAAAATGGAGAGTGAAGTAGTTGACTCAGTGACTGCGGTCCTGAATTTAAATAAAGGAAACTACGATGGTATGAGGCACGACTTGGCTAGGATGGATTGGAGAATGTTACTTAAAGGGTTGATGGTGGATAGGCAATGGCAAACATTTAAAGATCGCATGGATGAACTACAGAATCTGTCCAGAGCGTGGTGTACACTTTCCCGCACCTCACCATCCAAGAGTTTGTAGCCGCACTCGCACAATTCCTGACTCCAGATCCCGGGGACATCCTGAAACTCCTCAGAGAAGCCCACAGCAAGGAAGATGGGCGATTTGAGATATTTATCCGTTTTGTAGCTGGTCTCTCCTCCCCACAGTCAGCTCGGCCCCTGGAGGAGTTTCTGGGTCTATTTCTTCATCAAACCACCTGCCGAGTGATTGACTGGGTGAAGGAGAAGGTTGAAGGACAGATTGGAAACACAGAGAGTGAAACTGGTAAAAGGAACCTCCTGAACACATTCCACTACCTGTTTGAGTCTCAGAATAAAGCACTGGCTCGGAAAACAGTGGGATCTGTAGAATCACTTACCTTTAGTGGATTGACATTGAACCCGATTGACTGTGCGGTCCTGTCTCACGTCATTGGACTCTGTGATACAATAAAATAACTCGATATAGGAGACTGCTCCATTCAGTGTGAGGGACTCCAGCGGCTGGGACCCGTACTGCACAAATGCCGGGAGTTGAGGTAACTGTTTATTTGTCTCTAACTGTTGGGTGAATTGTAGAACAGTCACGGATTGTGTTGTTGCTCCGTAATGTAGGGAAACAAACAGTTCAGTTAAACCAGAGAGAAGCAGATTCAACACAAATATGTCCAATAATAAGAGGATCGGTCAGTAATTCCCTAAGGACTCGAGAATCTAAAATGGATCCTTGTGAACAAGTAGGGATTTTACATTCTTTATGGGATCAGCAAATACAGGTCACTGAGAGTCTGATAATTGAATTACAATAAATCATATTTAATAAGGGCGGACAGCAGAATGTAAACATAAAATATAATCCGGCAGTAAAGATAAAATTAATTTAAAATATTTTCCAAATCCACCATTTCAACTGGGAACAGGAGAGAAACTCGAGTTTAAATCACGAACAGTTCGATATTTACTCCAATACCGTGCAGGGTGTGTCATGTCGAGGGGTTAGTTTCCTGGATTGGGAATATTGGGGAATCGGGAATTCTTTCAGCTGTTAATGTTTACAATTATTCACAGTCCTGAACATTGAGTAAAGATTGATATTCAGGATCTTAAACCTGCCGGTGAAAAGGTTCCAATCTAACCGGAGTACAGACACATACCAGCCAGCGGTGGGGCTTCGCACACAGCGGGCGGCTCCTGGGTAAACCGGGGGCAGTGATCCAGGGAATTCCCCATAATCCGCCCCGTGTGAGTGAGGCCCCGCTCGGGAAGGGACCATCCGAAAATTCCCCAAAACCTGTCGGACCAGTTACACCTGAAATAAATGTAGAGTCAGTTTAATGGGAATAAAGTGAGAGACTCCCCTCCCTTATAAACTAGGAGCACAGGGACATTTAAAACTTGTAACGGGACAGAATAAACTCTATTGCTGCTATTGACAAACATTCACTATAAGCCCTCTGACTCCCACAGCTAACTGGAATACACTTCCTCCCACCTCGCTTCCTGTAAGGACCCTGGTCCATTCTCCCAGTTTTTCTGTCACTGCCGCATCTGCTCTGACAATGCCATGTTCCATACTAGTGCTTCCGACATGTCTTCCTTATTCCTCATCCGAGGATTCCCCTCTACCGTGGTGACACGGCTCTTGACCGTGTCCGTTCTATTTCCCGCACTTCTGCTCTCATCCCTTCCACTCCCTCCCAGAACCATGATAGGGTTCCCCTTGTCCTCACCTTTCACCCCACCAGCCACCATATTCAACGTATCATCCTCCGCCATTTCCGCCACCTCCAGCGTGATCCAAATGCATCTTTCCCTCACATCCCCTTTCAGCATTCTGAAGGGATTGCTCCCTCCACGACACCCTGGTCCACTCCTCTATCACCACCAACACCCTTCCCCTTCCCACAGCACCTTCCCGTGCAAGCGTAGGAGTTGCTACACCTGCCCTTTTACCACTTCCCTTCCCACTGTCCAGTTCCCGAAACACTCCTTTCAGGTGAAACAGCGATTTACTTGTACTTCTTGCAATTTAGTATACTGTATTCGCTGCTCACGATGCGGTCTCCTCTACATTGGGGAGACCAAACGCAGATTGGGTGACCGCTTTGCGGAACACCTCCGCTCAGTCCGTAAGGGTGACCCCGAGCTTCTGGTCGCCTATTGCTCTTATTCTCTGCTCCACTCCCACTCTGATCTCTCCATTCTCGGCCTCTTACACTCTTCCAAAAAAGTACAACATAAGATCGAGGAACAGCAGATCATCTTTCAATTAGGCACTTTACAGCCTTCTGGACTCAACATCGACTTCAACAATTTCAGACTATAAACTCGGCCCCTATTTAAATTTTTTGATGATTCTGCTATTGCCATTCACACCTCATCTAGATTCATCTTTTGATTCTTAACTTGTCCCATTACCATCACCTTTTGCTTGCACCATCATCCCTTTTGTCTTTTAATCTCTCCTGTCTTCCACCCTATCACAGACCTTCCCTTTTGTTCTTTCCTCCGCTCCGTCCACCTTTCCCGGCCCCGACACTTGCTTAGAAATCTGTTACATCTGTAACTTTTTCCAGTTCTGACGAAGGGTCCACGACCTGAAACATTAACTCTGTTTCTCTCTCTATAGATGCTGCCTGACCTGCAGGGTATTTCCAGCATTTCCTGTTAATATTTCAGCATAAATTCTCCTTGTTATATAAAATCCTGGGGGACGGATTTTACAGCAGCAGTTAGCGTTTCACAATATAACTCACCCCGAGATATTCTACTGATTAATATAATGCACAGAGTATAAAGTACAGGGAATCACCGCTTTATCATTTAATTCGGGGAAAATCGCCCCATTCCCAGAAAATCCGGGATTTAAGGAGAAGCAGAAATGAGACAATTTTCTCCAAACATGACGAGGCCGGTCACTGAGCTCCAGGAGGGTAATTCTGATCATCAGGGAATGAGACCGAACTGAGGGACACCCGACCCCACCCGACCCCGGACCCACCCGATCCGGCCCGCCACCGACCCTCCACCGACCCAGCACCGACCCCACCCGACCCGAACCCGACACCACCCGACCCCGGCCTCACCCGACCCGACCCCACCCGACCCGCCACCGACCCACCACCGACCCCGGCCCCACCCGACCCGCCCCCGACCCCACCAGACCCGCTCCCGACCCCACTCAACCCGCCACCGATCCCGGCCCCACCCGACCCGCCACCGGCCCCGGCCCCACCCGACCCCGGCCCCACCCGACACGACCACACCCGACCCCACCCGACCCCGGCCCCACCCGAACCGCCACCGGCCCCGGCCCCACCCGACCCCGGCCCCACCCGACACGACCACACCCGACCCCACCCGACCCCGGCCCCAACCCACCCGACCCCGGTAATGTTGGAGTAGAGTCACCACCAGTAATGTTAGAGTACGATCACCAACAATAATATTACAGTAGGATTACCATCAGTAATATTAGAGAAGGGTCACCACCAGTAATGTTAGAGTGGAGTCATCAACAGTAATATTAGAGTAGAGACACCACCAGTAATATTAGAGTAGGGTCTCCAGAGTACTGATAGAGTAGGGTCACCACCAGTAATGATAGACTGGGAACACCATCAGTAATGTTAGAGTTGGGTCAACACCAGTAATATTAGAGTGGGGTTAACACCATTAATGTTGGACGAGTTTCACCCCCAATAATGTTGAAGTAGCGTCACCAACAGCAACGAGAGTAGGATCACAATAAGTTTTGTCCGATTAGGTTCACCAACAGTAATGCTAAATCACGATCACCACCAGTAATGTTGGAGAACGGTCACCATCAGAAACGGTACAGTAGGGTCACCAGCAGTAATGTTAGAGTAGGGTCACCATCAGTAATGCTCGTCTAGGTTCACGACCAGTAATGTTCGACCAGGTTCACCAACAGTAATGTTAGAGTAGTTTCAACACCAGTAACGACAGAGTAGGGTCAGCACCAGTTATGTTAGAGCAGGGTTAACACCAGTAATGTTAGAATAGAGTTAACACCAATAATGTTCGAATAGTGTCACCATCTGTAATGTTAGAGTACAGTCACCAGGAGTAATGTTAGAGTAAAGTAAGTCACCAGAAATGTTAGAGTGGGGCATCACCAGTAATGTTACAGAAGGATCACCACCATAAATGTTACAGTAGGATCACCATCAGTAAAGTAATCATAGAGTCACCACCAGTAATGTTAGAGTAGAGTCACCACTAGGAATATTAGAGTAGGGTCACAGTCAGTTTTGCTAGAGTAGGGTCAGCATGAGAAATGTTAAACCAGGGACACTACAAGTAATGATAGATAGTTTCGCCACCAGCAACGTTAGAGTAGTGTCATTACCAGTAATGATAGAGTAGTTTCATCACCAGTTAAGTTAGGTTAGGGTCACCACCAGTCATCTTAGTAATGTTAGAGTAGAGTCACCACTAGTAATGTTCGAGTAGTGTCACCACCAGTAATGTTAGAGTAGAGTCACCACCAGTAATGTTAGCGTAGGGTCATTACCAGTAATGTTACAGTAGAATCACCATCAGTTATGTTAGAGTAGGGTCACCAGCTGTAATGTTAGAATTAAGACACCACCAGTAATGTCAGTGTAGGGTCACCACCAGTAATGTTAGAATTGAGATACCACCAGTAATGTTAGAGTACAGTCACCACCAGTAATGTCAGAGTAGAGTCACCATCAGTAATGTTAGAGCAGGGTCACCACCTGTAATGTTAGAGTTGAGTCACCACCAGTAATGTTAGAGTAGAGTCACCACCAGTAATGTTAGAATTGAGACACCACCAGTAATGTTGGAGTAGAATCACCATCAGTAATGTTAGAGTAGAGTCACCACCAGTAATGATAGAGTAGGGTCACAATCAGTTATGTCAGAGTAGGGTAACCAAAGGTAATGTTAAATCACGTCGAACAGTAATGTTGAAGAATGGTCACCATCAGCAGTGTTAGATTAGTTTCACAAGGAGAAACTTTAGAGTAAGGTCAACAACAGTAATGTTAAAGTACGATCAACACCAGTAAGTTTAGAGTTGGGATATCACGATTAATTTTAAAGTAGGTTCACCGCTTGTAATGTAGGAGTAGGATCACTACCGGCAATGATAGCCTTGTGTAATGACATGTACACTGAGAGTACGATCAACTTCATTAATGTTAGCATAGTGTTATCTCCTGTAATGTTAGAGTAGGGTCAACACCGGCAATGAAAGACTGGGGTCGTCACCAGTAATGTTAGACTAGCGTCATCACCAGTAATGTTGCAGTCGAGACACCACCAGTTATGTTAGAGTATGGTCACCACCAGTAATGTTCGCGTAGAGTCAACAGCATTAATGTAATCAACGTGTCAATGTCAGTAATGTTAGAGAAGAGTCACTACCAGTGATGTTAGTGTAGGAGCACCACCAATAATGACAGAGTAGTGTCACCACCAGTAATGTTAGCGTCGGTTCACCACCAGTAATGTTCGACCAGTTCAACAACAGTAGTGTTAGAGTAGTTTCAACACCAGTAACGATAGAGTAGGGTCACCACCAGTTATGTTACAGTAGCATCGCCATCATTAATGTTAGAGTTGAAAAACCATCAGTAATGTTAGAGTAGGATCACCAGCAGCAATGCTAGACTAGGTTCACCACCAGTAATGTTTGACCAGGGTCAGCACCAGTAATGTTAGAGTTGAGACACCACCAGTAATGTTAGAGTAGAGTCACCACCAGTAATGTTACAGTAGAGTCATCACCAGTAATGTTACAGTAGAATCACCATCAGTTATGTTAGAGTAGAGTCACCAACTGTAATGTTAGAATTGAGACAACACCATTAATGTTAGAGTAGAATCACCAGCAGTAATGTTAGAGTAGAGTCACCACCAGTAATGTTAGAGTAGAGTCACCACCAGTAATGTTAGAGTTGAGACACCACCAGTATTGTTAGAGCAGTGTCACCACCAGTAATGTTAGTGTAGAGTCAACACCAGCAATGTTAGAGTAGGGTCATCACCAGTAATGTTAGAGTAGAGTCACCACCAGTAATGTTAGAGGAGAGTCACCACCAGTAATGTTAGAGTAGAATCACCATCAGAAATGTTAGAGTAGAATCACCACCAGTAATGTTAGTGTAGGGTCACCACCAATAATGTTCGAGTCGGGTCACCACCAGTAATGTTAGAGTAGAGACACCACCAGTAATGTTAGAGTTGAGACACCACCAGTAATGTTAGAGTAGGGTCACAACCAGTAATGTTAGAGTAGAGTCACCATCAGTAATGTTAGAGTAGAGTCACCACCAGTAATGTTAGAGTTGAGACACCACCAGTATTGTTAAAGTAGTGCCACCACCAGTAATGTTACTGTTGCGTCACCACCAGTAATGTTAGAGTTGAGACACCACCAGTAATGTAAGAGTAGTGTCACCACCAGTAATGTTACAGTTGAGACACCACCTGTAATGTTAGAGTTGAGACACCACCAGTATTGTTACAGCAGGTTCTCCACCAGTAATGTTACAGTTGGTTCACGACCAGTATTGTTAGAGCAGATTCACCACCAGTAATGTTAGAGTAGAGTCACCACCAGTAATGTTAGAGTAGGGTCACCACCACTAATGTTGGAGCAGAGTCACAACCAGTAATGATAGAGTGCAGTGAGTACCAGTAATGTTAGAGTGGAGTCACCACCATTAATGTTGGAGTAGATTCACAACCAATAATGTTAGAGTAGGATCACCAACAGCATTGATGGAGTCGGGTCACAATCAGTTATGTCAGAGTAGAGTAACCAAAGGTAATGTTAAATCACGGTCACCAACAGTTATGTTGAAGAATGGTCACCATCAGTAGTGTTAGATTAGTTTCACAAGGAGAAACTTTAGAGTAAGGTCAGCAACAGTAATGTTATAGTACGCTCAACACCAGTAAGTTTAGAGTTGGGATATCACGATTAATTTTAAAGTAGTTTCACCGCTTGTAATGTAGGAGTAGGATCACTAACGGCAATGTTAGCCTTGTATAATGACATGTACACTGAGAGTACGATCAACTTCATTAATGTTAGCATAGTGATATCTCCTGTAATGTTAGAGTAGGGTCAACATCGGCAATGAAAGAGTGGGGTCGTCACCAGTAATGTTAGACTAGCGTCATCACCAGTAATATTGCAGTCGAGACACCACCAGTTATGTTAGAGTTGAGACACCACCAGTTTTGTTAGAGTAGAGTCACCACCAGTAATGTTAGAGTTGAGACACCACCATTATTGTTAGAGTAGTGTCACCTACAGTAATATTAGAGTAGAGTCACCACCAGTAATGTTAGATTTGAGACCCCACCAGTAATGTTAGAGTAGGGTCACCACCAGTAATGTTAGAGTTGAGACACCACCGGTTATGTTAGAGTAGGATCACCTACAGTAATGTTAGAGTAGTGTCATCACCAGTAATGTTAGAGTAAAGTCACCACCAGTAATGTTAGAGTAGACTCATCACCAGTAAAGTTAGAATAGAGTCACCACCAGTAATGATGGAGTTGAGACAGCACCATTATTGTTAGAGAAGTGTCACCACCAGTAATGTTAGAGTAGAGTCACCACCAGTAATGTTAGAGTAGAGTCAACACCAGTAATGTTAGAGTAGAGTCACCAACAGTAATTTTAGAGTCGGGTCACCACCTGTAATGTTACAGTAGCATCGCGATCATTAATGTTAGAGTTGAAAAACCACCAGTAATGCTACAGTAGGATCACCATCAGTAATGCTAGACTAGGTTCACCACCAGTAATATTCGACCAGGGTCACCATCAGTAATGTTAGAGTAGAGTCACCACTAGTAATGTTCGAGTAGTGTCACCACCAGTAATGTTACAGTAGAGTCACCAACAGTAATGTTAGCGTAGGGTCATCACCAGTAATGTTACAGTAGAATCACCATCAGTTATGTTAGAGTAGGATCACCAGCTGTAATGTTAGAATTAAGACACCACCAGTAATGTCAGTGTAGGGTCACCACCAGTAATGTTAGAATTCAGACACCACCAGTAATGTTAGAGTAGAGTAACCACCTGTAATAATAGAGTAGGGTCATCTCCAGCAATGTTAGAGAAGGGTCACCACCAGTAATGTTAGAGTAGAGTCACCACCAGTAATGTTAGAGTTGAGACACCAGCAGTAATGTTAGAGCTGAGACACCACCAGTAATGTTAGAGTAGGGTCACCACCAGTAATGTTAGAATTGAGAAACCACCAGTAATGTTAGAGTCGGGTCACCACCAGTAATGTTAGAGTTGAGACACCACCAGTAATGTTAGAGTAGAGTCACCACCAGTAATGTTAGAATTGAGACACCACCAGTAATGTTAGAGTAGAGTCACCACCTGTAATGATAGAGTAGGGTCATCTCCAGTAATGTTAGAGAAGGGTCACCACCAGTAATCTTAGAGTAGAGTCACCACCAGTAATGTTAGAGTTGAGACACCAGCAGTAATGTTAGAGTTGAGACACCACCAGTAATGTTAGAGTAGGATCACCACCAGTAATGTTAGAATTGAGAAACCACCAGTAATGTTAGAGTCGGGTCACCACCAGTAATGTTAGAGTTGAGACAACACCAGTAATGTTAGAGTAGGGTTACCTACAGTAATGTTAGAGTAGAGTCACCACCAGTAATGTTAGAGTAGAGTCACCACCAGTAATGTTAGAGTTGAGACACCACCAGTATTGTTAGAGTAATGTCACCTACAGTAATGTTAGATTAGAGTCACCACCAGTAATGTTAGAGTAGAGTCACCACCAGTAATGTTAGAGTAGAGTCACCAACAAAAATGTTAGAGTTGAGACACCACCAGTATTGTTAGAGTAGTGTCGCCTGCAGTAATGTTAGAGTTGAGTCACCACCAGTAATGTTAGAGTTGAGACACCACCAGTATTGTTAGAGTAGTGTCACCACCAGTAATGTTAGAGTAGTGTCACCACCAGTATTGTTAGAGTAGTGTCACCACCAGTAAAGTTAGAGTAAAGTCACCACCAGTAATGTTAGAGTAGGGTCACTACCAGTAATGTTAGAGTAGACTCACCACCAGTAATGATGGAGTTGAGACACCACCATTATTGTTAGAGAAGTGTCACCACCAGTAATGTTAGAGTAGAGTCACCACCAGTAATGTTAGAGTAGAGTCAACACCAGTAATGTTAGAGTAGAGTCACCAACAGCAATTTTAGAGTCGGGTCACCACCTGTAATGTTACAGTAGCATCGCGATCATTAATGTTAGAGTTGAAAAACCACCAGTAATGCTACAGTAGGATCACCATCAGTAATGCTAGACTAGGTTCACCACCAGTAATATTCGACCAGGGTCACCATCAGTAATGTTAGAGTAGAGTCACCACTAGTAATGTTCGAGTAGTGTCACCACCAGTAATGTTACAGTAGAGTCACCAACAGTAATGTTAGCGTAGGGTCATCACCAGTAATGTTACAGTAGAATCACCATCAGTTATGTTAGAGTAGGATCACCAGCTGTAATGTTAGAATTAAGACACCACCAGTAATGTCAGTGTAGGGTCACCACCAGTAATGTTAGAATTCAGACACCACCAGTAATGTTAGAGTAGAGTAACCACCTGTAATAATAGAGTAGGGTCATCTCCAGCAATGTTAGAGAAGGGTCACCACCAGTAATGTTAGAGTAGAGTCACCACCAGTAATGTTAGAGTTGAGACACCAGCAGTAATGTTAGAGCTGAGACACCACCAGTAATGTTAGAGTAGGGTCACCACCAGTAATGTTAGAATTGAGAAACCACCAGTAATGTTAGAGTCGGGTCACCACCAGTAATGTTAGAGTTGAGACACCACCAGTAATGTTAGAGTAGAGTCACCACCAGTAATGTTAGAATTGAGACACCACCAGTAATGTTAGAGTAGAGTCACCACCTGTAATGATAGAGTAGGGTCATCTCCAGTAATGTTAGAGAAGGGTCACCACCAGTAATCTTAGAGTAGAGTCACCACCAGTAATGTTAGAGTTGAGACACCAGCAGTAATGTTAGAGTTGAGACACCACCAGTAATGTTAGAGTAGGATCACCACCAGTAATGTTAGAATTGAGAAACCACCAGTAATGTTAGAGTCGGGTCACCACCAGTAATGTTAGAGTTGAGACAACACCAGTAATGTTAGAGTAGGGTTACCTACAGTAATGTTAGAGTAGAGTCACCACCAGTAATGTTAGAGTAGAGTCACCACCAGTAATGTTAGAGTTGAGACACCACCAGTATTGTTAGAGTAATGTCACCTACAGTAATGTTAGATTAGAGACACCACCAGTATTGTTAGAGTAGTGTCACCACCAGTAATGTTAGAGTAGTGTCACCACCAGTATTGTTAGAGTAGTGTCACCACCAGTAAAGTTAGAGTAAAGTCACCACCAGTAATGTTAGAGTAGGGTCACTACCAGTAATGTTAGAGTAGACTCACCACCAGTAATGATGGAGTTGAGACACCACCATTATTGTTAGAGAAGTGTCACCACCAGTAATGTTAGAGTAGAGTCACCACCAGTAATGTTAGAGTAGAGTCAACACCAGTAATGTTAGAGTAGAGTCACCAACAGCAATGTTAGAGTCGGGTCACCACCTGTAATGTTACAGTAGCATCGCCATCATTAATGTTAGAGTTGAAAAACCACCGGTAATGCTACAGTAGGATCACCATCAGTAATGCTAGACTAGGTTCACCACCAGTAATATTCGACCAGGGTCACCATCAGTAATGTTAGAGTAGAGTCACCACTAGTAATGTTCGAGTAGTGTCACCACCAGTAATGTTAGAGTAGAGTCACCAACAGTAATGTTAGCGTAGGGTCATCACCAGTAATGTTACAGTAGAATCACCATCAGTTATGTTAGAGTAGGATCACCAGCTGTAATGTTAGAATTAAGACACCACCAGTAATGTCAGTGTAGGGTCACCACCAGTAATGTTAGAATTGAGACACCACCAGTAATGTTAGAGTAGAGTAACCACCTGTAATGATAGAGTAGGGTCATCTCCAGTAATGTTAGAGAAGGGTCACCACCAGTAATGTTAGAGTTGAGACACCACCAGTAATGTTAGAGTAGGGTCACCACCAGTAATGTTAGAATTGAGAAACCACCAGTAATGTTAGAGTCGGGTCACCACCAGTAATGTTAGAGTTGAGACACCACCAGTAATGTTAGAGTAGAGTCACCACCAGTAATGTTAGAATTGAGACACCACCAGTAATGTTAGAGTAGAGTCACCACCTGTAATGATAGAGTAGGGTCATCTCCAGTAATGTTAGAGAAGGGTCACCACCAGTAATGTTAGAGTAGAGTCACCACCAGTAATGTTAGAGTTGAGACACCAGCAGTAATGTTAGAGTTGAGACACCACCAGTAATGTTAGAGTAGGATGACCACCAGTAATGTTAGAATTGAGAAACCACCAGTAATGTTAGAGTCGGGTCACCACCAGTAATGTTAGAGTTGAGACAACACCAGTAATGTTAGAGTAGGGTTACCTACAGTAATGTTAGAGTAGAGTCACCACCAGTAATGTTAGAGTAGAGTCACCACCAGTAATGTTAGAGTTCAGACACCACCAGTATTGTTAGAGTAATGTCACCTGCAGTAATGTTAGAGTAGAGTCACCACCAGTAATGTTAGAGTAGAGTCACCACCAGTAATGTTAGAGTAGAGTCACCAACAAAAATGTTAGAGTTGAGACACCACCAGTATTGTTAGAGTAGTGTCGCCTGCAGTAATGTTAGAGTTGAGTCACCACCAGTAATGTTAGAGTTGAGACACCACCAGTATTGTTAGAGTAGTGTCACCACCAGTAATGTTAGTGTAGTGTCACCACCAGTATTGTTAGAGTAGTGTCACCACCAGTAAAGTTAGAGTAAAGTTACCACCAGTAATGTTAGAGTAGGGTCACTACCAGTAATGTTAGAGTAGACTCGCCACCAGTAATGATGGAGTTGAGACACCACCATTATTGTTAGAGTAGTGTCACCACCAGTAATGTTAGAGTAGAGTCACCACCAGTAATGTTAGAGTAGAGTCAACACCAGTAATGTTAGAGTAGAGTCACCACCAGTAATGTTAGAGTCGGGTCACCACCTGTAATGTTACAGTAGCATCGCCATCATTAATGTTAGAGTTGAAAAACCACCAGTAATGCTACAGTAGGATCACCATCAGTAATGCTAGACTAGGTTCACCACCAGTAATGTTCGACCAGGGTCACCATCAGTAATGTTAGAGTAGAGTCACCACTAGTAATGTTCGAGTAGTGTCACCACCAGTAATGTTAGAGTAGAGTCACCACCAGTAATGTTAGCGTAGGGTCATCACCAGTAATGTTACAGTAGAATCAATATCAGTTATGTTAGAGTAGGGTCACCAGCTGTAATGTTAGAATTAAGACACCACCAGTAATGTCAGTGTAGGGTCACCACCAGTAATGTTAGAATTGAGATACCACCAGTAATGTTAGAGTACAGTCACCACCAGTAATGTTGGAGAAGAGTCATCACCAGTAATGTTAGAGTAGAGTCACCACCAGTAATGTTAGAGTTGAGACAACACCAGTAATGTTAGAGTAGAGTCACCACCAGTAATGTTAGAATTGAGACATCACCAGTAATTTTAGAGTAGAGTCACCACCTATAATGATAGAGTAGGGTCATCTCCAGTAATGTTAGAGAAGGTCACCACCAGTAATGTTAGAGAAGAGTCACCACCAGTAATGTTAGAGTTGAGACACCAGCAGTAATGTTAGAGTTGAGACACCACCAGCAATGTTAGAGTAGGGTCACCACAGTAATGTTAGAATTGAGAAACCACCAGTAATGTTAGAGTCGGGTCACCACCAGTAATGTTAGAGTTGAGACACCACCAGTAATGTTAGAGTAGGGTCACCTACAGTAATGTTAGAGTAGAGTCACCACCAGTAATGTTAGAGTAGAGTCACCACCAGTAATGTTAGAGTTGAGACACCACCAGTATTGTTAGAGTAATGTCACCTACAGTAATGTTAGAGTAGAGTCACCACCAGTAATGTTAAAGTAGAGTCACCACCAGTAATGTTAGAGTCGAGTCACCACCAGTAATGTTAGAGTTGTGACACCACCAGTATTGTTAGAGTAGTGTCACCAACAGTAATGTTAGAGTTGAGTCACCACCAGTAATGTTAGAGTTGAGACACCAGCAGTATTGTTAGAGTAGTGTCACCACCAGTAATGTTAGAGTAGTGTCACCACCAGTATTGTTAGAGTAGTGTCACCACCAGTAAAGTTAGAGTAAAGTCACCACCAGTAATGTTAGAGTAGGGTCACTACCAGTAATGTTACAGTAGACTCACCACCAGTAATGTTAGAGTTGAGACACCACCAGTATTGTTAGAGTAGTGTCACCACCAGTTATGTTAGAGTAGAGTCAACACCAGTAATGTTAGAGTAGAGTCACCACCAGTAATGTTAGAGTCGGGTCACCACCTGTAATGATACAGTAGCATCGCCATCATTAATGTTAGAGTTGAAAAACCACCAGAAACGCTACAGTAGGATCAGCATCAGTAATACTAGACTAGGTTCACGACCAGTAATGTTCGACCAGGGTCACCATCAGTAATGTAAGAGTAGAGTCACCACCAGTAATGTTAGAGTAGTGTCACCACCAGTAATGTTAGAGTTGAGACACCACCAGTATTCTTCGAGTAGTGCCACCACCAGTAATGTTAGAGCAGAGTCACCACCAGTAATGTTAGAGTAGGGTCATCACCAGTAATGTTACAGTAGAATCAACATCAGTTATGTTAGAGTAGAGTCACCACCTGTAATGTTAGAATTAAGACACCACCAGTAATGTCAGTGTAGGGTCACCACCAGTAATGTTAGAATTGAGACACCACCAGTAATGTTAGAGTAGAGTCACCACCAGTAATCTTAGAGTAGAGTCATCACCAGTAATATTAGAGTAGAGTCACCACCAGTAATGTTAGAGTTGAGACACCACCAGTAATGTGAGAATAGAGTCATCACCAGTAATGTTAGAGAAGGGTCACCACCAGTAATGTTAGAGTAGAGTCACCACCAGTAATTTTAGAGTTGAGACACCAAGATTAATGTCAGAGTAGAGTCACCATCAGTAATGTTAGAGTAGGGTCACCACCTGTAATGTTAGAGTTGAGTCACCACCAGTTATGTTAGAGTAGATTCACCACCAGTAATGCTAGATAAGTGTCATCACCAGTAATGTTAGAGTAGAGTCACCACCAGTAATGTTAGAGTTGAGACACCACCAGTAATGTTAGAGTAGAGTCACCACCAGTAATGTTAGAATTGAGACACCACCAGTAATGTTAGAGTAGAGTCACCACCAGTAATGTTAGAAAAGAGTCACCACCAGTAATGTTAGAATTGAGACACCACCAGTAATGTTAGAGTAGAGTCACCACCAGTAATGTTAGAAAAGAGTCACCACCAGTAATGTTAGAGTTGAGACACCACCAGTAATGTTAGAGTAGAGTCACCACCTGTAATGATAGAGTAGGGTCATCACCAGTAATGTTAGAGAAGGGTCACCACCAGTAATGTTAGAGTAGAGTCACCACCAGTAATGTTAGAGTTGAGACACCACCAGTAATGTTAGAGTAGAGTCACCACCTGTAATGTTAGAGTAGGGTCACCACCTGTAATGTTAAAGTTGAGTCACCACCAGTAATGTTAGAGTAGATTCACCACCAGTAATGCTAGAGAAGTGTCATCACCAGTAATGTTAGAGTAGAGTCACCATCTGTAATGATAGAGTAGGGTCATCACCAGTAATGTTAGAGAAGGGTCACCACCAGTAATGTTAGAGTAGAGTCACCACCAGTAATGTTAGAGTTGAGACACCACCAGTAATGTTAGAGTAGAGTCACCACCTGTAATGTTAGAGTAGGGTCACCACCTGTAATGTTAAAGTTGAGTCACCACCAGTAATGTTAGAGTAGATTCACCACCAGTAATGCTAGAGAAGTGTCATCACCAGTAATGTTAGAGTAGAGTCACCATCAGTTATGTTAGAGTAGAATCACCATCAGTAATGTTAGAGTAGAGTCACCACCTGTAATGTTAGAATTGAGTCACCACCAGTAATGTTCGAGTTGAGACACCACCAGTAATGTTAGAGTAGAGTCACCACCAGTAATGTTAGAGTAGAGTCACCACCTGTAATGTTAGAATTAAGACACCACCAGTAATGTCAGTGCAGGGTCACCACCAGTAATGTTAGAATTGAGACACCACCAGTAATAAAAGAGTAGAGTCACCACCAGTAATGTTAGAGTAGAGTCACCACCAGTAATGTTAGAGTAGAGTCACCACCAGTAATGTTAGAGTTGAGAAAACACCAGTAATGTTAGAGTGGAGTCACCACCTGTAATGATAGAGTAGGGTCATCAGCTGTAATGTTAGAGAAGGGTCACCATCAGTAATGTTAGAGTAGAGTCACCACCAGTAATGTTAGAGTTAAGACACCACCAGTAATGTCAGAGTAGAGACACCATCAGTAATGTTAGAGCAGGGTCACCACCTGTAATGTTCGAGTTGAGACACCACCAGTAATGTTAGAGTAGAGTCACCACCAGTAATGTTAGAGTAGAGTCATCACCAGTAATGTTAGAGTAGAGTCATCACCAGTAATGTTAGAGTAGAGTCACCACCAGTAATGTTAGAATTGAGACACCACCAGTAATGTTAGAGTAGAGTCACCACCAGTAATGTTAGAGTTGAGTCATCACCATTAATGTTAGAGTAGAGTCACCACCAGTAATGTTAGAATTGAGACAGCACCAGTAATGTTAGAGTAGAGTCATCACCAGTAATGTTAGAGTAGTGTCACCACCAGTAATGTTAGATTTGAGACACCACCAGTAATGTCAGAGTAGAGTCACCACCAGTAATGTTAGAGTTGAGACACCACCAGTAATGTCAGAGAAGTGTCACCATCAGTAATGTTAGAGTAGGGTCACCACCTGTAATGTTAGAGTAGAATCACCACCAGTAATGCTAGAGAAGGGTTATCACCAGTAATGTTAGAGTAGAGTCACCATCAGTTATGTTAGAGAAGCATCACCATCAGTAATGTTAGAGTAGAGTCACCACCTGTAATGTTAGAATTGAGTCACCACCAGTAATGTTCGAGTTGAGACACCACCAGTAATGTTAGAGTAGAGTCACCACCAGTAATGTTAGAGTAGAGTCATCACCAGTAATGTTACAGTAGAATCACCATCAGTTATGTTAGAGTTGAGAAACCACCTGTAATGTTTGAATTGAGACACCACCATTAATATTAGAGTAGAATCACCATCAGTAATGTTAGAGTAGAGTCACCACCTGTAATGTTAGAATTGAGACACCACCATTAATATTAGAGTAGAATCACCATCAGTAATGTTAGAGTAGAGTCACCACCTGTAATGTTTGAATAGAGACACCACCGGTAATGTTAGAGTAGTGTCACCACCAGTAATGTTAGAGTAGAGTCACCACCAATAATGTTAGTTTAGAGTCACCACCAGTAATGTTAGAATTGAGACACCACCAGTAATTTTAGAGTAGAATCACCATCAGTAATGTTAGTGTAGAGTCACCACCTGTAATGCTAGA